>JALAZF010000038.1:21337500-22085405 GCA_022829125.1 Lathyrus tuberosus
ATTTATTCTCGTACTTCACAAGAGCACGAGGGACATTTGAGAATTGTTTTATCGATCTTACAAGAGAAGCAACTTTTTGCCAAGTTGAGAAAGTGTGAGTTTTGGATGTCGGAGGTTAGTTTTCTTGGTCACGTCACATCTCGGGGAGGTGTGGCGGTTGATCCATAAAAAGTTGAAGCAGTAATTAATTGGGAGAGACCGAAGAATGTTTCGGAAATTAGAAGTTTCTTGGGACTGACAGGTTATTACAGAAGGTTTATCAAAGGCTTTTCTCAATTAGCATTACCTATGACTAAACTTACTCGGAAAGATTGTCCTTATGAATGGGATTCGGCTTGTGAGCAAAGTTTTATGAGTTTGAAAGAGAGATTGACGACTGCTCCTGTTCTGATCATTCCTGATCCTAGCAAGTCGTATGAGGTATTTTGTGATGCATCTATATGGGTTTAGGAGGTGTTTTAATGCAAGATAGTCACGTGGTGGCTTATGCTTTTCGACAGTTGAAAGTTCACGAGAATAATTATCCAACGCATGATTCGGAGTTGGCGGCTGTGGTGTTTACTCTGAAAGTGTGGCGTCATTATCTGTATGGAGTACGTTTTGAAATGTTTAGTGACCACAAGAGTTTGAAGTATCTTTTTGACCAAAAGGAGTTGAATATGCGTCAAAGGAGATGGATGGAATTTCTGAAGGATTATGATTTAGAACTAAGGTACCACCCGGGTAAAGCGAATAAAGTGGCAGATGCATTGAGCAGGAAAGTGTTACGAAAGGCCGAGTTGATGATGTTAGAGTATGCCTTATTGGAAAAGTTTAGGGATCTAAATCTTCAATTTTTTTGGACTCCTAATGGTGTGATTATGGGAAATTTGAATGTTAATTCTACTCTTAGGGAGGAAATTCAACAAGGGCAAATGTTGGATGAGAAGTTACAAGAGGTGTTAGTTCAACCGGGTTTTGTGTGAACTACCGACAAAATTATTATTTTTAACCAAAGGATTTGTGTACCGGACGATTCGGAGTTGAAAAGAAGGATTTTATAGGAAGCGCATAAAGGAGCATTTACTATTCATCCAGGTTCTTCGAAAATGTATCAAGGCTTAAAGAAGGACTATTGGGGTCCGGCATGAAAATAGATATTGCGGTATATGTATCGGAGTGTGCGATATGCCAACAAGTAAAGATTGAGCATCAAAGACCGGGCGGATTGTTACAACCTTTAGAAATTCCGATATGGAAGTGGGATAGTATTTCTATGGACTTCGCAGTTGGATTACCCCGTACTCGAGGAGGATATGTTTCTATTTGGGTAATTGTGGATCGGTTAACGAAATCGGCGCATTTCTTAGCCGTGAAGACTACTTACAAGGTAAGTCATCTTGCAAGGTTGTTTATTTCGGAAACTGTGAGGTTAGATGGTATTCCCTCTGGTATTGTGTCCGATAGAGATCCGAAGTTCACTTCAAGGTTTTGGAGAGCTTTTCAACAAACTATGGGAACAAAGTTGTGTTTGAGCACGTCGAATCATCCACAAACGGATGGTCAGACAGAACGGACGATACAAACAATGGAAGATATGTTAAGAGCTTGTGTGCTTGGAAGTAGAGGAAATTGGATAGAACTTTTGCCGTTGATTGAGTTTTCGTACAACAACAGTTATCACGTGAGTATTGGTATGGCTTCTTACGAGGCGCTATATGGAAGGAAATGTAGAACACCTTTGTGTTGGGTGGAAGTTGGTGAAGATAGAATTTTGGGACCCGAAATTATCCAGGAGACTACGGAAAAGATTCGAATGATCCATGAGAAAGTTAAGCAAGCACAAGATCGCCAAAAGAGTTATGCGGATAACCGGAGGAGACCTTTGGAATTTGAAGAAAGTGACCAAGTGTTTTTGAAGGTTACTCCGAGGTTGAGATTGAAAGGACCGTTTAAGTCACGGAAGTTAAGCCCTAGATTTGTGGGACCGTATCAAGTTCTATAAAGGATCGGTGAAGTAGCTTACAAATTGGCTTTACCGCCTTCTCTGTCGGAAATGCATGATGTTTTTCATGTGTCTCAGCTTCGAAAGTTTGTTCCAGATCCTCTTCAGCCAATTCTACCAGATACTATTGAGATAGAAGCATATTTAACATTTGAACCCCAACCGAGTCGTATCACAAGAAGAGAAACTAAAGTACTAAGGAATAAATAGATTTCGCTTGTGAAAGTTAAGTGGGATGTGATGCATCTGGGCGAGGCAGCTTGGGAACTAGAACCAGAGATGCGAGATGCTTACCCTCATCTTTTCAGGTAATATTCTAAATTCGAGGACGAATTTCTATTTAAGGAGGGGAGGGTGTAATACCCCGTATTTTAATTACTCTGGATAATATTAGTTGTGATCGACTGAGTTCCAGTGTACTCAGAGGAATTATCTGCAAAGATAATTATAGTAAACTGTTGAGCTCAGAGCAAATCCAATTAATATTATCTGACTCTGAGGTATTTAATTATTGGAACTTTAGAGACTATTTGGATAATTGGTAGTGTTACTAATTAATGATATTATACTATATCATTTCTTTTCCATTCCTTTTCCTTATTAGAACAAGAGAAAGAAAAAGATAGAAAGGGTTTTGGAGAGAAAGAAGGAGAAGGGAAAGAAAAGAGAAGAAAACCCTAGAAGTGGAAGGATCAAGATCATCATCCAACCTTCATCAAATCATCTCATCTACTTCATCTTCATCTTGCTAGAGGTGGGTTCTAGTTAAAACATTAGTTTTAGAGTTTTTGGAAATGTTTGAGTTAGGTTAGAATTATTGGAATCGATAATCTAATAGTTAAAAATCGATATAAATTGTGTAGTATGATCACATTATGCATATGAACATTGTTGATGCTTGTTTGTGCTGTTTGGAATCGATTGGGTTGAGAAATGGTGAATTTGTAGCTTTGGAACCATGGAACCCGTAAGGGAAGAATTCTGGTTCTGGTACGATTCCCTAGGCGAATCAAAATTCTCCAGCCGAATTAAGTCTCGCCACTCTCTCGCCAGGCGAAAGACTGGCGAAAGGGATTCGCCAGGCAAAATCCAGATTCGCCAGGTGAATTTGAAGAGACAGAAATGTATTAGCTACTAGAACTTTTGTTTTTCTAAAATTGGGGATTCGCCGCTGGATTCGCCAGGCGAAGTGCTGGCGAAGGGGGATTCGCCAGGCGAAGTACTGGCAAAGGGGGATTCGCCAGGCGAAATCCAGATTCACCAGGCGAATCTGCCTGGGATCAAATATTTTTCTTTTCTTCAAAAATCCGTAACTTTTGACTCATTTATCCGATTTAAGAGTTCTTTATATAGTTGTGAAGCTGAGAAAGTATTCTATGCAATGGAGGTGAAAAATGTTAATTTTACTGCCCGATTAAATAATCAGAGAAATTCCAAAAGTGGTATATTATGTTTTACTTGTCAGATATTATTCTATTGTGCAATTATGATATATCTTGCCTATCCTATTATTGTTTAGCATGGTTGTGAGTGAATGTGCATGTTAAATGAAAACGGAATAGGAAGAGTGAGGAAAATTGACCCCAAAACAAATGATATGATTCTAGGTTGTGACTAGGATTGTTAGATAATCTAGATGGCGATGCTCGTGCATTCGATGCCTAGTTGTGCATCTTCGACGAGTAATGGTCTAGAGAGAGTGAAACACTAGTATAGAACATGTGAGAACCTTGTATAGGTGAGAAGGCAATGTGGCCTTGTGATTGTCGAATACAATCACGTTTGTGTGTGAGATCACATAATCGTAACCGGTTATCTTGAGTTGTAGTTTCATGAGTCTCGAGCTCCTCTGAAATGTATGCATGACTACTTGGCAGGTTTGATTCCCGCGTATAGTACGAATGGCGCCCATGGAGCGTATGCTTGTGACGGTTAATGGCCCGTGTGAAGTGACGGTTCATAACGGTTAATGGCCCATAGAACCCGAATCCATTCGTATGTTAAGTAGGTTACAAGGATCCATGACTCGGGTCGACTTCTAGACGTAGAAGCGGACGGGAAAAGGGGATGCCTTGGTGAGGTTATCGATTAGTGATATTTTGAGTTAATGAACTCATGCCATGTTTCCATATAGTGTGAGGTTTGAATTGTGAACTCGGAGTCCTTTTCATTTCCCTTGGACTTGAGTTAGGATTGGTTAGAACCGTGTAAAGCCGAGAGAATCCATAAGATAGGGAACTCACTGAGATTTGATGTATATCACCCTACTGTTGTTGATTATATTACAGGTACTACAGGTTCCACGAAGGGTAAGGATAAAGTGGTTTGACTTTTCCTTACGGATCGTAGCTTTTGGGATGGCATGGCTTCCGCTAAGGCGTTTTATTTTGAGATCATTACTATGATCTAGTTCTTAGTTTTTATCTGTTGAACATCTTGTATATGTTATGCCTTAGAGTTTTAGTATTTTGTGTTATGGGCATGTAATGTATACAATGTGTTAATTAGGAACTTATGGTATTTCAGTACCAAACTTGGATTCATATATATTATTTATGCTTTGATGTATGATTTTATATATGGGTGTTACAAAGCCTATTTTGGAAACCTCAACAACATTCTCCGACACATCTTAAACAACAATTTTAGAGGGGTTGGTTTTAGTAACTTTACCATGAATGATGACTTAATCGACAATTTAAAACGGATCAACAACAAGAACCTCCTTCGATGGTTGTTCTGCAGGGTTAGTCTAGTTACTAGAAACATCATTGACCTTTGATCCTTTACTTTTATCATATTTTACTTTCCCTATAAGATCAGACATGGTTAATGGTGCTTTTGAAGTGCGATCACCAATCTTCTTCAGTCTCTTCTTTCTGATCTCTTTAGATGGTTCCATGGTGGGAGGACCTCTGGCTGGACCACCATGCATGTTAATTACTGGTTTGGCTTCAACAATATGCTTCTTGGATTTCTTCATTGTTTTAGTTTCTTTACCATAAGTATTAGTTCCTTTCCTTGTTCCAACCATCTTTACACACTTTCTGAGAGGCATATAGAAGGACATAATTAGGGTTAGGGAAATGAAAGTGAAGAGAATTTCTGAGAAGATGAAATATTTCTAGAAAGACATGAGCCATGTAACGTAAAAGTAAAAGTTAATTTGAATGACATTTATATTAGGAATACCAATGGTTATGACAAAAAGTATCACACATGCCTTGGTCATGATGGCTGTGAATGACAAAAAAACGACATAATAACTCCCATGCCATCGCAACATTAACTTCTAGAGATTCTCAACAATGCACAGATCTAGAGCATTTCTTAGTTTTACAAACTAAGTAACATCTAATGCCTTTGTAAATACGTTAGCAAGTTGGTTTTCTATTGATACATGATCCTGGGTAAGAACTTTTTCTTCAACATATTCTCTAATGAAATGCCGGCGAATGTCAATGTGTTTAGTGAGTCTATGTTGTATTGGATTTTTCGAATTATTTATAGCACTCATGTTGTCACAGTATAATGCTATAACATCTTGTTTGACATTGTACTATTTCAACATTTGTTTCATCCACATCAGTTATGTGCAACCGCTTCTTACTGCAATATACTAAGCTTCAGCAATAGATAATGATACACAATGTTGCTTCATGCTAAACTAGGAAATGAGATTATTCCCCACAAATAAACAACCTCTAGAAGTTCTCTTTCTATCTTCATCATTGTCGGGATAATCAACATCACAATACCAAACTAGAATGGAGTTGGTGTCATGAGAGTACATGATACCATAGTCACACGTTCCATTTATATATTTAATAATTCTTTTGAGTTGTGTGAGATGACTAACCTTTGGCTTATCTTTGTAACAAACGCATACTCCTACTGAAAAAGTAATATCAGATCGACAAGTTGTGAGATACAAAAGACTACCAATCATGATTCTATATAGACTTTGGTTCACATCAACTCCGTGATCATTTTCAGTTAGCTTGATATGAGTTGCAGCTGGTGTACGCTTGTGTATTGCACTCTAAAGCCTAAATTTCTTCATAATGTTCCTATCATATTTTCTATGTGACACAAATATACCTTCTTTCGTTTGTTTAACTTGAAATCCAAGGAAGTAAGTAAGTTCTCCTACCAAACTCATTTCAAATTCTGACTGCATTTGATGCACAAAATGCTTTACCATCTTTTTCTGACATTCCTCTAAACATTATATCATCTATCTAAATTTGAGAAATCATCAGTTTTCCTTCTTCTTTCTTGACAAACAAGGTTTTGTAAATACCACATCTCTTCTAACAACTTATGGTGAGGAGTTATGTACGGCGTTCATACCAGGCCCTTGGAGCTTGTTTCAATTCATAGAGAACCTTCTTTAGCTTATAAACATGATTTGGTGCGTCAGGGTCAATGAATACTTTTGGTTGTTCAACATATACTTCTTTATTAAAAATTCCATTAATAAATGCACTTTTGAGATCTATTTGATACAACTTGAGTTTTAAGAGACATGATATTCACAACATTAACCTGATGGATTTAAGGCGAGCAACTGGAGCAAAAGTATCATCAAAGTCAATGCCTTATATTTGCGTGTATCCATGAGCCACTGGCTGAGGTCAATTCCTTGTCATGTTACCATTCTCACCAGACTTGTTTTTGTAGATCCATTTGGTTCCTATGATGCTGACTGAATCATGTTTAGGAACCAACTCCCATACTTTGTTTCTTTATAACTGAATAAATTCTTCTTGCATGGAATTGATCCAATATTCATCTCTTAAAACTTCTTTAACATTTTTAGGTTCAACTTTGGAGATAAAACACATGTTGGCAATCACTTTGCTGGATCTGGTGATGATTCTTCATTGAGATCTCCAATCACCTTTTCTATAGGATGATACTTTTGTATTCTGACAGATGGGCCTTTGTTTTTTGAAACATTATATTCTTCATCTTCAAAGCCTTCATCTTCATTATCTTGATAAATGTCTGTATCTTTGTTTGACACGTCAGGTGTGACATTTGGCTGATTTCTGAACATATAGTCTTCCTTTTCATCACTTGTTTCATTTTGAGGTATGTCATCTTCAACAACATTGATAAATGCCATAATGGATTTTGTGGGTTATGATACAGTCGATATGCTCTGCTATTGACAGAATATCCCAAGAAAATTCCTTCGTCACTTTTAGGATCCATCTTGTGCATTTGCTTTTGATCAACCAAAATGTAACACCTGCCGCCAAACACATAAAAGTATTTAAAATTTGGTTTTCTTCCTTTCCATGGCTAATAATGAGTTACTTTGGTTTCAATAAAGATGGTTACTCGATTGTGGATGTGACAAGTTGTGTTCATTGCTTCAACCCAGAAGTAATAAAAGATATTCTTCGTGTGAAGCATGACTCTAGCCATTTCTTGTAGAGTTCTATATTTGCGTTCAACCACTCCATTTTTTTGTGGAGTAATTGGTGCATAAAAATCATGTGCAATCCCTTCTAAAGAGCAAAATTATGAAAAACTAGAGTTTTCAAATTCTCTTCCATGATCACTGATGGTTGCTAATCCGCAAGTGCACGGAGTCAATCATAGCTTCAAAAGATATCGAACCCATAGGGACCAGTAATCAATCTTATCTTTATCTATTGGTGCTATGTAAATCTAAGGCTATGAAACATTCGAATAAGGGGAAATTAAAACTAAAATAGAGCTTAGAAAATATATCAAATAGAGAGACCAGAATGTGGTTTCCAGTGTACCTCAGGGACTCAATATATCATTGGTGTATGTTATGTTTTAAATCACCTTTCGGCAGAAAATATTAGTTTAACAACATTAGTCTCACACTGTCGTACTATTGAACCGTGTTGTATTTTGAAAGCATAAATGTTTTACTGTCGCTCACCCATTTAAGTCGCATAATACTTTTGGAAAACCAACAAGTCCTAATTAATCTTAAAGCGTTGTCGCTGTGTTTAGGAATTAATGCCCAATTTTTACTATCTGGCACGAGCCTCACACTGTCGCGCTACTGGCTCGAAACCTTAGTGTTTTCACTGTCGTGCAAAACCTTTAAAACTTCAAAAACTAAATATTGGAAACCAGAAAAACAATTTATAAAAGTTACGTCAATTTGATTTACTGAGTCCCGTCGAAATGACGGGCCTTACATACCTGGCTCAAAAGCATTTAGCCAGACATAGCGTGCATACGACTCATGTTGTTAAAATTAGGCATACAACTGATAAACATGGTAGAAATGCTATATAAGTGAGTTATATTTGGATTCAGTAACACAAGCATGCAAGCACAATTACTGAGTAATAATGAAAGCGTCTAAAGACTTACAGGAATAGAAATAATGCGAAAAATAAATATGAAAGACTCGAGTAAAGGGAAAACTTCTTGAATAACAATGGCAGTAAAATTAACGATCCAAGCAGTACAAACGATTTAGCATTCAAAACGGTGCACTAATCCCTCAATGTGAATGATTAGTGCGTTTTACAGTAGAGTATATGCCTAAACAAAAGGGAACTTAGATGCCCAAAACTCATTAAACCTAAGCATTTTATAGTGAAATGCCTGAAAATAGAATTGGAACTCATGGGAAGAGCAGTTGAGGAGATCATGGGTGAGTTGGAGGAGATTTTGGAGGGCCAGTTACTGGATTTCTAGGTACACGGGTCGTGGCGAACACCACAGATTATGGCGAACGCCACCTCCTTGAAGATAGGAGAACTTGGTCATCAGCATCCATGGCGAATGCCACCAGGCCATGACGAACGCCATGAGCCCAGGTTGCACCCCCTATGGGCTTTGCCTTGTCATTCTTGGATTTTCCTCTACTTTTGCTCATTTTTGGCCTTTTTCTCTTACATCTTCCTCAACTTAGCATATACCTGCAACATAAAAATAATACCAACATATCACCATACAAAAGCATAAAACAGAAATAAAACAAATAAAATATTCATGTGAATTGAGTCGAAAACAACTATGTATTTCAGTGTTATCAAACTTCCCTACACTTGAACCATTGCTTATCCTCAAGCAATTTAGCTAGCATAAAATCAATGAAATGTAGCAACATGATCAAAAATACATAAGGAATTAGCACAACATTGAAAATACTCATACATGGCTGATGAAAATTAGTTTGGCTAGGATTTATTCAATAGGTACTAATGCTACACTAAGGGTGTTGCAACAACACAAACCACTCTCATGGACAAAAGCATTTCTCCAATGCAAACTAGTTCCAATCATGTCATACCCCAAATTTTGACCACTAAGATTCCCCATCATTGTGCAAATCATCACCACAATATGGGTAATCCATCATGCCTCATTAGTCTCCCCAAAGATGGGTGAGCATCCACTACAATCAAGCTTAGGGTTTAAAGCCCTCTCAGAGCTCTTAGACAAAGGATCAATCAAGGAATGACATGATCTTCAACTTGTCTAACCTCTCAAACATCTATAAGGGATCAAGAGGACTCCCACATTAAGGATTAAGCATAAGGCTGCTCCCTTCTAAGTGGATTAAGCCTCAAGATCGCCAGTGTCACCAAATTAAGGTTTTGGTCGACCAGGGCCTCCAGATGGAAATCTTCCTCTGGGCATGAGCCAATGCTTCAGAGCATAACCTAATATGCTCCAAGGGACATCATGAACCCAATCATCAAGTCAATTTAACCTCAGGGGATGCATTCATAAAAAATTAGGAATTAGGTTTTCTTGACCTAATTCACCCCTAAGTTAACTTTTGGGACAAATCATGAGCCAAGACCTCAAGATATGATTTGAGGGTCCCTAATAGATCACATTGATCCATTTGCAACAATGGATTGATCCATGAAGCTTGATCAACAAGTTTCAATTTCATCAGAACCACAATTAGGGTTTCGCGAGAAAAGTCAACTGTATCTTTGACTTTTGACCAGGGCATGCTCCCAAACCCTAAGACATGATTCAATGCACCCTATAACACCTATGAAATCAATCCATCAAGTTTGACTTAGGTCAAGGACTTGATTTCATAGAGAATCGCACAATTTGAAATTCATCTGATAAAAAGTCAACTGTGCACAAAAGTCAAACTTTGACTTTTTGAGATTTTTCACAATTATGGTTCCTTAACCCTAAAATGATGTTAATATGTGATTGGAATCATCATTCATCAAGAAAAATCAAGAAAAGTTGGATAACTTGTAAAAGGAGTAACCATAAAAAACTTAGAAATTTTTCTAAGTTATGGAACAAAGTGGCTAGGGTACCAACTTTGGAGGATCATAACTCCTAAACCACAAGGCCATTTTTCCCCATCTAAAGCTGGATTTGTAGCTCTCATTACCCTCTACAAAAGCTTCAACTACACCTCATTCCAATTCATCATGGATTTCGAGTTATGGAATGATCAAAATCACAAAAAGTGAAAATGTAACTTTTTTCCAACACTTAGTGAAATTTTCACTAAGTCAGAATCTGCCTTCACTTTTTTCCAAATGTAGGGGCATTTTTCACTTGGATCCAAAAAGTATCAAAACCAATTATGATCAAACAGTTGTTGTATCATATGAGGGCTTTCCAAAATGGCCAAGAACTCCATCAAATTCCACTTGGGCCATGAGATATGACAATGGCAATATGCCTTGCTGAAAACTGCCAAAGCAAGGCAGATTTTGGAGTTTTGCTCTATTTTCCCAAATTTTGCAAAGGGCAAGCAGCTCTATCCATCTAAATACCTCAAGGGGGGACCAAGGAGGAACCAACTCTGATCCCAAGCCTCCCAAGTCTTTGGAACTAAAAATAGCATGCCAAACCTAGAATTGCCTAAAAGAGGGACAAGACTCTAATTTTGGATTGGAGCATTCAATGCATACACCAAGGTGGCATGGACTGAGCCATTGCCAACTAAATTCAGTTAAGACTTATCCAAGACCAAGGGAACCAGCAGCCTGTGCCCTAACCTCTAGTCAATGGCTAGAGGAGACTTGGATTCTCATTGCTCAACATTGGCCAAACCTATGTAGCAGTTGCCATTGACTATTCCTTGCAAAACAAACTTGCTCTAATATAAATAGAGCTCATTTGTGATCAGTTTGAGTACACTAAAGCCATCAAACAGATGCTTTCCTCAAAATCTCCTTCTTCACTTCAATTTTGCCTTCTAAGGCAAGTCACTATCGGGTTTTGAGTTTGAGAGCTGATCCAACCAAACCAATCACACGCACACACCTCGTAAACATCATATAGAAGTGATCCAAACACTCACATAACATTTGGAACACCAAAATCACAAAATCACCAGCCAACTGCTCAAGCCTTTGACAGATTTGCAGTTGAGGTGCCAAATCAAGTTCCAGCTCAAATCAATCTACTCCAAGCATCCAGACACACTCCATAGCACCTAGGGAAGCTGTCCATAACCTTGGAACCAAGCTGTAACACCTCTAACACAAAACACAATCACCATAATTTGGCCATATGTTCATAATCATGCATGAAGTGTTTTCCCTCAATTAATTGCATTATTTGAATCGTGTATGGAATTTCTGAACCTTCATGCAAATCTTAGGGTTCTTGAGGTTTCTCTTTGATTTCTTATTCCATGTTTAAAATAAATGAAATTAAAAACCATAGACATGATCGTGAGGTTGAAACGAGTAGATTGATATGTAGGTTGCATGATATAATCACGTATTCATTGAGATTGGATAGAAAACGCAAATCTGCAGAAACAGAGGAAGGGCGCGTGTTCTTGCCATGTTCTTGGCGCCCTTTTTCAAATATTTGAATATTTGAATTTTGTGATTTTATTTAATTGATTCAAAAATTAATTTCTCTCTGAGTTTTAATGGTTTTGAGTTGATTCTTTTTTTAATAATTCACAAAAATGTTAAAATATTTTATTTTACCAAAAAAATCCCAAAAATATTATTTATTTCATATAATTGATATTTTTGCAAAGAATTAATATTTTAATTATTTTTGACATTTAAAAATTTTTTCCTTCTTGATTTTGCAAATTTTAATGACTTCTAATCATTTTGTAGGCCAAAACTTGATTTTTGAAACATTAATCCAAGATCACAATTTGTTTTCCACATGTTTAAAAATTTTGATCATTTTACTTGAATTTTTATTCAATTAAAATACATTTTGGAAACAAATTAGGGTTTTTGATTAATTCAACCCTCATCAAACCTTTTCAAACCCTTTGGGCCTCTAGTAGAGTGTAAGACCCAACCCTTTTAGAAAACCAAAACCTTTTAGGCCTCAGTGTATTGTATAAGTCCCGATACCGTCAAAAAATTCGGCACGGTCGTTGCCTTTCTAACAAATCAAACCCTTGGGCCTACCCTCGTGTTATAAGCCCCATTCTTTTTCTTTAAACTATTTTGGGCCTCTAATAGAGTATAAGACCCAACCCCCTTTTAACCAAAACTATTTTGGGCCTTAGATATTGTATAAGTCCTTCTGTATTAAAAGAAAATCACGGCGCGATCGCCAGTTCAAAAACCACTTTGGGCCTCTCCTTGAGCTGTAAGCCCCAACAATCTTTTCAAAGCACTTTCTCCTTTAATTTTGAATATAATATTGTTATCAAAGCTTTCTTTGTTAAACAACTAACAAAACAGCATGGAAGCTCTACAACCGAGTAAGTGTTTACCTGCTTTCTTTATCCGCTTTCATATATATATATATATATATATATATATATAACTATGTTGTGGGGCTGCTCACTGTAAGTCTTCTTTCACAAACTTTTATATACTTGTCAAATATCAACTGTGTAATACTAGTATAGTTATTTAGAGTTTTCCCCGGAAACTACGTCTAGCACAGGGTAAAGCCCCATTGATCGCTCTTAAATACAGTCAAAACTAGATCCCCATAGGATTACCAGACACAGTCTTCCCTCCTCTTGGGGTTAAACAATATGGAGACGTGAAAGGCAGCATTCTCGGTGAACCCTTTCTCAGACTGTCACCCTTAGAAGTTGTCAAAGAGACTCTACTCCCCAGAGATGATCTTTTCTCCGTGAATGGCATCTCTTGAGTTTCTTCCAAATTCTCGGACTTTCCTGGCTTGATCTATTCTCTGTGAATGGCATGTCTTGAACTTCTCGGGGTTTGGGGACCCACAGGCTTCTTAAAAGCACCCTTAGAAATTGTCAAAGAAACTCTAACTCCCCAGAGATGATCTTTTCTCTGTGAATGGCATCTCTTGAGTTTCTTCCAAATTCTCGGACTTTCCTGGCTTGATCTATTTTCTGCGAATGACATGTCTTGAACTTCTCGGGGTTTGGGGACCCACAAGCTTCTTAAAAGTATCCCCGCCTCCTCTTGGGCCTTGTACAAGGACCCTTCGACTTCTTAAAAGCTCTCATGCCTGCTCTTGGGATTAATACAAGGACCCTGACGACCTCTTAAAGGTATAAGACAGAACTTAGTCATCCTTTGCTAGAGCATTCTTTCCAGCGTTAAAACTCCGACCAATTGAGGGTTAGTACTCATCCCTTAACGCCCGTGCCTCCTCTTGGGCATTGTACAAAAGATGAAACTTTAGACTTGGACAGTCTCAATACCCTTTGGATTTCCCATTTCCTTAAAGAACAAGAAATAACCCCGATCTTCTGATCAGTACCAAAGTACAACCTCACCTGGAATCAGTCTCTTTATAAGAACTGATTTTCTCTTTTAACCAACATACTAGACCTGTCACTCAACTGAAACAGTTACCGGCACCAATAGCCTCCTCTTGGACTTTGTACAATGATTCTCCCCAGTGGAGCTAACCTTTTCACACTCTCTTGTTAAGTATGAAAGACTCTCTTGTTGAGTCAACCTCCCTTTAGTCTCCATCTCGGGCTTCGTACGAGATACAAAATCACTCTCTTGTTGAGTCGAACATTCTTAGCCTCCATCTCGGGCTTCGTTCGAGATACAAAAACACTCTCTTGTTGAGTATAAAAGACTTTCTTGTTGAGTCAATCACCTTTGAGCCTCCGTCTTGGGCTTCGTACAAGACACATATAAAAACACTCTCTTGTTGAGTATAAAAGACTCTCTTGTTGAGTCACTTCCCTCTTAGCCTCTATCTCGGGCTTCGTACGAGATACAAAAACACTCTCTTGTTGAGTATAAAAGACTCTCTTGTTGAGTCAATCACCTTTGAGCCTCCTCCTTAGGCTTCATACAAGACACATATAAAAGCACTCTCTTGTTGAGTCAACCCCTTTTAGCCTCTCTCTTGGGCTTCGTACGAGACACATAAAAACTCCCTCTTGTTGGGTCAATAGCCTCCTCTTAGGCTCTGTATAAGGAAAACCCCGGTTGAGGCAATCAACCTTTTAGCATCAAAATTTGTGCCTTGCTCACAGGATATAAACATTAACAACTCCTTTTCCTTCATCTAATTGCTGTAAGCGGCAAGCCTCTGGATTATTTACATCCATGCCACTGTCCCTCTTTTAGCATGAGAAATTCCTAAGGGAAGATGGCATTGCTCTAAACTGAGTTAAAGTCTTCTCCTTCAGGTTAAAAATCCCCTATAAAGGAAATTATGGTATTGCTGGATTCACATATCCCAGTTAAAGTAATTCTCCTTTATAATCAGTCACCCAACAGTTGTGACAAACAGACTAAATATTCCCCTTTAGAGATGACAAATTCTCTCTAAAGTCAAAACCCTTTAGCTTCACATCTTGGGCTTCGAACAAGATACAAATAGACCCTTCAGCTTCACATCTTGGGATTTGAACAAGATATAAACCACCTTTAGCTTCATGTCTTGGTCTTTGAACAAGACACCAAAACACCATTTCTCCCATAGAATAGGAGGAACTACGATCGCTCTGATTTCCCTGTTTCATTAAACGGGAATACGTATGCATAAGATTGAAAAATCTTAGTGAGCGCACTAATCAAAAACCCAAAATCCCATACCTTCATACATCAATCGAAAAGCATCAGTCCTAACATCCTACCAATAGTCTAAACTCTGTGTTCTTAACAAAATAACCTAAGAGAGACCCATAATCTTTGTAGCATCTGTAAACCAACAGTTATCTGTTTAAAATCAGTTTGCAAGCAGGGTTAATTGGAGACATCTATTTCCCTTCCTTCATAAGCTTCAATAGGATAAAAAATGAATCGAACTGTAGTACCCCCAAAGCGATAGTGCTTCGCAACCACACAAAAACTCGCGCTACATAAAAATGGCAACTCTGCTGGGGATTGTCTTGTCCTTATCAGATGTTCCCATCTCTTAGGCAGAGACCTTGAGTCCACATCACAGAAATGACTGCTCTGCTGGGGTGTCATTATCTGTATAGGATCATAAGACTAGAGGTCTAGGATGATTAAGACAAATATATATACTGCTTTTCCTAATTGATATCTGTGTTTATTTTTCTGCTAATGGGAATGCGTGTGATGCCACATGTGGAAAGATTGAGTAAACACCTAAGATAGGTGATGGCAATGTGGGTAATCTTACTGGGAGTGAATTCCAGTTAAGAGCCCCCGATCGACCATCAAACTCAATGGAGACTCCCTTTGCAGATACATTGTCTATACGACTTCGGTTGTTGAAAGTAGTGTGGTCGACTAGGTTATCTGAGAAGCTGAGGTTTTTAGCAGACTTAAGCCATTTTGTAGTGCGGAAGCTATCGGAAATAATTGTCACAAGATACTACCCTCATCTGAGATCACTCCAGGATACATCAGCTCGCTGGCGATCTGGTTGCTGTTGTTATCCCAGAGGGGTCAATGATTTTGCGGACAGGTACAAAAATCACCAGTATAAACCTTTAGGGGGGGGTAGAGCCTTGACTTCATGACACCGACCCTTTGACCCCATGTTTTTTCTATGTTTTTGTGTGTTGCATTCATACATTCATCTAAAAAACATTAAAACAAAGAAAATCTTCTCTTCTAGTCTCTCTTTTTCAAATTAAACTGAGACAATGATTGGAAATATCAGAAAAAGGAGATTGTGCTAATGGATTTCGGTAGAAGGAAAACTCATAAGTACACCTTCAAGGTTCCAAAGTTAGAGGATTTGAGAGATTTGGCGAGAATGATCACCAACCATGAGGCTTTCAGAGCCAAGTATGGGGGACTGCTGTCCTTGTTAAGGGTCCACGTAATTGAAGGAATCCTGTCCACGTTAATCCAGTTCTACGATCCGGTCTATCACTGTTTCACATTCCCGGATTATCAACTAGCATCAACACTGGAGGAGTACTCTCACTTAACTGATTTACATATCAATGATCAAGATCCATTTTTTGGACTGGAAGAAATTCCAAAGGATCAGACTATTGCACGAGCAATTTATTTGGACGAGTCGGAAGTCAGGACTCACATGACCACTAAGGGTGGCATCCAAGGTTTGCCAGCCCAGTTCTTGACAAAGAAAGCCCTGTACTTTGCCAGTATAGGGAATTGTGGCCGCTTTCGAGAGCATCTTTGTTTTGCTCACCTACGGGTTATTTTTGTTTCCCAACATCGATAACTTTGTAGATATCAACTCCATTAAGATTTTCCTGATTGGAAACCCCGTACCGACCTTACTCGCAGATGCGTATCATTCGGTACACTTAAGGAATTTATACAGCGGAGGGATGATCACGTGCTGTGTACCCCTGCTATACAAATGGTTCACTTCCCATTTGCCCAAATCTGATGCATTTTGGGATCAAAAGAATACTTTATGTTGGTCGCAGAGAGTCATGTCTCTTACCAACTCGGACATCGATTGGTACAATCGAATCTACGACGGGATCAGAATTATTGACCGTTGTGGAAATTTCCCAAATGTACCCCTTATAGGAACTAAGGGGGGAATCAACTATCATCCGGTGTTAGTTCGTCATCAATTTGGATACCCGATGAGGCATGTCCCGCGCAGTGCTTATCTGGAAGGTCTTTTCTTCAAGGAAGGAGAAAATGACAGGGCACTAAAGACAGAAATAGTGTACGCTTGGAAACACGTTCATAGGAAAGGACGAGAGTCTCTAGGAAAACCAGACTGTGTCTCGATGGAGCCTTATCTCCATTGGGTACAAACTAGAGCTCTCAAGCTGAGGATGCCTTACCCTCGTCAGGAATTTCTTCCACTAAGGGACTCTGCCCTTTATTTTATGTCTGAGGCGGAAAAACTTCAAGTTACTCTCCGCAAAGTTCAGCAGGAGAAGAGGTCTTGGAGGAACAAGTACCGTATTCTTAATGTGGAGTGTAAGAAAATACAGCAGCTATTAAAAGAAAAAGATGCTCTGGTTGAGATTTTAGAGCAACATGCTGTAGAAAATCAGGATGACCAAAGGAATTTGCTCGCTCCTTTCACTTGGCAAAGGAATGACAACCCAACAACGGCCCAAGAGCCCCGGTCAAAGAGGAGGAAAGCACCCGAACCAGCACGTGAGCTCTCTTCAGAGAGGACTCAGGATCCATTAGTTTAGATTTCCTTTTCCAGCACTTTGTAATCTACTTTATTTCCATTTCCGCAATCCTTTGAATTCAATAAAACGAGGTTCTCCCCATTGTTTGATATTTACAATCCAATTGTCGAAGTTTACTTTGAATAAACAAAAATAATTAATAATCATTGCATTCATCATAAACGTATTCTTCTTAACTACGGATCTCACGTTTGCGTCTCGATTCTAGAGTCAAACTGTCTCATTCGTACAATACTCGGGCCAATTGTCAGAAAAAGATGGATGATCTCGAGGAAGAAAACTAAGAGAAGAGATTGACACTCTGAAAGAGGATCTGAGAAAGCTTCATAACGACAAGTAAGCTCTAGTAGAAGCTCAGATGCAACAACAAAGGACTGTGATCTCAGAGATCATATCAACGCCCATAGTGGAGAAGTATGATCCTAGGTACAAGATGCCGAAACGTCGCCCCTGGGGCATGCCACTTAACTATATCCCGGAAGGATATGTTCCGCCGATCAATGAGGATCAAGGAACTGCAGCAGGAGCCGCTGGTCCTGAAGGTTACAAACTTCGGGAAAGCGAAGATGCCAGGGGCATGAGAGCAACTCCTGAAGGTTACAAACTTCGGGAGGCACCGAGAGTCTCGGCCATAATGACTATACCACCACCTGTGGTACACACTGTCCTGGAAGAACATATTCCACAGATACCTTCTGGTGGAAACGACAGCATGATCGACAGAATGAATGAATTCCAGGAACAAATCCTGGAGATGCAGAAAGAACTGCAAGCCCTTCGCGGTCAGGATTTATTTGGAAAGGACGCCGCAGACCTTTGCTTGGCCCCCAATGTGAAAGTCCCACATAAGTTCCAAGTGCCCGACTTTGAAAAATACAAGGGTAATTATTGCCCTCAAAGTCATCTGGTGATGTACGCTCGGTGAATGTCCGCTCAAACAGAGAACCAGGAGCTACTGATTCACTACTTTTAGGATAGTTTAACCGGTGCCGCATTAAAATGGTACATGGGTTTAAACCGCGCTACGATCGGCACATTCAGAGATCTTGGCGCTGCTTTTGTTCAACAATATAAATACAATTTGGACATGGCACCTGACAGAGATCAACTCAGATCGATGTCACAAAAGGACAAGGAAACCTTTAAGGAGTACGCTCAGAGATGGCGTGAAATTGCCGCCCAGATTTGTCCACCTCTTGAGGAAAAAGAGATGACAAAGATCTTCTTAAAGACCTTGAGCTCATTTTCCTATGATAGAATGGTTGCCAATGCGCCCAGTGACTTCACCGAGATGGTGGGCATGGGAGTTCGTCTTGAGGAAGCCGTCCGGGAAGGACGTTTAGTAAAAGACGTTGGATCATCAAGTAGTACAAAACGATACGGTAGTGCTCTCCCTAAGAAAAAATAGCAAGATATCGGGAATATATCTCTCGGAAAGCAAAGGCGACGATATCAACCAGTAGCAGCTGTAACTCCTGCTATCAATCTCACGCCTGTTCCTACGTATCAACCTCAGGTTGCGCAGAGCCAACCTAATCAACAGCAATTTCAGCAAAGGACACAACAGTCTCTTCAGCAGGCTCGTCCTCCATATAACAACAACCGTACAACGCGGCCACCATGATTTGATCCTATACCCGTATCGTACGCAGAACTATTTCCGTTACTACTGGCCAAGGGGTATGTCCAGACTAAGTCTCCTCTTACGGTGCCAGAAAATCCGCCTTTTTGGTTCAAAGCGGATCAGACTTGTCCTTACCATCAAGGAGGACCAGGGCATAACATAGAAAACTGTCTCAGTTTCAAATCCAATGTACAAAAGCTTGTTATGAGCGGGGTTTTATCTTTCAAAGATACGAATCCGAATGTTCTCACAAACCCGCTGCCTCAACATGAGAAAGCTGCAGTCAATTTGATAGAGGGAGAGTCTAACAACACCTATCAAATTCATGATGTACTCTTGTTAAGGGCCAATTTGGTCAAGATGCATTGTAGACATAGTGGATATGGCCATGTGCCACCTCATAATTATCACCAATGTGATATCTTCTCTAAAAACAATTAGGGATGTTCTGTGGTGCAATCAGCTCTACAGGAACAATTGAAGCTAGGATGGATCCAGGACTACCATGATAGGAATCCCTATCATATCAATATGATTCAAATATTTGATATTCGTCTGATGAATACCAGCTTGGTGGAATTACATGCCAGGCAGGTCCAACTCGGTTTTTTCATTTCGCATAATTATCAGAACTGTAAAGGATGTTGTGAGAGTAACCAAGGGTGTGCTCTCGTTCAAAGAACTTTACAACACTTGTTAAACCACTGGTGGCTTCCAATCTATATGGATGAAGACACGCAACAAATCAATGTGCATAATGGAAACCCTACTCGGCGTCAAAGTCAGGATGTCCGATCTGTGGAAACTGACCTAGTGAGGTTACATTGTATTCAAAGCGAGCGTGGCAAGGTGCCACCACACAACTATGAATGTTGTAGAGTCTGCTCGGAGAATAACCAAGGATGCTACCTCGTGCGAGCAGCTCTCCAAGGTCAGTTGGATCGCAAAGAGATTCACCCAAACCTAGCTTCAGGGTCCGTTGACTGGACGCCAAACTACTTCGCAGATCAAATCAGGGACGTGGTTGTAATCTCTGACCCTGAGAGAAACAAGGATGTTTGTACCATCATTCCTCTACTGGATGAATCAAAAGTTCTTAGCAAGGAACTGATTGAAGTTAATTACGACAGTCAGAAAAATTAGAAGGCTCTTGTAGTTATCTATCTACCGGGACCATTACCATGTGAATCAGCTAAGGTGATCCCTTACAAATACGGTGCAACGATAATTGAAAATGGAAAGGAAATTCCATTACCCTCCGTCATGAATATTGCAGACATCAGTCGAGTAACACGGAGCGATCGAATCTTCAACCGAGGAGTTGGAGAACGTAACAAGGAAAAGGAACTTTCGACAGAAGCTCCTGATCCACCAGTCGGGTAATCCAGTAATCCCGGCCTTTCGAAAAACAATGATGAGATGCTGAAGCTCATCCAAAGGAGTGAATACAACATTGTTGACCAACTGTTACAAACTCCTTCAAAGATCTCGGTGCTATCACTTTTACTCAGTTCCGAAGCCCACAGAGAGGCTCTACAGAAAGTCTTAGAGCAGGCCTTTATGGAACAGGATGTGTCAATACGACAGTTCGACAACATCATCTCTAACATCACTTCCTGCAACAACTTAGGATTCAGTGATGAGGATTTGCCAGAGGGGGGAAAAAGCCACAACATGGCCCTCAATATCACAGTTAACTACCAAGACGATGCTTTAGCTAGCGTACTGGTAGACACATGATCGACCATCAATGTTATGCCGAAGTCCACTTTAATGCGACTATCATTCAAAGGACCCCCGATGAGGGGCAGTGAGGTCATCGTCAAAGCATTTGATGGGTCTCGGAAAGCAGTTATCGGCGAAGTCAACCTTCCCATAACTATTGGTCCTCACACTTTCCAAGTCAATTTCCAGGTCATGGACATCTAGGCAACATACAGTTGCTTATTAGGAAGACCTTGGATACACCAGGCTGGGGCGGTCACTTCGACGTTGCACCAGAAACTGAGGTTCATCAAGAACGATCAACTCGTCACAATCTGTGGAGAACAAGCCTTGCTCGTGAGTAACTTATCATTATCTACTTATGTAGAACCCGAGGAGGTTGTTGGAACTCAGTTCCAAGCACTGTCATTGAGCAATGAGAATCAATCAGAGAAAGGAACCTCGATTTCCTAATACAGAGATGCTCTCGAAGTGATCGAGAATAACAATGCAAAAGGATGGGGACAGCTTGTCATTCCTACTTATAATAAAACAAAGAAGGGTCTTGGTTTTTCTGCAACCTACACCCAGACAGCTGCTAACGATGAGAGTCTTCATCCCATTCAGGACTTCTTCCACGGTGGAGGTTTCCTTCACCCAGTGTCTCAAGCAATCCATACCATCAACGAGGAAGATTCCTCCGATGCGGATGAGGAATGGAAGTCCTATCTTAATGAGGATGGTTATATGTCTCAAGAAGAGGTGCCTACGCCATTTTGCTATCCCGCACAGAGTCCTAGATTTATACCCAGGTTAGACGTCAAAATGATATATGGAGATTGTGATCCGGAAGGATGTCGTGCTCCACCAAAATCATTAGAGGAAGACACTCTGACGAAGAACAACTTTGACCACGACTATTATGGCCTAATGGATGGCCTGCCTATCTGGCAGCCATACCCAGGAAACTAGGGGCAAGAAAATCAGTTGAACAATGAAAATCAGTTGAGCATCATTGAACAGAATACCTGTGTTCCCACCATGTCATGGGATCAATACTCAGGTCATTTAGTAAATATCCCGTATGACAATGAATTGGAAAAGCTTGTCGGACTAGAATTCATCAACTATGCTTTTTCCCGAGGTCAACATCAATGAGAGAGATGACTCTTCCAGTTCCAAAGAAGTGTGGGACACCTTGGGATAACCAAGTGGAAAATTTGACTTCATGGTCAAGTACACTGCTCCCAAAAGCTCTCGTATCAGGCTCGAAGACATCCAGCCAGCTGGATGGGGAGATATACCTAAGAGCACAAATACTATGCAAAATACAACAGAGGAATCCTCCTACAACAATGCTGCCTGGGAGACAGATTCCAATGATTCTGCTCTGCCAGAAATCAGCTTTATTTCTGAAGACAAATTAAGGAAAGTACCAGACTTTGTGATTCACCGAGGAGTTCGCCGCCAATGGGTTGCTGTCGATGTTCCAAAGATTGTTCATAAGTCAAAGTAATTGTCGTCTTTAATCTTTCACCCTGCCCAGGTGAAACGTATGTTTTGATAGGGCTCACTTTCTGTAAATGTCCCTCTTTGCTTGGCCCAAAGCGACAGCGTTTTGTTTTATAGGGCTGTAGTTTCAAGAATCGACTTGTTCATTAATAAAATAACGTCGTTCTGTAATTTCCGCATTAATTGTTGTTTTCTCTTTTCATTTGTCAGAAAATGGTAATCCTAAAAAACAACTAAATAATAAAAACAAGCAGTAAAAGAAATACATTGCGCACACTTTTGCATTCTCTCTATCTCTTCTAAAACACAAATCATACCGTCATGCAGATTGCTTGTTTTCAACCCCATTGAAACATACGATCCGATGCCTTTTCCTGACTTTGAGTTCCCGGTTTTGGGGCTAAAGAAGAAGTTGACAACGAAATTCCAGAGGAGATCTCCCGATTACTCAGACAAGAGGAAAGGTCCATTGAACCTCACAAAGAACCGTTGGAAATGGTCAACTTGGGCTCAGAAGAAGAGAGAAAAGAAATCAGGATTAGGGCACTGCTCAGTCCAACTGCCAAAGAGAGTCTGACAAATCTTCTCAGAGAATTCCCCGATGTGTTTGCTTGGTCCTACCAGGACATGCAAGGGTTGGATACCAGAATCGTGGAACATCACTTACCATTACGGTCAAAATGTCCGCCAGTAAAACAAAGGTTAAGACGGACTCACCCGGACATGGCCATCAAAATCAAAGAGGAGTTACAGAAACAGATTGACGCGGGCTTCCTCGCCACGTCTGAATATCCTCAATGGTTAGCCAACATCGTACCCGTTCCAAAAAAGGACGGAAAAGTCAGGATGTGTGTCGACTACAGAGATCTAAACAAGGCTAGTCCAAAGGGCGACTTTCCTTTACCACACATTGACATGCTGGTAGACAGTACAGCAAAGTTCAAAGTTTTCTCCTTCATGGATGGATTCTTGGGCTATAACCAGATCAAAATGGCGCCGAAAGACATGGAGAAAACTTCGTTCATTACCCCATGGGGTACCTTCTGTTACAAGGTAATGTCGTTCGGTTTGAAGAACTCCGGGGCAACCTATCAGAGAGCCATGACTACTCTGTTTCATGACATGATACATAAAGAAATCGAAGTATATGTCGATGATATGATTGTGAAATCTAAAACAGAGGAGGAGCATGTGACCCACCTATCAAACCTATTCGAGCGGTTGAGAAAGTACAAACTCCGCTTGAATCCCAACAAGTGCACCTTCGGTGTCCGTTCAGGGAAACTCTTAGGGTTCATCGTTAGCCAGAAAGGAATTGAGGTTGATCCTGACAAGGTCAAGGCCATTCAAGAAATGCCTTCTCCGAAAACTGAAAAAACAAGTCAGAGGATTCCTGGGACATTTGAAGTACATCTCCAGATTCATATTCCTCATGACCGCGACATGTGCGCCGATTTTCAAATTACTAAAAAAGAACCAGGATTGCGTTTGGACAGAAGACTGTCAAACCGCCTTCAACATTATTAAGGAATACCTATTGAACCCACCGATTCTGTCACATCCAGTGGAAGGAAGACCACTGATCATCTACTTAACAGTCCTAGAGGACTCCATGGGTTGTGTACGTGTCCAACAAGACGAAACCAAAAGGAAAGAGTCTGCCATCTACTATTTGAGCAAGAAATTCACCGACTGCGAGACTCGGTACACTATGCTTGAGAAAACTTGTTGCGCTTTGGCTTGGGCAGCCAAACGTCTTTGCCAGTACATGATTCGTCACACTACTTGGTTGGTCTTCAACGGAGCTGTCAATCATTATGGAAATGGAATTGGGGCAATCATCATAACACCTCAGGGTACCCACATTCCTTTAACTACCAGACTTACGTTCAAGTGCACAAACAATGAGGCCGAATATGAAGCTTGTATCATGGGTCTCGAGGAAGCGATTGATTTAAGGATCAAGAACTTGAATGTATATGGCGACTCAGCTTTGGTCGTCAATCAGATCAAAGGAGATTGGAACACATACCAATCAGGATTGATTCCTTACAAAGACTATGCAAGAAGGTTGTTACCCTTCTTCAACAGAATCGAGTTTCATCATATCCCTCGTGAGGAGAATCACATGGCTGATGCATTAGCCACTCTCTCTTCCATGATTAGTGTAGGTCAATGGAATAACTTACCTAAGATTGACATAATGCGCCTTGAACGGCCCACTTACATCTTCACGATTGAAGTAGTCATAGACGACAAACCTTGGTATCACGATATCAAATGATTCCTTCAGAAACAAGAGTACCCACTTGGGGCATCCAGGAAAGACCGAAAAACCCTCAGAAAGCTGGCTGGCAGTTTCTTTCTGAGCGGTGATACACTCTATAAGAGGAATTTCGACATGGTCTTGCTCCGAGCGTAGACAGACCAGAAGTAAACATGCTGATAAAAGAAATTCACGAAGGATCCTCAACCTCTCATGCCAACGGACACACAATGGCCAGAAAAATTCTTAGGGTCGGGTACTATTGGTTGACAATGGAATCTGACTGCTATAAGTACATGAGGAGGTGTCACAAGTGTCAGATATACTCTGACAAAATCCATGTACCGCCAACGCATCTCAAATTTCTTTCTTCCCCATGGCCTTTTTCCATATGAGGAGTCGACATGATTGGCGTGATTAAGCCAAAAGCTTCAAACGGACATCGGTTCATCCTGGTAGCCATTGATTACTTCACCAAGTGGGTCAAAGCAGCGTTATACGCCAATGTAACCCGACAAGTGGTGGTCCAATTTATCAAAAACAATATCATTTGCTGTTATGGTGTTCCGAGCCAGATCGTTACGGATAATGGATCTAACTTGAACAATAAGATGATGAAAGAGTTGCGTGCTGAGTTCAAAATCGAACACCATAACTCATCTCCCTACCGACCCAAGATGAACGGAGCGGTAGAAGCGGCTAACAAGAACATCAAAAGGATCGTTCAAAAGATGGTTGTAACCTACAAAGATTGGCACGAGATGCGGCCCTTTGCTCTTCACGGTTATCGTACATCTGTCTGCACTTCAACAGGGGCAACCCATTTCTCTCAAGTTTATGGCATGGAGGTAGTTCTCCCCATAGAAGTAGAGATCCCATCAATCCGGGTATTGATGGAAACTAAGCTTACAGAAGCTGAATGGTGTCAAAGTCGACACGATGAACTAAATCTGATTGAGGAAAAGCGAATCAAGGCACTATGCCACGGTCAGTTGTATCAGCAAAGAGTGAAGAAGGCGTTCGACAAAAAGGTCCGACCTCGCGTCTTCAGGAAATGAGACCTCGTGCTCAAGAAGATACAATCGTTTCTCACTGATTCTCTGGGCAAATGAATTCTAAACTATGACGGCCCCTATGTGGTCAAGAAAGCTTTCTCATGCGGCGCCTTGAGACTTGCAACCATGGACGGAGAAGAATTTGCCTATCCCACGAAAGTTGATGTAGTCAATAAATACTTCGCATAAACTAAAAAAAAACGTCTCGGTGGATTGAAAACCCGAAAGGGCGGTCCAGGCAAAAATTAGAGACATAATAAAAAAAATCATCCCGATGGATTGGAAACATCACAGTACAATCTAGGAAAAAATTACGGATTGTGGCAAGTAACTACGTCCAACAGGGGCAAATTCCCTAGCGGCAGTCCTGCCATCCATAAAAAAACTCCAGTCACGGTCATCTTCGACGGAAGCTCAGGATGTCCAGAATTCAAAGTTGATAGAAGGATAACGGTCGTTATGTTTCAATGTAGCCCTTTTCCCTTAAATTACCATTTTTAAACTTTGTAAATACTTTATGGAATCACGCGTTTGGCTGATTTCCATCCTATTATTACAATTTGAGCCCTTGTGCTTTTGTTTGCAATTATTATTTGTTTTAGCTTTATAGAATGACATTTTAACATGATCAACGATTTTTGAAACGAAACAAAATTAATTTACTTGTTAAAATTTTTCTGCTTTAAAAATAAAGATAGCAATTTCTTTTGACTGTTGAACATCGAAAGAACATCGATCGCTTCTCCCGAAGTAAGCGAGCTTCAAAGTGCAGAATCAAAGTTCTCCTTCTAAACCAGTGAGCCTGAATGAAGGATCGACTATGTCAGATGCGAATACTCCATCTGACATCCTCGGTATAGTTCTTACCTCCTAAGCTCGACCAACGGTTATTCCCCGCAGGGACTACTTCTCCTAAGCAAGGCAGAATTGCTATCTTGAACCAGCGATACTTTTTGTCCCCTGCAGTGGCCGAGTATCCAGTCATGTTCATCCACTAGTCTGTATGTCATGTCAATTTTGTTAACATACACATACATAAATCATGCACTATTGATTTACATTCACATTCATATTGCATCACTATCACTCTAGTCGGTCTTGTCCCCTAGGGATAAAAGTCTTCACAATCGAGTTGTCGGTTCTTTCCTCGTCAGGAAATGTTGCGTCTGCACTACCTTTCTCCTCCAATTTATTTCTGGGATGAAGTCGGCCCTTGACCACTTTGATAACTGGAACCTCTAAAAAACCAGAGAACCCTCATCCAGCATCATTCTTCGCCATTGAAGATGATGTCTTCACTTTCCTGGATTAAGGAAAATCCCCAAAGAAAGCCTCACAACAAAAGACTTTCAACAACACATTGATTTTGCTCTCCGGAGAGTCGATGTTAATGAAGTCATCAGCACCTCAAAATTGGATCGCATCATATGGCATTTCTCCGAGAAGATCTCGAAGAAAAGTATGATGTAATATCCCTAAGCGACAGTAGTCTCTCAAGATACCTGTTTTCCCCAGTAGAGTCGACAAATGGAGTCTCCAATAGAGAAGTTTGTACACCTCTACAATTCAGACAGGTGGGTTCCCCAGCAAGTCTGACATCAAAATTTTCCATCAAATAGCATTTCCCCAGGAAAATTCGGCGAGAAGTTTAAGGAAAACCGCTACGCATGGCGTCCCTTGTCGATAAAGTTTATTGGCAAAAGAAACTAAGACCAGTTCCTTGGTAGGAAACCAGGATCGCGGGGAAGTTTAAATCAGAAACTGAGACCAATTCCTTGGTAGGAAACCAGGATCGAGGGGAATTTATTATAGAAACTAAGACCAGTTCCTTGGTAAGAAACCAGGATCGAGGGGAAGTTTACCTTTTCTAAGCATCATTGCTTAGCAAAAGAAGAAGGATTTGTGAACCGCCATTCTTAACCACCATCAAAATTTTGAGCATTCCGATATTTAATCCTCTTGCACCCCGAATGCCCGAATACCTTCGCCATTCACACCTTCGGGTCTAAGAAGATTAAATAGGGGCATCTGTCATACCCCAAATTTTGACCACTAAGATTCCCCATCATTGTGTAAATCATCACCACAATATGGGTAATCCATCATGCCTCATTAGTCTCCCCAAAGATGGGTGAGCATCCACTACAATCAAGCTTAGGGTTTAAAGCCCCTCAGAGCTCTTAGACAAAGGATCAATCAAGGAATGACATGATCTTCAACTTGTAAAACCTCTCAAACATCCACAAGGTATCAAGAGGACTCCCACATCAAGGATTAAGCATAAGGCTGCTCTCTTCTAAGTGGATTAAGCCTCAAGATCGCCAGTGTCACCAAATTAGGGTTTTGGTCGACCAGGGCCTCTAGATGGAAATCTTCCTCTGGGCATGAGCCAATGCTTCAAAGCATAACCTAAGATGCTCCAAGGGACATCGTGAACCCAATCATCAAGTCAATTTAACTTCAGGGGATGCATTCACAAAAAATCAGGAATTAGGGTTTCTTGACCTAATTCACCCCTAAGTTAACTTTTGGGACAAATCATGAGCCAAGACCTCAAGATATGATTTGAGGGTCCCTAATAGATCACATTGATCCATTTGCAACAATGGATTGATCCAAGAAGCTTGAGCAACAAGTTTCAATTTCATCAGAACCACAATTAGGGTTTCGCGAGAAAAGTCAATTGTATCTTTGACTTTTGACCAGGACATGCTCCCAAACCCTATGACATGATTCAATGCACCCTATAACACCTATGAAATCAATCCATCAAGTTTGATTTAGGTCAAGGACTTGATTTCATAGAGGATCGTACAGTTTGAAATTCATCTGATAAAAAGTCAACTGTGCACAAAAGTCAAACTTTGACTTTTTGAGATTTTCCACAATTATGGTTCCTTAACCCTAAAATGATGTTAATGTGTGATTGGAATCATCATTCATCAAGAAAAATCAAGAAAAATTGGATAACTTGTAAAAAGGGTAACCATAAAAAACTTAGAAATTTTTCTAAGTTATGGAACAAAGTGGCTAGGGTACCAACTTTGGAGGATCATAACTCCTAAACCACAAGGCCATTTTTCCCCATCCAAAGCTGGATTTGTAGCTCTCATTACCCTCTACAAAAGCTTCAACTACACCTCATTCTAATTCATAATGGATTTTGAGTTATGGAATGATCAAAATCACAAAAAGTGAAAATGTCACTTATTTCCAACACTTAGTGAAATTTTCACTAAGTCAGAATCTGCCTTCACTTTTTTCCAAATGTAAGGGCATTTTTCACTTGGATCCAAAAAGTATCAAAACAAATTATGATCAAATAGTTGTTGTATCATATGAGGGCTTTCCAAAATGGCCAAGAACTCCATCAAATTCCACTTGGGCCATGAGATATGACAATGGCAATATGCCTTGCTGAAAACTGCCAAAGCAAGGAAGCTTTTGGAGTTTTGCTCGATTTGCCCAAATTTTGCAAAGGGCAAGTAACTCTATCCATCTGAACACCTCAAGGGGGGACCAAGGAGGAACCAACTCTGATCCCAAGCCTCCCAAGTCTTTGGAACCAAAAATAGCATGCCAAACCTAGAATTGCCTAAAAGAGGGACAAGACTCCAATTTTGGATTGGAGCATTCAATGCATACACCAAGGTGGCATGGACTGAGTCATTGCCAACTGAATTTAGTCAAGACTTATCCAAGAACAAGGGAACCAGCAGCCTGTGCCCTAACCTCTAGTCAATGGCTAGAGGAGACTTGGATTCTCATTGCTCAACATTGGCCAAACCTATGCAGTAGTTGCCATTCATTATTCCTTGCAAAACAAACTTGCTCTATTATAAATAGAGCTCATTTGTGATCAGTTTGAGTACACCAAAGCCATCAAACATATGTTTTCCTCAAAATCTCCTTCTTCACTCTAATTTTGCCTTCTAAGGCAAGTCACTATCGGGTTTTGAGTTTGAGAGCTATTCCAACCAAACCAATCACACACACACACCTCATAAACATCATATAGAAGTGATTCAAACACTCACATAACATCTGGAACACTAAAATCACAAAATCACCAGCCAACTGCTCAAGCCTTTTACAGATTTGCAGTTGAGGTGCCAAATCAAGTTCCAGCTCAAATCAATCCACTCCAAGCATCCAGACACACTCCATAGCACCTAGGGAAGCTGTCCATAACCTTGGAACCAAGCTGTAACACCTTTAACACAAAACACGATCACCAGCTGCAAGTGGTAAGCATGAGCTCTTCTAACTCTATGATCCATGCAATTTTTGCTGCACAATAATTTGGCCATATGTTCATAATCATGCATGGAGTGTTTTCCCTCAATCAATTGCATTGTTTGAATCGTGTATGGAATTTCTGAACCTTCATGCAAATTTTAGAGTTCTTGAGGTTTCTCTTTGATTTCTTATTCCATGTTTAAAATAAATGAAATTAAAGACCATAGACATGATCGTGAGGTTGAAACGAGTAGATTGATATGTAGATTGCATGATATAATCAAGTATTCAGTGAGATTGGATAGAAAACGCAAATCTGCAGAAACAGAGGAAGGGCACGTGTTCTTGCCATGTTCTTGGCGCCCTTTTTCATATATTTGAATATTTGAATTTTGTGATTTTATTTAATTGATTCAAAAATTAATTTCTCTCTGAGTTTTAATGATTTTGAGTTGATTATTTTTTTAATAATTCACAAAAATGTTAAAATATTTTATTTTACCAAAAAATCCCAAAAATATTATTTATTTCATATAATTGATATTTTTGCAAAGAATTAATATTTTGATTATTTTTTACATTTAAAATATTTTTTCCTTCTTGATTTTCAAATTTTAATGACTTCTAATCATTTTGTAGGTTAAAACTTGATTTTTGAAACAATAATCCAAGATCACAATTTGTTTTCCACATGTTTAACAATTTTGATCATTTTAATTGAATTTTTATTCAATTAAAATACATTTTGGAAACAAATTAGGGTTTTTGATTAATTCAACCCTCATCAAACTTTTTCAAACCCTTTGGGCCTCTAGTGGAGTGTAAGACCCAACCCTTTTAGAAAACCAAAACCTTTTGGGCCTCAGTGTATTGTATAAGTCCCGATACCGTCAAAAAATTCGGCGCGGTCGTCGCCTTTCTAACAAATCAAACCCTTGGGCCTACCCTCGTGTTATAAGCTCCATTCTTTTTCTTTAAACTATTTTGGGCCTCTAATAGACTGTAAGACCAAACCACCTTTTAACCAAAACTATTTTGGGCCTCAGATATTGTATAAGTCCCTCTGCGTTAAAAGAAAATCTCGGCGCGAACGCCAGTTCAAAAACCACTTTGGGTCTCTCCTTGAGCTGTAAGCCCCAACAATCTTTTCAAAGCACTTTCTCCTTTGATTTTGAATATAATATTGTTATCAAAGCTTTCTTTGTTGAACAACTAACAAAACAGCATGGAAGCTCTACAACCGAATAAGTGTTTACCCGCTTTCTTTATCCGCTTTCATATATATATATATATATATATAACTGTGTTGTGGGGCTGCTTACTGTAAGTCTTCTTTCACAAACTTTTATATACTTGTCAAATATCAACTGTGTAATACTAGTATAGTTATTTAGAGTTTTCCCCGGCAACTACGTCTAGCACTAGGTAAAGCCCCGTTGATCGCTCTTAGATACAGTCAAAACTAGATCCCCATAGGATTACCAGACACAGTCTTCCCTCCTCTTGGGGTTAAACAATATGGAGACGTGAAAGGCAGCATTCTTGGTGAACCCTTTCTCAGACTGTCACCCTTAGAAGTTGTCAAAGAGACTCTACTCCCCAGAGATGATCTTTTCTCCGTGAATGGCATCTCTTGAGTTTCTTCCAAATTCTCGGACTTTCTTAACTTGATCTATTCTCTGTGAATGGCATGTCTTGAAGTTCTCGGGGTTTGGGGACCCACAGGCTTCTTAAAAGCACTCTTAGAAATTATCAAAGAAACTCTAACTCCCCAGAGATGATCTTTTCTCTATGAATGGCATCTCTTGAGTTTCTTCCAAGTTCTCAGACTTTCCTGGCTTGACCTATTCTCTGCGAATGGCATGTCTTGAACTTCTCGGGGTTTAGGGACCCACATGCTTCTTAAAAGTATCCCCGCCTCCTCTTGGGCGTTGTACAAGGACCCTTCGGCTTCTTAAAAGCTCTCATGCCTCCTCTTGGGCTTAATACAAGGACACTGACGACCTCTTAAAGGTATAAGATAGAACTTAGTCATCCTTTGCTAGAGCAGTCTTTCCAGCGTCAAAACTCCGGCCATTTGAGGGTTAGTACTCATCCCTTAACGCCCGTGCCTCCTCTTAGGCATTGTACAAAAGATGAAACTCTAGACTTAGACAGTCTCAATACCCTTTGGATTTCCCATTTCCTTAAAGAACAGGAAATAACCCCGATCTTCTGATCAGTGCCAAAGTACAACCTCACCTGGAATCAGTCTCTTTATAAGAACTGATTTTCTCTTTTAACCAACATACTGGACCTGTCACTCAACTGAAACAGTTACCGACACCAATAGCCTCCTCTTGGGCTTTGTACAATGATTCTCCCCAGCGGAGCTAACCTTTTCACACTCTCTTGTTGAGTATGAAAGACTCTCTTGTTGAGTTAACCTCCCTTTAGCCTCCATCTCGGGCTTCGTACGAGATACAAAATCACTCTCTTGTTGAGTCGAACATTCTTAGCCTCCATCTCGGGCTTCGTACGAGATACAAAAACACTCTCTTATTGAGTATAAAAGACTCTCCTGTTGAGTCAATCACCTTTGAGCCTCCATCTTGGGCTTCGTACAAGACACATATAAAAACACTCTCTTGTTGAGTATAAAAGACTCTCTTGTTGAGTCACTTTAGCCTCCATCTCGGGCTTCGTACGAGATACAAAAACACTCTCTTGTTGAGTATAAAAGACTCTCTTGTTGAGTCAATCACCTTTGAGCCTTCGTCTTGGGCTTCGTACAAGACACATATAAAAGCACTCTCTTGTTGAGTCAACCCCTTTTAGCCTCTCTCTCGGGCTTCGTACGAGACAACTTAGCTTTATTTTTATGTCATTTACTTAGCTTTTATTGCTTGAATCCAAAGGATGGGATAACTTGGTTCTTGGTTAGATCTTTCCTTCCTTAGCTTTTATTTTATGCTTTAGGGTAGTCTCTTCATCTCCTCCCCCTTCTTAGATTTTCAAAACCTTCTTGTTTTTAAACTTGAATCACTTTCTCAATAAACCTTGACTTTTTCAAGTGATTTTCAAAGTCTCTTTTCTTGAATAAAGTGCTAATCAATCTTAAGCATATCAAGACCATTTCAAAAGACTTAAAAAATACCTAACTCATTCAAACCATTTTGTGCCTTTTGTGCACTTTTCCTTTTAACTTTTTCATAAGGTTTAAACATGAGTCATTTTCATAGTTGAGATGTAATTCTCCTATCTTCATAGTTATGATTAGTGTTAATTCTTTTCCACTTGAGAGAGCTATTGGCATACTTGTTTATTTTAATCCAAGTTGGAGCCCTTCTCAATAGTGATGCAAAGGTCCATTTTCATACACTTGTGGGTGACTAGTTGAGTGTTCTCCTTAAAATGACAACTTGTCTTCCCATTTAAAATCAATCAAAACAAATCTCTTTTGTTATTTTTACCACGAACTACGAGGTTTTGATCCTCCATTGCACTTTGTGGGTAAGTGTCGTACCTCAAAAAATACGATCCTCGCGATGAACGTGGAAAAAACGTTCGAACAGAGTCGCCACCGAACTTTATTCATTCCAAGGAAGGAATAGGAAAATATTGATAAAACCTTTGAAAGATAAGAAAATGGTCATCGCAACCAAATTCTAGGTTCGGGAGTCGATTACGCAAGAGGAAGGTAGTAGCATCCCCTACATTCGTTGTACTCAATGGGAACCTCTTGATTCGATTTATGAGAAAAGTTAGTTAAGTTTGTTTGTTTTCTTCTAAGGGAATAACGAGTAAAACACATACTTCTAAGGGGGAAAATGGGTGGTTTTTTTATTAGGGTGCTCGCTAAAGATTGAGGCCCTTGTGCCTTGGGATCTTTCATTCGAATGAATGAAGAATCAGAGCGTCCGTAGTTCGTGGGACAACGGGAAAAGGTTTGGGGTAAAAAGAAAAATGGTAGCTCGCTAGGATCTCGCAATCCTATGCCTACGTACCCTCATAGTGCAATGAGGAGGTCAGAGCAATCGTAGTTCGAAGGACTACAGCTTGTTGGTTTGTGTTTTTTAAGCCAACGAGTGTTTAGGTCGCATTCTAACTGCTAAACGTTAGCTTTTCTGCTCGCTAGGGGAGGCTAGCACTAGTTTATATGCGCAGAAGAATGGACTAAACAATGTTCTTTTTGAAAATGTGTTTGAATTGATTAGAGTGTATTAAAGATTTTGATTGAGAAAAAGGGTTTGATTTGAGTAGGTATTAGGGTTTCGATCGCGTGGGAAGGGAGAAAATAAGGTTTAATTAGTTAATTATTTTGAGGGAGAATGACGATTATTCGATAAACGAGACGTTGGCCTCGCAACCAATTAATCGGGGCATTACTGGGATGCTAGATCCCAACGACACCTTTTTCATTCGATTAATTATGAAAAATTGTTTGATGGATAATGAACTTATTTTTCCAAATAATTAGGGCAAGTATTTTAGGGACGAAAGGTCGAACGACCCACAACCCAAGGCGTACGCCCCAAGAGCGGTCACTCACGAATCCAAGGAATGGAGACTCCAATAACTCAGTTCTTTTGTAATTTTATTAGGAAAATGATTTGATTTGATTAGGGTATTTTGATTAGAGGTGTTAGGTATTTTAAACAGATTGAGTGTTTTTAGAAATGAAAGGTCGAAACGATCACAACCCAAGGCGTGCACCTCGAGAGAGGTCGTTCAAGGACCCAAGGAGTGCTAGACCCCAAGAACCCACTACTTCCATTATTAATTAAGAAATTTTTTTAGAAGTATTAATCAAAATGAATTATGATTTTAATTTAATTAAGAAAGAAATTTGATTGAGTCAAATGAATATTAATCAGATTAATCGGAAGTTAATTATTTTTTAAAAACGAAAGACTGAACGAACTCAACCCAAAGCGTGCGCCTCAAGAGCATTCGTTCAAGGATCCAAGGGGTGCTAGACCCCAAGAATCCACTCCTTTCATTATTTAATTAGGAGAATATTTAGTGGTTTTATATTAATGAATTAATTAACTAATTAAGATTTAACTAAATGAAAAGTTATTTAAGTGTTGGAGAAAATTACTCATTTTTAGTTATCTAATTAATACACAATTAATTATTAATTAGTCTACTAATAAATAAATAATAGGAATTATATATTTAAAGATAATGGTTTTAATTAATTGTTGAACTAATTATTGGATTCCAAAAGATAAAACAATGTTTTCTTTTTAACATTAACTTACTAATATTCCTAACATGATTATAACCCCAAATAGATGAGAATTTTACCTGACACCCCCCAATTAAACCTGGCACCCCCCATAATAAGTGAAAAGACATAAGTGACCCTAAAAAAAAACATTCTTACATTTCCAAAATATCGGTAGGCACACAGATTTTTCAAATTCGCAGAAGATACCGGGAATTTCACTTACCTATCGGATATTTCAATTTTACAAGTAAGATTTCCCGGTTTTTTTGAAATTACCGGTAATATTCACTGGTAATTTCATAAATCCCAGTATTTTCTTACCGGTAATTTCATAATTACCGGTAATATCCACCAGTTATTTCAAAAAACCCGGTAGTTTTGTTTTTTGGTTTTTCCGGCAATTTCAAATTTCCGGTAGTTATGCAATATTTGTTTTATTTTTTATTTTTTTCAGTGAAAACCAGAGGCCGTGATGGTAGCATCGCTGGGAGGGCGCTTGATTTGGCAGGAGGTGGTAGGGATAGGGCTACAGCTGCTCCTGATGCTGAGTCTGCGTATGTACGGGCTGGACAGATGGTTCCAACCGGTTCACACCGGAGGCGGATGGCCGAGCAGCGGGGGCGTTTCCAGGCACCTCGCTCCGTTAGGCGTCGTGGAGGTCTTTCCTCAGTGCAGGCCATAGATGCGGACGTCCCTGTTATTCAGCCGGAGGAGGCTATTGTTGGAGATGTTTTGGTGGAGACTGATGTTAGGGATGTGGTAGAGGAGACTGATGTTAGAGTGGCAGTTGAGGTTGAGGGTGAGGAGGTGGGTGATGCTGAGGCTGCTGGTACAACAGAGGCTGCTGGTACAAGAGGGTTTGAGGAGACCATTGCGACCGATGTCACAGTCCCTTCGACCGAGCCATCGGTACACACTGAGGCAGGATTCCCTGGTGGGCCCATAGATACGTCTGTGCTTACAGATTACAGTGAGCATGTAGCATTGCGATTATGGCAGGGTAAGGTATATGGTTTTTACGTTTAATTTTAAGTTTTGTTTATTTATACATAACTTGTTTATGTATTAACAAAGTTGTTTAATGGTTGGTGTCACAGGTACGACCTGTACTGAGGGTCCAGTCACACAGAGCGAAGAAGAAGAACTTCCCGAGTATTCCCTTCCCCACTGCTGTGAAGAAAATCGTGGAGGAGTTTGACCTGCTGCATTTTGGGAACTGCTCCCTGACCATATTGGATGCAGATCTGCTGAGTGCCTTCATCGAGAGGTGGCACAAAGAGACGTCATCATTTCATCTCCCATTCGGAGAGATGACTGTGACTTTAGATGATGTCGCCTCCTTGTTTCATCTCCCTATCGGCTTTAGATTCTGGATGGCTCCTATCATGAGTGTGTCCCAGGCACATGCGATGGTTGTTCGCGATTGGTGTCTGCCTGAGGCAGTGGTGTATCAGGAGTTCATCGATACACGAGGTGCTCACTTACGCATGTGGTGGCTCCGTGATAGGTACGACGAGCTTGTTGCTGCTGGTAGGTATTAGGCTGCCGCTAGGGCGTACATGCTGCATGTAGTAGCATGTACTCTCTTTGCAGACAAGTCTGGTACGTATGTGGATGTTCGTTATATGTGCCTCTTCAGCGATCTGGAGACGCACAACTGGGCTTGGGGTTGTGCAGCTCTGACTCAGTTATATCATGCGCTCGGGGAGACGACCCGGTTTGAGACGAGGTAGCTTGCTGGGTATCTTAGTTTGTTACAGGTATATCTTAATTCATGTTCTTACTTGTCCTTCTATTTTTTTTTTAAATCATACTATTTCTAATTTATTGTTTGTTGTGATCTCAGTGCTAGATCTATGAGCATTTCCTTATGATATGCGATAGGAGGTTCCAGCCATCATATACTTCGACCGAGCCACGGGAGAAGAGGTGGAGGGCGAGGCAGAAACACCCGGGAGGCATAGTTGAGTACAGGAGGAGACTGGATGAGCTGACCATAGAGGATGTCATATGGACACCCTATGATGATCACAGAGCCGTCCGTGAGTTCGAGGAGTCGTCATTATACTCCGGTTATATGAGGTGGGAGACTCTGGTTGCCAGGCACTTGCCAGAGAGATGTTTGCGCCAGTATGGATACATTCAGACGCGACCACCACCAGTTCTAGATACACACTCTGAAGGTATTGATCGGTGGTTTCAGACGCACTTCCTCAGTTTCGGTCGTGCCATTGTAGCTCGATTTGCACTTGTTCAGTATCCATTGCAGTGTGAGGATGGCTACTTGGAGTGGTATCTCACCGTATCACATCCACACATCACTCCACCACCGGCTAAGGATGCACCTTCTGGTGGCCAGGAGCTTGTTGATGACGCACCTCCTCCTCCTCCTCCAGCAAATCACCCTGATGACACAGACCGCTTTCAGATGATAGCAGTGATGGCTGATGAGCTCATGGGCTTGGTAGACTCTGATGACAGTGTTTCTGCTAGATTAGCTAGGATTGCACACTTAGCCAGTGGGGGGCCTATTTAGTATTATATGTATATTTTTAGATTATATGTATATTTTTGTATTATATGTATATTTTTGTATTATATGTATATTATGGCAGAACAATATATTATTATTATACCTTCATTTAAACTCTTACATTGCGGTGATCTTTAGTAAACATCTTAAACAAATAAAAACCTAACATTACAACATAATTAATCAATATTAAAAACCTAAACACTACCAGATGCTTCAGGACGTTTCAGCATCTCCATTATTTCATCAACTGATCTTGAAAGTTGCACATCTAACTCCATCGGACCCCTTGTTAGCCTACGGCGAAATGATCTCCACATTTTGATGACGTCTTCATCGTTCTTCAGCTCAATTATGTTGTATTTCACACTACCATCCCCCCAATCCTCTCGAAACTCGATCTTCAACACCTTTCTATTGTCACCATCAGGCAACAATTCCTTCAACTTCGAAGTTAGGCCGGCAAAGGAGGTTGTGTCGTCGGGAAACATGAATTCGACAGGTCGAGAACCTCTCTTGAAGTAAACTTCTGCCTTAATCAAAAATGCTGGAGTAGCCATTTTTTTCAGATTTGTTTTACCACAAGACCTAACCCCTATTTATACAAACGTGCATCAATTCTGGGCCGCACAAAGTGTTAGTGCAATCACAACCATACAAAACTGTCGGCAAAATCTCGACCGTTAAAAAAAACCCTAAAATTATACCTATCGGGAATTTCAATTGATGTGAAATTCCCAACACCAAACTGCACTTTTCAGCAATAACCGAATTTTTTAGTACATACCGGGAATTTGAAATTACCGGTATACCAGTAATTTCAAATGAACTATCGGGAATTTTGATTCATACCGAATTTTTTTTTAAAACTACCGGGACTTTGTTCCAAAAATTTCTTGGAAAAACATTAAGGGATATTTTTGCCATTAATAAAATATGGGGGATGCTAAGTTTAATTGAGGGATGGCAGGTAGAATTCTCCAAATAAATCAGTGGGGTAACTAACAAAGGCCCAAATGGCCGAAAGACATATTAGGCCGCGGTACTAGCCCAGGGCCTCTAAACCCTAAACACATGCAGCCGAACTCTAAGAGATAACGGTAATAAATAAATAAATAATCAAAAGCCAAAAAACAAGCGTGTCAGTTACTTAGTGTAGCGTGCCTAGGGAATTAACAATATATTAAGGCCTATTGATTATCAGTTTTTGCTAACAATATTGATGAAATTAAAAGCCACCTTTTAAAACATAAGCACATCTCGCCTCCCCACAAAACCCTTCATTTATTTCTCCTTCTGAAACTCAACAAGTCTCTCTTTTTCTCTCATAATCGCTCTCTCTATTCGCCTGCTGTTCAATTCATGCGCAGAACAAGGCAATCAAATTGCAAAGAAAATTCATACTCTTTAATACTTCCTCAATTTTTATTTAATTGTCATTTTTTAACTTTGTACGCATATCAAAAAATCCAATAATAATTATTATTTTTTAGATTATAAATTTTTTTTTCTTATAATATCTCTAGTTTTTAATTATTTTAATACACATTTTTTTCTCTTCATAATAAATAGTTAGAGGCAATTTTGACAAATTCATAATCATTACTACCTTAAAATTTGAAAACTACATTTAAAAAGGAACAAAAAATTATTTCAATAGTGACACTTATAAAAAAACAGAGGGAGTATCAATCTCAAATAAATCACTAACACCCAAACAATTTCCCAATTGTTTCACAAAACCTAAACCATGAAAAATAAACTCCAAATCTCACTAGAAAAAACACATTATCAGATACTCCCTCCGGTCACTATTATAAGCAAAAAAAACACCTTAAATATTGGTCACTATTATAAGCAAAAGTCATTAAATTTTAGACTAATTAATGCTTGTATTACTATTATACCCTTAATTTAATTCAAAAGTATTTAATGTTGGTAGTTGATTCATTAAATAAACTAAGGATATTATCGTAAATTTTACTTTGATAGTACATGAAAACAAGAAAATTAATTACACTTAACTAACTTTCTTAATACGTTTGAAAGTAGTTATTTTAGCTTATAATTGTGATCGGAGGGAGTACTTGAGCGTGCATGAAGAAAAATCATGATGAAATTTCAAACAAATCTCAGAACGACCAACGCACGAGACCGAGATTCAAGAGGATACAACAAGTTCGTCAATGCGGTTTAAACATATATATCATTCAGCGATTCAACATATCAAGCCAAAAAATAGAGAATATGGTGCGAGAAACTATATGTCGGAGCCCTTCCGACGAGTCTTTAGAGCAGGTACGTGGGAGAAGTTTCGTCTTGCTTCTTACTCTGTTTCTTCTCTTCTTCGATTCTCCACTTCTTCTTCTATTTCTGCACTTTGGGATGTTGTATAGGTTGACGTAGATGAATATGGTTGTGTTTAGCTGCTACGAATGGCTCAGCTCTGAGTAGTTTGAAGTTTCAAGGTGAAGCTTCAACTACTCGATGGTGAGAGCTTTGGGTATGGGTTTGAGGGTAGATTCCAGCGAGTAACGGTAGGATTTTTGGTCCTTTTTCTGAGCCATCATTGCGTGGTATTTATAGGAGAGTTTAGGGTGGATTCGTATGTGTTTCAGAAGAAGAGAATGAGGAATATTCCTGCTTTACATGTGTGAGGATTTTGTTTTTAGGGTAGCCACGATTTCCATTCCGTTCGAGTGATTTTTCAGTAAGATCTTGTGGGGACCTTTGTGATAGTGAGTCATTCTTTGATTTGTCTGTAGTGAATATGAAACCTTTCTAGAAGCATGTAACTTTTAGCTGATTTTTATGTGAATACGTGGTTTGATTTCTACTACTGTAAAACTAATGTTCTTACTGCTTGTAAAATGCTTGTTGACTTCCTTGTGAAACTCCTCGCTTTTTGTGTTGAAATGATACAGGATGCTTGAAATACATGCTTGGTGATGAAAACTTGAATATAGAGAGCGGGTGGGATTGGACAAGAGAGTTTCTGACTTTCGGATATTTTCTTCGTCAGTTCCCTTTATCAGCAGGGATGACATTGATGTTGCTAGTTTCTCTTTATCAGCAGAGATAGCAATCTTTCGGATATTTTCTTCGTCAGTTCCCTTTATTAGCAGGGATGGCATTGATGTTGCTAGTTTCTCTTTATCAGCAGAGATAGCAGTCTTTTGGATATTTTCCTCGCCAGGTCCCTTTATCAGCAGGGATGGCCTTTATTTTGCTAGTTCTCTTTATCAGCAGAGATAGCAACCTTTTTGGATTTTCTCCTTTGTCAGTTCTCTTTATCAGCAGAGATGACATAACCTGGGAGAGCTTGTTTCATTACAGCATTTATGGCTAATTCTCCAGCAGAGGATTGCAAATTTCTGGGTTTTTGGTATTCAATCTCCGTGCATCCTGATTGTCTGAAAGCCGTCGCTATCATACCTTCAGGACCAAGTTGATTGAATAGGGGCAGCTGTTGCACCCCAAAATTTGCCCTCCTTACTTTATTACTAACTGGCTTATGTTTCATTTCATTTTACATTATCATGTGTGCATATCATTGGTTCTTAACATGGGGTCAAGGTGCCTGAGGCAAGTTCAAGAGGAGAATTTGTTCTTCAAAGGGTCAAGCAAGAGAGCCCAAGTGGATCACTCTTTCCTAACCAGTGCATGAATTATGGTTTTGAGATTCTTGGGTTTACTGCTCCAATGGGCAAGCTCCTTGGGTTTTTATCATCACCAAATGGCCTATCTTATCTTTGTTGGAGAGGATACACATCATATTCAGAGGAGTTTGGATTTGGAGACTGTGCTATTTCCTCCTAAACTGAGGGTACTAAAACTAGGGTTTGCTATAAAGTCAGTTTATTTTTTATTTTTTGGGCAAGACTTGATTCCATGGTATTCCTTGGGTCCCCAAGTATCTAGGGATGGGAGGTTGTCCATCAGTTTGGTTCAGGAGAGACTTAATTGATCAGAAGATTGAGAATCAGGTGAATTGGATAAAAGTCAACAGTGAGAGGAGAAGTCAACTGTGGAATTTTGAGGTTTTCTCCAAGGTTTTCAAGGTCTCACATCATCATATGGTCCTCAAAAGTCAAGTTTCATGCCATTCATAAAAAATCAGGAGTTGGTACAAAAGTTACTAAATTTGGAAATGACCTATAATTTGAAAGTTCCCTTTTTGGGCAAGTTCCTGCACTGCATTCAACTTGACTTTTCATCATCAATAAAGCTTCAAATGAATTTTTCTCCAACATGAAAGTTGAAGATATTTTTCTCCTCTTTCCAACAAGTACTAGTAGGTCTCCATATCATTTGTGAAACTCCAGTTATGATCAAAAGAAGGTAAAGTGGTTTTTAGGGTTTTTCATGGCTCCATTTTCACAACTTTGGGCATAATGACCTATAATCAATTCCATTGTTTCATGTCACTTTCTAATGTCAAAGAACAATCCCTAAGGAACATTTTAGACCTTTGAATCAAGTGGTTTCATGGTGTATGTATCACTTATCCTCCATTATTCAAAATTCCCAAATTATTTAAAAGTCATGAATCAAATGGTTTCAAGGCCCAATGCCAATATGGGTGTAATTAGCAATTCAAATGCAAGTGATCTATCATGAAACATTTAAATATCCATGCACGGGAGAGGTGTATCCAACATTATGCAATTTTCTAAAAAATCACCCAAACTCATTAAACCAAGAATTGCCCAAGCCCAATTCATCATCAGTGGAAAACCCTAGTCTATTTAAACCCATCCATGCACTGGTTAGGGTTAGAAACACGTGACATTTGGAGGAGTGGAGAATTTGAATCCTAAAGCTTTTCTTCAACCAATCTCACAATCCACAAGGTCTTTGTAAGAACTTCTTCCACAAATCTCTTCCTGGTGATCTCTAGAACACAACCCAACCACCATTCGCAGCCAAAAGCAAAGATTAGAGTTACACCATCTCAGGTTGGTGGATTTTTTCGTGATCCTAAAACTTGAATTTTAATCGTGCATAATGTTGTGTGATGTCTGCTGATCATCCTGATATAGTTTTTGTTGTGTTTGGATGCGTATATTGCTTGTTTGGTGCATTTAAAGTTTTATGCCCTAACCTTGTTTCGTTCGTTTTTGATTATTCACTTGTTGTTTGCAAATTTGGATGGCATATTTGGATTCCTCACGATTTTCTAGTCAAGAACATGTACCCCTTTGCATTTTCTGGGTACTTTTAAGATTGTAGGTGGCAGAGGACGGCGGCCGGAACCCTAGCTCCGGCGGCTGTGAGGGTTCCGGCGAAGGAAGGTTGAAGACACAATCCTCACCCTCCATTCTCTCCATCCAACGGTCCATAGCGCGCCACATGTTATTTCTTTTTATTTTTTTTCTGAATTTTAATTAGTGATCAGGTGTTTATTATCCCACCATTGCTATGGTGTACGTCCAATCACATTATTTCATTTTGTGTACTTTTATTAGTGTTGACTTATTTTGGAGCGCAGGATTGATCAGACGGAAAGGATGAGTCAACCCAGTTGACTAGGCCACATGCGTAGACCCTTCCCTTTTTTTTATTTTTCTGATTTGTAATTTAAGACTGGGCCTGCTATTCGCGCCCCACCCCTCAGCCCAGTTCCTAATTCTAACGTGTTCTACCTACTCACTGCACCCCCATGCCATTTATTTCATTTTATTTTTATTTTAATTATTATTTTCATTCTTTAATTATTAAAAATACATAATTGCATTAAAAAATCCCACTAAAATTCATGCATCATTTTTATCATTTCATAAAATTTTCCAAATTTTATTTTTTATCATCTAAATTAATTATTGGCTAAAATACAGTTTTAGTCCCTCTGTTTGTCAAAATTCACGGTTTTGGTCCCCCCATTTTATTTTTTAACAGTTTTGGTCCCCCACCCCTCACTATTCATGTACTGTTCATGTATGGATCAGTTACTGTTCATCATTTTTTTGGGCCAAAATTGGGGTGGGGGACCAAAACTGTTAAAAAATAAAATGGGGGGACCAAAACCGTGAATTTTGACAAACAGGGGGACCAAAACTGTATTTTAGCCTTAATTATTTTATTCATTTTCTTTTTGAATTATCCATATCATGCATATCTAACTTTGTTTATTTTATTTCTCTGCATCCGTAAAATATTTTTAATCCGTTCCTTTTGCTTTCATTCACTAACATTCTAAAATGCATTAAAATATTTTTCTATCATTTTTAAAACTATTTCATATTGCATTTTGGTCCTTCCCTTTGGCACATTGAACCCTACTTCTCACCTGAGCTTTGCCCTATTGTTTGAATGACTAACACTTTGAATTTTTCCAGGAGTTTTTGGTATTTTGTTTGTCTCTGGTTGAGCAACTTTTATATTTAATTTGGTGATTTTAGAAGTTGCCTTACTATTTGTTTAATGGCTCTTTGTGTGAGATTTTCTTGTATGCGTATTCTTGATCCTGTCTGATCATCTGTGTGAAAAGGCACTTGTGCCATTGTCTTGGGGTTGCTACTTGACTTTTTAACTCTTGTTTGGATTGTTATTATTGTATTCCACTGGTTGGTTTTCTTTTGCCTTGATAATATTTATGTCCGTTTGTTACTAATCTTTTGTGCAGGGATTGAGGTAAGTTCTTTAAGGATGTGGATAAGTATCCATGTTCACCCTTACTCTTTCCTTCTCTCATCTTTTTTCTTTTAGGTTTAGGTTGTCGTCAAACCTCACTAACTGTAGGTCACCCATGCATGATAACTTTAGGACTCTTAGTCCCCCCTTAGAGTTACCCTTGTGTCTTCTCTTCTCATCTCAAACTTCTTAAAAACACTTAATAAAGATAAGGAGTATTGCGCATGAGCCTTAAGTGTGGGGAATGAGAAATGAGGGGCTTCCTCTCATCTTTCTAGAGTGCTTAGCAAGCGTCCTGTCTTGGGACGATGCGTTAAGTATTCGCCCCTGTGCCCTAGACTTTGGTGCAATGCAACTTAGGAACTAACTTAAGCCACTTCTGTCCTAAAAGACACAAACCAACTGCAAACTTTTTGGTCCTTCGGGATCGTCAAACTAAAGGATATTTTCAAAAAGGGCACGTTACCTTCCGTCTGAGTCGCAAACAGGCATCGACCCTAACTGCCGGACGCGAACTTAACGTCGCTCATAAAAAACACAAAAAGAACTTGGTCCGAACTACGTTGACTCTGAATTCCCCATTGCACAAAGGGGGTACGTAGGCCTAGGACGTCGACGTCCTACCGAGTCTGTCTTTGTCTTTCCCTCTCCGTCTTAGTACAACCCTAGATGATAGGATAACTCACCCTTAGATTAGACAACAAGCGTGGATCCCATCGAGTACGATGGACGCGTGGGGTGCTAGCACCTTCCCCTCGCGTAACCGACTCCCGAACCCAGGTTATGGTTGCGATGACCATTCCTTTCCCTCGTCCTCAAGTTTATGCGGTGTTCCCTTTCTCTCTCTTGGGATAAATTTACACGGCTGACGACTCTGTTTTCCGCGCCATTATCGCGTTTGTACCTGGATGAAAATCCTGGGAGCGACACACCAGAACTCCCTTGGATAGATAGATGAGTTAATGGATTATGCAAGGGCGTGAGTGAGTAGTGTTAGATGTTGATTTACTAGTAGTATTAGTAGTTGTTTTTCTGTTTTGGTGTTTATAGTGATCTGGTTGTGTCGTCGCCCATTTTGGCATGGCTCTTGCTTGGCATACCTTATGCTCGTCGAACCTTTTTTTAGCTTTTCTAACAACTGAAACTTCAAAGCTGCGACTACTAACTATGCTCCTTCCCGACTCTAATGAATTCTTCACTTATTTTGCAGATGTACCATTCTTGGCGGTAGCTTAGAAATCTTCTGGAAAAGAACAAAAGGCTCATCAGATTTGTCCTTAAGTTTTCCTAGTACAGCCAGAAATTGTAGCTACTCCTAATAATCTTTGATGTAACTCTTCTTGTGGACTAAAGCTCCAAGAGTTTTGAATTTTCACTTGTGAATTTTGCCATTTCCTCATGTTTGAACTCTTGCAATGAGTTGTAATTAGCTAGAGTAACACACTTTTGTTTATAGTTTGGACCATCTGTATCAATACTATTATGAATCTCGCAATTGGAAAAAATTGTATGCTTCATCATATTTGATTTTCAAAAGGCTTGTATGTTTCTTGAAACTTTTTACAATTTGAATGCCATTATCAACATAAACCCTTGTGTATTCCTGCTATTAGTTGCAGCTTTGTTTTTGTTGTTTTCAAGTTTATGTGCCTTAGCAGACCATAGCAGACCATTTGGGATATTCTTAATGGCATGCCACTTCACATTAAAGCAACCGGTTCACCTGCCCTATTGCCAATGCCCAAATTCAACTAGACCAGTCATCTCAGCTAAACCAAACAACAAAAATACGGGACAACCATCATGTTTCTCTTTGGCTTCTTGATATACTGCATCCAACTTTTTGTTGTTGCTGGGAGTGCTTGCCCCACCATTATATTTTATAAACATCACCCTTGCTATAGGATTTGATGCCATAAAATTTTGCATTGAAATAATTCTAGGACAAATCTTCTCCAATGTATTATTCTTTTATTAGGAACTATCAGAGGCACTTCTTTGCTATCACTCTCCACTCAAAGGTTATGTCCTTTAAGTAATAATGTGACCATGCTTGAACTCTTGGTACCAACAACTTGGTATGAAATCTTTTGCTTTGCATTTTCCATAAGCGTTTCTCTCATGGCACCAAAATAAGACCCTTTTTATGGCTAATACTTCCAACATGGATTGCCATCACAATACAACCATGGCCTTTGTCTTGAAAATCTTCTTAGCAAGCTTATTTTATGATTTTGAAATGAAGAATCACGTGTATACAACCAAAACTTGTAATGATGCTTAGAATCCAAGGTGCATTGGTCATGACTTGAATAAGTTCTAAGGTGCATTGGCCATAGCCTTGAATTGGCTTGAAACCACTTAACCATTTAGAAACAACTTGAGGATTTGATCATCACTTGGACACCTTACTCCAGTAAGACTTGGACTTAACATAGGTTTTAATCACAAATTGGTTATGCCAACCGATTAGGTCAAACTGACTCTTAATTGGCTCATCACTTAAGTTCGACCAATTAAGTCAAAGCTTGCTACCAATCTTGAACCCAACCAAAGTATGACTTGAGAATAACTTGACCATATCGTATGGCTCTAGTATCAACTTGGAATGTGGCTCAACATGGACTGGAGCAAGACTTGAAATCGTCTTGAAATATAGCTTACGAACCCATTGATCATGTCTTGACTACGAGACCATGAGAATGATGACACTTGAATTCACATATCTTGCAAGAACCTGTGATTACAATAAACGCAAACAAAACCTCCATGACCTAAATTTTAGAGGACCATGGCTAAAGGCCAAATGACCTAAATTTTAGAGGACCATGGCCAAAGGCCAAATGATCATCTAGAATGTCTTAGTTGTTTATTTGTTTGCTTTAAATGTATATGTTACAACATTTTGGTCCTTTAATAATTTAGTTTATTTTTTAAATATAACATTAATGTTTAGTAAATATAAATAAATATTTATTTAAATATAAACATTAAACGTTAATACAAATATTTATTTTTAATAAATAAATTAGTACAAATATTAAATTAGTTTAGTTTTTAAATATTAAATGTTAATATAAATAATATTTATATAATTAATATTTTTAAATTTAATTAATATTTATATAATTAATATTAACATATAATTAAAAATAATTAAAATAAATTCTTCCAAAAATGTTAAAATATATTAAAACATTGAATAAATACTAAAATTTATATTAAAAAATTAAAACATTTAGTTTATAAATAAAATAATAATTTATAAATAAAATACTAAAATTTATAAATAATTATAAACGTTAGTATTAATTTAACTAATTTATAAACGTTATTAAAAAATCAAAAAATTTAGTTTATAACTAATTTATAAATAAAATACTAAAATTTATAATTTAGTTTATAATTATAAACGTTAAATAATTATGAAACGTTAATATTAATTTATAAATAAAATACTAAAATAAAATTTAGTTTATTAAAACATTTGAAATGCTCTAATTAAATAAATTTTAATTTATTTTATATTAAATATTAAATATTAAATAATATAAACTGAAAGTATTAAATATTAAATATTAATTATGTATATTAAATAAATAAACTAAAAGTATTAAATATTAAATATTAAATTTAGTATTAAATATATAAATATTAAATAATAAATAAAGTGAAAATAAATATAAAATATTAAGTTAGAAGAGGTATCTCCTAAATTTAGTAATAAATAAACTGAATATAAATTTAAACTGAAAATAAACTGAAAATAAATAATAAATAAACTGAAAATAAATTTAGTAATAAATAAAGTGAATATACATATAAATATTAAATAATAAATAAACTGAAAATAAATATTTAATTTAAATAAACTGATAATAAATTTAGTAATAAATAAACTGAATATAAATATAAATATTAAATAATAATTATACTGAAATAATATTTAATATAAATAAAATGAAAATAAATTTAGTAATAAATAAACTAAATATAAATATAAATATTAAATAATAAATAAACTGAAAATAAATATTTAATATATTTTAACATTTTTTGAAGAATTTATTTAACATATTAAATATGTTATGTAATATATATATATATATATATATATATATATATATATATATATATATATATATATATATATATATATATATATATATATATATATATATATATATATATATATATATTTGAAGCAAGTTAATTGACATGAAAGGAATGCTAGCCTAGTGGAAGAGGTATCTCCTTGTAAACAAAAGGTCATGGGTTCAACACTAGTTAGAAACAAAATTTTAAGTTTAGTCATATTAGAATAATAAAAAAAATTAAAAAAACCAATAAAGCAGTGGCACGTCACAAATTTTGCTGACTGTGTGCACTGAGGGGGCAAAATGAAAGAATCTTCAAATGGCAGGGACGGAATCTAAATTTTTTTTTACAGAGTCTTTTTTCGAATTCGCCCCAAATGGCAGAGGCTAAATGTGTATTAACCCTAAAATTTTGCATTGAAATAATTCTCGGACAAATCTTCTCCAATGTATTATTCTTTTATTAGGAACTATCAGAGGCACTTCTTTGTTATCACTCTCCACTCAAAGGCTCTGTCCTTTAAGTAATAATGTGACCATGCTTGAACTCTTGGTACCATCGACTTGGTATGAAATCTTTTGATTTGCATTTTCCATAAGTGTTTCTCTCATGGCACCAAAATAAGACCCTTTTTATGGCTAATACTTCCAACATGGCTTGCCAACATAATACAACCATGGCCTTTGTCTTGAAAATCTTCTTTGCAAGCTTGTTTTATGATTTTGAAATTAAGAATCACGTGTATAAAACCAAAACTTGTAATGATGCTTAGAATCCAAGGTGCATTGGTCATGACTTGAATAAGGTCTAAATATGGCCTTGAATTGGCTTGAAACCACTTAACCATTTAGAAACAACTTGAGGATTTGATCATCACTTGGACACCTTACTCCAGCAAGACTTGGACTGAACATAGGTTTTAATCACAAATTGGTTATGCCAACCGATTAGGTCAAACTGACTCTTAATTGGCTCATCACTTAAGTTCGACCAATTAAGTCAAAGCTTGCTACCAATCTTGAACCCAACCAAAGTATGGCTTGAGAATAACTTAACCATATCGTATGGCTCTAGTATCAACTTGGAACGTGGCTCAACATGGACTGGAGCAAGACTTGAAATCGTCTTGAAATATGGCTTACGAACCCATTGATCATGTCTTGACTACGTGGCCATGAGAATGATGACACTTGAATTCACATATCTTGCAAGAACCCGTGATCACAGTAAACACAAACAAAACCTCCATGACCTAACTTTTTTTTACAGGGGGCAAAATGAAAGAATCTTCAAATGGCAGGGACGAAATCTAAATTTTTTTACAGGGTCTTTTTTCGAATTCGCCCCAAATGGCAAAGGCTAAAATGTGTATTAACCCTAAAATTTTGCATTGAAATAATTCTCTGACAAATCTTCTCCAATGTATTATTCTTTTATGGGTTAAATATACAAAACCCCCTGCAATGTTAGCGAATTCTCATTTTAGTCCCTGTAAAATTTTTTTTTTAAACACCCCATCGTAATATCCAGATTCCCTCACTTAGCCCCCTGGCTGCCACATGGCAGCAAAGATTCATTTCTCTTTGCTTGCGTGGCAGCCAGGTGGCATTTTTTATATTATTTTATTATTTTATTATTATTTTATTATTTTATTATTATTTTATTATTTTTTTTATTTTTTTTATTTTTTTTATTTTTTTTAATTTAATTTTATTTTTTTTTTATTTTTTTTTTTAATTTTTTTTTAATTTTTTTTTTAATTTTGTTTTATTTTTTGTTTTATTTGTTTTTATTATAATTTTTATAATTTTTTTTTTTTTTCTTTTTCGCCTTGCAACCGATGTAAAAATATACATTTTAAGAAAGATAGCATACATTTTACATCGGGCCAGAAAAGAAACCGATGTAAAAAAAAAAACATTTTACATCGGGCCAGAAAGGCAACCGATGTAAAAACATACATTTTACATCGGGCCAGAAAGGCAACTGATGTAAAAACATACATTTTACATCGGACTTAATAGTCAACCGATGTAGTAGATGTATTTCACATCAAACTTAATAGTCAACCGATGTAGTAGATGTATTTTTCACATCGGACTATGGCCCGATGTAAAATGTCTTTGATTTACTACATCGCTTGGCTTTACATCGGACCCAGAACCGATGTAAAATGTGTTTTTCGCCCGATGTAAAAAGTCTTTTCTGCACTAGTGTAATTTTTAAAATAAAAATTTGTTTAAAATAGAATTAAAAATAAAAATTAGGTAAAAAAACGAAAAATAAAAAAAAATAAAAAAATAAGAAATATATAAATAAAAATGAAAAAGAAATAAAAAAAAGAAAAAAAAATTATAAAAATTATAATAAAAACAAATAAAACAAATAAAACAAAATAAAACAAAAAAGTAAAAAAAAAAATAAAAAAAAACTAAAAAAATATAAAAAAAAAAAAAAAAAAAAAAAAAAAATAATAATAATAAAATAATAAAATAATATAAAAAATGCCACCTGGCTGCCACGCAAGCAAAGAGAAAGGAATCTTTGCTGCCATGTGGCAGCCAGGGGGCTAAGTGAGGGAATCTGGATATTACGAGGGGGTTTTTAAAAAAAAAAACTTTACCAGGGACTAAAATGAGAAATCGCTAACATTGTAGGGGGGGTATTGTATATTTAACCCTTCTTTTATTAGGAACTATCAGAGGCACTTCTTTGCTATCACTCTCCACTCAAAGGCTCTGTCCTTTAAGTAATAATGTGACCATGCTTGAACTCTTGGTACCATCGACTTGGTATGAAATCTTTTGCTTTGCATTTTCCATAAGTGTTTCTCTCATGGCACCAAAATAAGACCCTTTTTATGGCTAATACTTCCAACATGGCTTGCTAACACAATACAACCATGGCCTTTGTCTTGAAAATCTTCTTAGCAAGCTTGTTTTATGATTTTGAAATGAAGAATCACGTGTATAAAACCAAAACTTGTAATGATGCTTAGAATCCAAGGTGCATTGGTCATGACTTGAATAATGTCTAAATATGGCCTTGAATTGGCTTGAAACCACTTAACCATTTAGAAACAACTTGAGGATTTGATCATCACTTGGACACCTTACTCCAGCAAGACTTGGACTGAACATAGGTTTTAATCACAAATTGGTTATGCCAACCGATTAGGTCAAACTGACTCTTAATGGGCTCATCACTTAAGTTCGACCAATTAAGTCAAAGCTTGCTACCAATCTTGAACCCAACCAAAGTATGGCTTGAGAATAACTTAACCATATCGTATGGCTCTAGTATCAACTTGGAACGTGGCTCAACATGGACTGGAGCAAGACTTGAAATCGTCTTGAAATATGGCTTACGAACCCATTGATCATGTCTTGACTACGTGGCCATGAGAATGATGACACTTGAATTCACATATCTTGCAAGAACCCGTGATCACAGTAAACACAAACAAAACCTCCATGACCTAATTTTTAGAGGACCATGGCCAAATTCCAAATGATCATCTAGAGAAAGACCATCAAGCAACACAATTATTTGTTATAAGAAAAGTAAAAAAAAAGGTAGGACAAAGTTGGGGTATGACATTAAGTATGCACGAGGCTCGGGAAGTCTTGTCAAACACAAAATCCTTAAAAAATACTTCTCTTCTCATCTCCACCATCTTTTTCAAACAACACCTTTAAGCCAAAAATAGATTTTCAAGAGGTTCCTATAGAGTACTATAGATGTTTTGGGTGCTAACACCTTCGCATTGCATAACCAACCCCCTTACCCTTGTCTTTATTTTTATTAGTTTTGTTTTAAAACTTCTTTGGGTTTGGTTCGTTCATTTCCACATTCCTTTGGAAAAATAAAAGTGCGGTGGCGACTCTTGCATTATGAGTTAAGTTAATCAATAACTTAATCTCAAATTTTCCCGTTACAAAAAAGTGGCGACTCTGCTGGGGAGTTGTCCCTAGTGGATTCAGCCTATCTTTGTTTATCTGTGTTTGTATTATATCTGTTGTTTGCTTTTTTTTCTAGTGCTTGGTGATCTCTGAGTGGTGAGATGAGTCCTATACCCGGACTTTAAATCACTTATGATAGGAGTGTTGTATAGTCATGTTTGGCAAACGTGGAGTTAATCCTGAATAAGCTAACTTGAGATCCCTCGCTCAGTGGAGGCCTCCTTAAAGGTAAATATGCTGAACAAGTAGTTGTGAAGCCATTTTACTTTTGACCTGAGAGCCTGAGAAGCTGAGGACCTTAGAACCCTTTAACCAATCTTAGCCTTATTAGGATGTAGTGCGGTGACTATTCAGGTGTAGACTTGAATTAGTTGTTACACGATACTACACTCAGACGAGTTTTTGTTGAGAATATTATTGGCTGACTAGTAGTCATTTAAGACGGTAATATCCAAAAGATGGAACCACGACTTTGGGAATCTTTGTAGAACCTTGTCGTACAAGTGTTTTTTAACCCATAGTACATACCTTGTGGGTGGTTCTAACCCTTGTCTCCATGCTCGTGACTTCAAACCCTTGAAACTTGTTTGTGATCTTGTTTGTGGTTCTTGCATAATCATGCACTTATGCATTCATGAACATCATGTTTCAATCAGTTTTCAAGGAAATTTGAGATTGTCTTTGCAAACATCGCACATATTGAGATTATGGACATTGGAAGGAGAAACACTCAGAAGTATAGTTTCAGAGCTCCTGATCTTAAAGATTTGAGAAAGCTAGCATCCTTTGTGACTGACCCTGTGGACTTCAAATCTCGTCATGAAAGACTTTTGTCTATCCTTTCTACCAACGTTGAAGACATAATTCTTAATACTCTTGTTCAGTTTTATGATCCTGTCTACCAGTGCTTTACCTTTCCGGATTATCAACTGTTACCTACCTTGGAGGAGTATGCTTATCTTGTGGGTATACTAGATTCTAATAGAGTTCCTTTTAGTGGTTTGGAGGAGATTCCCAAGTACCAAGTTATTGTTGCAGCCATTCATTTGAGGAAATCTGATATAGATGCCAATCTTACTATTAAGGGAGGCATTCAAGGGTTGACTTCTAAGTTCTTGATTGATAGAGCTTCTAATTTTGCTAGTGCTGGTAGTATGATGACTTTTGAGGCTATTTTGGTTTTACTCATATATGGAATAATCTTGTTCCCTAACACTGACAACTTTGTTGATGTTAATGCTATTAGGATCTTCTTGATTGGGAATCCTATACCGACGTTGCTTGACGATACTTATTTCTCTATCCACCATAAGACTTCTAAGGGGAATGGTACTATTGTTTGTTATGCACATTTGTTGTACAAGTCATTTATTTAACACTTGCCATAGTCATCTACTTTCAAGGAAAACAAGGGCTGTTTGAGGTGGTCTCAGAGGATCATGTCCCTTACTGATGCTGATATGACTTGGTATTCTTTCGTGTTTGATTGTGTCAAGATCATTGATAGTTGTGGGGAATTCTACAATGTACCTCTTCTTGGAACACAAGGTGGAATTAATTACAACCCGAGTTTAGCAAGGCGTCAACTTCGATACACTTTGAAGGATAAACCTAATAATGTTCTATTAAAGGGTTTGTTTTTCCAAGAGGGGAAAGATCCTCATGGTTTGAAAGAGAGAATGACTCATGCTTGGAATAACATTCATAGGAAATGAAAAGGAGAGATTGGGAAACCAAATCGTGTAGCTTTGGAACCATATACTCTTTGGGTGAAGGAGAGAGCAAGGGAGCTTAAGATGCCTTATGCTTTTGAGAAACCCATGTTCATAGTGGTTGCCACACCACTCACCATTCCCACTGATGATATGAAGGAGCTTCAAGATGCTTTAGCCAAGATAAAGCAAGAGAAAGATATGTGGGAAGCCAAATTCAACACTTCAAACCTTGAGAAGTTAGAGCCGCAGAAGCAGATGTAGAAGAAAAATGACTTGATAGAGTTGCTTAATCAACATGCTGTGAAGAGACCGACAGAGGATTTATTTTTCTCTAATACTTCATCATCTCACTCTCCTACTTCAGGTGCCTGGAAGGGTATTGTGTACCAGCTTGTGTTGGAGAAGGCCACCATGAAGGAGAGTTATGAGAGAGAGAGATCAAGAGACTCAGAAAGAAGTATCAGCTTGAAGTTGGAGCTGAAGGTTGAGAAACACAAGAAAGGGGGGTTTGAATTGGGTTTCACATTTCATCCCCATTTGCAAAATTTAAACTAATTGCGTTAACATGTAAATAAAATAAATGAACACAATTATTTTATCCTGGTTCACTGTTAACGAAGTTACTCCAGTCCACCCCTCAAGGTGATTTCGCCTTATCATAAGGACTTAATCCACTAATCATCAACATGATTACAACCACAATGGATACCTTCCATTGCCTTCTTGAGAATCCTGGCATTCATTCTCCTCTTAAGGAATTAACCACTAAGCTGTTAGAAACACACTTAGTCTTCTCAAGCATTTCTGGTCTTCACTCGTCCGCTCAAGGAACAATACCTTTTTCAAGGATTTTCTTGTGCACTATATATGCTTCTTACAAGCTGATTACACAAATGAAGTACAATGAAAACCTAAGTGTTTCTAGCAAGATGTGAGCAACAACTTCTTGTTTTGTAATACATAAACTATCTAAAAATTAATCTCTAAGAGATTATAAAGCACCCTAGTTCTGTATTGCTTAAAAGCTTTCTTATGAGCACCACGACTTCTTATCATAAGCTTTAAGCATCTTTCTGATGCACTCCTTTCTGAGTAGGTAATGCTTCTTCCAGCTTAACTATCAAGATCAACTAAGTTACTATTCTTCACTTATTGATGTTTCACTTGATAAGTTTCACATGGCTTTAGCATAGTGCATCGTTGTGCATTCTTCATCATTATGCTTCAGCTTTTTCTCCATTGAGCATTCTTCTTTTCAGCTTCAGCTTGCAACATCTTGTACTCCTTTCTTGAGCATATAATGGTTTTTCCAATTCAACCATCAAGTTCAACTAAGCTACTATGCTTCACTTATAATGTCTCACTTGGGTAGTTTCATATGGCGTTAGCATGATTATCGTTTGTGCACACTTGTAATAGCAACTTCATCTTTGCTTGCTACATTTGATTGTTTGATGTGTTGAATAATAATCCTTTGTATGAGCAGCAACCAACAACCTTTTTATCTTTCTCTCTTTATGATCAACGACTTCTTCAAGCAATAAGCCATTAGCGACAAACAACATGCCCCATTTCTTCAAGCTTCCAAGTATTCAATTTATAGAGCAGGAGAGAATAGATCCATTGAGGGGTATTCTTGGAAACATATTCCAACAGCAATATCCCAACGTTCATATGAAGGAATGGTCAACATCACTGTACAAAAAGCTGCTCCTGTGCCACCTTTTCGAGGTAGAGGATACAGAGTTTTAGTACTATTATATTCAGCTTAAAACCATTCTGATCTTCAGTCTTCTAGCATCTTCAGAGGCTTCAGATATTAACTTGATGAAGCATGTTGTAGAAGAGTCATTCTTTGTGTAGTCTTTAGAAAACCAGTCTTCAAAATTCCAAGATCTTTGTTCAGCAGAATCTATCTTGAGAATCTTCAGCACTCGTTCTTTTAGAATCATTATCTTCAGAGTCTTCAGAACCTATTCCTTCAAAACCTTGTCTTCAGAGTCTTCAGATTTCATTAAGCATGTTCTTTGTCTTCAGAGTCTTCAGCACTTCGTCCAATCAGAACCTTGTCTTCAGAAACTCTTCAGAACTTGATCTTCATAAATTGTGTCTTCAGAATCTTCAGAGCTTTGTTCACATGAACCACGTCTTCAGAATCTTCAGAACTTGTAACATTAGAAGCACATAACATTAGAAAGTCTTGTAGACCTTTCTTATAAAGTTTTAATTAGAATGTTCATAACTAACATTCATTAGAACCGTTGTATTAGAAACATTCATGAATCTTGACTTTAACTTGTACACACATATGTTTTTCTTCCAGAGTGTTGATAATAGAGTCTGATGACGTCACACGTGTTCTTATCAGAGACAGAATCATATTGTCAATAGCCACACACTACACATAAATCATATCATACATAATTGTTCTCTTAGATAATATGTGCAGTTATCATCAAAAGTTAATGGCCAGATGTAGAACCAAATCTTGTTCTTACAATCTCCCACTTTTTGATGATGAGAAATAGTGCATTTTGATAGACCAATTCGTATAGGGTAATCACCATAAATCCACAGAGTCAGAGATAAGCTTAACGGGCTCTCCATGATTCTGTTACTCTCAAAATTCATTTATGCTTGTTCAGAGTCTCCCCCTGATCCCATGACTCACAAAATAATTTTGAAGTAGAATAATGTCAATAGAGAAGGATTACTTCTTAGTGATGTCTCATCAGAATTTGACTAGAACCGGCTGGTCTTCATCTCAGAACCAAGCTTGCTATCAGAATACTGTAGACGTATTAGAACCTGATTTCTCTTATCAGACTTGATATCTTGCATTATATATCAGAAACTGGTAGATACTTTCTTAGATGCCACGCATCATGTATCAAAACCAAATCTTCAATATCTTAGCACATATCACCAATAGGTGCACATATCCTCATGTCATTTGATGGTTTAGAAACCAAATATTTTCTTTTATGACCATGAATTGATTTCATCTCTGAAGAATTCACATTCTTTTAATGCTGGAGTCTAGATACCATTTGAGGTTTGGATACCATTGGATTTTAGATACCAATTGAATCATCCTTTCAGAAAGTTAACAACTTCTAACAAGTTTTGTGCAATAGCGTGAAATTCATGGACATCTCTTGTTTCCGAAAACTTAGAGGTCAACACCAGATATATTATTAGATAACACATGTTTGGTATTCTTCTTTCTTGTACATGTCTTCTGATCTCTTGTACAATTGCTTCTTATGTAATATTCTTAATTAATGACTTCTGATGTACATCTCTTGCTTCTTAAAACATATCTTTTGATATCTTATCAAATACAAGTTATGTATTCTGATATATCATAGCTTCTGATATGTCTTGTCTTCTGTCATCTGATAACCTGTTCTAACATACAATGAACTTTTGCGAAGTTCCTAGTCAATTCTCAAACATATGGTTAGAAGTAAAACATATTAAATTATATTTGGGATGAGATTCTTTAGATTGGATATCAAAATCATATATCACTTTCTCCCCATTTTCCAGAAATAAAAAAGGTATAGAAAAGAAATTGACAAAGAATTATGAAAAAGAAATTTCATTAATATTTATTAAGATAATGAGAAACAATACTGGTATGCAAAACAATATCATTTAAAGAGAAAAATAGAGCATAAAGCAAGGGTATCATAAAGTACCTAAGGTTTGAGGGTTGAAAACGTTCTTTGATACAACTGAGTGACCATATCCATAATACTCTTGTTGACCTCTTCTCGCTCATCAATATTTGCTTGGAGTCTCTTCTGTTCTTTTTGCACATCTGTTATAGTATTCAATACTTGAGAGAACAAATTAACTTCACTGGGATGTGGCTTATCAGATTGAGTTGCTTAATTTAAGGAGGTTTCTGCAAAATCCTTTTCAATGACAACCTCTTCAGTTACTTCTTTTTCCTTGGTCAAACTGTCTTCACCAATTGCTCTCTTCCTTTTTCTGCTTGAACCTATTTCTGGATTGTGCACTGCAAATGTCCTGGCTAGTCCCAAATTTTCCAAACCTATGCTGTGAAAGTATTTTCCGTATACAATTTCTGGTGCTACTGGAGGGTTTATCAATTCTATGATATTTTTGTCAGTGAGAAGAGCAGAGATTAGCCTTCCATAAGGAATCCAGGTTATTTGGGTTGGTAACATTTCCTTTGAATGATAGACAGATTCACGTAAATAGTTAAAGAGAAAGGATGGTAGATTGATCTTCTTTCTTTTGGTCAGATAGAACAACATGTACTTTAGATCAAGATTAAATTTTGTTGGATTTTCCCTAGGTGTATGATAAATTCTTCCATAAATAATATTGAGCCAGACTTTTAGATTATCATACAGTTTTGAGGTCAAGTTGGAATCTTTACCATATTTGAATATGGTATGAGGAATCAATCGAATCTGCTCAGAAAAACTCAATTTGTTGCTAAGTATAGCTTCTATTCTTTTGTGACATTGAAGTCCTGTGTTGTCACGAGAGAGAAGTTTAACAATGTCATCCAACTGAATGTTGATACCATGAACTTTAATATTTGAGCACACCATATTGTTATTCATAACATAGGCGTTCAGCAGAATTCTTTGACCAGTTCTGGATAGGTTAGTCCTTTAAGAATATCAAAGTATGTATTCTATCCTTGAACCTCAAGCGTTTCAAAGAAGTCAAAACCATGTATGGTGAGATCTCTGAAGTCTACATTATGTAGCGTGCGGTTTTTGTCGGTTACGCGACCACCTTACCGCAATAATTAGTTTGGGGTGCTACTTTCTGATTTCTGTATTTATCCTATGAAACTAGTTAAGGAAGGGGAAGATATCTTAAACTAACCCTGCATGCAAATGTTTTATTTAACAAATGCTAAGAGATCGGGGATCGGGGTCAGGTGTCATACCCAAAATTTTGACCACAAGATTTCCCATCATTGTGCAAATCATTACCACAATATAGATGTACCTTCATACCTCATCAATCCTCTCAAAGATTGTTGAACATTCACTACAATCAAGAATTAGGGTTTTGGACCCTCTCAGAGTGCTCAGACAAAGGATCAATAAAGAATGGACATGATCCTCAACTTGTCAAGCCTCTCAAATATTCTTGAAGGATCAAGAGGTCTCCCACATCAAGATTCAAGCACAAGAGTGCAACATTTTAAGTGGATCATGCCTCAAGATCATCAGTGTCACCAAATTAGGGTTTTGGTCGACCAAGGCCTCCAGAGAGAAATTTTCATCTAGGCATGAGCCAATAATTCAAAACATGATCCAAGAAGCTCAAAGTGACCTCATGGACCCAATCATAGAGTCAAAATAGCTTTAGGGGATTCATTTATAAAAAATCAGGAATTAGGGTTTCTTGACCTAATTTACCCCTAAGTTGACTTTTGGTGCAATGCATGAGCCAAGACCTCAAGAAGTGTTTTGAAGACCTCTAATACATCATATTGATCCATTTACAAGATTGTATTGATTCAAAGAACTTGGTTCATAAGCAGTATAAGGATTCAAGTTCATCTAGACCAATTAGGGTTTCCTGATGAAAAGTCAATTGTATCTTTGACTTTTGACCAAGACATGATCCCAAACCTTGGGACATGATTCAAGACACTCTATAACACCTATGGAATCCATACATTAGGTTTGAATTAGGTCAAGGACTTAATTTCATAGAGGATAACAAAGTTTGAAATTCATTTGATAAAAAAGTCAACTGTGCCAAAAAACCAAGTTTGACTTTTTGAATTTCTTGACAAACAAGGCTTCCCTAAGTCAAAAACAATGTTAACTTATGGTTTGGATCATCATCCATCAAGAAAAATGGGGTTACTTGCAAAAGGGGCAACCATAAGAAACTTGAAATTTCACTAAGTTATGAAAAAAAGTGATTTATACCCAACTTTGCAAGGTCATAACTTGTGATCCAAGCAACCTTTTTCTTCCATCCAAAGCTCAAATGAAAGCTCTCATTACATACTTCAAAATTGTCAACTACATCAGATTCCAAATCCTCATGGATTTTGAGTTATGGTTTGATCAAAATCACAAAAATATGAAAATAACCATTTTTTACAACACTTAGTGAAATTTTGGACAGAATCTGTTTTGCATTTTCACCAACTTTGAGGCCATTTTTCATTATGATCCAAGATGATTCAAGACCAAAGTTGGACATCAAAGTTGAAGTATGTTATTGGGGCTTTCCAAAAAGTACAAGAGCCTCCCATGGTTTAACTTGAGCAAGGAATTATAAGCCTCCAAAAATGGCATTTTCACCCTGTCCACACAAAGGCATTGGTACATAACTTGGTTCCCACGATTTCTTGAGCCAATTTTGGACACTTGCATCATTTCATTTCTGCCCAAAATCAACTTAAATGATGAAGAATCTGATCACAAGGCCACCGAGTCCAAAATCCAATCCTTTAGGCATGTAACATTCAAAGTTCAAATCCAAAAACTTCAAACTTATCACGAGGCATTGAATGGATGCATAGAGCTAGCATGTATCAGTCCACAACATTGCAAATGAGCCAAAATAAACTCAAGCATCATAAGACCATAGGCCTGCAAGATTGACCCAAGTCAATGGCTAGAGGAGACTTTGGCTACATGACAAAGTTCAATGGATATTGGAGTGATCCAGCCTCCAATCACTATTGCTCCCAAAACAAATTTGCTCTACTATAAATAGAGGTTCTTTTTGATCAATTCAAGTACACCAAAACATAACAATACATGCTTTCCTCCAAATCACATTCCAAAAACCAGATTTTGCTTCTCCTTGAAGTAACTATCAAACTTTCAAATAGGGATCAATTCCTTCAAAACTAACTATGCCAACACCTCACATATATCATATATAAGTGATCCATAACCTCAAAACACATCTGGAACACCGGAATCACAAAGTCACCCCATTTGCTCAAACTTTTTGGCCTACTTGTAGTTGAAGTGCCACCACAAGAACTAGGTGCATTTTATCCATTCCAAGCTTCCAAACACCTTATATTAGGTCCATTGAAGCTGTCCAGATCATCACACAACATCTATAACACCTACAACTGAGGATTCAATTTCCTCTTGCAGAGGTAAGCCTGACACTCTCAAACTCTATGATTCATGCATCATAAATGTGTTTTCAAGTTACAAACATGTTTCTGCACTTATGTAGAGTGATTCCCCTCAATAAATTGCTTTGTAGCTTTTGTGTATAGGATTTCATAGTGTTCTTGTAGAAATTAGGGTTCATGTGTTCATCATTTGATTTCTCACTCTACACTTAATATAAATGCAATTAATTTATATCACTGAAATCCTTGTTCAAAAACACACAACTTTCATGTTTACAAAAGTCAAAACTATTACGTATTGAGAGAGATATGCGAGGTTTTGAAAAATTGCCATGGCGGGTACACACGTGGAAGAAGAAGATGGCCTTGGCGCCATTTTCAAATTTTCAAATTTTTGAATATTTGATATTTTTGTTAAATGATTTCAAAAATTAATTTCTCTCTCAATTTTTATCATTTTTTATTGGTTCTTTTTTTAAAAAATCACAAAAATGTTGAAATATTTTATTTTACAAAAAAATCACATTTATATTATTTATTTAATATAGGTGGAATTTTTGTAAATAATTTCATTTTTATTTGTTTTTTTAACATTCTAAATGAAATTTCCACCTCGAATTTTCAAATTTAATTGAATTTCAAGCTTTTATGTGATTAAACATGATTTTTAAAAATATTTTTCAAAGTTGACAACTTGTTTTTGAATATATTTGATATTTTATATCATTTTTTATTTAATTTCCTTTGAAAATTATTTTTTTAAAATTTAAATTAGGGTTTTTTTTTCTAAATTTTGATTTTTCACACTTCACATAAACACTTTTGGGCCTCTAATAGAGTGTAAGACCCATCCTTTGTCACACATAAATAATTTTGGGCCTCAGTCATTGTATAAATCCCACCGTGTTTTCCGAAACCGCGACGTGATCGTCGCCTTTTAAACAAAAATCACCTGGGTCTCCCCTTAGGTTTTAAGCCCCATATTTCTTATTTTCAAACATTTTGGGCCTCTAATAGAGTGTAAGACCCACCCCCTTTATAAATATACCATTTTGGGCCTCAGTCATTGTATAAGTCCAGATACGATTTTCAAAATAAACGGTGTGATCGCTGTTTTTCATCTGAGCATCTCCTTGAGCTGTAAGCCCCATCTCTTGTATAAAAATAAACTTTTGGGCCTCTATTAGAGTGTAAGACCCATTCCTTTTTGTACATAAATATTTTTTGGGCCCCTGCTGTAGTATAAGCCCCACAACGTCTGTCGGTATCGTAGTGCGATCAATGCTATCAAATAAGTCATCTGGGCATCTCCTTGAGCTATAAGCCCCAAACAAATCTTTTTTTAAATAACTTTCTTTTAACACAAATTCAAATTCAATGTTTTTTTAAAAACTTTCTTCAATTTTTGGAAACCCTAAAAGAGGGAATACAATTGTAGTAAATACAACAGATCATAATATGCTCGGGGATCTTCTTAGCAGGTAAGTCCCAACATCTTTTTCAATGCATATCTGTTCATATATCTGTCAATTTACTTGTCTGTATATACTTATGCATATGTTGCTTAGAGTCTCCCTAGCAGTTAGGTCTATGTTTAGGTCAAACCAGAAGTTACTTTACAACATAGTCAAAACTAGTTCCTTCCATATACAGTCTTGCCTCCTCTTGGGCTTATACAATATGAAACAGAGAAAGAAATTATTCCCGGTGAAACTTTTCTCAAGACTGTCAAACTTAGAAATATATTTGTACAATAAATTCATTTCCCCAAAGAGGATTAATTCCCGGTGAAATCTCTTTTGAATTTCTTCAAACCTTAGAACTGTTCAGCAAAGAAATGATTAATTCCCGGTGAAACCTTTCTTGAACTTTTCTTTGGCTTGGACCCACAGGCTTCCTAAAAGCATTCCCAGCCTCCTCTTAGGCTTAGTACAAGGACCAACAGGCATCCTAGAAGTTCCTCAACCTCCTCTTGGGCTTAGTACAAGGACCCAAAGGCCTCCTACAGGTATAGGATAGAAATTAGTCATCTCTACTAGTTCAATCCTCAGGAGAGTAAAAAATTCCAGAACATCAGACCATCATATGGTTGATTTTCATCCCTTAAAACCAACAACCTCCTATTGGGCATCATACAAAGATCTCTCTCTACACTAGAGCCTATCACCTCTTGAGAAACTTGGATAGTCTCAGCCTCCTCTTGGCCTTCATACAAGCAGACTTGGAAAGTCTCATTCCCTCTTGGATCTCACCAAGAAACCCTCAAGTTTCCTAAAAGCATAGGAAGAACCCTGATTACTCAATCAATACACTAATCTCCAGCAGAGTTAAAACCACCATAGGTTTTCAAACTCAACTTTTAAACTCCTCTGACCCCCAACAATGCTTAACTCTCAACTTAAAAATCCCCAACCAGGGTCAATTAACCATCACCCAATCCCCAAGAGAACCAGAACCTCATGGCATCTGATATCTCAAACTCTTCCCTGATTCTCAGCAAGAGTAAACTTTTCGGATTCCCCAACCCAATTTGGACCTGCTCATGGATTTCAATAAATTCCCAGCAAGAGATAACCTCCTTTTAGGCTTCATATAAGAATCTCCTCAGTCAGCCTCAATCTTGGGCTTTGTACAAGACAGATAAAACATTCCCCAGTGGAGTCATTTTCCTTCAGCCTCAATCTTGGGCTTTGTACAAGACAGATAAAACCCTCCCCAGTGGAGTCAGTTTCTTTCAGCTTCAACCTTGGGCTTTGATCAAGGCACACAAAAATCAACATCCCCTCAGACGAGACCATGAGTCCTCTTTGTAGGAGGATATTTCCTCTATACATCACATATCAAAACAGACAACCAAAACCTTTTTCCCAGATAATTGTTGTAAGTGGCACACTTGTTGATTCAAAATCCAAGCTGGAGTCTTTCCTTTATTCTGGCTAAAAATTTATCTTTCATCTAACAGCTGTAAGTGGCAAGCCTCTGGATTCCATACATCCAAGCCAATGTCCCTCTCTTAGCATGAAAGATTCATAAGGAAAAAGTGGCATTGCTCTATACTGAGTTAAAGCTTTCTTCCTTCATGATATCACCCTTATAAAGGAAATTATGGCATTGCCGGATTCACATATACCAGTTAAAGTAATTTCCCTTATAATCAATTTCTCAATTTGTGATGAATAGGTAAGATATTCTCCCTTTAGAGATGACAAATTCTCTCTCTCAGTCAACTTTTAGCTTCAATCTTGGGCTTTGAACAAGACACAAATACTCAGTTAGCTTCAATCTCGGGCTTTGAACAAGACACCAAATATCTTTCCTCCCATAGAAATAGGAGGAACTACGATTGCTTTGATTTCCCGAATATCTTTACGGGAATACGTAGGCATAAGATTGCGAAATCTTAGCGAGCACACAAATCAAAAACTTTAGGTCCAGTACCTTCCCAAAAACAACAGAAAAACCAAAACAACAAAAACACTCTCTCAACACTCCCAAAGGAGAAACTTTCCCAAGCCACAACGGATAAACACAAGAGAACATTTCAAATTAACAGAGAAACATGCAATAAAAAGGCCTATGGATAACCATTTATACACAGGGTGTTAATAAATTCCATTTGTATAACCTGACCCCGTTCCCCGATCTCTTAGCATTTGTTAAAGAAAAAATTTGCGTGCAAGGTTAGTTTTAGATATCTTCCCTTTCCTTTCCAGCTTCATAGGATAAATAAGAAATCAGAAAGTAGCACCCAAATTCCATTGCAGTAAGGTGGTCGCGTCACCAACAAAAATCGCACGCTATAGAAAAATGGCGACTCTGCTGGGGAGTTTTAGGATTAGAGTTCCTAAGAGGTCTAGGCTTTGCTTTGCATTTATTTCTATGATTATTTACTTGCTTTCTCAGTTTTCTACCATATATATATATATATATCATTTACTGTCATATTACTTAATACCCGTGTTTAAATTACTGTTAACTGGGAATGCGATTGATACACATGTGGAAAGTTTGAGAGAACATTAAGATAAGTGGTGGCGTCTCCAGGGAGGCTTATAGGGTGTGATTCTCGACCAAGTTAACTTGGCAGTCCACCGAATCAGTCGAGGTACCTGTGCGGACTTACTAATGTTGAACGACCGTTGTCGTGAAAGCATAGTTTTCCCAGTGCGGTACCCATGACACTGAGGATTTAGTAGACAATTAGCCATTTAAACCATTAGGTAGTGCGGTGACTATCGAGAATAGTTGACACGTGATACTACACTCAAAAGAGAATCATCTTAGGATATTACAGCTCTACTGAGTCAATCGGTTTGTTGTTAATATCCCTAAGAGGGGTCAATGATTTTGGGAACCTTTTAGAACCCGACCAATTGGTACACACCTTTGGGGATGGGTAGAACCATGGCTCCATGCTCATGACGAAGAACCCCTAAACCCATGTTTTCAAATGTTTTTGTTTGCTGCATTCATGCATTCATTAAAAAACCTTTTTCAAAACAGAAGAAAATATTTTTTCAAAAGAACTAAAATAATAATTACAAATATATGAGAGGTTGCGTTATGGATTTTGGAAGAAGAAAAACGCACAAGTACACCTTCAAGATTCCAAAATTGGATGATCTAAGGAAACTAGGAAGGATGATTACTAATCCCGAGGCTTTCAGATCTAAGCACAGAGGACTGTTATCTCTTTTGAAGATCAACATGGTTGAAGGGATCCTGTCTACGCTGATTCAGTTCTTTGATCCAGTTTACCACTGTTTCATCGGATTATCAGCTCACACCAACACTAGAAGAGTACTCCCACCTGATTAATCTACCTATCACTAATCGAGATCCATTTTCCGGACTGGAAGAAATTCCAAAAGAACAAACCATTACAAGAGCAATCTCTTTGGATGAGTCAGAAGTCAGGACTCACATGACCACCAAAGGAGGAATCCAGGGTTTACCAGCTAAATTCCTGATGGAGAAAGCTCTATACTTTACTAGTATAGGAAATGTAATCGCTTTCGAGGATATCTTTATTCTGCTCACATATGGGTTATTCCTCTTTCCCAACATCGACAACTTCGACGACACCAATGTTGTTAAGATATTCTTGATTGGAAACCTAGTACCAACCTTGCTCGCGGATGCTTATCATTCTGTACACTTAAGGAATTTGTACAATGGAGGGATGATCACATGCTATGTACCATTACTCTACAAATGGTTTATTTCCCACTTGCCCAAGTCAGACATAGATTGGTACAATCAGATTTACGAAGGGATAAAAATTATCAACAGATGTGGAAATTTCCCCAATGTACCCGTCATTGGTACTAAAGGAGGGATCAACTATCATCCAATTTTAGCTCGCCGTCAACTTAAAAGAATATCCCTCATTGATGAAGAATATCCCACATAATGCTCATCTGGAAGGTCTTTTCTTCAAGGAAGGAGAAAATGACAGGGCACTAAAGAAAGAAATAGTGCATGCCTGGCAACATATTCACAGGAAAGGGAGATAATCTCTGGGAAGACCAAATTGTTCCTCTGCAGAACCTTATCTCCACTAGGTACAAACCAGAGCTATCAAACTGAGGATGCCTTACCCTCGTCAAGAAGTTTTTCCCTAAAAGGAATCTATCCTTTATTTCATGTCTGATGCGAAAAAACTCCAAGTCGCTCTCAACAAAGTTCAACGTGAGAAGAATTCTTGGAAGAACAAATATCAGATCCTTAATTTGGAATGTACCAAGATTCAGGAATTGCTAAAGGAAAAGGATTCTCTGATTGAGATATTAGAGCAGCATGCTATGGAAAGTCAGGAGGAATGAAGGAATTTGCTCACTCCTTTAACTTGGCAGAGAGTTGTCGACCCTACAACGATTGAAGGAGCCTAATAAAAGAAAAGAAAAGTTCAGGAACCAGCATCTGAGCTCTCCTCAGAGAGGACTCAGGATCCATAGGCCTAATTTTCCTTACAACACTCTATAAAATACTGTACTTTTCTTTGTAAAAAACTGCAACCTTTCAAGTTCAATAAAAGGATCTCCCCCGCTGTGTGGTATTTGCAATATAATTGTTAACAGTTCTTTTGAAAGCAAAAAAAACTAAAAAATACAACATTCTTTGCATATCATTCATTATTCTCACATATCACATCTTTGTCTTTGAGTCTCACATATGTGTCACACTCTAGAGTCAAACTGCCTTATTCGTACAATACTCGGGCCAATCAAAAAAAGAAAATGGACGATCTCGAGGAAGAAAATAGAGAGCTGAGAGAAGAAATCAACGCTTTGAAGGAGAGTTTGGAGAAACTCCACCAAGACATGCAATCCCTGGCAGCAGCCCAGGAACAACAGCATCAAAGGACTGTAATCTCAGAGAGTACGTTTACACAAGCATTTGAGACGTCTGTCAGTCATCCTCAGTACAACATGCCTAAAGGATTTCCCTGGGTCATGCCTCACAACTTTATACCTGAAGGATACATCCCACCGGTCACTGAAGACCCGGAAGTCGTAGCAGGAACCGCCAGACCTGAAGGTTACAAACTTTAGGGAAATGAAGATGCAAGGGTTACAACAGAAATTCCTGAAGGTTACAAACTTCAGATCATTGAAGCGCCAAGAGTCACCACAATAATGTCTACCACAACCAGTGGTACACACTGTCCCGGAAGTACAAATTCCACAAGCAATTTCTGGCGGAAACGAAGATGTATATGAAAGAATGAATGAGTTCCAGGAACAATTCTTGGAAATGCAGAAGGAACTGCATGCCATTCGCGGTCAGGACTTATTCGGAAAAGACGCCTCCGACCTCTGTTTGGTCCCTAATGTAAAGATACCGCAAAATTCAAGGTGCCTGGCTTTGAAAACTACAAAGGCAACTATTGCCCTCAAAGTCATTTGGTGATGTACGCTCGGAAAATGTCTACCCAGACAGACAATCAACAGCTACTGATCCATTACTTCCAAGAAAGTTTAACTAGTGTCGCACTCAAATGGTACATGGGTTTAAACAACACCAAGATCAGTATTTTCAGAGATCTCGGGGCCACCTTCATTCAGCAGTATAAATATAACTTGGACATGGCACCAGATAGGGACCAACTCAGAGCAATGTCACAACGGGATAAAGAAACCTTCAAAGAATATGCTCAGAGATGGCGTGAAATTGCTGCCCGCATCTGTCCCCCTCTCGAGGAAAAGGAAATGACAAAGATTTTCCTGAAAACATTGAGCTCGTTTTATTACGACCGAATGGTTGCTAGTGCACCCAGTGACTTCACTGAAATGGTTAACATGTGAGTATGCCTTGAAGAAGCAGTCCGAGAAGGACGATTGGTCAAAGATGCAGAGCCATCTAGCGGTACTAAGAGATATGGTAGTGCTTTCCAAAAGAAGAAAGAGCAAGATATCAATAATATCTCTTTGGGAAAGCAAAGGCGAAGGTAATAACCGGTAGCAGCGGTAACTACCATTATCAACCCAACGCCAGCTCCGACATATCAGCCTCAGGTTGCTCAGAGCCAACCAAATCAACAACAATATCAGCAAAGGCCGCAACAACCTCTTCAGCAGGCTTACCTACAGTACAATAATAACAATCGTACTGCACGACCATCAGGGTTTGACCCTATACCGATGTTGTACGCAGAATTATTTCCACTTCTACTGGCCAAGGGGCACATGCAAACCAGTACTCCTCTTACAGTACCAAAAAATCCATCTTTTTGGTTCAAAGCAGATTAAACTTGCCCTTACCATTAAGGAGGATCGGGATATAACATTGAGAATTGTCTCAGCTTCAAGTCTGATGTACAGAAGCTCGTCAGGAACGTGATTTTATCTTTCAAGGATACTAATCCAAATGTTCAGACGAACCCATTAGCCCAACATGAGAAGACTACAGTGAATTTGATAGAAGAAGAGCCTGTCAACAGTTATCAAATTCATAATGTACGCTTACTGGGAACCAACCTGGTAAAGATGCATTGCAAACAGAGCGGGTACAGCCATGTGCCATCTCACAACTATCGTTAGTGTGATATTTTCTCCAAGGACAATCAAGGGTGTGCCATAGTACAAGCAGCTCTACAAGAACAAATGGATTTGGACTGGATTCAGGATCACATGATTCATGAAGTAAACATGGCCCATGCACATCCCAACATTGTTCAAAACCACGACATTTGTGCAATGAACGTCAATCTAGTGGCATTGCATTCAAGACAAAGTCAGTATTACAATCTGTCGTGGCACGATTACGACGCTTGTTCAATCTGCTCAATAAACAATCAGGGATGCTCTTTTATACCAGAGGCCCTCCAACATCAAATGGATCTCGGATGGATCCAAGACTACCATGAAAGAACCGATCATCAAGTCAATATGGTTCAAATCTTTGACATACACCTGATGCATACCAGTCTAGTGGAATTACATGCTAAGCAGGTCAGACTTGGTTTTCTGGCTTCACATGATTATCAAGACTGTAAAGAATGTTACGAAAACGACCAAGGGTGCGCGCTTGTGCAAAGGACTCTTCAACATCTATTGGACCACTAGTGGCTTCCGATCTACCTGGATGAAGACACACAACAAATTAGCATGACTGATGGGAATCCTGGTAGACATCAAAGCTGTGATATCCGCTTAATAGAAACAGATCTAGTAATGATGCACTGCATACAAAGCGGATATGGTCGGGTACCACCTCACAATTATAAATGTTGTAGAGTATGCTCGGAATATAATCAAGGATGCTATCTAGTGCTAGCAGCTCTCCAACACCAGCTAGATCGAAAGGAGATGCAACCATGTTCGAATTCTGAATCAACCAACATGATACAAGATTACCTCCCTGGTCAAAGCAAAAACACTGTCATAATCTCCAATCATGGAAAAACCAAGGATATTTGTGCCGTATTTCCTCTACTCGATGTATCAAAAGTCTCTCTTGGCAGTAGGAAAATTCCAAACTTAGAGCTGATCGAGGTGGCCTACGACAGTTAAAGGGCCCACAAAGCCCCTATGGTTATCTACTTGCCACCAATACCGTACAAGTCAGAAAAGGCCATCCCATACAAGTACGATGCAACGACCATAGAAAATGGAAAGGAAACTCCATTACCCTCCATTGTGAACATTTCCGACATCAGTCGAGTTACCCAGAGCGGTCGAATCTTCAACAAAGGAGTTGGAGAACCTACCAAAGAAAAGGAACCTCAAGTCGAAGTTCCTAACCAACAAGTTGGTTAATCCAGTAACTCAAAACCTATAAAGTACAATGATGAGATGCTAAAACTCATCCAGAAAAGCGAGTACAACATTGTGGATCAATTGTTGTAAACTCCGTCTCAGATCTCTGTACTATCTCTCCTTCTTAGTTCAGAAGCTCATAGAGAAGCTCTACAGAAGGTTTTAGAACAGGCCTTTGTATAACAAGATGTGACAGTAGCAAAATTTGACAACATCATCTCCAACATCACTTCCTGCAACAACTTGGGATTCAGTGATGAAGAACTGTCGGAAGAAGGCAGGAACCATAATATGGCACTCAACATCACGGTCAACTGCCAGGATGATGCTTTAGCCAGTGTACTGGTAGATACAGGTTCATCCTTAAATGTCATGCCAAGGTCAACTTTGGTTTGACTTTCTTTTCAAGAAACTTCGATGAGAGGCTGTGAGATCATCGTCAAAGCCTTTGACGGATCCAGAAAAACAGTTATCGGCGAAGTCAATCTTCCCGTAACCATCGGTCCTCACACTTTCCAAGTCACTTTCCAGGTCATGGACATCCAAGCAGCATACAGCTGTTTATTAGGAAGACCTGGATACACGAAGCTGGGGCAGTCACTTCGACACTTCACCAGAAGCTGAAGTTCGTCAAGAACGAAAAATTAGTCATGGTGTACAGAGAGCAAGCCTTAATCGTAAGAAACTTATCATCATTCTCTTATGTAGAACCAGAAGAGGTCGTTGGAACTCAGTTCCAAGCACTCTCGGTGAGCAATGAGAATCACCAAGAAAGAGGGACGTCGATTTCCTCATATAAGGACGCTCTCAAAATAATAGGGAGTGGTGACATAAAAGGATGGGGACAAATTGTAACTCCTACTGGTAACAAGACAATAAAAGGCCTTGGTTTCTCTTTAACTTGTACCTAGACTACTAAGAAGGATGAAAGTTTTCATCCCATTCAAGATTTCATTCACAGCGGAGGCTTCCTTCACCCAGTATCTCAAGAAGTCCACACCATCAATGGGAACGACTCCTCCGATACGGATGAGGAGTGGAAGTCTTATCTTAACAATGAAGGATATATATCTCAGGGAGAAATGCACATGCCATTCTGTTCTTCAAAGCAGAGCCCGAGATATGTATCGAGATCAGACGTCAGAATGATCTATGGAGATTGTGATCCCGAAGGATGTCGTGCTCCACCCAATTCATTAGAAGAAGACAATCTAATGAAATACACCTTTGACAACGATTATTATGATCCCCTGGATGACTTGCCTATTTGAAAGCCATACACGGAAGGCTCGGGGCAAAAGAGTCAGCCGAACAATGCCTATCAGCTGAGTAATCTTGAAAAGAATATCCATGTTCCCACAGAGTCGTGGAATCATTATTCAGGACATTCCGAAAATGTCCAACACCACGGTGATGAATTTGAAAAGATTACAGGATAAGAATTCATTTACTACGTATTTCCTGAGGTCAACGTCATTAAGGAAGATGACTCATCTATGCCCACAGAAACCTGGGATACCTTGGGACAGCCAAGCGGCAAGTATGACTTTCTAGTCAAATACACCGCTCCCGAAAGTTTTCGCATCAGATACGAGGACATTCAGCTAACTGGATGGGGAGATCCTCTTGAGAGTGAAAACACTATGGAAGATGCGACAAAAGAGTCCTCTTATGATACCTCAACATGGGAGGAAAACTCCATTGATCCTACTCCGCCAGAAATCAACGTCATTTCTGAAGACAAACCAAGAAGGAAAGTACCAGACTTTGTGATTCATAGAGGAGTTCGTCGCCATTGGGTTGTAGTCGATGTCCCGAAAGTCATCCATAAGTCGAAGTAATTACCATCTTTGTTTTGACCTTTCACCTTGCCTGGGTGAAATGGATGTTTTATAGGGCTCACTTTTCTGTAAATGTCCCTCTTCGCTTCTCCCAAAGCGACAGAGTTTTGTTTTATAGGGGTGTGTTTCAAGAATCGACAAATCATGAATAAATAATGTCATTCCGAATTCTCGCATTTTATTGTTGTTTTCACTTTTGGTTTTTTCAGAAAATGGTAATCCTAAAAACAACCCAAAATAAAAACAAGCGTTTTCAGAAAATACACTACACATACTCCTGCATTCTCTTTGTCTTTTCTAAAAAAGGAATCATCGCGTTATGTAGATTGCTTGTTTTAAACCCCATTGAAACACACGATCCAATGCCTTCTCCCAACTTTGAATTCCCGGTATTTGAAGCTGAAGAAGAAGAGGATGAAGAAATTCCAGAAGAGATCTCCCGATTACTCAGACAAGAGGAAAGGTCTATTGAGCCTCACAAAGAGTCGTTGGAAACTGTCAATTTGGGTTCAGAAGAAGAGAAGAAAGAAGTTAAGATTGGGGCACTGCTCAGTCCAACTGTCAGAGAAGGCTTGATAAAACTTCTCAAAGAATTTCCAGATGTGTTTGCTTGGTCCTATCAGGACATGCCAGGGTTGGATACCAACATCGTGGAACATCACTTACCACTAAAAACCGAATGTCCTCCAGTAAAACAAAGACTGAGAAGGAATCATCCAGATATGGCCATCAAAATTAAGGAGGAAGTGCATAAGCAAATCGACGCAGGTTTCCTTGCCACCTCAGAATATCCTCAATGGCTAGCCAACATAGTGCCAGTTCTGAAAAAGGACGGAAAAGTCAGAATATGTGTAGACTACAGGGATTTGAACAAAGCAAGTCCAAAGGATGACTTCCCACTACCATACATAGACATGCTGGTAGACAGCACAACAAAATTCAAAGTCTTCTCCTTCATGGATGTGTCGCTCCCGAGATTTTTATCCTAGTACAAACGCGAAAGTGGCACCGAAACAGAGTCGCCAGCAATGTGTATTTATCCCAAGAGAGGGAAAGGAAACAGCGCATAAACCTGAAGGGAATGAAAAGAGCATGGTCTAACGACCAAGAGAAGTGGGTAAGGGAGTCGGTTACGCGAGAGAAAGGTATTAGCACCCCCTCGCGTCCATCGTACCCGATGGGATCCACGCTTGCTGCTTCAATCAAAGGGTGATAGAAAAGGAACTGAAAGAAAGAAAAGAGAAAGAAAGAGAAACAAATGTAGGGAAAATAAAAGAAGTGCTCGCATGGGCCCTACCCCACTGCCAACGTATCTCATCGGGAGCATGAGAATCAGAGCGACTTAGTTCCCCTAACTAGGGATGGTTTGTTTGTGTTTTTTAAGGAACGGGCAACGTTCTAGCTCAGGTGTGTCGCTCCCGGGATTTTCATCCAAGTACAAACGCGAAAGTGGCACCGAAACAGAGTCGCCAACAATGTGTATTTATCCCAAGAGAGGGAAAGGAAACACCGCGTAAACCTGAGAGAAAGGAAAAGCATGGTCTTACGACCAAGAGAACTGGGTTCGGGAGTCGGTTACGCACGGGGAAGGTATTAGCACCCCCACGCGTCCATCGTACCCGATGGGATCCACGCTTGCTGCTTCAATCAAAGGGTGTAGGAAACTGGAAATGAACTGCTAGCTGGAAAGGAAAAGGAACAGGAAAGGGGAAAAAGAAAGGAGAGAAAATAAGAAGCAAATGTAGGGAAAATAAAGGAAGTGCTCGCATGGGCCCTACCCCACTGCCTACGTATCTCATCGGGAGCATGAGAATCAGAGCGACGTAGTTCCCCTCACTAGGGATGGATTGTTTGTGTTTTTTAGAGAACGGCTTACGTTCTAGCTCAGGTGTTGCAGGCTCGCTGGTCCGAGTGCGTTACCGTCTTGCAAGAGAACGAGTAGAAGCGCGTTCGTGCGTTGAGAATGAATGAGATGAGAAAAGAATTCCCGAAGGAAAGACGTTATTGTTTGTTTTTGTCTTTTAGAAGTTTTTTTCCATTTATTTGCATATGACAATGTATCTGAATCGTAGTCATTGGAATGTGTACATTCTCACATTCCAAGATGGAATGGGTAAGAAAGCACACTAAGAGTGAAGAAGACCCCCACACTTAGTTCCAATTGTCAAGGTTCAAACACACTAGCGTACTTGTATTTATTAAGTGTTTTTGTTGATTAAGAAATGAAGAAGTTTTTTTTTATTATTTGCACCTTCAACAAGTATTGCATTTAAGTCCCTCATACAAGATCAAATGTTTAACACATTGACCCAAGATGGGCTATATGCTACACATTTCTAAGATTACAAGAGAAGACCCCTTATAATCTTTTCTTTATATGAAAGGCCTAAATGCAATAAATGCCTACCTTTATTATATGTTTTGAATTTTCTTTGAGATGAGAAGATGAAAGACTCAAGAGAGGGTAAAGGTAAAAATCTATATGGACTAAGACTCAATCCTAATTGATTAGTTAAGGGAGTGATCCTAAAGTTTGTGAGGTTTCAACCTAAAGTCTAAAGAAAGAATGAATTAAACAATTCACTTCTAAAGTAGAAGATGAATTGTAATTCACAAAGGGAAAGTGATGAGTTATTAAAAGAAAGCACATAAGTGCTTAACAAAACATAGAATGGAATTGTAAAAGAGAAAGGATAGAAGTTGAATGTGGATTCCTTATCCACACTCAATTGAAACTTACCAAAGCCCCTACATGGTTAGTAAACATGTATAAGAAGTATAAGAAGTAAAAGAACATTTAATGCATCATAAAACTCAAAAGAATTAAATGAGAAAACAAATCCTAGAACCACAACCAGAATGGGCATCATATGGACAACAAGTGAATATCATCATACAATTGCAAGTGAATAAGCAAAAATCATCACCCATTAGCATTTAAACATGTTACAAGAAGAAGAGGTAGATGAAAGATGGAAAGAAATGAAGAGGACATGCATAAATGGAACATGTAAATCAACAACCAGAATTGAAACTAAATGGAAAATGGTTTATAAGCATCTCAAAAGTATTTATGAATCAACTTCAAGACATTCAAGAAGTAATATAAGAAGAATTGAAATGAAAGTTCAAAAAGAAAGTGCAAACAATACATGTTAATGATGCACAAAGTTCAAATTGAAATGAACATGTAAAGATGACCTATAATGTGTATCAAAGTCCTATAATATCATATGAATGACTCACACAACTATGCAAATGCTCATACAAATATGCACAAAAGAATTCATGCAAACATGCACTAAAGTTAAAATGACAGGACATGTATTATACTTCCAATGTAATGCATCAAACAAAAACCAAATGGATTCATGAAAATTATGCCAGCATATTATTGGAATTCCTAGGTCAGAAATGCATCATACATCAAGATAGCATGTAAAAATTCAGAGCAAAATGACTTCAAACAAAGCAATTAGGTCAAATTGAAACATCATGCAAAGTGGTGCAAATATAGGCATCAAAACATGTAATAAAGTGACCTAAAAAATCAAACAAAAATCATCTAACATGCTTCAATGTATTAGTGAATCAATGCAAAAATAATCATGTCAAAACAGTTGGTAATGAGCAAGAACAAAATTAAACAAATTCATGTATCATGCTTAGAATGCATCTAAATGGAAATTCAAAGAAAATTATGGACCAGGGGTAAAAAGGTCATAAAATCAAGAAATAAAATCATGGAAAATTTCCTAAATGTTTTAATGATGCTCATGAATTTTTGTGGAATTTTATGATGATGTTTGATATTTTTTAAAAATCAATTATGAAACGTGTAGCAAAAATGAAAATAAAATATGAAATGCAATGTGAATGGGGTGCAAACATAGCAAATCCATAGTTCAATTCGTTTGGGCCTTAGAAGCATGGGGTGTAAATAACAATCTGTCATAGGTCCAATTACGCGCAAAACACCATAGTAACCATGCACTCCAGTCAACAAAATTGACTCATCAATAGCCATTAGATCAAGTCAAGGTCAAGCCAAAGTCAAAGTACGCAGATCCAACACACGCGGATGAGGACGCACACTCACTACCATGTACCATGCCACACAATGTTTAAGTGGATTCAGAAAATACGCATGTGACAAGCACATGCCTTTTAATGTGCTGTCACCATACAAGCCACACGATCGCGCAAAATGAACGGACACGATTAAAACGTGAAAAAACCCTAGCTATTGAAGTCACCGGCCGGAGATGACCTCCGGTCACCTTCTCCGGTCACACCACCACCGTCTGCAACTCACACATGTCCCAGAAATGCACAAATTTTATACCAAAATGAAGCTGAGCTCACGTAGATTAAGAATTCACAATTGTTTTTCACATACCAAGCACACACATAGAGAACAGAGGAGATTAAATCATGCCCTAAGTTTTGGATCTAGGCTTCTAAGAAGCTCTATCAACTAGCCGGAGTAAGCAGAGCTTCTATCAAGCTTAAATTAACAAAAACAAGCTAAAATTAATGAAAATCAACTGAAGCAAAGTTGAATGATGAAACCTGAAAATGTGGAGCAATTGGAGATGTTGAGAAAAACCAGAGGAAAGCTTGATATGCTGAGCTTCTAGATCTTCAAACTTAGCAAAATAAATTCTATGGATTCGTAAATAGATGAAGGATGTTGAAGCTTGCAATGATGCCGAACTTGCAGAAATGGAGTTGTTCTTGTTGCTCTTGATTCAACCACCCCAAGCAATGATCAATGGGAGCACAATGGAGTTGAAATCGTGGAGAAGAAGATGAGCAAAATCAGAGAGAATGAGAGGAGAATTCTGAAGTGAATGTGAGAAATCAGTGTTGTTTTTAGAAATGTGAGTGAAATTTGGCTTTATAGTGTGAGTTAGAAATGAACCAGAGGTGGTTAAGTGAGTGAGTCAACTGAGTCCAAGTTGAGTTAACTGAGCTGCCTCTAACTAACTGAGCCAAGTTAGTTAGGGCGAGTCAGCTGTGGTTGTGCTATAGTGGTGGAGGTCCATGGTGTTATGGTGGAAGTGAAAATGAACTGACATTGCACGGCTGTCTCACCAAACTTGTTCAGCAAGTTGCTTTTTCTATTTTCGTGCATGGTACGTGCTCATGTGTATGGACATGTGATGAGTGTTTGGTTAAATGAAGAAAGAGTTGGAGGGTGAGCAATGCACGAGCAAGCTGAGACAACAACAACAACATTCATTTTTTCTGGTTTTTAGCAGCCCAAGGTTTAATGGTTTGACCAAGAATTTATCTCTAGTTTGTGAATGAAACAAAGAGGTATTGATGCCAAATGGAAGAGGAGATATCATGGAACAAGTTTGGGGTGAAAATTGAATTGAATTGAGGCTTGGAAATTGGTGAAAAGCAACTTGGAGCATCAAGGTTTGGGACTGGTTTGTAGGCAAGACAGTTGGTCGGTTGACAAGGTAGCTTGGTGCATGGAATTTCAGTCTGAACACACTAAATTGAGACCACTATAACTCACTCATAGCTTGATCAATTCAAAATTTTCCCAACATCAATATTGAAGATGACACTACAAAGAACAACTTTGATGTTGAAAATTTTCTCATTTGGAGCTTTCTTCTTGGAGAAATTAGGCTTGACTTTTGGCACACCAACTGTTTGAGGAAATGATGTGCGCGTGACCTGAAAATTCTTGGTCATGACCTAGTTTTGGCCTACTTTCTTCCAACTTTGATCCATTATATCTCCCTCAATATTTATCCAATTGAGATGTTCTACACATGGATTTGAAGCTTAAAACAAGATCTTTTGTTGTGGCCGAGTGGAATTTTCATTTGGTGCTTCAATTTTAAATGGCCTTGGTTCAAACTCTGATGCAAAATGGCCAAAACTTGCTATTTTTAGTAACCCTACTTCACCCAAAAATGGCAACTTTCCACATCTTGATTTTTTCATGATTCCTTTGGAGTTTCTTGATCAAATTTTGCACATTGGACACATATAACATGAATTTCATGAATTTGGCCTCAAAAAGTCAAGAGTTGACTTTTTCCTCTGATTATTTGACTTGGCCCCAAATTTCCTGATTTTTTATCTTTCTTCCAATTGAAACACTTCCAAAACCAATTGAGAGGCAATTTTCCATACACATACACTTAAGAACATGTAGAATACCATGACATCAAGTTTTGTCCAAAAAATCACAGATTCCCTGATTTTACTGTAAACCCTAATTTTGACCCCCTTTGGTTAGGAGGAAATTACACATCTTCCAAATCCAAATTCCTCAGAGTATGTTGTGTATCCTCTTAAAGGATGATGAGAAATGCCACTTGAGGATGATTTTGAATCAATGAGCTATCTCTTTTGAGGATTTTCCTTCAATTTTTGGACTTCTTGCATAGTGTAGGATGTAATGCTTCAATCTCCTATTGTATCTCTTATCCTTGAGGTTGTGGATGATCAATTGAGATAGTATGAGACATGAAAGGCTTCTTGGCTTGCCTTGAGGCAACTTGACTGACCTTTTTGTGCTTTGAATGATCTCTTGATTGTCCACCTCCCACCTGATCACATGCCCTGATGGTAAGGAGGATGCCATGCTTCATTTTTCTATGTTAAATGCAATGCAATGTTAATGAGGTGGATATGATATGATAAATGATAATGCCATGCTATGATGACAAAGAGGGAGAGCAAATTTTGGGGTATTACAGCTGCCCCTATTCAAGCGCTGTAGACCTGAATGCCTGAAAGCAATTGCTTTCGGACTTTCAAGGTATATAGTGATTGAATACCAAATATAACCAAAAATTTGCTCTGGATGATGAAAAAGAAAAGGGATATAAACCCAATGAGACTTCTGGATTGAATCTTCAATGAACGTCGTCGGAAAAATCTGTCTTTTGAACGACACCAGACGACTACTGGCTTGCCACACTGCTGGTGGACTTTAATAATGTCTTTTATGCAATTCCAGACGACTACTGGCCTGCCACGCTACTGGTGGACTTTAGAAATGTCTTTTTGAACGACGCCAGATGACTACTGGCCTGCCACACCACTGGTGGACTTTGATAATGTCTTTTATGCAACTCCAGACGACTACTGGCCTGCCACACTACTGGTGGACTTTGCAGCTTCGTGCCACCCGAAGATGGACTTTTGCCAATCCACTGTTGGACTTTTGCCACCCGAAGACGGACTTTTGCCAATCCACTGTTGGACTTTTAGAATATGCCACCCTTAGATGGACCTTTCGCCAATCCACTGTTGGACTTTTGCCACCCGAAGATGGACTTTTGCCAATCCACTGTTGGACTTTTGCCACCCGAAGACGGACTTTTGCCAATCCACTATTGGACTTTTGCCACCCTTAGACGGACTTTTGCCAATCCACTGTTGGACTTTTAGAATATGCCACCCTTAGATGGACCTTTCGCCAATCCACTGTTGGACTTTTGCCACCCGAAGACGGACTTTTGCCAATCCACTGTTGGACTTTTGCCACCCGAAGACGGACTTTTCGCCAATCCACTGTTGGACTTTTGCCACCCGAAGACGGACTTTTGCCAATCCACTATTGGACTTTTGCCACCCGAAGACGGACTTTTGCCAATCCACTGTTGGACTTTGCTAACGTCTTTTAACAATGCCAGACGACTACTGGCTTGCCACACTACGGGTGGACTTTCGCAAAATTCCTATACTGGATTACACTCTGCATCCGTGTCAGACATCTCTGCCGACTTTGCTGAGGAACAAAGACCAATGATTTGACTTTGGAGACTCCTGAAAGGATAACCTCTCTACTGGAGAATGAATGAACAATCCGTCTGCTTCGAATTGTCAAGCTTGCCAAAAATAAATTGGACTTGAAGAATAATAAATCTGCCAGGAATCACTTCATCTGTTAGGGGAATGAATTCTGGTCACAGCGATTCCGCTGGGGATGAGAATTTCTTTGCATGGCGTCTTGCTAGGGAGGAAGAGTCATAAAAAACTCTGCTTGAGGATCTATCCAATCCAAGACCCTTTATAGGGGTTATCAACCTTCTGACCTGGCTGGGGAAAGACTGTACCATCCTTGTTGAGGAATAGATTTTGTCGATCTGATAAACCTCTGCGGGAAGAACAACAACTCAGCTGGGAGTTGCTGACAAGATTCGATGCTGACCTTTGTGGGGATACCATGACCAGAGATACGATCTTGCTGGGTATCAGGGCTACTCTGCCAGGGATATGCAAATCCTGGTTAGAACATTCCCCTACAACTTGCTAGGAAAGAGTCCTTAGAGATCTGTTGGGGAAACCCAAAGCAAATCCACAGTAGTCTGCTGAAGAATATGACTGTCAAGCTTAGGATAAGTACCACAATGCCCCATGTTAGGCGAGCTTCCCTTTAGACAATTCCGTTAGGGATGACGAGTTTATAACAAACTCTGCTGGAGGAAACTGCTTTAAAACGTCTTGTGCTGGAGAATGCCTTTTGAGAGGATTTTACAGAAGACCAACTGTCCTCAAACTCTACTGGGGATGATCAACACTTCATGCTGGGGAAACAAACATGCCCCATGCTTGGACAAAACAACAATTCGTCCCCGAAGAGGATGTCATAAGAGGATTTTACAGAAGATCTAGCCTCTTCAAACTCTTGTGACTTCGCTGGGGATAATGACCATCAGTTTCGGTGTCGACGAGACCACTCTTTTGGGGAACCTGTGACTGTTATCGACATAGAAAAGCTTGTAGCTGTTGGAAGGACTGAATAAGAGAATCGACTTAATAAGATGCAACGGTACCCAGTTGAACTTAATTCACTGATATCGACCCGTTATGAACAATCGTCGACCGAACGATGAACGCCGATCTCCTTACCCATAACTTCCCCAGTCTTTTGCATGGGGTGATTTATTGCTGGTCTTGTGATTAAAATCATCTGCACCTGCTACCTGCAACAAAAGAATATGCCCACATGCCCCGAATATTGCGTGGCTAGAATCCACCATCCGGGAGTATTCAACATTCGAAGTAATTTCAAATGTTTTTTTTTTGCGCATGTTATTGCAAGGCTGCCATGTTTTCAAATGCAATGTTTTATCAAAAATTAGGACGTTTTTGCAAACAAAGCAATAAAACAAAAATAGAAAGCTTTTTATTGAAATTCAATTTATTGACTGAGAGCCCAGAATAGGCAATTACATCTGGAAGCAATCCCTGGAAAGAGGTGATCGCTGAAAATTGAGAAAAGAAACTATCCTAATGGCAATGTGAAAACAGAATTCCACTGAATTTCCATTCTGTTATGACCAGTATGTCTTCAAAACTCCCCGACCTTGCCTTCTGAGAAACGATCGGACCGATTCCTATCTTTCAGAACGTCAGTTGTTCAAACGATAATGGGGTACAGATAACTCAAACCGTAGTCATTCGCTTAAATCCCTCTTTTGTGTGGACCGCCCTTTCAGGTTTTCGATCCACCAGGATACCCTTTTTTGCCTAAGTTGCCCTTTCGGGTTTTCAACTTACCGGGTGTACAAATTTTTTTCAATTATATCCCTAATTTTTGCCCGAACCTTATTCTGTTTTTGGTCCGCCGGGATGCCCTTTTTTGCCTGGATTTTTTTTATTCTTATTATCCAGCGGGTCTATTCATGCGAAGTATTTTTTGACTACGTCCGAGTTGACAGGGGATAAAAAGTCTTCGCCATCCATGGTTGTAAGCAATAAAGCTCCGCCCGAAAAGACCTTTTTAACCACGAATGGACCTTCATAATTAGGAGTCCATTTGCCCCTGTGATCTGTATTGGGAGGAAGGATCCTTTTGAGTACCACATCTCCGACTTTATAAACCCGAGGACGCACCTTCTGGTCAAATGCCTGTTTCATTCTGCGCTGATATAGTTGCCCATGACATACAGCCGCCAATCGCTTTTCCTCAATAAGGCTCAGCTGATCAAATCTGGCTCGTACCCATTCGGCTTCATCTAGCTTAACATCCATCATAACTCTGAGGGACGGAATCTCTACTTCAACCGGTAGCACTGCCTCCATACCATATACAAGTGAGAATGGGGTTGCCCCAGTGGACGTTCGTACCGACGTTCGATACCCATGCAAAGCAAATGGTAACATCTCATGCCAATCTTTGTACGTGACAACCATCTTCTGCACAATCTTCTTGATATTTTTGTTGGCCGCTTCGACCGCGCCATTCATCTTTGGGCGGTACGGGGAAGAATTGTGATGTTCGATTTTGAAGTCCCGGCATAACTCAGCCATCATCTTATTGTTCAAATTAGAACCATTATCAGTAATGATTCTTTCGGGAACTCCATATCGGCAAATGATATCCCGTTTTAAGAAACGAGCGACCACTTGTTTTGTAACATTGGCATAGGATGCGGCTTCAACCCATTTGGTGAAGTAATCAATTGCCACCAAGATGAAACGATGACCATTGGAAGCTGTAGGCTCAATCTTTCCGATCATATCAATGCCCCACATGGCAAACGGCCAAGGCGACGACATGATACTCAACGGATTTGGAGGCACATGCACCTTGTCTGCATAGATCTGGCATTTATGGCATTTGCGGGCATATTTGCAACAATCTGACTCCATAGTCAACCAATAATATCCCGACCTTAACAACTTTTTAGCCATTGCCTGCCCTCCGGCATGGGTACCGAAAGAGCCTTCGTGCACTTCAATCATCAACAAGTCTGCTTCACGTCTATCCACACATCTAAGCAGGACCGTGTCAAAATTTCTTTTATACAGCACGCCATCTTTATTCAAGAAGAAACTACCAGCTAACCTTCTCAACGTCTTCCTGTCTTTGGACGATGCCCCGGGCGGGTACTCTTGACTTTTTAAGAAACACTTAATGTCATAAAACCATGGCTTGTCATCAGACGCTGCATCGACCGCAAACACAAATGCTGGTCTGTCAAGGCGGGATACCTCAATCTTAGGTACATGGTTCCATCCTTGCACTTTGATCATGGAAGACAAAGTGGCCAAGGCATCCGCGAACCTATTCTCATCTCGAGGAATATGGTACAGTTTCACTGTTGTGAAAAATGTCAGCAATCTCCTCGTATAATCTCTATACGGCACTAGATTTGCTTGGTGCGTGTACCAACTCCCTTTCACTTGATTGATTACCAAAGCTGAATCACCGAATATATCAAGGGTCTTAATCCGTAGATTAATCGCCTCCTCGATCCCCATTATACAAGCTTCGTACTCTGCTTCATTATTGGTGCATCCGAAAGTTATTCGGGAAGTGAAAGGCACATGGACACCTTCCGGCGTGATAAGAACTGCTCCAACTCCGCACCCATTCATATTGACAGCCCCATCAAACATCAGACTCCATTTGGATTCAGGGTCTGGCCCCTCCTCCGGGAGTGGTTCCTCACAGTCTTTAGCTTTGAGAAACATGATGTCTTCATCAGGGAAGTCAAATTTCATGGGTTGGTAATCATCAATCGGCTGTTGCGCAAGATAGTCAGACAAGATACTTCCTTTGATGGCCTTTTGTGAAGTGTACTGAATGTCATACTCTGTCAAGACCATTTGCCACCGTGCAACTCTGCCTGTCAATGCTGGTTTCTCGAAAATGTACTTGATAGGATCCATTTTTGAAATCAACAAGGTCGTGTGCCTAACCATATATTGCCTCAATCGCTTAGCGGCCCATGCAAGCGCACAGCATGTCTTTTCAAGCATTGAGTATCGGGACTCACAATCATTGAACTTTTTGCTCAGGTAGTAAATAGCATGCTCCTTCCTACCTGTCTCGTCATGTTGACCGAGAACACAACCCATGGAACCTTCAAGCACTGTCAGATACATTATCAGCGGTCTCCCTTCAACTGGAGGCATTAGAATCGGAGGTTCCTGCAAGTATTCTTTTATCTTATCGAATGCCAATTGGCAATCGTCATTCCACCTGACCGTTTGATCTTTCCTTAACAATCTAAATATTGGCTCACACGTGGCTGTCAGGTGAGATATGAACCTTGCAATGTAGTTCAATCTACCCAAGAAACCACGAACCTCTTTTTCTGTTCTCGGTTCAGGCATTTCTTGTATTGCTTTCACCTTGGCAGGATCAACCTCGATTCCTCTTTCGCTCACAATGAAACCTAACAACTTTCCAGAACGCACCCCAAGCGTGCACTTGTTTGGATTTAATCTCAGACAGAACTTTCTCAACCTTTCAAACAGCTTTTTCAGGTTAACCAAATGTTCCTCTTCTGTTCTCGACTTGGCAATCATATCATCTACATAACATTCGATCTCCTTATGAATCAAGTCATGAAACAATGTCACCATCGCCCGCTGGTACGTTGCCCCTGCGTTTTTCAACCCAAAAGGCATTACTTTATAACAATATGTACCCCACGGAGTAATGAACGTGGTCTTCTCCATGTCTTCAGGTGCCATCTTGATCTGGTTGTACCCGGAGAAACCGTCCATAAATGAGAACACTGAAAACTGAGCTGTATTATCGACCAGCACATCAATATGAGGTAGTGGAAAATCATCTTTCGGGCTAGCTTTATTAAGATCTCGATAATCCACACACATTCTCACTTTTCCATCTTTCTTCGGTACTGGCACGATATTGGCTACCCACGGAGGATATTTTGTCACGGCAAGAAAACCAGCATCCCACTGCTTCTGGACTTCCTCCTTAATCTTTAAAGCCATGTCGGGGTGAGTCCGACGAAGTTTCTGCTTGACTGGCGGACATTCTTCTCTTAATGGCAGCCTGTGCACGACAATATCCGTATCCAACCCCGGCATGTCTTGATACGACCAGGCGAAGATGTCAACATACTCGCGCAACATTTCCGTCAAAGTTTGCTTCACATCTGCTTGCAAGCTGGCACCAATCCTGATCTCTTTCTTGGCGTCCTTGGTACCAATATTGATGATTTCTACAGTCTCCTGATGAGGCTGGATGACCCTTTCCTCTTGTTTCAACAATCTGGCCAGTTCTTCAGAAAGTTCACAATCTTTCTCATCCCCTTCTTCGGCTTGATAAATCGGATTGTCAAAGTCATACATGGCCATATCAAAATCGTTATCAGTGGTATCCGGAGGATCAAGTCTGCATGAACGGGTTCATGGCTTATTTTAGAATTTATTTTTAAGCAAAACAAAAGAAAATGAAACATTGCCATTTTATTTATTTATTTTTTTTTGTGCAAAAATAAAAACTGAAAGACAGAGAACAAAATTTGATTGCAAAACGTCCTTTATTAATGATTAAACATTGCAAATGCAACCATGGTGGCCCTACAAATGAATCTATACGCCTTGGGCAGAGCGCAAGATTTTGACATGCATTATGGTTAGAAAAAACAAAGAAAAATTACTCTGTCTGAAGAGTAACCCGGATGACTTCTTCAACGAACCAGTTCTGCACTTGTTGTCCCGGAACATGAGGGCGTACCCAGTTGTCCAGGTCACAATCACTGTCAACACTATCCTCTGTGGCTGCACAAGACTGGTCCGTGTAGATAATTCCCCCACTATTGAAAGTAATGGGTCCCCTGCTCCCCGCATCTGAAGTTGTAGAGGGATGATAACCAATACCAAATTTGTCTTCCTTCACTGGGGTCTCTATCAACCTGCCCCAACCTTGGGCGTTGCCTGCCCTGACGACTTCGACAGCTTGTTTGTAAGATGAAATGGAGGTACCAGCCCCAACTGGTACAGAAGAAGACTCAGGTGCATCGTCAATGTTGACTGCTTCAAATGATTGGCACAGCATCTCATGAATTTCCCCATCCATTTCAATGTACTTGAACGTGGACAAGTGACTCACAAAGATGTCTTCTTCTCCACACACCATCACAACCTGCCCTTCAAACTCATACTTCAGCTTTTGATGTAGAGTAGAAGTAACAGCCCCGGCTCCGTGAATCCAAGGGCGTCCCAATAGGCAGCTATATGCAGGTTGTATGTCCATTACATGGAACGTGGATTTGAATACCTGTGGTCCAATTTGTACGGGCAATTCCACCTCACCAAACACAGATCGTCTAGTTCCATCGAATGCTCTGACCACCAATTCACTAGGCCTTAAGATCAAACCATCAACTTCCAGCTTCATTAATGCCTTCTTGGGCAAGACATTGAGTGATGAACCAGTGTCTACCAGTACATGAGATAACACTGCGCCCTTACACTCCATCGTGATATGCAAAGCCTTATTATGGTTTCTTCCTTCAACAGTCAAATCTCTACTTGTAAAGCCCAAGCCATGGCTAACATTAACATTGGAGATTACGCCCTCGAGCTGATTAACAGTAATTTCTTGTGGCACGTATGCACTCTTCAACACTTTCAACAACGCCTGCCGATGCGCATCAGAGCACATCAATAGTGACAAGATTGAAATCTTTGAAGGGGTCTGATTCAGTTGGTCCACAATCTTATAATCGCTTTTCTTGATTATCTTCATAAATTCTTCCATTTCCTTATCAAAATTAATCTTTGTCTCTGCTTCAGGTGTAGGCGCATTTTCAACCACCTGTTTACCTTTAGCCTTTGCTGCGGCTTCTGCCTCTTTATCACTTCTCAAGGTTTGGGGAGCGAACAACCTTCCACTCCTTGTAAAGCCCCCTACACCCCCTACGTTATCAATATTTGGGCTGACTGACGACTCAACTTCCTGCTTTTTACCTTCGTAATATACATCTGCCCCATAGTGCCATGGGATAGCTTTCGTAGATGTGAACGGAATTGGTCCTGGCACCGTGATAGTGACAGGACTGGGCCCTTCTGGCGCAACACTCGCCACGGGAACTGCATTGACCGGCATTTGAATCTCAGCGGGAGTGTAATAGATGGTCACGGTTGATATCTCATCAGTGTCTTTCACGACTCTGTCGAACTGTAGACATCCTTCATCGATCAGATTCTGTAAACCCATCTTCAACTTATCACAGCCGTTCTCCTGATTCATACACTCAGAGCAATCTTGATTACAGCCCGGGAACACCTGTCCCTTCAATAAACGATCTTTTACAACCAACAAAGAAGTTTTCACTTGATGAACGTCTAACACCAAATTCAATCTCCTCCCATTTTCAATAGCGTACACATTTGCTGCACTATGATCAGGCATGGGATGCTGAGTAATATTAGGAGCGGGAGAGAAATTGATGGCTTTAGCATCAATCAAATCTTGTACTTTATGATGGAAAGCCCAGCATTTTTCAATGGAGTGCCCCTGAGCACCTGAGTGGAACTCACAACGAGCATTAGCATCGAAGTTAGGTGGCAGGTTTCCAGCAACCGGAGCTTTCATAGTACGGAGTTCTACCAACTTTAACTCGAGTAGCCGGGGCAACAGCGCGGCATAAGTCATAGGGAGAGGATCCATCTTACGATCCCTCTGTCTAGACCTTTGCTGGAAAAAAGGTTGTTGCTGTTGAACTTGTTGTTGGGGTTGTTGTTTCTGAACAGACGGTGTGGGGATTGTTACAGCATCTACCTGATAATAAGCTCGAGAACGCCCTCTGCCTCGTCCTCTAAACACAGCATTCGTATCACCTTCTCTTCTTTTCTGGTTACTAGCAAACGGTTTCTTCGTCCCCGAAGAGCCAGCCCCACTCACATCCTGGATCTTTCCAAGCTTTAACAGACTTTCTATTCTTTCTCCCGCAATCACAATATCAGCAAATCCAGTTGACGGACAAGCAGCTAATCTATCCAGATATGCCCCTTGCAAGGTGCCCATGAACATATCTGCCATTTCTCTGTCTGACAAGGGAGGTTGGACCTGGGCAGCCATTTCCCTCCACCTCTGTGCATATTCTTTGAAACTCTCCTTGGCATTCTGGGACAATCCCTGCAATTGGGTGCGGTTGGGCGCCATGTCGATATTATACTGGTATTGCTTCAGAAACGCTTCTGCCAGATCTTTCCAATTCTTCACAGCAGCTCTATTCAACTTCATGTACCAGGTCAAGGACGCCCCAGCCAGACTGTCCTGAAAATAGTGCATCCATAGCTTCTCGTCATCCGTATGGGCTGAAATCTTCCCAAAGTAAGCTTGAAGATGCGTTTGGGGACACGCATTGCCGTGATACTTATCAAAAGTGGGAGGTTTGAATTTAGGGGGAATTCTGACTCCTGAGACCAGCCCCAAGCTGGTAACATCAATACCCATAGAGTTCTTGCATTCTATGGCCCTGATCTTCTCTGCTAACTCATCATACCTTCGATCCCCTTGATTACCCACATCAGCATCCAGCAGAGTAAATTGGTCTTCTAGAGTATCTTCAAGAGTAACACCGGCATGCCTACCATTTCCATTACCCCGATTGTTACCACCAGGAGGAGGGTTGCCACCGGGAGGAGGAATGCCATGTCCCTGTGAATTGTCATGCTGATCACCTTCGGGCCCATTGTCTGGACGCTCTACCAGAAGCCTCAATCTCTCCTGATTTTGCGCCATGCCAGTCATGAGGGTCATGAACTGGTCCATACGCCCCCTCATTTCAGCCAAATCACTTTGTACTTGATCCATGATTCTTACTTGATTCCTTCGCGTCGAATATCGGTGAATATGACTCTCCGCTATACTGCCTGAAACCAAGTAAAGGTTAGAGTCCCTGCAACGAGTACCTGAAAAGCAAGTAACAAAAAATGCAAAATGATATGCAATGCCATGCAATGCCATGTTTGTCATTTCCGAGGTGCTTTATACCCTGATTCCAATCCAACCACAGAAATCTGAAGACCAGAAATTGTGATATAAAGAGACGTGTCGTGGTCATGTGCTTGTGTGCAGCTATCTGATAAGGAATAATTCTGAATAAAACTGCTCATACTCATTCAACAAAGTATTCAAGTACATTTAAGAAAGGCTCATCCGCAAATGCAATACAAGGAAAAATGGATCCATCAACAAGCCTGATGGTAACCATTAATAACAAAATATAAGGAAAAGAACATCAGTCTGACAATTCCACACCCTTCAGCTTATCACTTGAGTATTTGATCTCCTCAAAAAGTATACGGGTACGCTGGTGATTCGGCTTTTCAATCATTTCTTTGATCAAGACATCCCTTTTCTCAAGAGCTTCAGTTAAAGAACCCATATGCAGCATCAGAGCCTCGTCATCACACACTCCTTTGTGTCTCTTTATGCCGGCTTGCGTCTTGAGTATCTCCCTTTCTATCATGACTTCTTCAAGCTCTTTCTTGGTATTCCTCAGCTCACCTCTAGCTTCTTCTAGCTGTTCTTGACTCTTACCGAGGCTTTCCCGATACTTTCTCCTCTGCTCATGCGCCTTTTCAAGCTCTTCGTCCTTAATCTGCAACTGTTCCTGTAATTCAGCATTCTCTATCCTAACTTCGTCCCAAGCGTGCTGAAACTTTGTTAACTTTTCTTTGGTCTGTGCTAATGCCTGTTTGGTTTGCTTGTGGGCTTGAGTAGCATCATCAGCACCTTTACTAATCTTCCGGAAATGTTGGGCTCTTCCAGCAAAGTCTTTTTCTTTTGCAGTTAGGATTTGTTCAGCATCTTGGGCTTTCCGCTCCAGCTCTTTGTTGGCATGTAGAGCATTCTGAAGATGGCTACTCAACTCGGAATTCTCTCCTTGGAGCTTTTTCACCAAGGCTTGCAACTTGTCAACTTCTTCCACAGTAGCAGTGCTTCTTGCTTTCTCATTCTCCGGATACAAAAGAGGTGCCTTACCAAAAGGCAAGAGAAAATCTTCAACTCTTTTCTTCACCCACTCTTCATATGCTGGATAAACCCGGTTGTTAGGCTTTCCTAGAGTAACTTTCCCCTTTTTCAGTATGCTACCCCAGCTTTCAGAAGCTTTCTGTGCTGCTTCCCACCCATCTGATGTATGAAAATAGAGGGACTCCTCCACATCTCTCTTAATAGGCGGACCTGTCAGGGCATACCCAAATTGTCGAATGGCCAAAGAAGGATTGTAGTTAATCCCACCCAATCTTCCTATCAGTGGAACGTTAGGGAACTTACCACAGCTGTGGATAATATTCTTGCCAATCAGCCCATGATCTACCCATACGATGTCCTTGGCCACCAATCCCATTAAACGCTGTTTCCACTCTAGAGAATCTTTGGAATCCACAAAAGCCCCTGATTGTGGTAAACGGCCTGCAAACCACTTATAGAACAAGGGTGCACAACAACGAATTATCCCTCCTCTTTTCTTTTCGTTTCGGTTGTACAACGAGTAGTGAAGATCTCCCAGTAGCGTTGGCACCGGGTTCTTCATCAGGAATATTCGTATAGCGTCCGTATCAATGAAATCCGGCTCGTTGGGAAACAACACTATGCCGTATATGCAAAGGGCTAGCAAAGCATTAAAAACAAGCCAATTCTCGCCTTTAGCTGCTTCCTGGGCCTTCTTAATCAGATATTCCAACTTGTAACCACGAATCTTTCCTTTGTTGGAGACATTGTCGCCTAACTCTGATTTGCTCAAATAAAGAGCACCAGCCACCTTCCCAAAGTCAAGATCCCCCACTGATCCAAAGAAAGGGGGCTCCTCCTTGATAGCAATCCCCAACATGTTGGAATACTCCTCCAGGGTAGGAACCAACACATAGTCTGGAAATACAAAACACCTCAGAGGCGGATCATAGAACTGCATCAACGTATGGAGACCTCTGGCTTCATAATCACTGACATTACGGACCATAGATAAAATCCACCCATATTTCTCTTCAAAAGCTTCTCGTACTGCAGGACTCGCCATTCCCTTCAGCATAACAATAGGGCCTAAAGTAGGCGTAAGGAACTTATAGCTGATGATATTCTTCCTCTCTTTAGTGTTCATCTTTGCAGGGACCTGATGACTGGAATCAAGGGTAATATATGCACCTGGAAATGAATAAACATGTATGTTAAAATATGATAATGCAATGCAAAGGGCAATGTGATCAGGTAATCAGGTGTCTGTGCTGAACTGTGAACGGTGTCAGTGTAGCTCTGAGACTAATATAGAACCATAGATAAGAACCATCTGAATACAATAGGATGAAACTTCCTTTCTGTGCAATGATGATAGAAAACCGGGTATGTAGGAGGTCATGGTTACCTGCAAACCTGTAAACAACCCGCCCTTCTCACATGTGGGTACTAGGATGTTCAGTATCCCGGGCTCTCAGGTCGAGAAATGATGATACGTTCACCATTTCTGGTTTGGCATCATCATCAATCGAGGAGGCCTCAACTGATTCTCCAAAACAAAAAGGTCCTCAGCTTCTGGCACTGAGGTCGAGAAGCAATAGTACATTCATCCCTCAGGGTACAGTACTATCGCCAATCGAGGAGTGCCTCCGCTGATTCTCTTTCAAAAAGGGATATCCTATAGCAAGTTCCCAGCATTGGGTCCTCGGATCGAGAATGTGCAATGGGTTTGCCACGGAATGTGGTCTGCCACTGTCACAACTCGGGAGGAGTGCCGCAACTGAGTCCTCGGGAATGGTCACCAGAGTCGACAGTTCCTCAAGAGAATAACCACTGGCCTGCATAACATGCAGTAGCAGAAAGCTCCTGATAGAACCTCGTCTGGTTGTGGGTCTCATGAACAACGATACGTGGTCACCACCACGCAAGCGTCATGACTATCCACTCTAATACCTATGTATGTACTCAAGCCTTGGTAGTGAGCTTATCTCTCAGAACACCCATCCCGCCAAACAGACAAAACAGTGCAACACAATATAATATATGATATGTAATGCTAAAATGCGGTAAATACAGTAAAATAAATAAACAGCAACATATAGCACAACAGTAAACACCCAATGAAAGAAAAGCAGACAAGCGCTAGGATTGACTCGCTAAGGAAACCAGAGATTCTGGGTTCGATCCCCAGCAGAGTCGCCAGCTGTCGCTCCCGGGATTTTCATCCAAGTACAAACGCGAAAGTGGCACCGAAACAGAGTCGCCAGCAATGTGTATTTATCCCAAGAGAGGGAAAGGAAACACCGCGTAAACCTGAGAGAAAGGAAAAGCATGGTCTTACGACCAAGAGAACTGGGTTCGGGAGTCGGTTACGCACGGGGAAGGTATTAGCACCCCCACGCGTCCATCGTACCCGATGGGATCCACGCTTGCTGCTTCAATCAAAGGGTGTAGGAAACTGGAAATGAACTGCTAGCTGGAAAGGAAAAGGAACAGGAAAGGGGAAAAAGAAAGGAGAGAAAATAAGAAGCAAATGTAGGGAAAATAAAGGAAGTGCTCGCATGGGCCCTACCCCACTGCCTACGTATCTCATCGGGAGCATGAGAATCAGAGCGACGTAGTTCCCCTCACTAGGGATGGATTGTTTGTGTTTTTTAGAGAACGGCTTACGTTCTAGCTCAGGTGTTGCAGGCTCGCTGGTCCGAGTGCGTTACCGTCTTGCAAGAGAACGAGTAGAAGCGCGTTCGTGCGTTGAGAATGAATGAGATGAGAAAAGAATTCCCGAAGGAAAGACGTTATTGTTTGTTTTTGTCTTTTAGAAGTTTTTTTCCATTTATTTGCATATGACAATGTATCTGAATCGTAGTCATTGGAATGTGTACATTCTCACATTCCAAGATGGAATGGGTAAGAAAGCACACTAAGAGTGAAGAAGACCCCCACACTTAGTTCCAATTGTCAAGGTTCAAACACACTAGCGTACTTGTATTTATTAAGTGTTTTTGTTGATTAAGAAATGAAGAAGTTTTTTTTTATTATTTGCACCTTCAACAAGTATTGCATTTAAGTCCCTCATACAAGATCAAATGTTTAACACATTGACCCAAGATGGGCTATATGCTACACATTTCTAAGATTACAAGAGAAGACCCCTTATAATCTTTTCTTTATATGAAAGGCCTAAATGCAATAAATGCCTACCTTTATTATATGTTTTGAATTTTCTTTGAGATGAGAAGATGAAAGACTCAAGAGAGGGTAAAGGTAAAAATCTATATGGACTAAGACTCAATCCTAATTGATTAGTTAAGGGAGTGATCCTAAAGTTTGTGAGGTTTCAACCTAAAGTCTAAAGAAAGAATGAATTAAACAATTCACTTCTAAAGTAGAAGATGAATTGTAATTCACAAAGGGAAAGTGATGAGTTATTAAAAGAAAGCACATAAGTGCTTAACAAAACATAGAATGGAATTGTAAAAGAGAAAGGATAGAAGTTGAATGTGGATTCCTTATCCACACTCAATTGAAACTTACCAAAGCCCCTACATGGTTAGTAAACATGTATAAGAAGTATAAGAAGTAAAAGAACATTTAATGCATCATAAAACTCAAAAGAATTAAATGAGAAAACAAATCCTAGAACCACAACCAGAATGGGCATCATATGGACAACAAGTGAATATCATCATACAATTGCAAGTGAATAAGCAAAAATCATCACCCATTAGCATTTAAACATGTTACAAGAAGAAGGGGTAGATGAAAGATGGAAAGAAATGAAGAGGACATGCATAAATGGAACATGTAAATCAACAACCAGAATTGAAACTAAATGGAAAATGGTTTATAAGCATCTCAAAAGTATTTATGAATCAACTTCAAGACATTCAAGAAGTAATATAAGAAGAATTGAAATGAAAGTTCAAAAAGAAAGTGCAAACAATACATGTTAATGATGCACAAAGTTCAAATTGAAATGAACATGTAAAGATGACCTATAATGTGTATCAAAGTCCTATAATATCATATGAATGACTCACACAACTATGCAAATGCTCATACAAATATGCACAAAAGAATTCATGCAAACATGCACTAAAGTTAAAATGACAGGACATGTATTATACTTCCAATGTAATGCATCAAACAAAAACCAAATGGATTCATGAAAATTATGCCAGCATATTATTGGAATGCCTAGGTCAGAAATGCATCATACATCAAGATAGCATGTAAAAATTCAGAGCAAAATGACTTCAAACAAAGCAATTAGGTCAAATTGAAACATCATGCAAAGTGGTGCAAATATAGGCATCAAAACATGTAATAAAGTGACCTAAAAAATCAAACAAAAATCATCTAACATGCTTCAATGTATTAGTGAATCAATGCAAAAAGAATCATGTCAAAACAGTTGGTAATGAGCAAGAACAAAATTAAACAAATTCATGTATCATGCTTAGAATGCATCTAAATGGAAATTCAAAGAAAATTATGGACCAGGGGTAAAAAGGTCATAAAATCAAGAAATAAAATCATGGAAAATTTCCTAAATGTTTTAATGATGCTCATGAATTTTTGTGGAATTTTATGATGATGTTTGATATTTTTTAAAAATCAATTATGAAACGTGTAGCAAAAATGAAAATAAAATATGAAATGCAATGTGAATGGGGTGCAAACATAGCAAATCCATAGTTCAATTCGTTTGGGCCTTAGAAGCGTGGGGTGTAAATAATAATCTGTCATAGGTCCAATTACGCGCAAAACACCATAGTAACCATGCACTCCAGTCAACAAAATTGACTCATCAATAGCCATTAGATCAAGTCAAGGTCAAGCCAAAGTCAAAGTACGCAGATCCAACACACGCGGATGAGGACGCACACTCACTACCATGTACCATGCCACACAATGTTTAAGTGGATTCAGAAAATACGCATGTGACAAGCACATGCCTTTTAATGTGCTGTCACCATACAAGCCACACGATCGCGCAAAATGAACGGACACGATTAAAACGTGAAAAAACCCTAGCTATTGAAGTCACCGGCCGGAGATGACCTCCGGTCACCTTCTCCGGTCACACCACCACCGTCTGCAACTCACACATGTCCCAGAAATGCACAAATTTTATACCAAAATGAAGCTGAGCTCACGTAGATTAAGAATTCACAATTGTTTTTCACATACCAAGCACACACATAGAGAACAGAGGAGATTAAATCATGCCCTAAGTTTTGGATCTAGGCTTCTAAGAAGCTCTATCAACTAGCCGGAGTAAGCAGAGCTTCTATCAAGCTTAAATTAACAAAAACAAGCTAAAATTAATGAAAATCAACTGAAGCAAAGTTGAATGATGAAACCTGAAAATGTGGAGCAATTGGAGATGTTGAGAAAAACCAGAGGAAAGCTTGATATGCTGAGCTTCTAGATCTTCAAACTTAGCAAAATAAATGCTATGGATTCGTAAATAGATGAAGGATGTTGAAGCTTGCAATGATGCTGAACTTGCAGAAATGGAGTTGTTCTTGTTGCTCTTGATTCAACCACCCCAAGCAATGATCAATGGGAGCACAATGGAGTTGAAATCGTGGAGAAGAAGATGAGCAAAATCAGAGAGAATGAGAGGAGAATTCTGAAGTGAATGTGAGAAATCAGTGTTGTTTTTAGAAATGTGAGTGAAATTTGGCTTTATAGTGTGAGTTAGAAATGAACCAGAGGTGGTTAAGTGAGTGAGTCAACTGAGTCCAAGTTGAGTTAACTGAGCTGCCTCTAACTAACTGAGCCAAGTTAGTTAGGGCGAGTCAGCTGTGGTTGTGCTATAGTGGTGGAGGTCCATGGTGTTATGGTGGAAGTGAAAATGAACTGACATTGCACGGCTGTCTCACCAAACTTGTTCAGCAAGTTGCTTTTTCTATTTTCGTGCATGGTACGTGCTCATGTGTATGGACATGTGATGAGTGTTTGGTTAAATGAAGAAAGAGTTGGAGGGTGAGCAATGCACGAGCAAGCTGAGACAACAACAACAACATTCATTTTTTCTGGTTTTTAGCAGCCCAAGGTTTAATGGTTTGACCAAGAATTTATCTCTAGTTTGTGAATGAAACAAAGAGGTATTGATGCCAAATGGAAGAGGAGATATCATGGAACAAGTTTGGGGTGAAAATTGAATTGAATTGAGGCTTGGAAATTGGTGAAAAGCAACTTGGAGCATCAAGGTTTGGGACTGGTTTGTAGGCAAGACAGTTGGTCGGTTGACAAGGTAGCTTGGTGCATGGAATTTCAGTCTGAACACACTAAATTGAGACCACTATAACTCACTCATAGCTTGATCAATTCAAAATTTTCCCAACATCAATATTGAAGATGACACTACAAAGAACAACTTTGATGTTGAAAATTTTCTCATTTGGAGCTTTCTTCTTGGAGAAATTAGGCTTGACTTTTGGCACACCAACTGTTTGAGGAAATGATGTGCGCGTGACCTGAAAATTCTTGGTCATGACCTAGTTTTGGCCTACTTTCTTCCAACTTTGATCCATTATATCTCCCTCAATATTTATCCAATTGAGATGTTCTACACATGGATTTGAAGCTTAAAACAAGATCTTTTGTTGTGGCCGAGTGGAATTTTCATTTGGTGCTTCAATTTTAAATGGCCTTGGTTCAAACTCTGATGCAAAATGGCCAAAACTTGCTATTTTTAGTAACCCTACTTCACCCAAAAATGGCAACTTTCCACATCTTGATTTTTTCATGATTCCTTTGGAGTTTCTTGATCAAATTTTGCACATTGGACACATATAACATGAATTTCATGAATTTGGCCTCAAAAAGTCAAGAGTTGACTTTTTCCTCTGATTATTTGACTTGGCCCCAAATTTCCTGATTTTTTATCTTTCTTCCAATTGAAACACTTCCAAAACCAATTGAGAGGCAATTTTCCATACACATACACTTAAGAACATGTAGAATACCATGACATCAAGTTTTGTCCAAAAAATCACAGATTCCCTGATTTTACTGTAAACCCTAATTTTGACCCCCTTTGGTTAGGAGGAAATTACATATCTTCCAAATCCAAATTCCTCAGAGTATGTTGTGTATCCTCTTAAAGGATGATGAGAAATGCCACTTGAGGATGATTTTGAATCAATGAGCTATCTCTTTTGAGGATTTTCCTTCAATTTTTGGACTTCTTGCATAGTGTAGGATGTAATGCTTCAATCTCCTATTGTATCTCTTATCCTTGAGGTTGTGGATGATCAATTGAGATAGTATGAGACATGAAAGGCTTCTTGGCTTGCCTTGAGGCAACTTGACTGACCTTTTTGTGCTTTGAATGATCTCTTGATTGTCCACCTCCCACCTGATCACATGCCCTGATGGTAAGGAGGATGCCATGCTTCATTTTTCTATGTTAAATGCAATGCAATGTTAATGAGGTGGATATGATATGATAAATGATAATGCCATGCTATGATGACAAAGAGGGAGAGCAAATTTTGGGGTATTACAAGGTGTTGCAGGCTCGCTGGTCCGAGTGCGTTACCATCTTGCAAGAGAACGAGTAGAAGCACGTTCGTACGCTGAGAATGAGTGAGGTGAGAAAAGAATTCCCGAAGGAAAGACGTCATTGTTTGTTTTGTCTTTTAAGAGTTTTTTCATTTGTTTGCATATGATAGTGTATCTGAATCTTAGTCATTGGAATGTGTACATTCTCACATTCCAAGATGGAATGAGTAAGAAAGCACACTAAGGGTGAAGAAGACCCCCACACTTAGTTCCAATTGTCAAGGTTCAAACACACTAGCATACTTGTATTTATTAAGTGTTTTTGTTGATTATGTAATGAAGAAGTATTTTATCATTTGTATCTTCAACAAGTATTGCATTTAAGTCCCTCATACAAGATCGAATATTTAACACATTGACCCAAGATGGGCTATATGCTACACATTCTAAGATTATAAGAGAAGACCCCTTATAATCTTTTCTTTATATGAAAGGCCTAAATGCAATAAATGCCTACCTTTATTAGATATTTTGAATTTTCTTTGAGATGAGAAGAAGAAAGACTCAAGTGGGAGATAAAGGTAAAAATCTATGTGAACTAAGACTCAATCCTAATTGATTAGTTAAGGCAATGATCCTAATGGTTTGTGAGGTTTGAGAATCTAATCCTAAAAGAAAGGAGAAGGAGAGCACAAGAAGTAACTTACTTCCAAGATGGAAGTTAAGTTGATCTTAAAGAGGGATGAGGAAAGATTAAGCAAGCAAAGAAGCGTTTAATCAGGTAAACAGAAATTAATCAACAAGATAATCCAAGTTAGAATTAAAATGCTAAGTAAAAACCAAAATTAAATTCTAAGAAGAAAAGTTAATCTAAAATTAGAAAATTAATTCTAAAATTAGTTCAAATTAATTCTAAACTAAATCTAAAAACAATTTGTCCTAAAATTAATTCTAGTATTAAGACTAATATTAATCCTAAAATTTAATTCTAATTAATTTCTAATTGAACTACACAAACTCCAAAGTTACATCTAACTACTAATTCTAAATGAAATTAGTTCCAAAGAAAAACTAATATTATAATCTAAATGAAATTCTAATTTCTAATTAAGAGTTAATTTCCAATTAAAAATCTAATTCTAAAATAAAGTCTTGAATTCTAATTCTAAAATTCTAAAACAATTAACCAATTACTTAAAACTAATGAACAAAAAAAACAATTAAAAGCAAACAGAGGGAGGTGCGGAAATGATTTTAGGAGGGTGGATAGTGAAAATCTTGTGGTGAGAAGAGTAAAACAGGCGCAGGGCTTTTAGTATCAGGCCCAAGGTCTTGTGAACATGGCCAGGGGGGTACGAAGTGAAACGGGGGGTGTACTGAGTGGGCCTGAGGTGTTGAAGGGAAAATCAAACGGGCTTAAGGCCCCATACAGTCCAAAATTAAACAGGGAGTTAGCCTAAAAACAACAACTGTGTGTCTCTCACTCAAACTCTTCCTTCATTCTTCTCCACGCCGACCGCCGCCTCCACCATCATCTTCAATCTCTCTCCAAATCGTCCCCTATCCGCCACTGACTTCAACTCAATAGCTCTCGCCGCCGACGAAAGAACCACAATCGTCCACCTTGCTTCCAAAATACCTTGTCGGCAGTACTCAATGCTCAATCGCTACGTCATCGGCTTCATCGCCTTTCAACATCATCAAAACCTTCAATTCTGCCTTAAACAAACTTGCCGGAGATAAACACTTCGCCGGAAGTAACATCACGTCGGGATCGCGTCGGCTCGCCTTTCTTTCAACACTAAGCAACAGCTCCTTGCGTATTCGTTCACAACGAAACAGCACCATCAGGATTCGGTGGATTTTCACTTCGTCAAACATTCAACACCATGAAGCCTCAACAAAAAAACACTTGCCGGAAACCTAACGGTCTCCGCCGCGCCATGGCATCGCGCCGGCGGCGGCGAAATCAGCAACTACGCTGACAAACAACCAACTCACAAGAACTCAACCATTTCAGAAAAACTCAGGCGATCCGAATACGAGGCAAAGGAAAAAAGAAATCCATAACAAACATCACAATCACATGAACACGTGAACTACAGCTGCGAGAATCAAGTCACACGAAATCCAAGTGCGAAGCGAGGTTTACGTACCTACCGGAGATAGTCCGACGCTTCTTCACTCGTGAACGAACCGGTGCAAACTGAGAATCTTCAGGTATGCTTAAACTATTCGTTTTCCGATCTTTCTCGATCTCCTTCTGGCTTGAACTTCTTCTCCTTGTTCTTCTGAAATGCGACTCAATCGTTTGGATTTCGAATCTGAGATAATGATGATGCAATATTGCAGGTTGTTGTGAAAGATTGACGACCGTGTTCAACCTCCGGCAATTCTATTTTCCGTTGGTTCTGTTGAAGCGGTTGTATGATTTTCAGGTTTTACGATTGGAGATGGAAGAAACAACAAAGAATTCACGAGATGAACATTGATTGGAAATACTGAAGATGGTGATATTGCAGATTGAAGGTAATGAAAGTGAATCGTGAAAAAGAAGCCAAGAGATGGTAGAAGATGGAAGAAATGGATGAAGTTGTAGAATGAAGAAGCCTCCTCAAGAATGAAGATGGTTGAGACTTTATAGAGGAGATCAAGGGAGGGTAAAATGGTATTTCACATTGAAATTCTGTTAGAGTTTGTTAGAATTGGTTAGAGTGGACTTGTGAAATTCTGTTGAAGTTAGTTTTGCCCAATTCTTCTGGTATTTTCCTCTAAACTGCTATGTAATGACATTGAATTGGAAATGGATTTTTTCTTTTCACTTTTCTGCTGTTAAGAACTTGTTTAGAAGTGGTTTTTTTTGTTAGTTTGCAAGTTAGGAAAGATGTAACGGTTAGTTGCTAGGAATTGGTAAAACTGAAATTGTTAGAGAAAGAAAATGGCTTGATTTTTTCTCTTATCCACCTTTTTGTTGTTATGATAACTTGATAAAGTGATATTATATTCTGTCATTTTTCAATCTCTGTTGTGGAATTTTCTGCACTTATTATTGTTATGGAAATGCCAACCGCTAGCCACTAGATGAGGGATTTCGACACCGGCAGTCATCGCTCTTGCCTGTAGAGTTTCTTAGCCCAATCAACAACATTATTTCTACTAGCAGAATTCACGGATGAATTGACTTAAAATTGAATATGGAGTTCAACAAAAGGGATATGGAATTAAGTGGATTTATTATGGCATTGGATATATATAAAATGAATTAAAATGAATTTGGAAAGTGGATATGAAAATGGATGTAGACATTGAATTGTGGATCTAAAAGTGGGTATTTGGTAAAAAAAACTATTCTAAATAGATTTAAAAATTGGACATGGATAGGTAATTTGGAAATATGGCTAGGAAATTGGATAGGTAAAAATGGATATCCAAATGGCTATTACAAATATGGAAAATTGGATAACATAAAAAAATGGATTTTATATAATGGACTCAAAATGGATCAATGGATAACCAAAATTAAGAATGGATATTAAAAAATGTGGGTTTAGGAATTGAATTTGGATATGATATCTTGGATATGAAGTATGGATTTGGATATTGAAAAAATGGATTAAAATATAGGTAAAATAAAAAGGTGGATTAAAAAATGGATTTATGAATTAGAAATGGTTTATGAATAAAAGAAAAGGTAAGCGGATAAAAAATGAAAATGGTTGATGGATAAAAACAGTGAGTTTGGATATGGATTATGGATAGAAAATGGATAGCCAACTGAATTCAAAATCAATCACCAACTTTCCACAAGCCTCTGACAAAATAGTCACAGCTACCACTGAACAATCTGGCCACTCACATGATCCACTGAAGAATCTCAACCGATAACTATCCACCAGCTCAACCGTAAACAAGAACTCCAATTCTCCCTGGTATGCTGATAAACCTCGAAGATGATTTGAACTGAGAAGAAATTAAAACCTGATTCGCACCAATGAACCTCTGACCCAGAACCTTTGATGAATCCTCTGAATAAGGCCAATAAAAAACTTTCGATCCCATGCCTCAAGAACCAATGCAAATGATATGATTATGAATTATGACCTAAAAATGCAGATGAACGCGAAGCAAAAGCCAGAAAAAGGTAGGGCAAATTTTGGGGTGCTACAGCTGCCCCTATTCAATCGACTTAGACCTGAAAGGATGATAGCAACTGCTTTCAGACATTCAAGGTACATGGTGATTGAATACAAAAAGAACCGCAAAATTTGCACTCTGTGGAGAGGAAGAAAAGGGATATAAACCCAACCAAATGAACTTTGCTTGAATGAAACTCTGATGATAACCACCACTGGAGAGATGTCTTTTGTACGACGCCAGATGACTACTGGCTGGCCACACTGTGGATGTGCTTTAACAACGTCTTTTTGAACGAAGCCAGACGACTACTGGCTGGCCACACTGTGGGTGGACTTTGCTGATTTGCCACCCTAAGATGGACTTTTGCCAATCTGTCGTTAGACTTTACTGAGAATATAGTTGTTTATCATCATCCCACCTGCTGGAACAATATAAACTACTGTTTGTAGGATCATTCCACCTGCTGGAACAACCATCCACCATACTATCCCACCTGCTGGAATAATATGAACAACTGTATATATTGATCACTCCACCTGCCGGAATAACCATCTGCCATACTACCCCACCTGCTGGAATAATACGAACGATTGTATATAATGATCATCCCACTGGCTGGAACAACCATCTGCCATACCATCCCTCCTGTTGGAATAATATGAACAAACTATCTGTGTGCCAAAAATAAATTGGACTTTGAGTTGTAAATGCGCAATGCTGAGAATTACACCACCGGCTGGGTAATATCATATGCTGACACTTTGTTGAAGAAGAGATTCCCTTGATCTATTTAGACCCTACTGGGGAAATTACTGTCAACATGTCGAACTCTGTGGGGAGAACTGCGTTAAAGCGTCTCATGCTGGGGAATGCCTTTTGAGAGGATTTTACAGAAGACCAAATGTCCTCAAACTCTACTGGGAATTATAGATCTGGAACATTCTCTGCCAGGGAAATTCAGATGCCCCATGCCTGGGAAGGTTAACTACTTGCCTTTTGCCCCAAATCACACAGTAGATCTGAAAAAAAATCATCCCAAAAGGATTTTATAGAAGACTTGGCATCTTCAAACTCTTGTACATTCACTGAGTCTTGACCATTAACTGCAAGGTAGCTCTGCGAGGCAACTCTACTGGGGAAAAGAGAAATCCAAGCAGACAACTCTGTAGGGGAGACAACCTAACATCGTCAAGGGGTTGACGGAAAGAAAAGATATGCACCGGCCCACATCGTCAAAGAATTGCCGGAAAGACAGCCCAACCGAAGAGAACGCATCGTCAAAGGGGTCTGACAGAAAGAAGACTCGACCAAACAAAGCACATCGTCAAAGGGGTTTGACGGAAAGAAATCTGAACAAAGATAAAACACTATCATTGGGATGACAGAAAGAAAATTCTACCGTAGGAACACATCGTCATGGGGATGACGGAAAGAAAGTTTAACCGAAGGGACACATCGTCATGGGGATGACGGAAAGAAAACCTGAAAAGATAACACATCGTCATAGGGATGACAGAAAGTATACCTGACTTAGGGATCACATTGTCATAGGGATGACAGAAAGAAAACCATACGTAGAAACACATCATCAAAGGGGTTTGATGGAAAGGAAACCTGACCGAAATGTCGTCATCAAGGGGTTGATGGACAATGACTGGTCAAGGGTAAGATCGACGTATGATCTACGACCCAAAAGAAAGGTAACCGGCTGGGTTGATTGTAATGTCTGCTGGGGATATGCCACCGTCTTGACTGAAAATTGATTTGGGCTTTCGCGCAAGGTACCAAATCTGGCTTATGCTTCGCATGCATATGTTTGAATTTCTTTCTATGGCGTAATGCTCCATATCAAATGGAAATGCTACGCGATTTGAGGATGCAATGACCACTATATGCTGAAAACTGACACATGCTCGGGCTACCGGGAAAAGAAGGAAGTGCCAAGTATAATTGGAATTTGCTGGCAAGGACAGGTGAAACCTGATGGTGATTGTTTTTCAAAGGCGGAATCTTCCTGGGTACCAATGGGGATTGGATTTTGAATGAAGTGCCAATAAGGATTGGACTTCAGGCTTGAAGGGAACACCAATAGGGGTAGGATTTTAGGTTTTTGAAATGTACCAGCAAAGTGGGTTGTGGAAGGATGCCGAGCAAGGTTGGGCTATGGATTTGTTGTTCGGTTCTACAAGGCTTCATGCAATGCTATGCGAATGATATGCGTGGCAATGATTATGCAATGATACTTATGATATGCAACAGGACCACTCCAGCAAAATAAATGCTGAAGAGACGAGACCAACTCCGCTGGGGAATAACAAACTGAATCGTCTTCAAGGTCATAACTGCTCGAGATCTCGACTAAACCTCCATTCAGCAGGAAAGTATGAATAACAAACCTCTGCTAGAGGAAACATCCCAGGAATCTGCTGAAGAAAAATGCCAATGAAAATCGACCTTTGACTTGCTGGGGAAAGCTAACCACCGCCAAAAATATGCTTGGGGTGCAAAGGTTGACGATGTCAGCCCTGCTAGGGAACAACATTGGACTTACTCCTCTGTTGGGAATCTACCTTCTATCTTTAATCCGTTGGGGAGATGAAAACAACTTTGCCACACCAGGGAAGCACAGACCCAACACTCTTATCCTGTATGGTAATATGGACTCCCGCTGAAAAGCAATAAACTCCGTCATACTGGCTAGGGAAGAGCGAACTCCTGAACCCTTGCTGGGGAGAATGATTCACAATCTTCATATGCTCTGCTGAGTGATACAACTTCTGCTATCTCTGCTAGGGAGAGAGACTCTACTGGGGTCATCACGTGTTAACTATCAACATGAACCCTGCATATGTGATATAACCAAAAGAGGTGCCCCGATGCAGCATAACCTGCAAATGAACATGTCTTCAGAATGTCTCGTGAAGATCCGACATATATTGCCCCATGGCTTTTGATTAACCGTCCTCCGGTGAGAATAACCTTTTGTGCTTTTGGAGTGGTTTGCCCCAACTTTCAAATGATTTATTGCCCCTGACAGACTGATCTATGAAGGAGTACCTTTAACTGATCTTTGAGAGATTTGTCAAATCTCGACTTGATTGCCCCAGATTCTCGACATAATTGCCCCAGATTAACTAAATCTTGGAATGGATCGCCCGTTTGGTATGACTTGCCCCGTCTCAACGGAGTACTCGGGCACTTTGCACCTTAGATTAATCAATCTTTCCCTTGTAGAAACTTTCCTGATGCCAAGTACTGACTCGCAAGTAAAACAATTTGTTTTGAAAAGATAACTTTGATGCAATGCATATGACAGTTTTTGCAATCCAAGTCTGTTCACTAGAAAAATATTATGACGTGTAGTGAACGAATCACTTATCAAAATGTCACTGATACCAACATGAATGGTAAGAAGATCCTTTTAGGAGTCAGCTTCGCCGCGATCTTTACCAAAGTATGCTTTTGGAACAACCCTGCTTCAATTAGGTCTTTCGCATGTTGTAACGTGGACTGGTTCGCGGTTCGAGAAAGAAAGGATATAAGGCTCAAAGTTTTGTTTTAACCCACCCATTCTCCTTGATGTTCTCCAGTCCTACATTCAGCTAACTCGACACAAGTGCTCACCTTTCAAAAGGTTATGAATGGTAAGAGGATGGAAGGAACCCACACGGTTTTCAGAGTGACAATCATCCCTTTTGTTCTTGGTGTCTGTAGTCACACGACTTGTTCTTTATTCGAGGATTTTTCTTTTTTCATCCTTTCCGCTTTTCGCTTTTTCATTCTTTTGTTTTTTTTATATCCCTGATTTTTGCCTGGACTGATTCTTTTGAATTTTTCGATTTTGAAGTCCAGCGGGATGCCCTAACTTTTGCCTAAGTCACTTGTTTTCAAGTCTTGACTTAGCGGGCTTTTTTTTCTTTTTCTTTTTGATTACCCTTTTTTTTTTTGAACTAATCGTGTGACACAAGTTTGTCTTGACTTGTTTTGAAAAGGTTGTGACTGCCTCACTCTTCAGTTGGTGAGGGATAACCGTAGATGTAATTGATCCTCGGACAAAACACTCCTTTTGAAATTTGAACGCACAGTCAAATTAGCTGACACCTACCCTGCCCCAGGTTAAGATTGAGGGTTTTTCATTTTCAGAAATAAACTCCTACTACTAGGCTCAACGGGGTTTACAAGGGATTATCTTCCTTATGTCTCCGGTGTTTAGGAATTTGAAACAATGCATGTACATCATCAACAGGGTTTTTGTTCAAAAGCATATAATTGGAAGCTCTGCGTCTTTGAATATCATCATCCTCCCTCGGATCCTGCTTAAACAAGCATATGATATCGATAAAAAGTATGAGTGAACACGACTGGATTTAACCAAAACATGCATATTCATTTCATTATCATTATCAATCGAAAACAACAAGTTTTACAAATGAGTTTGTACATTCTAACAGAAAAGAAACTACAAATGCAAAGAAAGGACATGATCTAAATGGTCGCCAGCTTCGGGGAACTGGGCCTTCCAAGCTTGATTTGCTAATGAGCTGGCCATCTTCAGAATTGCTCATCGAAGTCATTCTGATACTCATCTGCACAACTGCCCTCAGTGACTTCTTCCATAACCTGGACTGATGAATCCACCTGACTGGATGAAGGAGAAATGTTTATCTGAATACCCTGAGGCGTGAATGAGAACATATTGGAGTCAAGAAGAGTCTGAACCTTGCTCCTGAGCACCTTACAGTCTTCCGTTGAATGCCCCTGTGCCCCAGCATGATAGTCACAATGTGCGTTGACATCAAAACCTGGTGGATAAGGAAAAGGCACTGGCTTTAACTCCTTCGGCACTATCAATCCACCTTTGATCAAATCTGGCAACATCTGACTGTACGACATTGGCAACTGAGTGAACTGCCTCTCTGGCTTTCTTGGCCTTTGTCGGGCGTGCTGACGCGGCTGGCGGCGATATGACCGTTGATTCTGAGAAGGTCTCTGATTTGCAGAAGAATATTGTCCCTGATATGAAGACCCATAAGATTGTTGACTCTGAACAGTTGATATGCCTGAACACTGAGAACGAGGTGGTAGAGATTCCTGAACGGAACTATTTTCTTCCTCGAATTCTTCCTGAGAACTAACAACTGATTCATTTTCATTAGCTTGGAAGTTCGAGATGCCTTGGAGCTTTCCACAATTGAGCAATCTCTCAATACGTTCTCCCACCATCATGAGGTCAGAAAATTTTGTTGCCCCATTGACAATCATCTTTTCCAAGTACGGCCCTTGCAAGGTATCCATGAACAAATCAATAAATTCTCTATCCGAAAGTGGCGGTTGAACACGAGCGGTTAACTCTCTCCATCTCTGAGCATACTCTCGGAATGATTCATTATCTGCTTGAGACAAGTCTTGCAAATGCATTCGACTGGGAGCCATGTCAAGATTATAATCGTACTGCTTCACAAAGGAGTTGGCTAGATCTGACCATAATCGGATGCTACCACTCTGCAACTGCATATACCAATACAAAGATGCCCCACTCAGACTGTCTTGGAAATAGTGAATCATGAGCTTGTCATTGTCGACATGTGAGGTCATTCTTCTGCAGAACATCACCAAATGTAGCATCAGACAACTATCCCCTTTGTATTTTTCAAATTTTGGCATCTTGAACTTTGGAGGCATTACCAGGTCAGGCACCAAACACATGCTTAAAGCATTCAGATCAAGAGTATCACGCCTCTCCAGAGCTTTAATTTTCTCGTCCAACACACGGTATCTTTCATCATCAACAGATCGTGGATCCTTAGGCTTCATCTTTGAAACTACCCCTTGGACATCTGGTATAGAGAAGGCAAAGCTCTGATAATCTGTGGCATCAAGAGAAGAAGAATGTCCATCTCGGACAAAAGGAGGTTCTTGCTCAACTTGATTCTCGACAGGGATCCGCACCGGCTGAGTTTGGGCAACATTGCTCGCCGGAGGTGGAATGACATTCTCATTTCTTTGAATGTTGGCCTCTCCCCTTGTCATGGCGGCCATAGCTTCCATAAGTTGGTCCAACTGATGCTTCATCAAATCAACATCGGCCCTAGTCACAAACTGATTATGTTCCCCAGAGTTCATGATTCTTCCAGAAGCTGATTCAAGTCCAATACGAAAGTCGGGAAATCAAACTGCAGTTTAGATAAAGGATGGATGAGCTCACTGGTCTGACCTGGAGAAGGATATACAAAAAATGATGCAAGATGCAAATGCAATGCAAAGATGAATGCAATAAGACATGGGATCAAAGCTTCCATATAATCTGAATAATCACTGTGCTGTGCTGATGACGGAATAAGTTCATGAGTCTGTTCTGAAGAGAATACCAGAATACCAGAATACCAGATGATCAGAATACCAGAATACCAAGCTGATAAGTCCACACTGATAGGAAATCCAAAATACCGGGTATGTTAAAGGTCAAGGTTACCTGCAAACCTGTAAACAACCCGCCCTTCTCACATGTGGGTACTAGGATGTTCAGTATCCCGGGCTCTCAGGTCGAGAAATGATGATACGTTCACCATTTCTGGTTTGGCATCATCATCAATCGAGGAGGCCTCAACTGATTCTCCAAAACGAAAGGTCCTCAGCTTCTGGCACTGAGGTCGAGAAGCAATAGTACATTCATCCCTCGGGGTACAGTACTATTGCCAATCGAGGAGTGCCTCCACTGATTCTCTTTCAAGAGGGATATCCTATGCAAGTTCCAAAGTGGGCCCTCGGGTGCGAGTGGGTTTGCCACAGAATGTGGTATGCCACTGTCACCACTAAAGAGAGATGTTTCCACTAAGGTCCTCATGATCGGTCACTAGAGTCGACAGCTCTCTAGATCAACATCCTGGATACGCAAGATGCGTACGCCATGATGGGTCCCAAGATAGCCTCGTCTAGCTGTGAATTTCGTGATTACCCAACGTACACAGATGGTACGTAGGTCCCACTACCCTCCACTCTAAATCTAAGTGTATACTCAAGCCTGTGTACTGGGCTCATCTCTCAGAAATCCCATCCCGCCAAACAGACAGAACAGTGCAACACAGTATAATATATGAAATGTAAATGCTAACATGCTGTAAATATGGTACAAGTAATAAAATACAGTAAACAGCAAATACAATACAACAGTAAACACCCAATGAAAGAAAAGCAAACAAGCGCTAGGATTGACTCGCTTAGGATGGACCAGCAGTAGGTCAACCTGTCCCCAGCAGAGTCGCCAGCTGTCGCTCCCGGGATTTTTATCCTTGTACAAACGCGAAAGTGGCACCGAAACAGAGTCGCCAGCAATGTGTATTTATCCCAAGAGAGGGAAAGGAAACAGCGCATAAACCTGAAGGGAATGAAAAGAGCAGGGTCTAATGACCAAGAGAAGTGGGTAAGGGAGTCGATTACGCGAGAGGAAGGTATTAGCACCCCCTCGCATCCATCGTACCCGATGGGATCCACGCTTGCTGCTTCAATCAAAGGGTGATAGAAAAGGAACTGAAAGAAAGAAAAGAGAAAGAAAGAGAAACAAATGTAGGGAAAATAAAAGAAGTGCTCGCATGGGCCCTACCCCACTGCCTACGTATCTCATCGGGAGCATGAGAATCAGAGCGACGTAGTTCCCCTAACTAGGGATGGTTTGTTTGTGTTTTTTAAGGAACGGCCAACGTTCTAGCTCAGGTGTTGCAGGCTCGCTGGTTCGAGTGCGTTACCATCTTGCAAGAGAACGAGTAGAAGCACGTTCGTACGCTGAGAATGAGTGAGGTGAGAAAAGAATTCCCGAAGGAAAGACGTCATTGTTTGTTTTGTCTTTTAAGAGTTTTTTCATTTGTTTGCATATGATAGTGTATCTGAATCTTAGTCATTGGAATGTGTACATTCTCACATTCCAAGATGGAATGAGTAAGAAAGCACACTAAGGTGAAGAAGACCCCCACACTTAGTTCCAATTGTCAAGGTTCAAACACACTATCATACTTGTATTTATTAAGTGTTTTTGTTGATTATGTAATGAAGAAGTATTTTATCATTTGTATCTTCAACAAGTATTGCATTTAAGTCCCTCATACAAGATCGAATATTTAACACATTGACCCAAGATGGGCTATATGCTACACATTCTAAGATTATAAGAGAAGACCCCTTATAATCTTTTCTTTATATGAAAGGCCTAAATGCAATAAATGCCTACCTTTATTAGATATTTTGAATTTTCTTTGAGATGAGAAGAAGAAAGACTCAAGTGGGAGATAAAGGTAAAAATCTATGTGAACTAAGACTCAATCCTAATTGATTAGTTAAGGGAATGATCCTAATGGTTTGTGAGGTTTGAGAATCTAATCCTAAAAGAAAGGAGAAGGAGAACACAAGAAGCAACTTACTTCCAAGATGGAAGTTAAGTTGATCTTAAAGAGGGATGAGGAAAGATTAAGCAAGCAAAGAAGCGTTTAATCAGGTAAACAGAAATTAATCAACAAGATAATCCAAGTTAGAATTAAAATGCTAAGTAAAAACCAAAATTAAATTCTAAGAAGAAAAGTTAATCTAAAATTAGAAAATTAATTCTAAAATTTGTTCAAATTAATTCTAAACTAAATCTAAAAACAATTTGTCCTAAAATTAATTCTAGTATTAAGACTAATATTAATCCTAAAATTTAATTCTAATTAATTTCTAATTGAACTACACAAACTCCAAAGTTACATCTAACTACTAATTCTAAATGAAATTAGTTCCAAAGAAAAACTAATATTATAATCTAAATGAAATTCTAATTTCTAATTAAGAGTTAATTTCCAATTAAAAATCTAATTCTAAAATAAAGTCTTGAATTCTAATTCTAAAATTCTAAAACAATTAACCAATTACTTAAAACTAATGAACAAAAAAAAACAATTAAAAGCAAACAGAGGGAGGTGCGGAAATGATTTTAGGAGGGTGGATAGTGAAAATCTTGTGGTGAGAAGAGTAAAACAGGCGCAGGGCTTTTAGTATCAGGCCCAAGGTCTTGTGAACATGGCCAGGGGGGTACGAAGTGAAACGGGGGGTGTACTGAGTGGGCCTGAGGTGTTGAAGGGAAAATCAAACGGGCTTAAGGCCCCATACAGTCCAAAATTAAACAGGGAGTTAGCCTAAAAACAACAACTGTGTGTCTCTCACTCAAACTCTTCCTTCATTCTTCTCCACGCCGACCGCCGCCTCCACCATCATCTTCAATCTCTCTCCAAATCGTCCCCTATCCGCCACTGACTTCAACTCAATAGCTCTCGCCGCCGACGAAAGAACCACAATCGTCCACCTTGCTTCCAAAATACCTCGTCGGCAGTACTCAACGCTCAATCGCTACGTCATCGGCTTCATCGCCTTTCAACATCATCAAAACCTTCAATTCTGCCTTAAACAAACTTGCCGGAGATAAACACTTCGCCGGAAGTAACATCACGTCGGGATCGCGTCGGCTCGCCTTTCTTTCAACACCAAGCAACAGCTCCTTGCGTATTCGTTCACAACGAAACAGCACCATCAAGATTCGGTTGATTTCTACTTCGTCAAACATTCAACACCATGAAGCCTCAACAAAAAAACACTTGCCGAAAACCTAACGGTCTCCGCCGCGCCATGGCATCATGCCGGCGGCGGCGAAATCAGCAACTACGCTGACAAACAACCAACTCACAAGAACTCAACCATTTTAGAAAAACTCAGGCGATCCGAATACGAGGCAAAGGAAAAAAGAAATCCATAACAAACATCATAATCACATGAACACGTGAACTACAGCTGCGAGAATCAAGTCACACGAAATCCAAGTACGAAGCGAGGTTTACGTACCTACCGGAGATAGTCCGGTGCTTCTTCACTCGTGAACGAACCGGTGCAAACTGAGAATCTTCAGGTATGCTTAAACTATTCGTTTTCCGATCTTTCTCGATCTCCTTCTGGCTTGAACTTCTTCTCCTTGTTCTTCTGAAATGCGACTCAATCGTTTGGATTTCGAATCTGAGATAATGATGATGCAATATTGCAGGTTGTTGTGAAAGATTGACGACCGTGTTCAACCTCCGGCAATTCTATTTTCCATTGGTTCTGTTGAAGCGGTTGTATGATTTTCAGGTTTTACGATTGGAGATGGAAGAAACAACAAAGAATTCACGAGATGAACATTGATTGGAAATACTGAAGATGGTGAAATTGCAGATTGAAGGTAATGAAAGTGAATCGTGAAAAAGAAGCCAAGAGATGGTAGAAGATGGAAGAAATGGATGAAGTTGTAGAATGAAGAAGCCTCCTCAAGAATGAAGATGGTTGAGACTTTATAGAGGAGATCAAGGGAGGGTAAAATGGTATTTCACATTGAAATTCTGTTAGAGTTTGTTAGAATTGGTTAGAGTGGACTTGTGAAATTCTGTTGAAGTTAGTTTTGCCCAATTCTTCTGGTATTTTCCTCTAAACTGCTATGTAATGACATTGAATTGGAAATGGATTTTTTCTTTTCACTTTTCTGCTGTTAAGAACTTGTTTAGAAGTGGTTTTTTTTTGTTAGTTTGCAAGTTAGGAAAGATGTAACGGTTAGTTGCTAGGAATTGGTAAAACTGAAATTGTTAGAGAAAGAAAATGGCTTGATTTTTTCTCTTATCCACCTTTTTGTTGTTATGATAACTTGATAAAGTGATATTATATTCTGTCATTTTTCAATCTCTGTTGTGGAATTTTCTGCACTTATTATTGTTATGGAAATGCCAACCGCTAGCCACTAGATGAGGGATTTCGACACCGGCAGTCATCGCTCTTGCCTGTAGAGTTTCTTAGCCCAATGAACAACATTAATTCTACTAGCAGAATTCACTGATGAATTGACTTAAAATTGAATATGGAGTTCAACAAAAGGGATATGGAATTAAGTGGATTTATTATGGCATTGGATATATATAAAATGAATTAAAATGAATTTAGAAAGTGGATATGAAAATGGATGTAGACATTGAATTGTGGATCTAAAAGTGGGTATTTGGTAAAAAAACTATTCTAAATGGATTTAAAAATTGGACATGGATAGGTAATTTGGAAATATGGATAGGAAATTGGATAGGTAAAAATGGATATCCAAATGGCTATTACAAATATGGAAAATTGGATAACATAAAAAAATGGATTTTATATAATGGACTCAAAATGGATCAATGGATAACCAAAATTAAGAATGGATATTAAAAAATGTGGGTTTAGGAATTGAATTTGGATATGATATCTTGGATATGAAGTATGGAATTGGATATTGAAAAACTGGATTAAAATATAGGTAAAATAAAAAGGTGGATTAAAAAATGGATTTATGAATTAGAAATGGTTTATGAATAAAAGAAAAGGTAAGCGGATAAAAAATGAAAATGGTTGATGGATAAAAACAGTGAGTTTGGATATGGATTATGGATAGAAAATGGATAGCCAACTGAATTCAAAATCAATCACCAACTTTCCACAAGCCTCTGACAAAATAGTCACAGCTACCACTGAACAATCTGGCCACTCACATGATCCACTGAAGAATCTCAACCGATAACTATCCACCAGCTCAACCGTAAACAAGAACTCCAATTCTCCCTGGTATGCTGATAAACCTCGAAGATGATTTGAACTGAGAAGAAATTAAAACCTGATTCGCACCAATGAACCTCTGACCCAGAACCTTTGATGAATCCTCTGAATAAGGCCAATAAAAAACTTTCGATCCCATGTCTCAAGAACCAATGCAAATGATATGATTATGAATTATGACCTAAAAATGCAGATGAACGCGAAGCAAAAGCCAGAAAAAGGTAGGGCAAATTTTGGGGTGCTACAGGATGGATTCTCGGGCTATAATCAAATCAAAATGGCGTCGGAAGATATGGAGAAAACTTCATTCATCACCCCATGAGGCACCTTTTGTTACAAGGTAATTCTGTTCGGTCTAAAGAACGCAGGGGCAACCTATCAAAGGGCCATGACAACTCTGTTTCACGACATGATGCACAAAGAAATTGAAGTGTACGTCGATGACATGATTGCCAAATCTAAAATAGAAGAAGAGCATGTGACACACCTGTCAAAGTTATTTGAGCGTCTGAGAAAATACAAACTCCGCTTGAATCCCAATAAGTGCACATTCGGTGTTCGCTCAGGAAAATTCTTAGGATTCATCGTTAACCCGAAGGGAATTGTGGTTGATCCTGACAAGGTCAAGGCCATTCAAGAAATGCCTTCGCCGAAGACTTAAAAACAGGTCAGAGGATTTTTGGGACATCTGAATTACATCTCAAGGTTCATATCCCTCATGACCGCGACATGCGCGCCGATCTTCAAACTACTCAGAAAGAACCAAAGCTATGTATGGACAGAAGAATGCCAAAAAGCTTTAGATAGTATCAAAGAATATCTACTGAATCCACCGATTCTGTCTCCTCCAGTGGAAGGAAGACCACTGATTATCTACCTAACAGTTTTGGAAGACTCTATGGGTTATGTACTTGGCCAACAAGACGAGACCAAAATAAAAGAGTCTGCCATTTACTAATTAAACAAGAAGTTTACGGACTGTGAAACTCGATACACTATGCTCGAGAAAACTTGATGCGCTATGGCTTGGGCAGCTAAACGTCTTCGCCAGTACATGATTTATCACACTACTTGGTTAATCTCCGAAATGGATCCGATTAAGTACGTCTTTGAAAAGCCTGCTCTCACGGGAAGGATTGCCCGTTGGCAGATGTTGTTATCGGAATACGACGTCGAATATCATGCTCAGAAAGCCGTCAAAGGAAGTATTTTAGCCGATCATTTGGCTCATCAACCGATTGACGATCAAGAATCAGTCGAATTTGACTTCCCAGACGAAGATGTCATGTACTTGAAAATGAAAGATTGTGATGAACCTCTACCCAAAGAAGGGCCAGAACCAGGTTCCCAGTGGGGACTAATATTCGACGGAGCTGTCAACACTTATGGAAACAGAATTGGGATAATCATTGTAACCCCTCACGGTACCCACATTCCTTTCACTGCCAAATTGACATTCAAATGCACAAACAATGAGGCCGAATACGAAGCTTGTATCATGGGTCTCGAAGAAGCAATTGACTTAAGGATAAAGAACTTGGATATGTATGGAGACTAAGCCCTGATTATCAATCAAATCAAAGGAGAGTGGAATACATACCAATCAAGATTGATTCCTTATAAAGACTACGCGAGAAGGTTGTTCCCATTCTTTAACAGAATTAAGTTTCATCACATCCCTCGTGAAGAAAATCACATGGCTGATGAATTAGCCACTTTATCCTCCATGATTAGTGTAAGTCAATGGAACGGCGTACCTAAGATTGACATAATGCGCCTTGAGAGGCCCGCTTACATTTTCATAATTGAAGCAGTCATAGACGACAAACCATGGTATCATGATATCAAATGCTTCCTTCAAAGATAAGAGTACCCGCCTAGGGCATCAAGAAAAGATAGGAAGACTCTCAGAAGACTGGCTGGTAACTTCTTCCTGAATGGCGATACACTCTATAAGAGAAACTTTGACATGGTCTTGCTTAGATGCGTAGACAGACAAGAAGCAAACATGTTGATGAAAGAAATTCACGAAGGATCCTTTGGCACTCATGCCAATGGACATACAATGGCAAGAAAAATTCTGAGAGCAGGATATTATTGGTTGACAATGGAATCCGAGTGCTACAAGTACATGAGGAAATGTCACAAGTGTCAGATATACACTGACAAAATCCATGTACCACCAACGCATCTCAAAGTTCTTTCTTCTCCATGGCCTTTTTCTATATAGGGAATTGGCATGATTGGCATGATTGAACCCAAAGCTTCAAACGGACATCGGTTCATCCTGGTAGCCATTGACTACACCAAGTGGGTCAAATCAGTGTCATACACCCATGTAACCTGACAAGTGGTAGTCCGATTTATCAAAAACAATCTCATCTGTCGTTATGGTGTTCCAAGCCAGATCATTACGGATAATGGGTCTAACTTGAACAACAAGATGATGAAAGAGTTGTGTGCTGAGTTCAAGATCGAACACCATAACTCATCTCCTTACCGACCTAAAATGAATGGAGCGGTAGAAGCAGCTAACAAAAATATCAAGAAGATCATTCAGAAGATGGTTGTAACCTACAAAGATTGGCATGAGATGCTACCCTTTGCTCTTCACGGTTATCACACATCTGTCCGCACTGCAACAGGGGTAACCCCTTTCTCTCTAGTATATGGCATAGAAGCAGTGCTCCCCATAGAAGTAGAGATACCATCAATGAGAGTATTAATGGAAGCCAAGCTAACAGAAGCTAAATGCTATCAAAGTCGACACGATGAACTGAATCTGATCGAAGAAAAGAGAATGACGGCTTTATGCCATGGTCAGTTATATCATCAATGGATGAAGAAAGCGTTTGACAAAAAGGTCCGACCCCGTGTCTTCAGGAAAGGAGACCTCGGGCTCAAAATGATACAGTCATTCCTCACTGATCCCAGGGGCAAATGGACTCCGAATTACGAAGGCCCTTATGTTGTTAAGAAAGCCTTTTCAGGCGGTGCCTTGAGACTCGCAACCATGGATGGAGAGGAGTTTACCAACCCCACAAATGTTGATGTAGTCAAGAAATACTTCGCCTAAATAAAAAAAAATGCCTCGTTGGACTGAAAACCCGAAAGGGCGATCCAGGAAAAAATTAGAGACATAAACAATAGTCATCCCGATGGATTGAAAACCTCAAAAGGCAATCCAGGCAAAAGTTAGGGATTCATGGCGAGTAACTACATCCGACAAGATTGACTCCTTAGAGGTAACGTGATCCGTCAGGAAAACTTCAGTCAAGGTCACCTTCGACAGAAGCTCAGAATGTCCAAAATTCAAAGTTCGTGGAAGGATAGCGGTCGTTATGTTTCAATGTAGCCCCTTTTCCTTTAAATTACCATTTTCTAAACTTTGTAATGCTCTATGGGATCACGCGCTTGGATGATTACCATTCTATCAATAAAACTTGAGCCCATGTGCCTTTTGTTTACAATTATCATTTATTTTGCTTTACAGAATGACATTTTTAATATGATCAACGATTCTTGAAACAAAAATGAATTTACTTTTTCAAAACGAGAAGTTCAAGTTTTACTTTTAAAACAAAGATGGTAATTTCTTTTTGGTTAATGAGCACAAAAAAGGAATATCAACTGCTTCTCTGGTAGTGATCTAACTTCAAATGCCGAATCAAAGTACTCCTTTTGACCAGTGCACCCTGAATAAAGGATCAACTACTTTAGACGGAATGATCCATCTATCATCCCCGACAGAGTTCTCACCCCTGAAAACCCATTGTTGGTTTTTCTTCCCAGCAGGGTCCACCTCTGAAAAACAAAAACAGATTTCTATCCCTAGCAGGTTTGTACCTCCCGAAATCAGAACGGATGCAGGAATCCCTATTCCCGAGCAAAAGTAAAACTTTCAGTATCTTCAGTGATACCCCCGTCTCCCAGAATGACCGATATCCAGTTGTATTCCTCACTAGTCTGTATGTCGTGTCTGTTTTGTCAACATAAACATACATACATCATGAATAATTGATTCATATTCATACACATATTGCATCAATATCACTCTGGTCATTTTCATCCCCAAGTGATAAACGTCTTCTCTTTGATAGAGTTGTCAGTCTCCTTTTCTGTGTCAGATAGGACAAAATCCCGGTCTAAGTTCTAACCTCATCAGGAAAATGTACCTTCTAAACAATCTTTCTCCAGTGTATTCTTGGATTGAAATCGGTACTCAACCACTTTGATAACTTGAACCTCTGAAAGGAAAGAAGTCATTCGAATAGACACCTTCGGAACATCACTCTTCACCGTGGAAGATTATATTTTGCTTTCTCGGATTAAGGAAAATCCCCAGAGAAAGCCTCTCCACGGAAGACTCTTGGCAATACGGCAGTTTCTCCCCGAGAAATTTGCTTTCAATAAAGTCATCAGCACCTCCAAATTGGATTACATCACATGGCATTTCTCCGAAAAGGTCTCAAAGGAAAGTATGATGTAACACCACCAAGCAAAATGCAAACTCTCAAGATATTTGTTTTTCCCAGTAGGTCGACAAATAGAATCTCCCACAGAGAAGTTTACACACCTCTGCAGTTCAGACAAATGGGTCTCCCCAGCAAGTCTGACATCAGATCGTTTTCTATCAAATGGCATCTCCCTGGCGAAAAGTTTGGTAAGAAACCATCATAGAACGTATTCCTTGTCAAGGAAGGAACTCGACAAAAAGAAACTGAGACCAGTTCTATGGCTGAAGACTAGAATCGAGGAGAAGTTTATTTCAAAAGAAACTAAGACCAGTTCCATGGCTGAAGATCAGGATCGAGGGGAAGTTTATTTTCAAAAAAAACTAAGACCAGTTCCATGGCTGAAGACCAGGATCGATGGGAAGTTTATTTTCAAAGAAAACTAAGACCAGGTCCATGGCTGAAGACCAGGATCGAGGGGAAGTTTTACCCTTTTCTAAGTTACATTGCTTAGCAAAACAAGATGGATGAGAAAACTGCTATTCACAACCACATTCAAAATTTTGGGTATTCCGATATTTAATCCTCTTTTACCTCGAATGTCCGAACGTCTTCTCCATTCACACCTTCAGGTCCAAGAAGATTAAATAGGGGCATTTGTCATACCCCAAATTTTGACCACAAGATTTCCCATCATTGTGCAAATCATTACCACAATATGGATGTACCTTCATACCTCATCAATCCTCTCAAAGATTGTTGAGCATTCACTACAATCAAGAATTAGGGTTTTGGACCCTCTCAGAATGCTCAGACAAAGGATCAATCAAGAATGGACATGATTCCCAACTTGTCAAGCCTCTCAAACATTCATGAAGGATCAAGAGGTCTCCCAATTGTGCTAAAAAACCAAGTTTGACTTTTTGAATTTCTTGACAAACAAGGCTTCCCTAAGTAAAAAACAATGTTAACCTATGGTTTGGATAATCATCCATCAAGAAAAATCAAGAAGAATGGGGTTACTTGCAAAAGGGGCAACCATAAGAAACTTGAAATTTCACTATGTTATGAAAAAAAAGTGATTTATACCCAACTTTGCAAGGCCATAACTTGTGATCCAAGCAACATTTTTCTTCCATCCAAAGCTCAAATGAAAGCTCTCATTACATACTTCAAAATTGTCAACTACATCAGATTCCAAATCCTCATGGATTTTGAGTTATGGTTTGATCAAAATCACAAAAATATGAAAACGACCATTTTTCCAACACTTAGTGAAATTTTGGACATAATCTGTTTTAGATTTTCACCAACTTTGAGGCCATTTTTCATTATGATCCAAGATGATTCAAGACCAAAGTTGGACATCAAAGTTGAAGTATGTTATTGGGGCTTTCCAAAAAGTACAAGAGCCTCCCATGGCTCAACTTGAGCAAGGAGTTATAAGCCTCCAAAAATGGTATTTTTCACCCTGCCCACACAAAGGCATTGGTACATAACTTGGTTCCCACGATTTCTTGAACCAATTTTGGACACTTGAATCATTTCATTTCTGTCCAAAATCAACTTAAACGATGAAGAATCTGATCACAAGGCCACCAAGTCCAAAATTCAATCCTTTAGGCATGTGACATTCAAAGTTCAAATCCAAAAACTTCAAACTTGTCATGAGGCATTGAATGGATGCATAGAGCTGGCATGTATCAATCCACAACATTGAAAATGAGTCAAGATAAACTCAAGCATCAGAAGACCATAGGCCTGCAAGATTGACCCAAGTTAATGGCTAGAGGAGACTTTGGCTACATGACAAAGTTCAATGGATATTGGAGTGATCCAGCCTCCAATCACTATTGCTCCTAAAAAAAGTTGCTCTACTATAAATAGAGGTTCTTTCTGATCAATTCAAGTACACCAAAGCATAACAATACATGCTTTCCTCCAAATCATATTCCAAAAACCATATTTTGCTTCTCCTTGAAGTAACTATCGAAATTTCAAATAGGGATCAATTCCATCAAAACCAACCATGCCAACACCTCACATATATTATATATAAGTGATCCATAACCTCAAAACACATCTGGAACACCAGAATCACAAAGTCACGCCCATTTTCTCAAGCTTTTTGGCCTACTTGCAGTTGAAGTGCCACAACAAGAACCAGGTGCATTCAATCCATTCCAAGCTTCCAAACACCTTATATTAGGTCCATTGAAGTTGTCCAGATCATCACACAACATCTGTAACACTTATAACTCAGGATTCTATTTCCTCTTACAGAGGTAAGCCTGACACTCTCAATCTCTATGATTCATGCATCATAAATGTGTTTTCAAGTTACAAACATGTTTCGGCACTTATGTAGAGTGATTCCCCTCAATCAATTGCTTTGTAGGTTTCGTGTATAGGATTTCATAGTGTTCTTTAAAAAATTAGGGTTCATGTGTTCATCATTTGATTCTCACTCCACACTTAATATAAATGCAATTAATTTATATCACTGAAATCCTTGTTAAAAAACACATAACTTTCATGTTTACAAAAGTCAAAACTATTACGTATTTAGAGAGATATGTGAGGTTTTGCAAAATGGCCATGGCGGGTTCACACGAGGAAGAAGAAGATGGCCTTGGCACCATTTTCAAATTTTTGAATTTTTGAATATTTGATATTTTTATTAAATGATTTCAAAAATTAATTTCTCTCTCAATTTTTATCATTTTTGATTGGTTCTTTTTTTAAAAATTCACAAAAATATTGAAATATTTTATTTTACATAAAAAATAACATTTATATTATTTATTTAATATAGTTGGAATTTTTCTAAATAATTTCATTTTTTTTTACATTTTAAATGAAATTTCCACCTTGAATTTTCAAATTTAATTGAATTTCAAGCTTTCATGCGATTAAACATGATTTTTCAAAATATTTTTCAAAGTTGACAACTTGTTTTTGATTATATTTGATATTTTATATCATTTTTTATTTAATTTCCTTTGAAAATTATATTTTTAAATTCAAATTAGGGTTTTCTCTAAATTTTGATTTTTCACACTTCACATAAACACTTTTGGGCCTCTAATAGAGTGTAAGACCCATCCCTTGTCACACATAAATAATTTTGGGCCTCAGTCATTGTATAAGTCCCACCATGTTTTTCGAAACCGCAGCGCGATCATCGCCTTTTAAACAAAAATCATCTAGGTCTCCCCTTAGTTTGTAAGGCCCATTTTTCTTCTTTTCAAAAATTTTTGGGCCTCTAATAGAGTGTAAGACCCATCCCCTTTGTAAATATACCATTTTGGGCCTTAGTCATTGTATAAGTCCCGATACGATTTTCAAAATAAACGGTGCGATCGTTGTTTTTCATCTGGGCATCTCCTTGAGCTGTAAGCCCCATCTCTTGTATAAAAAAAACTTTTGGGCCTCTATTAGAGTGTAAGACCCATTCCTTTTTGTACATAAATATTTTTTGGGCGTCTACTGTAGTATAAGTCCCACAACGTCAGTCGGTATCGCAGTGCGATCAAGGTTATCAAATAAGTCATCTGGGCCTCTCTTTGAGCTATAAGCCCCAAACCAATCTTTTTTAAACAACTTTCTTTTAACACAAATTCAAATTCAATGTTTTTTTCAAAGCTTTCTTCAATTTCTTGAAACCCTAAAAGATGGAATACAGTTGTAGTAAATACAACAGATCACAATATGCTCGGGCTTCTTCTCAGCAGGTAAGTCCCAACATCTTTTTCAGTGCATATCTGTTCATATATCTATCAATTTACTTGTCTATATATACTTATGTATATCTTGGTTAATGTCTCCCCAGCAGTTAGGTCTATGTTTAGGTCAAACCAGAAGTTACTTTATAACATAGTCAAAACTAGTTCCTCATAGGAAATTCCCTATACAATCTTGCCTCCTCTTGGGCTTATACAATATGGAACAGAGAAAGATATTATTCCCGGTGAAACTTTTCTCAAGACTGTCAAACTTAGAAATATATTTGTAAAAGAAATTCATTTCCCCAAAGAGGATTAATTCCCGGTGAAACCTCTTTTTAATTTCTTAAAACCTTAGAACTTTTCAGCAAAGAAAGGATTAATTCTCAGTGAAACCTCTCTTGAACTTTTCTTTGGCTTGGACCCACAGGCTTCCTAAAAGCATCCCCAACCTCTTCTTGGGCTTAGTACAAGGACTAACAGGCTTCCTAGAAGTTCCTCAGCCTCCTCTTGGGCTTAATACAAGGACCCAAAGGCCTCCTACCGGTTTAGGATAGAAATTAGTCATCTCTACTAGTTCAATCCTCAGGAGAGTAAAAAATTCCAGAACATCAGACCATCATAGGGTTGATTTTCATCCCTTAAAACCGCAACCTCCTCTTGGGCATCATACAAAGATCTCTCTATACACTAGAGCCTATCACCTCTTGAGAGACTTGGACAGTCTCAGCCTCCTCTTGGGCTTCATACAAGCAGATTTGGAAAGTCTCATTTCCTCTTGGATCTCACCAAGAAACCCTCAAGTTTCCTAAAAGCATAGGAAGAACCCTAATTACTTAATCAATACACTAATCTCCAGCAGAGTTAAAACCACCATAGGTTTTGAAACTCAACTTTTAAACTCCTCTGACCCCCAACAAGGCTTAACTCTCACCTTAAAAATCCCCAACCAGGGCCAATTAACCATCACCAAATCCCCAAGAGAATCAGAACCTCATGGCATCTGATATCTCAAACTCTTCCCTGATTCTCAGCAAGAGTAAACTTTTTGGATTCCCCAACATAATTTGGACCTGCTCCTGGATTTCAATAAATCCCCAACAAGAGATAACCTTGTTTTAGGCTTCAGATAAGAATCTCCTCAGTCAACCTCAATCTTGGGCTTTGTATAAGACAAATAAAACATTCCCCAGTGGAGTCATTTTCCTTCAGCCTCAATCTTGGGCGTTGTACAAGACAGATAAAACCCTCCCCAGTGGAGTCAGTTTCTTTCAGCTTCAACCTTGGGCTTTGATCAAGGCACAAAAAAATCAACATCCCCTCAGACGAGACCTTGAGTCCTCTCTGTAGGAGGATATTTCCTCTATACATCACATATCAAAACAGACAACCAAAACCTTTTCCCAGATAATTGCTGTAAGTGGCACACTTGTTGATTCAAAATCCAAGCTAGAGTCCTTCCTTTATCCTGGCTAAAAATTCATCTTTCATCTAGCAGTTGTAAGTGGCAAGCCTCTGGATTCCATACATCCAAGCCAATGTCCCTCTCTTAGCATGAAAGATTCATAAGGAAAAAGTGGCATTGCTCTATACTGAGTTAAAGCTTTCTTCCTTCATGACATCACCCTTATAAAGGAAATTATGGCATTGTTGGATTCACATATCCCAATTAAAGTAATTTCCCTTATGATCAATTTCTCAATTTGTGATGAATAGGTGAGATGTTATCCCTTTAGAGATGACAAGTTCTCTCTCTCAGACAAATTTTAGCTTCAATCTTGGGCTTTGAACAAGACACAAATACTCAGTTAGCTTCAATCTTGGGCTTTGAACAAGACACCAAATATCTTTCCTCCCATATAAATAGAAGGAACTACGATTTCTCTGATTTCCCGAATATCTTTATGGGAATACGTAGGCATAAGATTGCGAAATCTTAGCGAGCACACAAATAAAAAACGTTAGGTCCAGTACCTTCCCAAAAACAACAGAAAAACTAAAACAAAAAAAACACTCTCTCAACACTCCCAAAGGAAAAACTTTCCCAAGCCACAACAGATAAACACAAGAGAACATTTCAAATTAATAGAGAAACATGCAATAAAAAGGCCTATGGATAACCATATATACACTGGGTGTTAATAACTTCCATTTGTATAACCTGACCACGTTCCCCGATCTCTTAGCATTTGTTAAAGAAAACATTTGCGTGCAAGGTTAGTTTTAGATATCTTCCCATTCCTTTCCACCTTCATAGGATAAATAAGAAATCAGAAAGTAGCACCCAAATTCCATTGCGGTAAGGTGATTGCGTCATCGACAAAAATCGCACACTATATCTGGTTATACAAAGGGAAGCTATTAACACCCAATGTATCTATGGTAATCCATATGAACCTTCTTTTGCATGTATTTCTGTTAACTTAAAATTCTTTCTCGTGTTTATCTGCTGTGGGTTGGGAAAGTTTCTCCTTTGGGAGTGTTGAGAGAATGTTTTTGTTATTTCTGTGTTTTCTGTTATTTTTGGGAAGGTACTTGGACCTAAAGTCTTTGATTTGTGTGCTCGCTAAGATTTTGTAATCTTATGCCTACGTAATCCTGTAAAGAGATTTGGGAAATCAGAGCAATCGTAGTTCCTCCTATTTCTATGGGGGGAAAGATATGTAGTGTCTTGTTCAAAGCCCAAGATTGAAGCTATCGGAGTATTTGTGTCTTGTTTAAAGCCCAAGATTGAAGCTAGCTGAGTATTTATGTCTTGTTTAAAGCCCAAGATTGAAGCTAAAAGGTTGACTGAGAGAGAATTTGTCATCTCTAAAGAGAGATATCTCACCTATTCATCACAAATGTCAGGTAATTGGTTATAAGGGAAATTACTTTAACTGGGATATGGGAATCCAGCAATGACATAATTTCCTTTATAAATCAGATGTCATGAAGGAAGAAGATTTAACTCAGTGTAGAGCAATGCCACTTTTTTCTTTATGAATCTTTCATGCTAAGAGAGGGAAATTGGCTTGGATGTATAGAATCCAGAGGCTTGCAACTTACAGCTGTCAGATGAAAGATAAGTTTTAACTAGGATAAAGGAAGGACTCCAGCTTGGATTTTGAATTAACAAGTATGCCACTTACAACAATTATCTGGAAAAAGGTTTTGTTTGTTTTGATATGTGATGTATGGAAGAGGTATCTTCCTACAGAGAGGACTCATGGTCTCATATGAGGGGATGTTGATTTTTGTGTGCCTTGATCAAAGCCCAAGGTTGAAGCTAAAGGAAACTGACTCCACTGGGGAGGGTTTTATCTGTCTTGTACAAAGCCCAAGATTGAGGCTGACCGGGGGAAATTATTATATGAAGCCTAAGAGGAGGCTAACTTTTGCTGAGGATTTGTTGAAATCCAGGAGCAAGTCCAAATTGTATTGCGGGGAATCCAAAGAGATTTACTCTTGCTGGGTATCAGGGAAGAGTTGGAATAACAGATGCCATGAGGCTCTGACTTCATTGAGGATTTGTTGATTTTCAATTGACCCTGGATGGGATGTTTCAAAGTGAAATTTAAGCCTTGTTGGGGGGTCAAGGGAGTTTAAGGTGAGTTTGAAAACCTTAGAGGTTTTAACTCTTCTGGAGACTGGTGTATTGGTAGAGTGATCAGGGTTCTTTCTATGCTTTTAGGAAAATTGAGGGTCTCTGTGTGTGGTAAAAAAGGAGACTATGATAAGTGAGACTTTCCAAGTTTACTTGAATGAAGCCTAAGAGGAGGCTAAGACTGTCCAAGTCTCTCAAGTAGTGGTAGGCTATGGTTTAGAGAGGGGTCTTTGTATGATGCCCAAGAGAAGGCTGTCGGTTTAAGGGATGAAGATCAACCTTAGAATGGCTCGATGTTCTGGAATTTTGACTCTCCTGGGGACTGAACTAGTAGAGATAACTAATTTCTATCCTATGCTTTTGGGAAGCCTTTAGGTCCTTGTACTAAGCCCAAAAGGAGGCTGGGGAACTTCTAAGAAGCCTGTTGGTCCTTGTACTAAGCCCAAGAGGAGGCTTGGGATACTTCTAGGAAGCCTGTGGGTCCAAGCCAAAGAAAATTTCAAGAAAGGTTTCACCGGGAATTAATCCTTTCTTTGTTGAACAGTTCTAAGGTTTAAAGAAATTCAAAAGAGGTTTCACCAAGAATTAATCCTCTCTGGGAAAATGAATTTCTTGTATACACATATTTCTAAGTTTTGATAGTCTTGAGAAAAGTTTCACCGGGAATAATGCCTTTCTCTGTTCCATATTAAATAAGCCCAAGAGGAGGCAGACTGTATAGGGAATTTCCTATGAGGGAACTAGTTTTGACTAAGTTAAAAGTAACCTCTGGTTTGACCTAAGCGTAGACCTAACTGTTGGGGAAACTCTAAACAAATATGCACAAGAATATATACAAATAAGTGAATCAATAGGTATATAAATAAATATGCATTGAATAGAAAAGATGTTGGGACTTATACTCTGAGAAGAGGCCCAAGTGTATGGTGATTGATTGTATGATTTTAACTGTATGTTTAGGGTTTTAAGAAATTGAAGAAAGTTTTGAGAAAACTTTGAATTTGAATTTGAATTAAAAGAAATTTGTTTGAAAGAAAAGAAATGTTTGGGGCTTATAACTCAAAGAGAGGCCCAAGTGGTCTAAGAGCAGTTTCACCGGGAATAATGCTTATCTTAGTACCAGTTAAAATAGATATATGATTTTGAAAACAGAGGTATGGGACTTACAACTCAAGGAGAGGCCCATGTGTTGTTTATTTTTTAAAACCAAGTCTATGTATAAAAGATTGGGGCTTATACTCAAGGAGAGGCCCAAATGACTTATTTGAAAAATATTGATCGCACTGCGATACCAAAAGACGTTGTGGGGACTTATACTATAGCAGAGGCTCAAAAATTGTTTTTGTAGAAAGAGGGGTTGGATCTTACACTCTATTAGAGGCCCAAAAGTGTTTGTGAAGAAAGAATAATGGGGCTTATTGTAGTACCCCAAAATTTGCCCTATGTTTTCTAACCTTAACTGGCTTTCGCTTCGCATTCATCTGCATCTTCACTAGGTCATAACTGCATTAATCATACATTTGCATGAGCTTCAAAGACGTGGGATCAAAGGATATTTACTTGTTATCAATATTTACCCTATTCAGAGGCGATTCAGTCGGTTCCTACTTTAGTCAGGTTGAGGCGAGATTCGAATCTACAATATCAAGAATGTCTTCCTATTTAGAGGTTCATCAAGCTTCAAGGTCTTTCTATTCAGAGGATTCATCAAAAGTATTGGGTCAGGATTTCATTGGCGTGGTCTGGGGTTTAACTCCTTCTCAGTTCAAGTCGTTTCTTCATCAGTGGGCATTCAAGGAAGATTAGGGTTTCTCATTCATGATTGAGGTTGTGGAATTTTTATCAGTTGAGGTTCGTTGGATTAGGGTTTTCAGGCCAAGGACCTATAGCTAGTTGTATTCTTTCTACTTCATACCTTGCCTTCATCTTCAAGTTTTGTTCAGGGAATTGTTCCTGCGTGGAAATCATGGGTCATGAAAGCAATGTATCTGTGGACAGAGTTGTAAAGTGTTGGGTATGGTGCAACAGATCAAGTTATGAACTCATATCATGCTTCAGGAATTACTATTCTTCCATGTGTGTGTTGCTCATATAAGTCACTTGTGTTTGAAATGTTCAAGAAGGGATTTTCATGGAGAATGTAAGGTGGCTTTCATGGAGAATTGAAGACTTAGGTGGAGTGTCTATTCAGGTGTTTCTCTGAGGTTTTGTGCTCGAGTTGTTAAAAGGATTGGCACCAAAGTTCTTAAGCATTTGATTTGTCAAGAATGGATATGTGGATTTCTTGAAGGTTAAGATACAAGCCCATAAAACCAAGTCCATTCACAAACTATATCTATTTTGTTTTAACCAAAAGTTCACATTCTAAATCATTTTTAATCAACTTTGGAAACCATTTCTCCATATCCATTTTTCAAATCCACTTTGCAAATTAATTAACCACCTTCAATAACCAAATAGCCATTCTTTTCCAAGTCCATATTCAAAACTACAAATATCCATTCATTTTTCTTTAACCCATTTTCAAATTCATTTTAATCATTTTTTGTTTTGTTATCCTTTTAACCAAATCCATTCCTTATCCAAAGTTCCATAAACATAATCCAAGTAAAGCCAATTCAATTATCCATAACCAAAAACAAATCAACATGTTCATGTCTTCAGGCAGTACTGTGCACCAAATGTTTCAAAAGTGTCACAAAGGAAAGCATCACATCCACCACAATATTACGTCCATGCTGTTTCTGATTCGTGGCTTCATGAAGAGGCATTCCGTACCATTACCTTTCAAAAGTTACCATTTCCTGAGACAATAATGTTCTATCAGGAGCTCCAACTGGGAGTGAAAAAAATATATCTGCTGAGCTTGCTATGCTCTGGCTTTGCAATACTCATCCTGATGTGAAGGTTATTATATAGCACCTCAGAAGGCTATTGCCAGGGAAAGAATGAGTGACTGGAAAAAATTCCTTGTGACTCGGCTAGGGGAATAATGGTTGAAATGGCTGGAGACTATACTCCTGATTGGATGGCTTTCTTGTCGGCAAATATCATCATTTCAACCCCTGAAAAGTGGGATGGTATAAGTCGTAATTGGCATACTTGTGGTTATGTCCCAAAGGTTGGATTGTCATATTGGATGAGATTCACTTGTTGGGAGCTGGTCGTGGGCTCATCCTTGAAGTAATTATTTCTAGGATGAACAGTACGAATAAACCAGCATATGCTGCAATATGCACACCTTCACCTGCAAAAACCAGTTCGTATATTTGTCTCGTCACGGCGTAAAACACGACTAACTTCAACAGAAAAATTCACCATCACCAAAACAAATTCTTGGCAGAATATTGAAGCAAGTGGAGAAATAAATAGCAGGAAAATTATAACAGAGTGACAACAGAAGTTCAGGAGAGAATCATATAGCAGCAGGAAAAACTAATTGAAAAAACTCATAACAGTTTCATTTCCAAAGATTCATAAGAAGATTACAAAACAGAGAAATCCATAACTATTTTTTTCATTGACATTCAATAAAAATTCCACTAACCAATTCCTAACAGAAACTAACATCAATCATAACAGAATTCACTAACCAAAACCTAACAGAACCTAACTGAAAACCTCTAACAAAAAATTCACAATTCCTCTAACAGTTCCTAACAAAAAAACTAACTGTCATAACAAAACCTCAACCACTTTCTTCCATACTGCAATCTCCTCACAATCTCTCTACAATCTTCACACCAGAATTCAGTTACAAAACTGATAACCAAAAAGCATAACAGATTTTTCAGAAGCTTTCTCTAACAAAAACTCTCTCCCACTTTTCAATCTTCACCAACTCCAAGTTCATCTCCGCATCTCAGCTCCATCTTCCAATTGCTTTGCACCATAATTTGTAGAATTTAGCATCTCCGCATTCTTTCATCATCATCGTATCATTATCATCATCACAATCTGTAGAATCTGCGATTCGCAACTCGACCGCAACAATGCGAATCCGCCGATATTGTTCTTAAGAAAATAAAGAACCAAGAACCGCAGAGAAGAAGAAGAACTCGCAGCAACAATATTCAATAAACCATCGTCACCTTCAATCCTTCAATCGTATCAACCTGCAAGCATAATTAGTATCAGCCAAAAACAACATACACATTCAACGGCATCAGCAATTTGCAACGTAAATTCACAACATCGACTCAAGTTCAATCTCAACAAAACACAAATTCGACAACCTTAACTGCTCCAAATTCACTCGAAGAAGCAGAGCGAAGGAGAAGAAGATTGAGAAATCAAAATATGAAGAAAAAGAAGGGGAAGCAAGCAAGAACAGAAGAGTTTCGTACCTATCGCAGCGTGTCGTCGTCATCGTCGCGGGAAAATACGGTAACCTCATTTTGAGCTTTGATTTTGTTGTAACCCAAAATTTGACCTCCCCCTTTTGCCTTTTGCATAAGCGTGTGCATTCACATCGCTGGCATACACATTCACACTTTTCTCTATATGTTTCTTGTTACAGGATTTTCACGTTTTTAGGCCCGATTAATAGAATCTTCACAAGGTCATCACATCATCAAAACAAGCACAAAACAAGGGTTTCTATGCCTATTTATCAAAACAAGAGGTGGAAAATCGAAACCGGGGATTCAACATTTGTTCCTAAGCAATCTGGGAAAATTATGCCTAGAGTAACCGGTTACTCAATATAGGATAACCGGTTACTCTGCATAGATTTTCAATTTCTGCTGGTTTTTTCATGACAGCAACTTTTCCTCCACATTTTGAGATTCTACTTGGTTCTAGCAGTGTGTGGAACATTCTAGACATCTCTAGACATTTCAAGATTATTCAAGACACTCCCTTTGCATTTATTCCAATGTCTCACTTTAAATTAATTGCACCATGTTCCTTGATTTCCAAGCATGTCAACATTTGATTTGAAGCTTACATTGGGATTGCTACCGAGTTAACTTCCTAACTAACCGAGTTAATCGCTTGACTCGGTGAGTCAAGTGTAACTAACTCCTAGCCTAATTCCAAACCACCCAAAGCTAGCTCCTATCCTAATTCCAAACCTCTCACACTCCAAACCAAAACTTTATATAAACAAATATTCAATCATTTTTCAAGGGCCTCAACCATTTCACACATTTCACACTCAATTCTCTCACTTTCTCTCTGGATTTTTCAGCAACTTCTTCATCTTCATCTCAATTTTCTTCCCGAACCTCACCATAGCTCTTCACATTGAAGAATAATCACTTTTCACCTTGGAAGTGGTTATTTCTTGAGCTTAACCTTCATCATCTTGCAATTATATTTGGATTTCTGGAGTTTTACTCGCTTTTGGATTCATCTCAAGTGTTTGCTTCAAGATTCAACGGTTCGAATTCGTATTTCGGAGTTTCGTCGCAATTTGCTCGGTTTCGATACGATTTGGCTATGATTGAAGATTCCTCTGGTTTTCTTTGATTGTCTTCATCAATAATCCTTTGCAACAATCACCAAGTAAATTCTCCGGCTTGTAGGTTGGTAGCTCTCATTCATTTTACTGTTGCGAATGTTTTCGTATCATTCGCGATGTAGTTTCGATGTTTTTTATGTGTGAATTGATTATGCCATTGCTTGATCCATGATCTTGATGTGTTAATTGATTCCATCACTATTTATTTGTTGTTTTTAAGCTTGATTTTTGTGCACAAATTCATACCCTAACATGTGGTAATTTGAATAAGTGATTTGGATGCTTTAAGTGCTTTTTCAACAGTTATTTTTGCCACTGTTATAGTGGTAACCGGTTACTCAATATAGGATAATCGGCTACTCTTCAAAAATTTGCACCAGCACTACTTTTTTTTAACTGAGTAACCGGATTACTCAATATAGGAAACTGGTTACTCTGCACAAATTTCACCAGATTTGCCTTTTTTTCAAGCAAGTAACCGGTTACTCACTTTAGAGTAACCGATTACTACTGTAACAGAGTGCCATTTTTTAGTATTTTTCAAGCTCATTTGCCATGCTTTTTTCCTCTAACTTCCATGGATTAATATGATTGATTTTATGGATGTTTTAGGTGCTGTTTCACTTTAGATTGAAGCGTGATTGTGAATTTTCCGATGCTCGATTATTTCGATTTCATAATTGTGCTCATTCTTGGCATTATATGAACATGATCATTCTTGCACATTTTCATTCACACAATAACATGATTTTGTGTTGCATTTTAAGTGTCATTTGATACTGTTTTGCACTTTCCATTCATGTTTGAATTAAGTTTGTTCTTCAAGGGATAAACTTAATCTTGTATAATCAATAATGCACCCTTTGCTTTAATAATTTTTCAATTCATTTTGGAAAATTATCAGCATATTCCTCCATTTTGATTAATTAATCGAAACTTTGTTTCGATTATTAATCTTCCTTTTGGTGCTTCTCTTTAGGCTTCCTTTAGAGCTTTCTCTCTCTTTTCCCCTGCGGAGTTGGAGTTTCGCACGACACTAGAGCACTGTACAACTTGGAGCTGTTATGCTGTCCGTTTCAACTTCTGCACTACACCCTGTGTGTTAGAGAAGGAATGATAATGGAGAATTCCTACTTTCATTCTGACCACTTCAGGTAGGGGACGAATGACCCTGTGCCTAACTTAGTCACCTCTATCCTCAGGCAGTATTCTATCTTCTTCCCCAGTTGAGTCGATCCTTGATCACTCTTATCTCTTTCTATCTCTCTTTTGGTCAATCACCACATTCTTGGTTAAAGATCATCGCCCTTGGGTTATCAAACTCTCTTTGTTTCAATACCCTACTCCTTTTCTTGGGGTCAATCCTTACTTTTTTGATTCCCCGAAAAAGTCTCGATTCCTTTTTCTTCGGTTAAACACAGTCTTTCTGTTAAACACCAAAACCCTTGTGGAGTTCGCAACCTTCTCTTGGTTCTTCTCCCTTTGATTGGTTAACCACTACCTGTCAGTTAAAACACCAATTCACCCTTCTTCTCAGTTAACCATAGTCTATCTATTAACACACTGAGTTCCTCTTGGGTTAATCACCTTCTCTTGGTTAATCACCCATTTTTTTCAGTTAACCACAACCTGTCTGTTAAAATACTAAACCCTTTCGAGTTAATCACCTTCTCTTGGTTAATCACTCGTTTCTTTTCGGTTAATTACAATTCCTCTGTTAACACCGAATCCTCAGCGGTTAACAATCTCTTTTGGTTCAATGCCATTTTGGTTGGTCAAGTACTATTTGTTTAGTCAATACCAACATTCCCCGTGGGTTATAACCTCTGCTTGGTTCACACCCTTTTCTTTGGTTAACCACTGTTTATCAGTTAATATACAAAAATCCCTTCAGAGTCAAACACCTTCTCTTGGTTAAATACTCTCTTTTGGTTGATCACAGTCTATCTGTTAAAACCTTTATCCCCACTAGAATCTTGCCCTCTTTCCCTTCAGTTAACCACTTCCAGTCAGTTAACATACCGAACCTTTTTTTTTCCGCTTGGTTTTTAACACCATCCCTTTGTTTGTTCCCCAGTAGGGTCGCTTACCCTCTGGTCCCAGCACAGTTGCTTTGTTCTCTTGCCTCCCTAGTGGAGACGTTACTATTCCTTTTGCTCCTTTATCTTCTTGGTTTTGACACCACTCTGTAGCGTGCGATTTTTGTCGGTGACGCGATCAACTTATCGCAAATGGGTTTCTCCTCACCTCAATGGTATGAGTAGGGTGCTACTTTCTGATTTCTTAATTATCCCGTGAAGTTGGAATTACATTTGCTGAGGAAGGTCCTAACATTCAGCATAATCCATTACCCAATCACGGTGGACCTGCGGTGAACATGATTGAGGATAATTCAAGGGCTGAATTGATCATGGATGTTGACGAGGTAAAGACCCCGATGACTGTGGTTATCAAGAGATTGCATGAACAAGGGCTGTTGATAAGGCTGCATGGTAAGTGTCATATTTGCGACGATAATCCCAACCAGTGTCGAAGGCTGAAGGGTTGTGTCCAAATTTTGATGAATCGAGGTGAAGTTCAATTTTCCAAATCTAAGCCTGTTGAAGAGGTTGCTACTATCGAGCCATTCACCATCATCTATAGGAAGGTTCCTGTTGAATCTCCTAAGAAGAAAGTGCAACCTATCATCGTTTTCCCACCAAAACCGTTTCCGTATCAGAATTCTAAGGAGGTACCTTGGAGGTATGGATCAACTGTGTTTTCTGGAGGCCAAGAGATAAGGTTTACTAAGTCTGAGATTGTGAATGTTACAGCCGCTAGAGGTATGACTCGTAGTGGGCGGGTGTTCGCTCCGAAAGTCACTACAAAGCCTGTTCAAGTTCCAACTGTTGTTTCTCCAAAGAAAATCCTGCATCTACAACCGCTGTTGTTCAACAAGGGGCATCTACAACTGCACCAATGCCAACTATTCCGTCTGAGGATGTTTCAAATGACAAGGAAATAATTGATGGTCAAGAGTTCCTAAGGTTGATCAAGAAAAGTGACTTTAAAATCATAGATTAGCTAAGGTAGACTCCCTCAAGGATCTCGATTTTGTCCTTACTCATGAGCTCGCCCACGCACAGATTAACTTTGTTGAAAGTCTTGAATACTGCCCACGTGATGCATGATATATCCGTTGTCGAGTTCAATGATGTAGTGGCTAATATAACAACAAGCAGATATTTGGGCTTTAATGAATCAGAATTACCTCCTGAAGGAGCTGCCACAACAAAGCACTGCACATATCCGTAACCTGCATGGATGCCTTATTATCTCGTGTCCTAGTGGATACCGGTCCTTCCCTCAATGTGATGCCCAAGGACACATTGAGTCATTTACTAGTAGAAGGGAGCGAGATGAGGCCAAGCCCTTTAGTAGTCAGAGCCTTTGACGGTTCTCAAAGGCAAGTTATTAGAGAAGTGGGTTTACCCACAAGGTGGGACCGCATTTGTTCACCATTACTTTCCAAGTGATGGATATCAATCCCGCGTACAATTTCCTATTGGGTCGCCTGTGGATTCATGCCGTAGGGGCAATTACTTCCACTTTACATCAGAAATTGAAGTTCATGTTTGACAATCAGCTGGTCATCGTCTGTGGTGAAGAGGATCTGATTGTAAGTGAGTTATCATCTTTCCGATATGTCGAGACCGAGGAAGGCATAGCTGAGGTGCCGTTGCAGTGTCTTGAGTTCGAAGATGTTAGCTCTGCTTTAACTAGTCAAAGTAGATCACTGCAAATGACCTTAGCATCTACCAAGAGTGTAAAGAGACCATCAAGAAAGGTGCCTTGCCAGGTTGGGGGCATGTGATTGATGTGGTTGAAAAGCATAATCGTTTCGGATTGGGATATTGTCCTGGTCGACAATCTAGCTCACATGGTCCGAAGCAGTGCAACTTGATCAAGTTCAGTAGCGCGGGTTTTCAAAAAGGTGACATCGTGGCAGCCATTGATGATTCTGGTCCTAGCAACCAGATTTCAAGCTTTGTGCGCAAGTGCCCGCTGGGTTTCAAACTCAATAACTGGACATCTACCGTGATTCCTGTGGTTTTTCCAACAAACATGTAATGCATTTTGCTTCACGCCCATTACGCTTCTTGATCTGAGGATCCGAAGCTGAGAACTCGCCATAGGATAACCTTTTTTGAGGGGAATTAGTTGAGGCCTCCTCGATTGATGATGATGCCAAACAAGAAATAGTGAACATATCATCAATTCTCGACCTGAGAGTCCGTGACACTGAGGATCCTCGGTTTTTAGAACCCACATGTGAGAAGGGCTGGGTGTTTACAAGTTTGCAGGAAACCGTGACCTTCAACCTACCCGGTATTCTGGTTTTCTTATCAGTGTGGACTTATCAGCCTGGTATTCTGGTATTCTGATTATTTCGATATTCTGATTATTCCAGTATTCTGATTATTCTGGTATTCTGACTATTCTGGTATTCTGATTATTCCGGTATCCTGGTATTCCGGTATTCTAATTATTTTGGTATTCTGATTATTCTGGTATCCTGGTATTCTGGTATTCTAATTATCCGGTATTCTGGTATTCTGATTATTCAGATATTCTGGCATTCCGGTATTTTCTTCAGAGCAGACTTATGAACGTATTCAGTCACCAACAATGCAACACTTATTCAGAATATGTGGAAGCTTTGATCCCATGCCTGTTGCATTCATAACATTGCATTGCATTTTGCATCATTTTTCATATCTTTCTCCATACCAAAACAGTGAGCTCATCCATCCTTTGTCCTCGACCTGCAGTTGATTTCCCGACTTTCGTATTGGGCTTGAATCAAATTTTGGAAGAATCATGAACTCAGAAGAACATAATTAATTTGTGACTAGGGCCGATGTTGAATTGATGAAGAATCAGTTGGATCAACTCATAGAGGCTATGGCAGCCATGACAAGGGGAAAGGCCAATATTCAGAGAACTGAGAATGTCATTCCACCTCCAGTGAACAATGTTACTCAAGATCAGCCTGTACGAATCCCAGTTGAGGATCCTATTGTCTCTCCCGAAAGATTCGCATCCAACGGTACAAACGTGAGAGTGGCGCAGAAAACACAGAGTCGCCAGCAATGTGTATTTATCCCGGGAGAGGGAAAGGAAACACTGCATAAACCTGAAGAGAAAGGGGGAAAGACATGGTCATCGCAACCATAGTCCGGGTTCGGGAGTCGATTATGCGAGGGGAAGGTGTTAGCACCCCACGCATCCATCGTACTCGATGGGATCCGCGCTTGTTGTCTAAACGGAGGGTGAGCTGTCCTACTATCTATGGCTGAACAAAAGAAAACGGGGATGGGGGTGACTAAGACGGACTCGGTAGGACATATTCGATGCCCTAGGCCTACGTACTCCCTCAGTGCAATGGGAAAGTCAGAGTCAACGTAGTTCGGACGGGAACTATGGGGGAAGGTTGCTCGCCAAGACAATCGTTGTCTTGTGCCTACATATCCTCAATCGGACGAGAGAGAGGAATCAGAGCTGATGTAGTTCGTGGGTACGACCACGGATGGGTAAGTGTTTTTTATGAGCGACGTTAGATTCGTGTCCGGCAGTTAGGGTCGATGCCTGTTTGCGACTTAGACGGAAGGTAACGTGCTCTTTTCTGAAAATGGAGTTGAAACCCAACAATCCCGAAGGATAAAAGATTTGAATTTGTTTTTGTGTTTTTTAGACATAAGTGTTTTTTTAAGTTAGTTCATAACTTGCATTGCACCAAAGTCTAGGGCACAGGGACGCATACTTAACGAATCGTCCCAAGACAGGACGCCCGCTAAGCACTCTAGAAAGATCAGAGGAAGCCCCTCATTTCTCATTCCCCACGCTTAAGGTTCGTGCGCAATACACTTTATCTTTATTAAGTGTTTTCAAGAAGTTTTGAGATGAGAAGAGAGAAGACGCAAAGGGAAACTCTAAAGGGAAACTAAGAGTCCTAATGTTATCATGCATGGATGACCTATGGTTAGTGAGGCTTAGGAGAGACAACTACCTAAAACCTAATGCTAATCCTACTCCAAGCTTAATCAAAAATTAAGTTGGACTAGGTAGTGTAGCGAGCGATTTTGGAAGCGGTTCTTAAGCGCTGGTCGCTCTCTGCGGTTTGAGCTTTAAACTACAGGTCGATTCATTTTTTATCCTATTGTGAGCTGAATAAGGAAGGGAAATAGATGTCTCCAATTAACCCTGCTTGCATACTGAGTTTAAACAGCGGTCTGTTAGGTTACGGATGCTATCAATGTGGGGGGGGGGCCTTTGTACTGGTTATTTGTATTTTCGCCAATACTGTTCTCTTTCTTTTTACCTGGGCAGAAGGTTTCTGGCGGGGAACAAGGATTAGGATGTTAGGACTGATGCTTTTGAAATACTGCTTTTGATTGATGGAGATATGGGATTTGGGTTTTTTGTTGATTGCGCTCGCTAAGATCTTTTCTTTCGATCTTATGCCTACGTATTCCCGTTTACCGAAACAGGGAAATCAGAGCGTTCGTAGTTCCTCCTATTCTATGGGAGGAAATGGGTGTTTTGGTGTCTTGTTCAAAGCCCAAGACATGAAGCGAAAGGTGGTTTGTATCTTGTTCAAAGCCCAAGATGTGAAGCTGAAAGGTCTATTTGTGTCTTGTTCAAAGCCCAAGACGTGAAGCGAAAGGACCTCGACTTTAGAGAGAATTTGTCATCTCTAAAGAGGGGAGAAGGAGAATTACTTTAACTGGGATACGCGGATCCGAGCAATGCCATAATTTCCGAAGAAAGGGTTTTAACCTGAAGGAGAAGACTTTAACTCAGTGTAGAGCAATGCCATCTTTCCTTAGGAATTTCTCATGCTAAAAGAGGGACAGTGGCATGGATGTAGATGATCCAGAGGCTTGCCGCTTACAGCGATTAGATGAAGGGGAAGGAGTTATTGATGTTTGTATACTGTGAACAAGGCACAACTTTGATGCTAAAAGGTCGATTGGATCAACCAGTGGTTTTCTTATACAAAGCCTAAGAGGAGGCTAATTTTCGCTAGGAAAATCATTATACAAAGCCTAAGAGGAGGCTAATTTCCGCTAGGAAAATCATTATACAAAGCCTAAGAGGAGGCTAATTTGTGTCTCGTACAAAGCCCGAGAGAGAGGCGAAAAGTTTTTGACCCAGTGGGGCATATCGTTATACAAAGCCTAAGAGGAGGCTAGCAAAGAGTTGACTCAGTTGGAGAATCTTTTAGTAAGAGAGTGTTTTTGTATCTCGTACAAAGCCCGAGAGAGAGGCGAAAAGGTTGTTTTGACTCCACTGGGGAGAATTTTGGTATCTCGTACGAAGCCCGAGATTGAGGATATTGTAACTGTTTCAGTTGAGTGACAGATCCAATATACTCATTTAAAAGAGAAAATCAGTTCTTATATGAGTAACACTGTACACAGGGATTTAATTTGAGGATCAGGGATATTTCCTTCTCTTTGAGGAAACGGGAAATCCAAAGGGTATCGAGACTATCCGAGTCTGCGGGTTTCCTTCCTATTTAACGAAGGGTGCTTGAGAATGTCTTTGAGACTCAAGGAAGTTAGACTGTCCGTGTCTAGAGTTTTATCTTTTGTACTATGCTTTGAGAAACAGTAGTAGACTCTATGAAAGGACTGTTCTATGAGGATGACTAGGTTCTGTTCCTATACCTCTAGGAGGTCGCCGGGACAATTTGTACGAAGCCCAAGAGGAGGCTGGAAACTTTTAAGAAGCCGACGGGTCCTTATACGAAGCCCAAGAGGAGGCTATCATTCCCGGAGGAAGAGATCATTATACGAAGCCTAAAAGGAGGCTGTGAATACTTCTAAGAAGCCGTAGGGTCCTTGAATAATGGCCAAGAGGAGGCCGATGCTTTTAAGAAGCCCGTGGGTCTATCATCTCCTTTCCATTTGGAGAGATAACTCTTTTAAAGATGAAAACCACTGGTAAACGTGCGAGGTTTACTATCCAGCGACTTTTAGCTTTTAAAGAGGGTTCCTTAGTTAAGGTCCAAGATTATGACCGTAGTGGGTACCCAAACCTCGAGACGTTCAAGGCATGCTATTCACAAGGAATAGATCAAGTCAGGAAAGTTCGAGAATTGGGAAGAAACTCAAAGATGCCATTCACGGAGAATACATTCATCTTGGGGAGTAGAGCTTCTTGACGATTCCTAAGGAGGACAGCCGAAGAGAAGACTGTATCTGGTGCTCCTATTGGGGATCTAGGCGTCTATTTCTACGAATAAGTGAAACGGCGTCACCTAGTTCTTGACATAGTTGCCGGGGAAACTCGAAATATCTATACTATTATTACACAGTAGATATGAGTTTATGAAAGGAGACTTACAGTGAGCAGCCCCACAATACAGTTTATAATATGAAAGCAGTAAATGAAAGCGATAACCACTTACTCGGTTGTAGTGCTTCCATGCTGTTTGGTTAGTTGTTCAACAAAGAAATATTAAAAACAACAGTATATTCAAAATCAAAGGAGAAATTGCTTTGAAAAAGAAAGATCTGGGGCTTACAGCTCAAGGAGAGGCCCAGGGTTTTTATCAGTGAGCACACTGTTTGAATTTGTACAGAGGGACTTATACAAGTGACTGGGGCCCAAAAAGGTTTTCTGTACAAAGGGGTGGGTCTTACACTCTCTCAAGAGGCCCAAAAAGGTTTAAAGAAAAGAGAGGGGCTTATAACACGAGGGTAGGCCCAAATGATTTTTGAAAAGGCGACGATCGCGCCGTTTGTTTTTTGACGGTATCGGGACTTATACAATAAGTGAGGCCCAAAGACGATTTGGTAAAAAAAAAGGATTGGGTCTTACACTCTAATAGAGGCCCAAAGTGTTTTGAATGGGTCTTATAGCTCAAGGAGAGGCCCAGATGAGTTTTTATTTTTAAACGGGCGACGATCGCGCCGTTTACTTGTACAGAGGGACTTATACAATGAGTGAGGCCCAAAAAGTTTTTGTACAAGGGGGGATGGGTCTTACACTCTCTCAAGAGGCCCAAAAAGTTTTGAAGAAAAATAAATGGGTCTTACTACTCGAGGGTAGGCCCAGATGATTTTTGAAAAGGCGACGATCGCGCCGTTTGTATTTTGACGGTATCAGGACTTATACAATAAGTGAGGCCCAAAGACGATTTGGTCAAAAAAAAGGATTGGGTCTTACACTCTAATAGAGGCCCAAAGTGTTTTGAAAATGATTTATGAGGGTTGAATTAATCCAAAACCCTAATTTGTTTTCAAAAATGTATTTAATTGAATAAAAATTCAATTAAAATGATCAAAAATTGTTTAACATGTGAAAAACAAATTGTGATCTTGGATTAATGCTTCAAAAATTAAGTATTGACCTACAAAATAATTAGAAAGCATTAAAAGTTGCAAAATCAATGTAGAAAAAATATTTAAAATGCCAAAAACAATCAAAATATTAATTCTTTACAAAAATATCAATTATATGAAATAAATAATATTTTTGGGATTTTTTGATAAAATAAAATATTTTAACATTTTTGTGAATTATTAAAAAAAGAATCAACTCAAAATCATTAAAACTCAGAGAGAAATTAATTTTTGAATCAATTAAACAAAATCACAAAATTCAAATATTTGAATTTGAAAAAAAAGGCGCCAAGAACAAGCTGAAGAACACGCGCGTGTTCTTGGTTTCTCAGATTTGCGTTTTCTATCCAATCTCCATGAATACGTAATCATATCATGCAATCCACATATCATTATGCTCGTCTCAACCTCACGATCATGTCTATGTACTTTAATTTCATTTAAATTAAACATACAACAAGAAATCACGAAGAAACCTCAAGAACCCTAATTTCTGCATGAAGGCTAGGATTTTTGATACACGATTCAAACAATGCAATTAATTGAGGGAAAACATTCCATGCATGATTATGAACATATGGCCAAATTATTGTGCGAGGAAATATGCATAGATTGAGAGATGACCAAGTATGTGCTTACCTCCAAGCCGTGACAGCAAGTTCAGAGTGATTTTTGATTTGGAGGTGTTACAGATGAGTTGTGATGATCTGGACAGCTTCCCTACACCCTATGGATTGTGTTTGGACGGTTGGACTTGATTGAAATTGGCTGGATCATTTTGTGGTACCTCAGCTGCACCTTGTTTGAAAATTTGAGCAACCAGCTGGTGATTTCATGAAATTGATGTTTCAGAAGTTATGTGAGTGTTTGATCAGCTCATATGTGATGTATGTGAGGTGTGTGAGTGATTGGTTTGTGCAGAATTGCTCTCAAACTCAAAACCCGATAGCTACCTTGCTAAGAAAGGAATTTTTGCCAAGAGAAAGAGATTTTGAGGAAACCATCTGTTAGATGGATTTGCTGTACTTAAACTGACCACAATTGAGCTCTATTTATAGTAGAGCTAGTTTGTTTTGCAAGGAATAGTGCATGGCAGCTGGTAAGTAGGTTTGACCAATGTTGGCAAATGAAAATCCAAGTCTCCTCTAGCCATTGACTAGAGGTTAGGGCACAGAGCTTTGGTCCCCTTGGTCATGGATAAGTCTTGACTGATTTCAGATGAGAATGGCTCAGTCCATGCCACCTTGATGGTTCCATTGAATGCCTCATTCCAAATTTGAAGTCTTGTCCCTATTTTGGCAACTCTAGGTTCAACATGCTATTCCTTGTTCCTTGGACCTTGGAGGCTTGGCTCAGTGATTGTCCCCTTTAGATTCAATCCTCTGAGGTGTCCAAGTGGATTGGAGCAATTGAATTTGGCTGATTTTGGCAAATCGACCAAAGTTGCAAATTCTGCCTTGCCTTGACAGATTTCAGCAAGGCAACTTGGCAATGTTGTATCTCATGGTGTAGGTTGAATTTGGCAATGTTCTTGGCCATTTTGGAAAGCTCTTACATGATACAACAACTGTTTGAACAAGTTTGGTTTTGATCTCTTTTGATTCCAAGTGAAAAATCCCCCTACATTTGGCAAAAAGTGAAGGCAAATTCTGACTTAGTGAAAATTTCACTAAGTGTTGGAAAAAGTGACATTTTCACTTTTCAGCCATTTTGATCACTCCATAACTCAAAATCCTTAATGAATTGGAATGACTTGTAGTTGAAGTTTTTGTAGGTGATAATGAGGGCTACAAATCCATCTTTGGATGAGAAAAAATGGCCTTGTGGTTTAGGAGTTATGGTCCTCCAAAGTTGGTACCTTTGCCACTTTATTTTTAACTTAGAAAAATTTCTAAGTTTTATGGTTACCCCTTTTACAAGTTATCTCACTTTTCTTGATTTTTCTTGATGAATGATGATTCAAATCATACATTAACATCATTTTAGGGTTAAAAATCCATTTTGGTGAAAAATCTCAAAAAGTCAAAGTTGACTTTTGTGCACAGTTGACTTTTTATCAGATGAATTCCAAACTGTGTAATTCTTCAGGAAATCATGTCCTTGACCTAAATAAAACTTGATGGACATGTTCCATGGGTGTCATAGGGTATATTCAATCATGTATTAGGGTTTGGGATCATGTCCTGGTCAAAAGTCAAAGTTACAGTTGACTTTTCCCTTAAAACCCTAATTGTGGTGCAGATGAAAATGAGACTTGTTGCTCAAGCTTCTTGGATCAATCCATTGTTCCAAATGGATCAATATGGTGTATTAGAGACCCTCAAATCATCTCTTGAGGTCTTGGCTCATGATTTGTCCCAAAAGTCAACTTAGGGGTGAATTAGGTCAAGAAACCCTAATTCCTGATTTTTTATGAATGCATCCCCTGAGGCAAAATTGACTTGATGCATGGGTTCATGAGGTTCCATGAAGCATATTAGGTCATTTTTTGGATCATTGCCTTGTGCCCAGATGAAAATTTCCATCTGGAGGCCCTGGTCGACCAAAACCCTAATTTGGTGACACTGTCGATCTTGAGACTTGATCCACCTAGAAGGGAGCAGCCTTGTGCTTAATCCTTGAAGTGGGAGTCCTTTTTGATCCATTGTGGATGTTTGAGAGATTAGACAAGTTGAAGATCATGTCATTTCTTGATTGATCCTTTGTCTAAGCACTCAGAGAGGGCTTGAAACCCTAATTTTGATTGTAGTGGATGCTCACCCATCTTTGGGGAGGCTAATGAAGCATGATGGTTCATCCATATGATGGGAAATCTAAGTGGTCAAAATTTGGGGTATTACAGATGCCCCTATTTAATCTTCTTGGACCCGAAGGTATGAATGACGAAGGGATTCGGGCATTCGGGGTGCAAGAGGATTAAATATCGGAATATCCGAAATTTTGATAGTGGTTATGAATGGTAGCTTACGCATTCATCTTCTTTAGCTAAGCGATGATGCTTAGAAAAGGTAAACTTCCCCTCGATCCTGGTTTCCTACCAAGGAACTGGTCTCAGTCTCTTTTGAAATAAACTTCCCCTCGATCCTGGTTTCCTACCAAGGAACTGGTCTTAGTTTCTGATTTAAACTTCCCCTCGATCCTGGTTTCCTACCAAGAACTGGTCTTAGTTTCTTTTGTCAATAAACTTTCTTGACAAGGGACGCTATTCATAGTGGCTTTCCTCAGACTTCTCGCCGAATTTTCCTGGGGAGATGCCATTTGAGTGGAAAAAGTTTTGATGTCAGACTTGCTGGGGAACCCAGTCGTCTGAGTTGTAGAGTTGTACAAACTTCTCTGTTGGAGACGCCATTTGTTTCTACTGGGGAAAGCGAGTCTCTTGAGAGACTGTTTTCGTTTGGGATCTTTCATCATACTTTTCTCGGGATCTTCCCGGAGAAACGCCATATGATGGGGTCCAATTTTGTGGGGCCGATGACCTTTTCATCAGCGGTCCTTTCGGAGCAAAACTGGCATGCTGCCGAATCTCTGATCACGAGGCTTTCTCTGTGTATTTTCCTTAATCCGAGAAAGCAAGGATATCATCTTCAATGGCGAAGAGTGATGTTTATTGAGAGTTTTCTCTGGCTTTTCAGAGGTTCAAGTTATCAAAGTGGCCAAGTGCCGACTCTGATCTAAAGATACACTGGTGGCGAGATTGTGCAGACGCAACACTTCCTGACGAGGAAAGAACTTACAAACTCGATTGAGAAAACTATTTATCACTAGGGGACAAGACCGACTCAAGTGATAGTGATGCAATACGAAATGCGAACGCAAATAAAATGCATAAAGTATGTATGTATATGCTGACAAAACAGACGCGACATACAGACTAATGGATGAACACAATTGGATACTCGGCCATCGCGGGGCGAAGAAGTACCGTTGATTCAAAATAGCAATTCCACCTTGCTTAGGAGAGATAGTCCCGTTGGGAGCTATGTTGATCGGGCTTAGGAGATGAGAACTCGGCCGAGGCTGTCAGACAAAACAAGGTCTCTAACACAGTTGATCCCTTCATTTAGGCATACTGGCTTAGAAGGAGTACTTTGATTATGCACTTTGAAGTTCGCTTACTTCGAGAGAAGCAATCGATGTTCTTTTGATGTTCAACAGTCAAAAGAAATTGCCATCTTTATTTTAAAAGCAGAAAAAGTTTTAACAAGTAAATTCATTTTTGTTTTATTTCAAGAATCGCTGATTAAGTTTAAACAACGTCGTTCTGTAAAGCTAAAACAAGCAAGAATTACAAACAAAAGCATAAGGGCTCAAATTTTATTGATAAGATGGAGATCAGCCAAACGCGTGATTCCAAAGAGTATATACAAAGTTAGAAAATCGTAATTTACAGGGAAAAGGGCTACGTTGAAACATAACGACCACTATCCTTCTACCAACTTTGAGTTCGGGACATCCTGAGCTTCCGTCGAAGATGACCTTTGACTGGAGATTTCCTCCGATGGATGCTGTAACTGCTGCTGAGGGACTTACCTCTGTTGAACATAGTTACTTGCCATTATCCCTAACTTTTGCCTGGATTGTACTATGAGATTTCCAATCCATCGGGATGATTTTTTTTCACGTCTCTAACTTTTGCCTGGACCGCCCTTTCGGGTTTTCAATCCACCGAGACATTTTTTTTTTTAGTTTAGGCGAAGTATTTCTTGACTACATCAACATTCGTGGGGTAGGCAAATTCCTCTCCGTCCATGGTTGCAAGTCTCAAGGCGCCGCCTGAGAAAGCTTTCGTGACCACATAGGGGCCATCATAATTTGGGGTTCATTTGCCCCGAGAGTCAGTGAGAAATAATTATATCTTCTTGAGCACGAGGTCTCCTTTTCTGAAGACACGAGGCCGAACCTTTTTGTCGAACGCCCTCTTTATTCTTTGTTGATACAACTGACCGTGGCATAGTGCCGTGATTCGCTTCTCTTCGATCAGGTCCAGTTCGTCGTGTCGACTTTGACACCATTCAGCTTCGGTGAGCTGAGCTTCCATCAATACCCTGATTGACGGGATCTCTACTTCTATGGGAAGCACTGCCTTCATGCCATACTAGAGAGAAAGGGGTAGCCCCTGTTGAAGTGCGGACAGATGTGCGATAACCATGAAGAGCAAAGGGTAGCATCTCGTGCCAATCTTTATAGGTTACAACCATTTTTTGAACGATCTTCTTGATGTTCTTGTTAGCCGCTTCTACCGCTCCGTTCATCTTGGGTCGGTAGGGAGATGAGTTATGGTGTTCGATCTTGAACTCTGCGCATAACTCTTTTATCATCTTATTGTTCAAGTTAGATCCATTATTAGTAATGATCTCGCTTGGAACACCATAACGGCAGATGATATTGTTTTTGATAAATCGGACCACCACTTGTCGGGTTACATTGGCGAATGACGCTGCTTCGACCCACTTGGTGAAATAGTCAATGGCTACCAGGATGAACCGATGTCCGTTTGAAGCCTTGGGCTCAATCATACCAATCATGTCGATTCCCCATATGGAAAAAGGCCACGGGGAAGAAAGAACTTTGAGATGTGATGGCGGTACATGAATTTTGTCGGAGTATATCTGACACTTGTAACACCTCCTCATGTACTTGTAGCAGTCGGATTCCATGGTCAACCAATAATACCCGGCCCTGAGAATTTTTCTCGCCATTGTGTGTCCATTGGCATGAGTGCCAAAGGATCCTTCATGAATTTCTTTCATGAGCACGTCTGCTTCTGGTCCGTCGACGCATCGGAGCAAGACCATGTCAAAATTTCTCTTATAAAGAGTGTCACCGCCCAGGAAGAAGTTTCCAGCCAATCTTCTGAGGGTTTTCCTGTCTTTTCTGAGTGCCCCAGATGGGTACTCTTGTTTCTGAAGGAAGCATTTGATATCGTGATACCAAGGTCTGTCGTCTATGACTGCTTCAATTGTGAAGATGTAAGCGGGCCGTTCAAGGCGCATTATGCCGATCTTAGGTATGTCATTCCACCGACCTACACTAATCATGGAAGAGAGAGTGGCTAATGTGTCAGCCATGTGATTCTCATCACTAGGGATGCGATGAAAGTCGACTCTGTTGAAGAAGGGTAACAACCTTATTGCATAGTCTTTGTAAGGAATCAATCCTGATTAGTATGTGTTCCAATCTCCTTTTATCTGGTTAATAACCAGGGCTGAATCGCCGTATACGTCCAAGTTTTTGATCCTTAAATCAATCGCTTCTTCGAGACCCATAATACATGCTTCGTATTCGGCCTCGTTGTTCGTACATTTGAATGTAAGTCTGGCAGTGAAAGGAATGTGGGAACCCTGAGGGGTAACAATGATTGCCCCAATTCCATTTCCATAATGATTAATTGCTCAGTCAAAGATGAGTCCCCACTGGGAACTTGGTTCTGGCCCTTCACTGGGTAGCGGTTCATCGCAATCTTTCATCTTTAGATACATGACATCTTCGTCTGGGAAGTCAAACCCGGTTGATTCTTGATTGTCAATCGGTTGATGAGCCAAATGATCGGCTAAAATACTTCCCTTAACGGCTTTCTGAGCGTGGTACTCTATGTCATATTCTGATAGTAACATCTGCCAATGGGTAATCCTTCCCGTGAGAGCAGGTTTTTCGAAAACGTACTTGATTGGATCCATTTCGGAGACCAACCAAGTAGTATGACGAATCATGTACTGGCGAAGACGTTTGGCTGCCCAAGCCAAAGCGCAACAAGTTTTCTCAAGCATTGTGTACCGAGTCTCGCAGTCGGTGAATTTCTTGCTTAGATAGTAAATGGCAGACTCTTTCCTTTTAGTTTCGTCTTGTTGGCCAAGTACACATCCCATTGAATCCTCTAGGACTGTGAGGTAAATGATTAGTGGTCTTCCTTCCACTGGAGGTGATAGAATCGAAGGATTCAACAGATATTCCTTAATACTGTCAAAGGCAGTTTGGCAGTCTTCTGACCAAACGCAATCCTGGTTCTTTTTGAGTAATTTGAAAATCGGCGCACACGTCGCGGTCATAAGGAATATGAATCTGGAGATGTAGTTCAAACGTCCCAGGAATCCTCTGACTTGTTTTTTAGTTTTCGGAGAAGGCATTTCTTGAATGGCCTTGACCTTGTCAGGATCAACTTCAATTCCTTTCTGGCTGACGATGAACCCTAGTAGTTTCCCTGAACGGACACCGAAGGTGCACTTGTTGGGATTCAAGCGGAGCTTGAATTTTCTTAGACGTTCGAACAATTTTGACAGATGTTCAACGTGCTCATCCTCTATTCTTGATTTTGCAATCAAATCATCGACATATACCTCGATTTCCTTGTGTATCATGTCATGAAACAGAGTAGTCATGGCCCTTTGATAGGTTGCCCCGACATTCTTTAAACCGAACGGCATTACCTTGTAGCAAAAGGTACCCCATGGGGTAATGAACGAAGTTTTCTCCATGTCTTTCGGCGCCATTTTGATCTGGTTATAGCCCGAGAATCCATCCATGAAGGAGAATACTTTGAACTTTGTTGTGCTGTCAACCAGCATGTCAATGTGTGGTAAAGGAAAGTCGTCCTTTGGACTTGCCTTGTTCAAATCTCTGTAATCAACACACATTCTGACCCTTCCGTCCTTTTTGGGAACGGGTACGATGTTGGCTAACCATTGAGGATATTCAGATGTAGCGAGGAAACCCGCGTCGATCTGTTTCTGTACCTCCTCTTTGATTTTGATGGCCATGTCCGGGTGAGTGCGTCTCAACCTTTGCTTTACTGGCGGACATTCTGATCTCAACGGTAAGTGATGTTCCACAATGCTGGTATCCAACCCTGGCATATCCTGATAGGACCAAGCGAATACATCGAGAAATTCTTTGAGCTTTATCAAACCCTCTTTGGTAGTTGGACTGAGCAGTGCTCCGATCCTGATTTCTTTTCTCTCTTTTTCTGAACCCAAGTTTACCGTTTCCAACGGCTCTTTGTGAGGTTCGATGGACCTTTCCTCTTGTCTGAGTAGTCGGGAGATCTCTTCTGGAATTTCGTTGTCATTTTCTTCTTCAGCCTCGAATACCGGGAACTCAAAGTTGGAAGAAGGCATCGGATCGTATGTTTCAACGGGGTATAAAACATGCAATCTGCATGACGTGATGATTCGTGTTTAGAAGAGATAGAGAAAATGCAAGTGTGTGCAGTGTTTTGATTTTACTGCTTGTTTTTATTATTGAATGTTTTTTTTTTAGGATTACCATTTTTTGAAAAAGTAAAAAGAGAAAACAGCAATTAATGCGGAAATTACAGAACGACGTTATTTTATTAATGAACAAGTCGAATCTTGAAACTACAGCCCTATAAAACAAAACTCTGTCGCTTTGGGCAAAGCGAAGAGGGAAATTTACAGAAAGCGAGCCCTATAAAAATATCTGTTTCACCTGGGCAGGGTGAAAGGTTAAAGATGGCAATTACTTTGACTGATGAACGACCTTCGGAACCTCGACAGCAACCCATTGGCGGCGAACTCCTCGGTGAATCACAAAGTCAGGCACCTTCCTTGATTTGTCTTCAGAAATGACGCTGATTTCTGGTGGAGCAGGATCGTTGGAATCTGTCTCCCAAGCAGAATTGTCGTAGGAGGATTCCTCTGTTGCATTTTGCATAGCATTTGTGCTCTCAGCTGTATCTCCCCATCCAGTTGGCTGGATGTCTTCGAGCCTGATACGAGAGCTTTCGGGAGCAGTGTACTTGACCATAAAGTCGTATTTTCCACTTGGTTGTCCCAAAGTGTCCCAAACTTCTTTGGAACTGGAGAAGTCATCCCTCTTGATGACGTTGACCTCAGGAAAAGCATAGTTGATGAATTCTAGTCCTGCAAACGTTGCGAATTCATCTTCATGTTGAGTAGTTTCCGAATGACCTGAATGTTGATCCCATGACATGGTGGGTACACAGGTATTCTGTTCAATGACGCTCAGCTGAGTTTCATTACTCGGCTGACTTTCTTGCCCCAAGTTTCCTGGGTAAGGCTGCCACATTGGCAGGCCATCCATCGGGCCATAGTAATTGCGGTCAAAGTTGTCTTTCATCAGAGTGTCCTCCTCTAATGAATTTGGTGGAGCACAGCATCCTTCCAGATCACAATCTCCGTAGATCATTTCGACATCTGATCTTGGTATAAATCTCGGACTTTCTGTAGGAAACCAAAAAGGCATAGGCACCTCTTCCTGAGACATATAGCCGTCCTTGTTAAGGTAGGACTTCCATTCTTCATCTGTGTCAGAGGGATCTTCCTCATTGATAGCATGAACTGTCTGAGACACTGGGTGAAGAAAACCTCCACTGTGGAAGAAGTTTTGAAGGGGATGAAGACTTTCATCGTTGGCGGCTGTCTGGGTACAGGTTGCAGAAAAACCAAGACCCTTCTTTGTTTTATTGTCAATGGGAATGACAAGTTGTCCCCATCCTGTCGTATTGGTACTCTCGACCGCTTTGATAGCATCTTTGTATGAGGAAATTGAAGTTCCTTCTTCGGATTGATCGTTCTTGCTCACCGATAGTGCTTGGAACTGAGTTCCGATAACCTCCTCGGGTTCTACACAAGTAGATGATGGTAGGTTACTCACAAGCAAGGCTTGTTCCCCACAAACCGTGACAAGTTGATCGTTCTTGACGAACTTTAGCTTTTGGTGAAGGGTTGAAGTAACCGCTCCAGCCTGATGTATCCAAGGTCTTCATAATAAACAACTGTATGTTGCCTGGATGTCCATGACCTGGAAAGTGATTTGGAAAGTGTGAGGACCAATAGTTATGGGAAGATCCACTTCGCCGATAACTGTTTTTCTGGATCCGTCGAATGCTTTGACGACAACCTCGCTGACTCTCATCGGAGGGCCCTTAAATGATAATTGTGTCAAAGTGGACTTCGGCATAACATTCAGGGCTGACCCTGTGTCTACCAGTACGTTGGCTAAAGCATCGCCCTGGCAGTTAACTATAATGTTGAGCACCGTGTTATGACGACGACCCTCTTCAGGTAATTCCTCATCACTAAATCCCAAATTATTGCAGGAAGTGATGTTAGAGACAATGCTATCGAACTGTCTGATTGTTACATCTTGTTCCACAAAGGCTTGCTCCAAGACTTTCTGTTGGGCCTCTCTGTGTGCTTCTGAACTGAGTAACAGTGATAATACTGAGATCTTTGAAGGAGTCTGTAACAGTTGATCAACAATGTTATATTCACTCCTTTGGATGAGCTTTAGCATCTCATCTTTGTCTTTTGAAAAGTCGGGATTACTAGATTGACCAACTGGTGGATCAGGAATTTCTGCCTGAAGTTCCTTTTCTTTGTTGGATTCTCCAACCCCTCGGTTGAAGATTCGACCGCTCCGTGTTACACGACTGATGTCTGCAATATTTACGACGGAGGGTAATGGAATTTCCTTTCCATTCTCGATTATTGTTGCACCGTATTTGTAAGGGATCGCCTTAGCTGATTCATACGGTAATGGTCCCGGTAGATAGATGACTATGGGAACCTTCTGATTTTTCTGACCGTCATAAGTAACCTCGATCCGTTCCCGGTTGGGAACTCTAGATTCGTCAAGTAGAGGAACGATGGAAAAAACATCCCTGATCTGGTGATGACCAGAGATCGTGACAACATCCTCAACTTGATCGGCAAGGTAGTTCGGCGACCAAATGATGGGTCCTGAACCTGGATATGGATGAATTTCTCCATGATTGATCTGACCCTAAAGAGCTGCTCTCACAAGGTAACATCCTTGGTTACTTTTCGAACAGACGCTACAACTGTCATAGTTGTGTGGTGGCACCTGGCCACGCCCACTTTGAATATAATGTAACCTCACTAGGTTACCTTCCATTGATCGGACATCCTGACTTTGACGACGAGTAGGATTCCTGTTATTGATACTAATCTGCTGAGTATCTTCGTCCATATAGATTGGCATCCACCAGTGATTTAACAAGTGCTGAAGTGCCTCCTGGACAAGGGTACAACCTCGATCATTTTCGCAACCTGCTTTACAGTTTTGATAATCGTGTGATATTAAGAATCCGAGTCGGACCTGCTCAGCATGTAACTCTACCAGGTTGGTATTCATCACGCGAATATCGAAGATCTGAACCATGTTGATCTGATAAGGGTTCCTATCATGGTAGTCTTGGATCCATCCAAGATCCATCTGACGCTGGAGGGCCTCTTGTATGAAAGAGCATCCCTGTTTGTTTATCGAGCAAATCAGACAGGAACTGTAATCGTGCCGCGGCAGATTATGATACTGGCTTTGCCTTGAGTGCATCGCCACCAAGTTAACATTCATCACACGGATGTCGTGGTTTTGAATGACGTTAGAATTCGTAGAGACCATGTTAACTCCACGAACTCGGTGCTCCTGGATCCATCCGAGATCCATTTGTTCCTGTAGAGCTGCTTGCACTACAGAACACCCCTGGTTGTCTTTAGAGCAGATATCACACTGGTGATAATTATGAGGTGGCACATGGCCATATCCACTCTGTCTACAATGCATCTTGACCAGATTGGTCCATAATAAGAGTACATCGTGAATTTGATAGACATTGTTAGTCTCTTTCTCAATCAGATTGACTGCAGCTTTCTCATGTTGAGGCAGCGGGTTTGTAAGAACATTAGGATTCGTATCTTTGAAAGATAAGAGCCCGCTCCTAACAAGCTTTTGCACGTCGGATTTGAAATTGAGACAAGTCTCAATGTTATGCCCTGAACCTCCTTGATGATAAGGGCATGTTTGATCCGCTTTAAACCAAAAAGGCGGATTTTTCGAAACTGAAAGGGGAGACTTAGTCTGAATGTGCCCCTTAGCCAGCAGTAACGGAAACAGTTCTGCGTACGTTACAGGTATAGGATCAAATCCTGGTGGCCGTGTTGTACGGTTGTTATTATATGGAGGACGAGCCTGCTGAAGAGGCTGTTGTGTCCTTTGTTGGTCAGGTTGGCTCTGCGCAACCTGAGGTTGATACATAGGAACAAGCGCGGGGCCGATAGCAGGAATAACAGCTGCTACTGGCTGATAACGTCGCCTTTGCTTTCCGAGAGAGATATTCCCAATATCTTGCTCTTTTTTCTTAGGGAGACCACTACCATATTTTTTAGTACCGCTCGTCGATCCAGTGTCTTTTACCAAACGTCCTTCTCGGACGGCTTCCTCAAGACGTACACCCATGCCGACCATTTCGGTGAAATCACTGGGCGCACTGGCAACCATTCGGTCATAGTAAAATGAGCTTAAGGTCTTTAAGAAGATTTTTGTCATCTCTTTTTCCTCAAGAGGTGGACAAATTTGAGCAGAAATTTCACGCCACCTTTGAGCATACTCCTTAAAGGTTTCCTTGTCCTTTTGCGACATTGATCTGAGTTGATCTCTGTCGGGTGCCATGTCCAAATTGTACTTGTATTGTTGGACGAAGGCAGTACCAAGATCTCTAAATGTACTGATCGTAGTACAGTTTAAACCCAAGTACCATTTGAGTGCGGCACCGGTTAAACTATCCTGGAAGTAGTGAATCAGCAGGTCCTGATTCTCCGTCTGAGCTGACATCCGCCGAGCGTACATCACCAGATGGCTCTGAGGGCAAGAGTTACCCTTGTATTTTTCAAAGTCGGGCACTTGGAACTTGTGCGGGACTTTCACATTTGGGACCAAGCAAAGGTCTGCGGCGTCCTTTCCAAATAGATCCTGACCGCGAATGGCTTGCAGCTCTTTCTGCATTTCCAAGAACTGCTCCTGGAATTCATCCATTCTGTCAAACATAGTTTCCTTCTTACCAGAAGGTGTTGGTAGAATCTGTCCTTCCGGGACAGTGTGCACCACAGGGGGTGGTACCGTGACTACGGCAGTAAGTCTTGGTGCCTCCCGAAGTTTGTAACCTTCAGGAGTCTTGAGTATGCCCCTGGCATCTTCGCTTTCCCGAAGTTTGTAACATTCAGGCCCAGCGGCTTCTGTTGCGATTCCCTGATCTTCAGTGATCGGCGGAAGATATCCTTCCGGGATATAGTTAACAGGCATGCCCCAAGGATGATCTTTCGGCATCTGATACCTAGGATCATACTTTTCTATGATGGGCATTGAGGTGATCTCTGAGATCACAGTTCTTTGTAGCTGAGCTTCTGCCATGGCTTGCATATCGTTACGAAGCTTTCTCATATCCTCTCTCAGAGCGTCGATCTCTTCTTTCAACTCTCTATTTTCTTCCTCAAGATCATCCATCTTTTTCTAACGATTGGCCCGAGTATTATACGAATGAGACAGCTTGACTCTAGAATCGAGACACAAACGTGAGATTCATAGGTAAGAAGAATACGCGATGTGAGAATGATGAATGCAATGATTATATTAATTGTTGTTTTTTTTGGTTTAATCAAACTAAACTTCGACAATTAGATTGAAAATATCAAACGGTGGGGAAAACCCTTTTTTATTGAATTCCAAAGGATTACAGAAATGGAAATACAGTAGATTACAAAGTGCAGAAACAGAAACCTAAACTAATGGGTCCCGAGTCCTCTTCTTTGACCGGGGCGCTTGGGCCGTTGTCGGGTTGTCATTCCTTTGCCAAGTGAAAGGAGTGAGCAAATTCCTTTGGTCATCTTGATTCTCTACAGCATGCTGCTCCAAAATTTTAATCAGAGCATCCTTCTCTTTCAGTAATTGCTGTATTTGGATACACTCTACGTCGAGGGTGCGGTACTTGTTCTTCCAAGGTCTTCTTTCCTTTTGAACTTTGTTGAGAGTAACCTGAAGCCTTTCAGTTTCCGTCATGAAGTACATGACAATTTCCCTCGGCGGAAGAATTCCGTAACGAGGATAAGGCATCTTTAGCTTGAGAGCTCTAGTTTGTACCCAATGGAGATAAGGCTCCACCGAGACACAGTCCGGTTTTCCCAAAGACTCTCGTCCTATCTTATGAACCTGTTTCCAAGCTTGCACTATTTCCATCTTTAGTGCTCTGTCATTATCTCCTTCTTTGAAGAAAAGACCTTCCAAATGAACACCCAGTGGGATGTGTCTCATCGGGTATCCAAATTGACGAAGAACCAATATCGGATGATAGTTGATTCCTCCTTTAGTTCCTATGAGGGGTATGCTGGGGAAGTTTCCACAACGGTCAATGATTCTGATTCCCTTATAAATCCTATTACACCAATCTATATTAGAGTTGGTGAGAGACATGATCTTCTGCGACCAACGTAAGACACTCTTGCAATCCCAAAAAGCGGCAGACTTGGGCAAGTGAGAGATAAACCATTTATAGAGCAAAGGTACACAGCATGTGATCTCCCCTCCGCTGTACAAATTTCCCAAGTGTACAGAATGATACGCATCTGCGAGCAAAGTCGGCACAGGGTTTCCAATGAGAAAAACCTTAATAGCGTTGATATCGACGAAGTTATTGATGTTGGGAAACAAAAATAACCCGTAGGTGAGCAAGACAAAGATGCTTTCAAAAGCAGTCCCGTTCCCTATACTAGCAAAGTATAGAGCCTTTTTTGTCAAGAACTGGGCTGGCAAACCTTGGATGCCACCCTTAGTAATCATGTGAGTCTTGACCTCAGACTCGTCCAAATGAATTGCTCTTGCAATAGTCTGATTCTTTGGAATTTCTTCCAGTCCAGAAAATGGAGCTCGATCAGTGATATGTAAATCAGTCAGATGAGAATACTCCTCCAACGTTGGTGATAGCTGGTAATCCGGGAATGTGAAACAATGATAAACCGGATCGTAGAATTGAATGAGCGCGTCCATGATCCCTTTAATCACATGGACTCTTAACAGTGGTAGCAAACCACCGTGCTTGGCTCTGAAAGCCTCTGGGTTAACGATCATCCTCGCTAACTTTCTCAAATTCCCTAGTTTTGGAACCTTAAAGGTATACTGGTGAGTTCTCCTTCTACCGAAATCCATTAGCGTAATCTTTTTCTCTAATATTTGCAATCACAGTCTTAGTTTAATTTGAAAAACAGAGAGACTAGAAGAGAAATTTTTTTAATGTTTTAATGTTTTATTAAATGAATGCATGAATGCAGCACACAAAAACATAGAAAAAACATGGGGTCAAAGGGTCGTTGTCATGAAGTCAAGGCTCTACCCATCCCCAAAGGTTTATACTAGGGTGATTTTTGTACCTGTACTCATTATCATCAGCTCCTCCCAGGAAGGAAAAACAACAAGCGGATCGCCAGTGAGTTGTGTGCAATCTTAGAGTAAGTGCCATTCACCGAGAATAGATCACCAGCCTCAAATGAGGGTAGTATCGCGTAACAACTATTTCCGATAGTTTCCGCACTACGAAAGGGTTTGGCTCCTCAGCTTCTCAGACTTAACAACCGGCCCATTGGCTATAAGAGTGAATGGGTTGCGTTGGTCAGCCTCCACTGAGGTTGATGGTCGACCCCGTCGCCATCACTTATCTTAAGTGTATACTCAATCTCACCACATGCGGCATCACACGCATTCCCAGTAGCAGAAAAATAAACACGTATAGCAATTAGGAAAAGCAATATATATATTTGTCCTAATCATCCTAGACTTATAAAGCTACGATTCTTAAGTTCCTGACAGAAATGGGTTCCCCGGCGGAAGCCCCAATCTGTGGTTCCCTGCCTAAGAGATGGACCAGCATAGGTCAATCTTTCTCTTCGGTAGAGTTCCCATTTTCCGTGGAAAACGGGGATGATGCCCTAAGGCAGAAAATGACTCTGGCAAGGAATCCCCAGCAGAGTCGCCATTTTACAAGGAAAACAGAAAGAAAGAAAGGTAAGCCTCACAGTGGGCGCCATTTTTCTGTAGCGAGCGATTTTGGACGCGGTTCTTAAGCGTTGGTCGCTCTCTGCGGTTTGAGCTTTAAACTACAGGTCGATTCATTTTTTATCCTATTGTGAGCTGAATAAGGAAGGGAAATAGATGTCTCCAATTAACCCTGCTTGCATACTGAGTTTAAACAGCGGTCTGTTAGGTTACGGATGCTATCAATGTGGGGGGCCTTTGTACTGGTTATTTGTATTTTCGCCAATACTGTTCTCTTTCTTTTTACTTGGGCAGAAGGTTTCTGGCAGGGAACAAGGATTAGGATGTTAGGACTGATGCTTTTGAAATACTGCTTTTGATTGATGGAGATATGGGATTTGGGTTTTTTGTTGATTGCGCTCGCTAAGATCTTTTCTTTCGATCTTATGCCTACGTATTCCTGTTTACCGAAATAGGGAAATCAGAGTGTTCGTAGTTCCTCCTATTCTATGGGAGGAAATGGGTGTTTTGGTGTCTTGTTCAAAGCCCAAGACATGAAGCGAAAGGTGGTTTGTATCTTGTTCAAAGCCCAAGATGTGAAGCTGAAAGGTCTATTTGTGTCTTGTTCAAAGCCCAAGACGTGAAGCGAAAGGACCTCGACTTTAGAGAGAATTTGTCATCTCTAAAGAGGGGAGAAGGAGAATTACTTTAACTGGGATACGCGGATCCGAGCAATGCCATAATTTCCGAAGAAAGGGTTTTAACCTGAAGGAGAAGACTTTAACTCAGTGTAGAGCAATGCCATCTTTCCTTAGGAATTTCTCATGCTAAAAGAGGGACAGTGGCATGGATGTAGATGATCCAGAGGCTTGCCGCTTACAGCGATTAGATGAAGGGGAAGGAGTTGTTGATGTTTGTATACTGTGAACAAGGCACAACTTTGATGCTAAAAGGTCGATTGGATCAACCAGTGGTTTTCTTATACAAAGCCTAAGAGGAGGCTAATTTTCGCTAGGAAAATCATTATACAAAGCCTAAGAGGAGGCTAATTTCCGCTAGGAAAATCATTATACAAAGCCTAAGAGGAGGCTAATTTGTGTCTCGTACAAAGCCCGAGAGAGAGGCGAAAAGTTTTTGACCCAGTGGGGCATATCGTTATACAAAGCCTAAGAGGAGGCTAGCAAAGAGTTGACTCAGTTGGAGAATCTTTTAGTAAGAGAGTGTTTTTGTATCTCGTACAAAGCCCGAGAGAGAGGCGAAAAGGTTGTTTTGACTCCACTGGGGAGAATTTTGGTATCTCGTACGAAGCCCGAGATGGAGGCTATTGTAACTGTTTCAGTTGAGTGACAGATCCAATATACTCATTTAAAAGAGAAAATCAGTTCTTATATGAGTAACACTGTACACAGGGATTTAATTTGAGGATCAGGGATATTTCCTTCTCTTTGAGGAAACGGGAAATCCAAAGGGTATCGAGACTATCCGAGTCTGCGGGTTTCCTTCCTATTTAACGAAGGGTGCTTGAGAATGTCTTTGAGACTCAAGGAAGTTAGACTGTCCGTGTCTAGAGTTTTATCTTTTGTACTATGCTTTGAGAAACAGTAGTAGACTCTATGAAAGGACTGTTCTATGAGGATGACTAGGTTCTGTTCCTATACCTCTAGGAGGTCGTCGGGACAATTTGTACGAAGCCCAAGAGGAGGCTGGAAACTTTTAAGAAGCCGACGGGTCCTTATACGAAGCCCAAGAGGAGGCTATCATTCCCGGAGGAAGAGATCATTATACGAAGCCTAAGAGGAGGCTGTGAATACTTCTAAGAAGCCGTAGGGTCCTTGAATAATGCCCAAGAGGAGGCCGATGCTTTTAAGAAGCCCGTGGGTCTATCATCTCCTTTCCATTAGGAGAGATAACTCTTTTAAAGATGAAAACCACTGGTAAACGTGCGAGGTTTACTATCCAGCGACTTTTAGCTTTTAAAGAGGGTTCCTTAGTTAAGGTCCAAGATTATGACCGTAGTGGGTACCCAAACCCCGAGACGTTCAAGGCATGCTATTCACAAGGAATAGATCAAGTCAGGAAAGTTCGAGAATTGGGAAGAAACTCAAAGATGCCATTCACGGAGAATACATTCATCTTGGGGAGTAGAGCTTCTTGACGATTCCTAAGGAGGACAGCCGAATAGAAGACTGTATCTGGTGCTCCTATTGGGGATCTAGGCGTCTATTTCTACGAATAAGTGAAACGGCGTCACCTAGTTCTAGACGTAGTTGCCGGGGAAACTCGAAATATCTATACTATTATTACACAGTAGATAAGAGTTTATGAAAGGAGACTTACAGTGAGCAGCCCCACAATACAGTTTATAATATGAAAGCAGTAAATGAAAGCGATAACCACTTACTCGGTTGTAGTGCTTCCATGCTGTTTGGTTAGTTGTTCAACAAAGAAAGATTAAAAACAACAGTACATTCAAAATCAAAGGAGAAAGTGCTTTGAAAAAGAAAGATCTGGGGCTTACAACTCAAGGAGAGGCCCAGGGTTTTTATCAGTGAGCGCACTGTTTGAATTTGTATAGAGGGACTTATACAAGTGACTGGGGCCCAAAAAGGTTTTCTGTACAAAGGGATGGGTCTTACACTCTCTCAAGAGGCCCAAAAAGGTTTAAAGAAAAGAGAGGGGCTTATAACACGAGGGTAGGCCCAAATGATTTTTGAAAAGGCGACGATCGCGCCATTTTTTTTTTGACAGTATCGGGACTTATACAATAAGTGAGGCCCAAAGACGATTTGGTCAAAAAAAAGGATTGGGTCTTACACTCTAATAGAGGCCCAAAGTGTTTTGAATGGGTCTTATAGCTCAAGGAGAGGCCCAAATGAGTTTTTATTTTTAAACGGGCGACGATCGCGCCGTTTACTTGTACAGAGGGACTTATACAATGAGTGAGACCCAAAAAGTTTTTGTACAAGGGGGGATGGGTCTTACACTCTCTCAAGAGGTCCAAAAAGTTTTGAAGAAAAATAAATGGGTCTTACTACTCGAGGGTAGGCCCAGATGATTTTTGAAAAGGCGACGATCGCGCCGTTTGTTTTTTGACGGTATCGGGACTTATACAATAAGTGAGGCCCAAAGACGATTTGGTCAAAAAAAAGGATTGGGTCTTACACTCTAATTGAGGCCCAAAGTGTTTTGAAAATGATTTATGAGGTTGAATTAATCCAAAACCCTAATTTGTTTTCAAAAATGTATTTAATTGAATAAAAATTCAATTAAAATGATCAAAAATTGTTTAACATGTGAAAAACAAATTGTGATCTTGGATTAATGCTTCAAAAATTAAGTATTGACCTACAAAATAATTAGAAAGCATTAAAAGTTGCAAAATCAATGTAGAAAAAATATTTAAAATGCCAAAAACAATCAAAATATTAATTCTTTACAAAAATATCAATTATATGAAATAAATAATATTTTTGGGATTTTTTGATAAAATAAAATATTTTAACATTTTTGTGAATTATTAAAAAAAGAATCAACTCAAAATCATTAAAACTCAGAGAGAAATTAATTTTTGAATCAATTAAACAAAATCACAAAATTCAAATATTTGAATTTGAAAAAAAAGGCGCCAAGAACAAGCTGAAGAACACCCGCGTGTTCTTGGTTTCTCAGATTTGCGTTTTCTATCCAATCTCCATGAATACGTAATCATATCATGCAATCCACATATCATTATGCTCGTCTCAACCTCACGATCATGTCTATGTACTTTAATTTCATTTAAATTAAACATACAACAAGAAATCACGAAGAAACCTCAAGAACCCTAATTTCTGCATGAAGGCTAGGATTTTTGATACACGATTCAAACAATGCAATTAATTTAGGGAAAACATTCCATGCATGATTATGAACATATGGCCAAATTATTGTGCGAGGAAATATGCATAGATTGAGAGATGACCAAGTATGTGCTTACCTCCAAGCCGTGACAGCAAGTTCAGAGTGATTTTTGATTTGGAGGTGTTACAAATGAGTTGTGATGATTTGGACAGCTTCCCTACACCCTATGGATTGTGTTTGGACGGTTGGACTTGATTGAAATTGGCTGGATCATTTTGTGGTACCTCAGCTGCACCTTGTTTGAAAATTTGAGCAACCAGCTGGTGATTTCATGAAATTGATGTTTCAGAAGTTATGTGAGTGTTTGATCAGCTCATATGTGATGTATGTGAGGTGTGTGAGTGATTGGTTTGTGCAGAATTGCTCTCAAACTCAAAACCCGATAGCTACCTTGCTAAGAAAGGCATTTTTGCCAAGAGAAAGAGATTTTGAGGAAAGCATCTGTTAGATGGCTTTGGTGTACTTAAACTGACCACAATTGAGCTCTATTTATAGTAGAGCAAGTTTGTTTTGCAAGGAATAGTGCATGGCAGCTGGTAAGTAGGTTTGGCCAATGTTGGCAAATGAAAATCCAAGTCTCCTCTAGCCATTGACTAGAGGTTAGGGCACAGAGCTTTGGTCCCCTTGGTCTTGGATAAGTCTTGACTGATTTCAGATGAGAATGGCTCAGTCCATGCCACCTTGATGGTTCCATTGAATGCCTCATTCCAAATTTGAAGTCTTGTCCCTATTTTGGCAACTCTAGGTTCAACATGCTATTCCTTCTTCCTTGGACCTTGGAGGCTTGGCTCAGTGATTGTCCCCTTTAGATTCAATCCTCTGAGGTGTCCAAGTGGATTGGAGCAATTGAATTTGGCTGATTTTGGCAAATCGACCAAAGTTGCAAATTCTGCCTTGCCTTGACAGATTTCAGCAAGGCAACTTGGCAATGTTGTATCTCATGGTGTAGGTTGAATTTGGCAATGTTCTTGGCCATTTTGGAAAGCTCTTACATGATACAACAACTATTTGAACAAGTTTAATTTTGATCTCTTTTGATTCCAAGTGAAAAATCCCCCTACATTTGGCAAAAAGTGAAGGCAAATTCTGACTTAGTGAAAATTTCACTAAGCGTTGGAAAAAGTGACATTTTCACTTTTCAGCCACTTTGATCACTCCATAACTCAAAATCCTTAATGAATTGGAATGACTTGTAGTTGAAGTTTTTGTAGGTGATAATGAGGGCTACAAATCCATCTTTGGATGAGAAAAAATGGCCTTGTGGTTTAGGAGTTATGGTCCTCCAAAGTTGGTACCTTTGCCACTTTATTTTTAACTTAGAAAAATTTCTAAGTTTTATGGTTACCCCTTTTACAAGTTATCTCACTTTTCTTGATTTTTCTTGATGAATGATGATTCAAATCATACATTAACATCATTTTAGGGTTAAAAATCCATTTTGGTGAAAAATCTCAAAAAGTCAAAGTTGACTTTTGTGCACAGTTGACTTTTTATCAGATGAATTCCAAACTGTGCAATTCTTCAGGAAATCATGTCCTTGACCTAAATCAAACCTGATGGACATGTTCCATGGGTGTCATAGGGTATATTCAATCATGTATTAGGGTTTGGGAGCATGTCCTGGTCAAAAGTCAAAGTTACAGTTGACTTTTCCCTTAAAACCCTAATTGTGGTGCAGATGAAAATGAGACTTGTTGCTCAAGCTTCTTGGATCAATCCATTGTTCCAAATGGATCAATATGGTGTATTAGAGACCCTCAAATCATCTCTTGAGGTCTTGGCTCATGGTTTGTCCCAAAAGTCAACTTAGGGGTGAATTAGGTCAAGAAACCCTAATTCCTGATTTTTGATGAATGCATCCCCTGAGGCAAAATTGACTTGATGCATGGGTTTATGAGGTTCCATGAAGCATATTAGGTCATGTTTTGGATCATTGCCTTGTGCCCAGATGAAAATTTCCATCTGGAGGCCCTGGTCGACCAAAACCCTAATTTGGTGACACTGTCGATCTTGAGACTTGATCCACCTAGAAGGGAGCAACCTTGTGCTTAATCCTTGAAGTGGGAGTCCTTTTTGATCCATTGTGGATGTTTGAGAGATTAGACAAGTTGAAGATCATGTCATTTCTTGATTGATCCTTTGTCTAAGCACTCAGAGAGGGCTTGAAACCCTAATTTTGATTGTAGTGGATGCTCACCTATCTTTGGGGAGGCTAATGAAGCATGATGGTTCATCCATATTGTGATGATGATTTTCACAATGATGGGAAATCTAAGTGGTCAAAATTTGGGGTATTACAGGTAGCTCTAAAGGGAGAGAATCCAAGACTTAAACAAGTCTTGAGATCCATGGGAGGAAGAGAGTGAAAGAGAAGAAATGAGAAAGAGAAGGAGAAGATGAGATACAATAAATGGAAGCAAGCACATCACATCATAAATTTCCAACTCAAATCATCAAAAATGTTTCAAAGATCAATGCAAAACAATTCAAGTAAGCATGCAAAGATAAACATGAAAAAAAAGCAAGCATACTTGTATGGAATGCACAATTAAGCATACATGGACTTCATATCAAAATGAAATGAGAAAGATAAGATGAAGACGAGTGCAAGTTAGAACCAAAATCATATTATCATCAACAATTCCCACGTGCAAAAGGAAATCAAAGCATGAGACATTATGCACCAAAGAAAGCTACCAAAAAGAGGACAAAGTTCCAACACTTAAGCATACTCAAACATTATTCAAACATGATCCATAAATGGAAAAACTTGGTCACAAGGGACCTCAACCAAGGGTAAACATCATATCAAATGCACATGCAAATAATCAAGAAGAAACTCAAGCAAATAGGCATGGCAAGTCAACTTGTGTAAAGAGATGTCAAGATATAATCATGCATAAGTCATTTAAGCACAAATAATCAAACATACATCAAATAACAATAAAAAATTGTGAGATTAAAACTCAAATGACCTAAGTCAGAAACCAATCACATGTCAAAAGATCTCACAAAAATTCACAAGTTAAGCACCTCAAACAAATGAGCAAAGATCACATAAGAAACATGACACAATATGAAAAAGAGATGGACTAAAATACAATATGAAATGATTTTAAAAATATTAGAAAAAGGTTTTTAAGGACCTCAAGATGTCCTCTGAAAAATACAAAAAGAATGAGATGCAAATCATGTATAGATGATGAGAACAAAAATCAACAAAGCAAGGTGTGCATATATGAAACAATCCAAAAAGAAATTAATTAAACAATTAATTCAGGGGCACAAAATAAAATAAAATAGGAAAATAAAATTTTCCAAAATTTTATAAAAATGCCAAAGATGATCCATGATTTTTTTGGTGATTTTTAAATGCATAAAACTAATTTTAAAAATTAAAAAGTAAAATGAAACAATTAAATGAAAATAAAACGAAAATAAAACAGCCAGGGGTGCAACACAAGCAAATTACACGTTGAAAAATATAAAATGGGCTGAACAGGGGGGTGGGAACAGCAAGCCCAAATCAAACAATCCATCAACGCACCAAACAAAAAACACATGGACCCAGTCAACCATCTGGACTCACATAAACCATTGGATCAATCAAACGCTTCACATGCAGTTAACAAAATCACAAGGTAAACAAAATGGAAGGCCATGATTAAAGTTTCACGATACCAATGATACACGCGCACACATCCACACCATTCAGAAATTAAAAAGCAAACACGTGAATAGCACATGGCATTTTAATGCGTTGGCACAAAGAGAAACGTCAGATCAAATCAACGTGCAAGATCAAGTCAACCAATCAACAAGTCAATCATGATAGCTGGCTCAGATTTGATGCACATGATAACAAACATGGAATGTAAACACGCAATTACTAAAATAAAAGGTGATTTTAAATGACTTGGCAACACGTGAGCCCTCAGATCTGGACCACCAACGGTCCAGATTATGTCTTCTCCAATGAAACCTCACCGGCCTGAAACAAAAACCAGACGCCGGAGCCCTAGCTCCGGTCGTCTCCTCCGGCAACATGCACTTCAAAAATTCCCAGAAATTGCAAACGAGTACACCATTCCAACCAGAATTCAACAAGGATCACCAATATGCAAATAGTTTTAACAGATCATACATGGTTTGTGCAAATCGAAGCAAGAAAGTTTGGATCTAAAAACTTAAATCTCAAAATTCAAACAATCCACACGTCCAAACTCAAAACTAAATAGATCAGCATCATCATTGAACATCATAGATCATTTTGCAAGCAAGAAAAACAAGTTATATGATCATGAAAAGTACGTTAACCTGAGAACTATAGAGCTCAAAATACACTAAGAACTCCTTCCAAAAGTTGCAGATCTTCCTCTTTTGAGCTCTATTTGCAAAATAAATGCAAATAGAGGCTTGAAATTGGCTGGATCTAAGGTTTTGAACTTGACCCCTCTTGAAATCAACTTGATGAAAACCTTGCTCAGAGCTTCAAATGATGGATGATTCTTGTTCTATGGAGTGTGCTGATCACAAATATGGGAAGAAATCTCACTGAAACTCTAGGAGAAAGGCGTTTGGAATGAGAGAAAGTTTGGAGTGAAGAATGAATTCTGAGCAGAAATGAGTGCATGACCTAGCTTTGTGCGTGTGAGTTAGCTTATATACACCTCATTAGACCTCTGATCATGATTAAAATTTGATTAATCCCTTGGTTAATGAGTTTGGATGGTTTATGCAAATTTGCACTTTGTGTTGTACCACTTGATTCACACGTGCATGGGCAAGCCTTTCATGATGAATCACTCACATTTCATTTGCTAATCACACCTGAATTGGATTTGGGCTTTGAAATGGTTTAATTTGTGAGATACGAATCAATTTGAACTTTGGTCATTTGAGAAATTCATGGGGTATATGGCACGGATTCACTTGATTCAAGGGTAAAAAATGGTCCTCATGAGGTGTACTTGAATGTTGTAATGTGACATGAACCAATAAAAGTCATTACAAGTCAATTGGAACCAAAATGCAAATGGTGGAAAAATTGGTACATATGGAAAGCCCTAAAACACACCTTGCCTTGCCTTAGCCATAACCTGAGTTTCACAAATGCTATGGAGATGTTCTAGTACTTGTTGGAAAGGGGAGAAAAAGATCTTCAACTTTCATGTTTGAGGAAAATTTATTTGAAGCTTCTTTTATGATGAAAAGTCAAGTTGAATGTAAAAACTTGCCAAAAATGGAAACTTCTCATTATAGGTCATTTTCCAAATTTAGTAACTTTTGTACAAACCCTTGATTCTTGATAAATGGTATGAAGCTTGACCCTTGAAGATCATATGAGGATGTGAGACCTTGAAAACCCTGAAGAGAACCTCCAAATTCCACAGTTGACTTCCCCTCTCACTGTTGACTTTTCTTGGCCTACAAGCAATTGATCCACTGAACATCTTTCACAATAAAACACTAGCCAAGTCTTCCTATATGAGCACTTGTGAGCATATGAAACCCATGAGAGGATGCTTGAATCCACAAAGTTCAACAAGAAGCCCTTTTGAAACCAAAACCCTAATTTGGTCCCTCTGGTTAGGAGGGAAAGATTCACTTGAAATCCTTTGCCATTCTTGACCTTATGAAGATATGATGAACTCCTCAAACCACCTTGAGGCTTGAGACTCCTTTGAGATGAACCAAGTACCTTGATCCCATGCAAAGAACCAATGCCATGCACAAATGCTAATGCAAGGAATGCAAAGAAACATAAGCCAGTTAGCTAAAAGTAAGAGGGCAAATTTTGGGGTGTTACAGCTGCCCCTATTCAATTAACTTGGACCTGAAAGGGTGATAGCAACGGCTTTCAGACATTCAAGGTAGAAGGTGATTGAATACAAAAAGAACCCGGAAATTTGCAACCTGGGGGTAATGAAAATGAAAACGAGCACGACCGAAAGCGGGCTCGAAAAGGATAAACGAGTACGACCGAAAGCGGACTCAAAAAGGATAAACGAGTACGACCGAAAGCGAACTCGAAAAGAAAGACCGGCCGAAAACGCTCTTCCAACAACAAATGAGTACGACCGAAGGCGGACTCAAAAAGGATAAACGAGTATGACCGAAAGCAGACTCCAAAAGGATAAACGAGTACGACCGAAAGCGGACTCAAAAAGGATAAACGAGTACGACCGAAAGAGAGCTCGAAAAGAAAGACCGGCCAAAAACAGAATTTCAACAACCAAATGAGTACGACCGAAAGCGGACTCATTGGGGATACAAAGGAAAACGAGTACGACCGAAAGCGGACTCGAAAAGAAAGACCGACCAAAAGCGGAATTTTATACAGCAAACGAGTACGACCGAAAGCGAACTCGAAAAGAAAGACTGACCGAAAGCGGAATTTCAAACAGCAAACGAGTATGACCGAAAGCGAACTCGAAAAGAAAGACCGATCGAAAGCGGAATTTCAAACAGCAAACGAGTACGACCTAAAGCGAACTCGAAAAGAAAGACCAACCGAAAGCGGAATTTTAAACAGCAAACGAGTATGACCGAAAGCAAACTCGAAAAGAAAGACCGACCGAAAGCGGAATTTCAAACAGCAAACGAGTACGACCGAAAGCGAACTCGAAAAGAAAGACCGACTGAAAGCGGAATTTCAAATAGCAAACGAGTACGACCGAAAGCGAACTCGAAAAGAAAGACCGACCGAAAGCAGAATTTCAAACAGCAAACGAGTATGACCGAAAGCGGACTCGAAAAGAAAGACCGACCGAAAGCGGAATTTCAAACAGCAAACGAGTACGACCAAAAGCGAACTCGAAAAGAAAGACCGACCGAAAGCGGAATTTCAAACAGCAAACGAGTACGACTGAAAGCGAACTCGAAAAGAAAGACCGACCGAAAGCGGAATTTCAAAGAGCGGACAAACCACATGGGATACTTCTACTGGGGATGATGAAATAACAAAGAGTGCGAGGACGTCCGAAGACGAACTCGAAAAGAAAGACCGGCTGAAAACGGACTTTCCAACCCAAGATAAGCAGAATTAATGGATCTACAAAGATAAGTCCGCTGGGGAATAGAGAAATCTAAACATACACTCTGCGGGGGAGTGTAGGAAGGACCGACAAGAAGGACTAATCCACTGGTTGCGGTGTAGTGTTAACCAACATCTTCTGAATCATGTCACTTTCTGCTAGGGAAAGGAGCTGGTAAGGAAATCAAACCTGGCTTATGCCTCGAATGCATATGTTTGAATTTTGCCGTAATCCTCCACACGAAGTGGAAATTCTACGCATTTGGGAGGATGCCATGCAAGAATGCTTATACAATGCAAAAGAGGCGCCTCAGTAAAATAAATGCTGAAGGCGAAGGCAAACTCCACTGGGGACGACAAAATAAATTGTCCCCGAAATCAAAGACCCTGCTGAGAAAGACTTCACTCTGCTGAGAAAGACTTCACTTTGCTGAGGAAGACATTGATCACAAATTCTGCTGGAGATGAAAGCTCCGAGAGAAAACCCACTCTGTTGGGGATGGCTAGGAACGAATATTGAAGATGGAAACTCTTCCGCTGGGGATCACCAAATACTCCAGAACTTGGATCTGACGCCTGCCTAAACGATTGGACTTAAGACCTGCTGGGGATACCAATCACCTCCAGACTCTGCTTGGGGATATGAGCACCTTTATCCTGCTGAAGAGTACTGATCATCATCGGCATATCTACTTGGAAAATAGTAGTTGTCATCATCCACCCTGCTAGGGGATGAACACACTGTTTCCTGACTAGCTGAGGAAAAAACGACTGCCCCATATCCTGTGGGGAAACACCATCTTTGATCAAATAAGATACTCTATCAATCTCTTGCTGGAGAGGTTGCAGAAATGACAATTTCTGGCTACCTGCTGAGGAAAGGTGAGCCAAATCACAACTCTGGCTGGGATGAACCTCTTATGTCCTGCTAAGGGGGATGATCCACAATGACTCCGCTTGGGGAATTACCTCTTTGTACTCTATTGAGGAAGACGATCCTCGATACTCCGACTGGAGAGAGCATCAAACTACTGAGGACGATCAGACTTCAAAGTTGGGGAGCAAAGCTCTACTGGGGAGGTACACCTGTCATCCTGCAAAACCAACAGAAAGGTCTACGTGCAATAATGATTACTTCGATTATCGTCACAGTGACTGACGCCTAAGCAATTGCCACTATTTTCCAACTTGTTTCATAAAGCTCAACATTTTAGCATGTAATGTTTATAAAAAATATCGGACATTTTCACAAACAAAACAGGTAAAACAAAAAACAAAAGCTCTTTGACTGAAATGCAAACTTTATTGAATGGATTGGCCTGTAAATAGGCATTTACATCTGGAAGCAATTCCTGAAAAGAGGTAATTGCGCAAAAAGTAAAAGAAAATACAAATGTCAGAAATGTGGGGAACATACATCCACTATGACTCGACTCAGCTATAACCCATATGACTTGTTTATCCGCAGATTCTTTGGCCTTTGAAGATGGCTGACTGGACTGATTCCTTTCCTTCGAATTTTCCAAGTGTGAATAGTGATCACAGATCGAACGCGGATCGTAGTCTTTGCTTTTAAATCCCTAACTTTTGCCTGGATCGCCATTTTCGGGTTTTCAATCCACCGGGATACTCATTTTTGCCAAAGTTGCCTTTTCAGGTTTTCAACCTTGCGGGTTTATTTCTTTTTTCTTTTTTTTATCCCTAATTTTTGCCCAAACCTTTTCTTTTTATGGTTCGCCAGGATGCCCCATTTTTTCCTGAACCTTCTTTTTATGTTCAGCGGGTCTCTTTTATGCAAAGTATTTTTTTTACTACATCCACGTTCATAGGGGACGTAAAATCTTCGCCATCCATAGTTGAGAGTAATAAGGCTCCACCAGAGAAAACTTGTCTTACTACATATGGCCCTTCGTAATTCGGAGTCCACTTGCCCCTGTGATCTGTTTGAGGAAGAGTGACCCTTTTCAGAACTAATTCACCAGTTTGGAAACACCGAGGACGCACTTTCTGATCAAATACTTTTTTCATCATGCTCTGATACAACCTGCCATACGCAATGGCTTTCAATCTCTTTTCTTCAATAAGGTTCAGCTCATTCAACCGAGAACGCATCCGCTCAGCTTCATCAAGCTTCACGTCCGTCAGAATTCTCAAAGAAGGAATCTCAACTTCTAATGGTAGAACTGCTTCCATACCATATACCAGTGACAAAGGAGTTTCCCCAGTTGATGTGCGTACCGAAGTACGATATCCGTGCAAAGCGTAAGGAAGCATCTCATGCCAGTCCTTGTATGTCACTACCATTTTCTGCACAATCTTCTTTATGTTCTTATTTGCTGCTTCAACAACCCCATTTATCTTCGGACGATAGGGAGAAGAATTGTGATGTTCAATCTTCAAGCTCTGGCATAGCTCCTTCATCATCTTATTATTCAGATTTGAACCATTATCAGTAATGATTCTCTCCAGGACTCCATATCGGCAGATGATGTCCTTCTTAATAAACCGGGCTACCACTTGTCTGGTGACGTTGGCATACGATGCTGCTTCTACCCACTTCGTGAAATAATCAATAGCCACCAAGATAAAACGATGTCCATTCGAAGCAGTCGGCTCGATCTTCCCAATTATGTCAATGCCCCACTTGGCAAAAGGCCAAGGTGATGACAAAACATTCAGAGGAGTAGGCGGTACATGTACCTTATCAGCATAAATCTGGCATTTATGACATTTCCGGGCGTATTTAAAACAATCAGACTCCATAGTCATCCAATAATACCCCGCTCTCAACAATTTTCTTGCCATAGCATGCCCATTGGCATGAGTACCGAAGGAACCTTTGTGAACCTCTTCCATTAACAAGCCTGCCTCGTGTTCATCAACATAACGTAGCAAGACCATGTCAAAGTTTCTCTTGTATAACACATCGTCTTTGTTCAAAAAGAAGTTTCCTGATAACCTCCTCAATGTCTTTTTATCCTTGGAAGATGCCCCAGCTGGGTATTCCTGACTCTTCAAGAAGACTTTGATGTCATGATACCAAGGCTTGCCATCTAATACCCCTTCAACTGTAAATACAAAAGCAGGCCTGTCCAAGCGCATGATTCTGATTGAAGGAGTTTCATTCCAACGATTCACTTGATACATTGATGACAACGTTGCCAACGCATCAGCCATCTGATTCTCAACCCTGGGAATGTGATGGAAGTCCACTCTATCTAAGAAAGGTAACAACCTTCTGGCATAGTTGTTATACGGAACAAGATTCGCTTGACGAGTCTCCCATTCACCTGTAATCTGATTAACCACCAACGCAAAATCACCATAAACATCGAGGTTCTTGATTCTCAAATCAATCGCTTCTTCTAACCCCATGATGCATGCTTCATACTCTGCCTCATTGTTGGTGCATATGAACGCTAATCGGGCAGTGAAGGGTATATGAGAACCCTGTGGAGTCATAAGGATTGCCCCGATTCCGTTACCATATGAATTAACAGCTCCATCAAAAACCATTTTCCACTGAGATTCAATCTCAGGTCCTTCATCAAGCAAAGGTTCTTCACAATCTTTCATCTTCGGATACATGATATGCTCATCCGGAAATTCAAACTTCATCGGTTGATAATCCTTAATTGGCTGTTCGGAAAGATATTCTGACAAAAAACTTTCCTTAATGGCCTTTTGGGAAACATACTGAATATCGTATTCCGTCAGAACCATCTGCCAACGGGCTATTCTACCAGAAAGTGCTTGCTTCTCAAACGCATACTTGATCGGATCCATCTTCGAAATCAAAAGGGTTGTGTGGTTTAACATATACTGCCTCAAACGCTTAGCTTCCCAAGCGAGTGCACAACATGTTTTCTCCAGCATCGAGTACCTCAACTCACAATCAGTAAACTTTTTGCTCAGGTAGTAGATGGCGTACTCTTTTCTACCTGACTCGTCGTGTTGACCGAGCACACACCCCATTGAATTCTCAAGAACCGTAAGATACATAATCAAAGGCCGTCCTGGCACTGGTGGAATAAGGACCAGAGGTTCCTGCAAGTATTCTTTTATTCTCTCGAACACCTTTTGACAATTTTCATTCCACCTGACCGCTTGATCTTTTCTTAACAACTTGAAGATTGGTTCACACGTGGCTGTGAGATGCGAGATGAACCTAGCAATGTAGTTTAATCTCCCCAAGAAACCACGAACCTCTTTTTCTATTTTCGGCACAGGCATTTCTTGAATGGCTTTTACCTTTGCAGGATCAACCTCGATACCTTTTTCACTAACAATAAACCCCAGCAATTTTCCTGATCTCACCCCGAAGGTGCATTTGTTAGGATTCAACCTCAGTCTGAATTTTCTCAACCTTTCAAATAACTTCTGAAGATTCACCAGATGTTCTTCCTCCGTCTGTGACTTCGCAATTATATCATCAACATAGACCTCAATCTCTTTGTGAATCATATCATGAAAGAGAGTCACCATCGCCCGCTGGTAAGTTGCCCCTGCATTTTTCAATCCAAAGGGCATCACTTTGTAGCAAAAATTTCCCCACGGTGTTATGAATGTTGTTTTCTCCATGTCCTCTGGGGCCATCTTGATTTGGTTATACCCAGAGAAGCCATCCATGAAGGAAAACACCGAATACTGAGCAGTATTGTCGACTAACACGTCAATGTGAGGAAGCGGGAAATTGTCCTTTGGGATTGCTCTGTTCAAATCCCTGTAATCAACACACATCCTGACCTTCCCATCCTTCTTAGGTACAGGCACGATGTTAGCAACCCATGGAGGATAATTCGTCACGGTAAGAAATCCGGCGTCCAACTGTTTCTGAACCTCTTCTTTGATTTTGACAGACATCTCTGGTTTAGTTCTTCTCAACTTTTGCTTGACCGGAGCACAACCTTCTTTGAGTGGTAGCCGGTGTACAACAATATCAGTATCGAGCCCAAGCATGTCTCGGTAAGACCAGGCGAAGATGTCCACATACTCTCGGAGCATTTCAATCAATCTTCCCTTGACACTGTCTTCCAATACAGCCCCTATCCTTACTTCCTTTTTGGCGTCCTCGATTCCCAGATTCACAATCTCAATTTCCTCCTGATGAGGCAGGATGACTCTCTCCTCTTGCTTCAATAATCTGGCCAACTCTTCGGGCAGTTCACAATCTTCGTCAGTCTCTTCTTCAGCCTGATAGATTGGATTTTCAAAGTCATACCGAGCTATAGCTGAGTCATGATCGGTGTCATCTGAACAAAAAGACCTGCATGATTGATGAGGTATGTTTTATTATGTATGCAACAAAAGAAACACATTGCCATTTTGATGTGGGTTTTTAATGCATAAAAATAAAACAAAAAGACAGAGATCAAAATATTTGAGTGTGAAAACTCCTTTATTGATGATAAAGCAAAACATGCAACAGTTAAAAGCCCTACAAATAAAATCACTACGTCTTGGGCAGAACGCCGGATTAACATAAAAGGAAAACAAAGCAATTACTCGAAGCCAGTCACTTGAATGACTTTCTCAGAAGACCAGTTGCACAGACTTTCTCCTGGGACTCAAGGGCGAATCCAGCTATCCGTGTCACAATCACTGTCCCCTTCTTCCTCAATGGCATTAACCCTGTCGAAGAAAACACCGGCACTGGTGAAACGGACTGGGCCATAGAATTTGGGAGGATCCCCGTTTCTCCTGGATGGCTTGTATCCCAATCCATAGGTATCCCTCTTCTCCTGAACTTCAACCACTTGGCCCCACCTCTGTGAGCTACCAGCTTCAACCACAGCTTTGGCGTCTTTAAACGAAGACATAGACACTTCAGGCTGATTTGCCACTGCAGGCTACTCTGTGGTCTCAGACTGGACAACCTCTTTAGAAACCTTCACCTTCTCAAACCCCTGACACAAAGTCTCATGGATTTCTCCATCCACTTCCACGTACTTAAAAGTTGACAGCTGACTAATCATTATGTCTTCTTCTCCGCACACTGTCACTACGTGACCATCACCCATGTATTTTAGCTTTTGATGCAAAGTGGAAGTTACAGCGCCTACACCATGAATCCAAGGACGACCCAACAAACAGCTGTATGCTGGCTGAATATCCATTATATAAAATGTTGCATCAAAGATTTCTGGCCCAACCTTGATCGGAAGCATAATCTCACCAAAGACAGATCTCTTTGAGCCATCAAAAGCTCGCACCACTAAGTCACTTGGTGTGCAAATTAAACCCCTGGTATCTAACTTCATTAATGTTTTCTTTGGCAATACATTCAACGATGATCCAGTATTAACCAATACATGTGACATCAGTGAACCACGACACTCAATCGAAATATGCAGGCATTATTATGATTCCTCCCTGCGGGAGTCAAATCAAGATCTGTAAAGCCTAAGCCATTACCTGCATTCACGTGCGCTACAACCCCTTCCAGCTAGTTAACAAAAATCTCTTGAGGAACATAGGCTGCATTCAAAACTTTCAGAAGAGCATTCCTATGGGCTTCAGAACACAATAGCAAAGACAGAATAGAGATCTTGGATGGGGTCTGATGTAACTGGTCCACGATCTTGTAATCACTTTTTCGGATGAGTCTCATAAACTCCTCTACATTTTCAGAAAAAGCATCCTCAACCGGCTTTACTGTAGAATCCACAATCACTGGAGTCTGAACAGAACCATCCATTGCCTATTTTCCCCTATCTTGCCTAGAAGTACTGGGCTGATCATTAACAGGAGTAAGCACTCTACCACTTCTCATTATAGCATCAGCTTCAACCTTAACCTCTGAACTAGAACTCACTGACGAAGTAGTCAATAATTCCTGCTTTTGTCCATTGACAAACACCTCTGCGCCGTAATTCCAGGGAATAGCCTTAGTGCTTTCATACGGAATGGGTCCAGCCCTTGTGATAATAACTGGAGGTGGCCTTGCCGGACCAGAAATAGTAATTGTTTTGAAAGGAATGGTAATAGTAGCAACCTTCTCACTAACAACCTCTTCTTGTTGATTACACCGATCAAACTGTAAACAACCCTCATCAATCAGATTCTGGATACCCATCTTCAATGAATCACAACCATTATCCTTCGCCAAACAATCTGACCAGTTCTCATCATAACCCGGATAGACGCCACCCTTCAATAACCTGTTTTTAACCACAACCAGCGGAGTCTTCAGCTCCTCAACATCCATGATCAAATTCAAAGTTCACATTCCTCGATTATCGCATTCACCCTCGGCCCATTGTGATCAGGCATCGGGCTTTGCACAACATTAGGTCCATCATTAGCAAAGCTGATAGCCTTTGAATCTAGCAAGTCCTGGACTTTATGCTTAAAAGCTTTACAATCCTCGAGATGATGCCCCGGTGCCCCAGAATGAAAATCATAATGGGCGTTAGGATTGTATCCGGGAGGCAGATTACCAACAGGAGGAGCCAAAGTCCTCTTTTCAACTAACTTCAACTGAAGTAAATACTGAAACAATTGTGAATATGGTAGAGGTAGAGTATCAAAGTGTCTATTCTGCTTAGGTGTGAATTTTTGTTGGCGCGGAGCGTGATTCTGTTGTTGAGGTGCTGTCGGAGGTGGGAGTGCTGCAGGAATAACCACTGAAGCCACCTGCTGGCTATGGTTTTGTTATTGTTTCCCCTTACCCCTATAGGATGATACAACATTGGCCTCTCCTTTCTTCTTATAACCATCAAATGGCTTCTTTCCATGCCCGGAAGACGATCCGTCACCACTAGAAACTTTTCCAGCCTTAATTCCAACCTCTATCTTCTGTCCGATCGCAATCACGTCTGCAAACTTGCCTAGTGAACAAGGTAATAGCTTTTCATAATAGTACTTAGGCAGTGTGTCCATAAACATATCCAACATTTCCTTTTCCAGCATTGGTGGCATCACCCTAGCCGCCAATTCACGCCACCTTTGTGCGTATTCTTTGAAACTTTCATCATTTTTCTGGGACATGCTCAACAGCTGAGTTCTGTTGGGAGCCATGTCTGTGTTGTACTGTTAATGCTTGATAAAAGCTGCAGCTAGCTCTCTCCAAGTACGAACATCTCTACTTTCCAGTGCCGTGTACCACTCCAAAGACGCGCCAGACAGGCTGTCTTGGAAAAAGTGCATCATTAGCTTTTCGTCCTTGGCATGGGCAGCCATCTTCCTGGTATACGCCTTTACATGAGTTCTTGGGCAGGTAGAACCATTATACTTCTCCAGTGTTAGAATCTGAATCTTGTGTGGAATGACAATATCAGGGACCAACCCTAGGTCGTCCAAATCTATTCCCAGATCATCCTGCTTCACAACCCCTTTCAGTTACGCCTCGATTAAATGAATCCTCTCATCACTGACCATAGGAAGACCAGCGTCCAAGCTTCTGACTGAAAAAACATCTTGTTGATCATCAAAACGATGGCTATGGATAGCTCGAATAGTGCTTCCTTCTCCAACCACTGAAGGAATCCCACCCTGTCCACCAGCGCCAGGAATAGGAATGTTGATACCAGCACCACCTCCGCCCGGAGGAATAACACGATTAAGAAGACAACCGTGTAAGATACCATTTTCATCAACCTGCGACACTAAAGGCTGAACTAGAGTTCTGAATTCATTCTGACTCAGCACCACACCCTACATCATCTCCATGAATTGATTGATGCGAGCTTTCATAGCTGCCATGTGTGCCTGAACTTTGTCCATCACTCTGCTTTGATTAAGCCTGGTAGAATACTGATGAGTTGGTTGATCAATCCTGACTGTCAAAAAGAGAGAGCATAAGAAAACCAGAGAAACCAAGATAACCTGCAATGCAAAATGAGATGATTATACAAATGCAAACATGTATGAACATTATCAAGGCGATCTATCCCTTGATTCTAGTTTTAACAACAGAAGAGAACTGAATTCCTGATCATATAAAGAGAATAAGCATCTATTACAACACAAGTCTGAATGAGCATACACAAAGATCCCGACCAACAAGCCTGGCGGTGATCCCGGAAATACAAAGAAAACAACATCAAGGAAACTAAAGCATATCATCAAGACTCAGCCGTGCTAGAATTCCCCATTCGTCATTCTTTTTACACCAATTCTGCACTTCCTTGAGAAGCTTCTTGGTATTAGGATGCTCTGGTCTCTGAATCAACTCCTGAATCAAAAGATCCCTCCTGTGCAAGATTCCAGTTAAAAAACGACTATGCAATTCCCAATCATCTTCTCCAGAAGCTCCACCTGAACTTGGACCTTCGCTTCTGGCTCTTTTCACTTCGGCTTGGATCTACAGCTGTTCCATATCTGCCATGGTTTCCTTGAGCTTTTCCTCAACTGCTCTCCTCTCAAAGATCCCTGATAAAATCTCCTTATCCTTTTTCCGAAGCTCTATCTTCAAACCTTTGATCTGTTCCAGATACTTGTCCTCTTTCAACTTGTTGGCAGTAATTGCTGTATTCCGACGGTCACTGAACCTGTGAATTCTTGACATAGCATAAGCTAACTCTTTCTTTTTGGACGGAAGGACCTTGCTAACACTTTTCAACGCTTGAGCCACTTTCTCTCTAGTTGTGGCTTCTTTAGACAATTATTTCTCCTTCGCAGCCAATAGTTCTGATTTCAACCTGGCAGCATGGATAGCTTCACCTTTTTCGTGCTTCAACTGACCAACCTCTCTGCCCAGCTCACGATTCTCTTCTTGGAGTTTCTCCTTCTCAGCCCATAACTTATCATACTTCTCTATATCAACAGTCGTGGGAGCTTTGATCATCAAAGGATACAGAGGTGGTTCCACCGGGAAGGGAAGAAGCCCCTCTTCTGCTCTTTTCTTAATCCACTCTTCATAGGAAGGAAATGCCTGGTTGTTACATTTCCCAAATGAAGTTTTTCCCTTCTTGGTCACCTGCTTCCAAGCATTCACAATCTTCCTTATAATCTCTTGATCTCTAGTACCATTGAAGAATAAGGACTCTCTGATATCTCGCTCTTCAGGTGGACCTCTCAAAGGATAACCAAACTGCCTGATAACAAGGGAAGGATTATAGTTAATTCCACCTCTTCTCGCTATCAAGGGTACATTAGGGAATTCTCCGCACTTGCAAATAATCTCCATTCCTAGCAAGTCATGGTTGAACCAAACAATGTTGTCAGCAGTCAAGCCCATTAACCTTTTTGTCCATTTTAGAGAATCTCTCGTATCAACGAAAGCACCAGCTTCGGGGAGATGACTCAAAAACCAAGTAGATAAGAGTGGTGCACAGCAACTCACAGTTCTTCCACGTCTATTTTCATCTTTTAGTGGACTGAGTGATACAGATCACCTAGCAAGGTAGGTATAGGATTCTTTGAAATAAAGATTCTGACAGCATGCATATCCACCAGATCAGGAACATTGGGAAACAAGACAATCCCATAGATGTACATAGCTAGAATAGCCTGGAAAGCAGTCCAATTCTTCTCTTTAACACATATGCAAGCTTGATCAAACAAGAACTTCAATAAGAAACCCTTAGCTCCTTGTTTCTCCACAATATTACTGCTCAGAACGGATTCACCAATATGAAGAGCAATGGCCATTTCTTTTATCCCAGGGCGTTCTTCAGAAAAGAAAACTATGTCATGCCTAATGGGGATTCCCAAAATAAATGAGAACTCCTCCAGCGTTGGAGCCAAGATATAGTCTGGAAAAGTGAAGCAACGCAAAGACGGATCATAGAACTGAAGAAGTGTATGAATGGCATCCTTCTCATACTTGGAGATACTGTAGACAAACTTAAGAAGTCTCCCATACTTTCCAACGAACTCTGTACGAACTCTGGGACCAGCCAGACTAATCATCTTGTGAATCAACGTCAATGTCGGGTCTAGGAACGAATAAGCAACAATCTTCTTTCTCTGGACATCCATGCTAAGGCAACCTCAGAAAACCGGAATCAAGAGTAAGATGCAAGCCCTGAAAAATGTCAAACATGTTAGAAAGCAAGAAAAATGATATGCACATGCAAGCATGGGATCAAGGCATCACTGCTGGATGTGTTGTGCTGCTAACTGAACGAGAACCACAACCAAGAAAACCAGAATTCTAGAATACCGAACCACTGAGATAACCAGAAACCCAAATAATCAAACACTGATGAGAAATCCAGAAAACCGGGTAGGTTGAAGGTTGAAGGTTTCCTGCAAACCTGCAAACACCCATCCCATCTCTCATGTGGGTTCTAGAAAGGTGAGGATCCTCAATATCCCGGGCTCTCAGGTCGAGAAATGATGATACATTCACCATTTCTGGTTTGGCATCATCATCAATCGAGGAAGCCTCAACTGATTCCCCTAAAAAATAAGGTCATCCTATGCGAGTCCCTCAGTATTGGGTCCTCGGATCGACAAGTGTAATGGGTTTGCCATTTCTAGTCTGCCATTATCACAGGTCGGGAGGAGAGGCGCAACTGAGGTATCGGAGAAACGGTCACCAGAGTCGACAGCTCTCTAGATCAACACCCTAACATGCACAAGACACGCACTTCAGAATGTGTCCCAAGATAGCCTCGTCTGGTTGTGAATTTCGTGAATACACAAACGCACCAAGATGGCACGTAGGTCCCACTACTCTTCACTCTAGTCCGAAGTGTATGCGCAAGCCTAGGTATTGGGCTTATCTCTTAGAACAACCCAACCTGCCAAACAGAAACCAGCCAGCACAACACAACAATCTCCAAATGGATCATGAGCTTGTCATTGTCGACGTGTGAGGTCATTCTTCTGCAGAACATCACCAAATGTAGCTTCGGACAACTATCTCCTTTGTATTGCTCAAACTTCGGCATTTTAAACTTTGGAGGCATTACCAGGCCGGGTACCAAACACATGCTCGAAGCATTCAAATCAAAAGTATCACGCCTCTCCAGGGCTTTAATTTTCTCGTCCAACACGCGGTATCTTTCGTCATCAATAAATCGTGGGTCCTTAGGCCTCATCCTCGGAACTACCCCTTGGACATCTGGCATAGAGAAGGCAAAGCTCTGATAGTCCGTGGCATCAAGAGAAGAAGAATGTCCGTCTCAACCAATGGGATGTTCTTGCATAACAGGATCCTCAACAGGAATTCGTACCGGCTGAGCCTGGGCAACACTGTTCACCAGAGGTGGAACAACATTCTCATCTCTTTGAATATTGGCATCTCCCCTTGTCATGGTGGCCATAGCTTCCATAAGTTGATGCAACTGATGCTTCATCAATTCAACATCGGCCCTAGTCACAAACTGATTATGTTCCCCAGAGTTCATGATCCTTCCAGAAGCTGATTCAAGTCCAATACAAAAGTCGGGAAATCAAACTGCGATTCAGATAAAGGATGGATGAGCTCACTGGTCTGGCCTGGAGAAGGATATGCAAAAATGATGCAAGATGCAAATGCAATGCAATAGTATGAATACAATAAGACATGGGATCAAAGCTTCCACATAGTCCGAAAAATCACTGTGCCGTGCTGATGACTGAATAGGTTCATGAGTCTGTTCTGAAGAGAATACCGGAATATCAGAATACCAGATGATCAGAATACCAGAATACCAGGTTGATAAGTCCACACTGATAGGAAATCCAGAATACCGGGTATGTAGAAGGTCAAGGTTACCTGCAAACCTGTAAACAACCCGCCCCTCTCACATGTGGGTACTAGGATCCTCAGTATCCCAGGCTCTCAGGTCGAGAAATGATGATACGTTCACCATTTTTGGTTTGGCATCATCATCAATCGAGGAGGCCTCAACTGATTCTCCAAAACGAAAGGTCCTTAGCTTCTAGCACTGAGGTCGAGAAGTAATAGTACATTCATCCCTCGGGGTACAATACTATCGCCAATCGAGGAGTGCCTCCACTGATTCTCTTTCAAAAAGGAAACCCTATGGCAAGTTCCCAGCATTGGGTCCTCGAATCGAGAATGTGCAATGGGTTTGCCACAGAATGTGGTCTGCCACTGTCACAACTCGGGAGGAGTACCGCAACTGAGTCCTCGGGAATGGTTACCAGAGTCCACAACTCTCTAGATCGACATCCTGAAATGCACAAGATGCGCACGTCAGAACATGTCCCAAGATAGCCTCGTCTGGCTGTGAATTTCGTGAATACCCAACGCACTCCAGACGGCACGTAGGTCCCACTACTCTCCACTCTAATCCTAAGTATATACTCAAGCCTGTGTAATGGGCTTATCTCTCAGAAATCCCATCCCGCCAAACAGAAAACCAGCACAGTCCAATATAGCATAATATATCATATGAAATAAAAATGCTAAAAATACGGTAAATACAGTAATGTACAGTAAAACAGCAAATAACCATACAATAAAATGGTAAATACAGCACAACAGTAAACACCCAATGAAAGAAAAACAGACAAGCGCTAGGATTGACTCGCTTAGGATGGACCAGCAGTAGGTCAACCTGTCCCCAGCAGAGTCGCCAGCTGTCGCTCCCGGGATTTTCATCCTAGTACAAACGCGAAAGTGGCACCGAACAGAGTCGCCAGCAATGTGTATTTATCCCAAGAGAGGGAAAGGAAACATCGCATAAACCTGAAGGAAAGGATAGAGCATGGTCTTGCGACCAAGAGAACTGGGTTCGGGAGTCGGTTACGCGAAGGGAAGGTATTAGCACCCCCTCGCGTCCATCGTACCCGATGGGATCCATGCTTGCTGCTTCAGTCAAAGGGTGTAAGGAAAGGATACTGGAAAAGGAACGGAAAGAGAAAGAGGAACAAATGTAGGGAAAATAAAAGAAATGCTCGCATGGGCCCTACCCCACTTCCTACGTATCTCATCGGGAGTATGAGAATGAGAGCGACGTATTTCCCCTCACTAGGGAAAGTTGTTTGTGTTTTTTAGTGGAATACATCAACGTTCGCGTCCTAGCAGTTTAGGTGTTGCGGCTCGCTGTAGGGAGACTTAGGCGTTACCTGTTTGCGGTAGAACGGAAATGACGCATCCTTAAGGAATGAGTGAATGAGATGAGGAGAGAAATCCCGGAGGAAAGACGTTATTGTTTGTTTTTTGTCTTTTAGAAGTTTTTTTCATTTGTTTGCATATGATAGTGTATCTAAATCTTAGTCATTGGAATGTGTACATTCTCACATTCCAAGATGGAATGGGTAAGAAAGCACACTAAGGGTGAAGAAGATCCCCACACTTAGTTCCAATTGTCAAGGTTCAAACACACTAGCATACTTGTGTTTATTAAGTGTTTTTTTTATTATGAAATGAAGAAGTGTTTTTTATTTGTACCTTCGACAAGTATTGCATTTAAGTCCCTCATACAAGATCAAATGTTTAACACATTGACCAAAGATGGGCTATATGCTACACATTCTAAGATTATAAGAGAAGACCCCTTTATAATCTTTTCTTTATATGAAAGGCCTAAATGCAATAAATGCCTACCTTTATTAGATATTTTGAATTTTCTTTGAGATGAGAAGATGAAAGACTCAAGAGCGGATCAAAGGAAAAAATCTAAGTGGGGGGAGACTAAGACTCAACCTAATGTTATCATACATGGAGATCCTAAGGTTAATGAGGTTTAAGGAATCTAATCCTAAAAGAAAGGAGAAGAACATAAGAAGCAACTTACTTCCAAAATGGAAGTTAAGTTGATCTTAAAGAGGGATGAAGAAAATTAAACAAGGAAAGAAACAATTAATCAGGAATTAAACAGGAATTAATCAACAATTAATCAAGAATATGCAATTAAAATCATGGTAAAAAATAACCAAGCTAGAATTAAAATGCTAAGTAAAAATGGAAGATTAAATTCTACGGAAAAAAAAAAGTTAAATTGAGATTAAATCTAAAATTGAATCTAGAATTGAAACTAATATTAATCCTAAAAATTAATTCGAATTAATTTCTAATTAAAAATGTAATTCTAACTAGTCAAATTCTAAAATTAAATCTAATTACTAAAAGTGAGCTAAATTAAATTCTAATTCCCCAATTAAAATCTAAGTTCTAACACTAAAATCTAATTTCTAAAATTATTATCCTAAACTCATTAACTAACAATTAATAAAACCAACAATCAAAACTCTAATCTAAAAACTTAAAATACAGGTGCAATTAGCAGATGAGGGTGTGGATAGGAACCAGGCGTATGGGCTAAGAGACTTAAGCCCAAGGATTTTTGTTCATGTCCAAGGAGGGGGTTCAGGTAGTAATTGGGTGGTGCGGAAATGAAATAGGCCTAAGCCCGGTCCAAACAAAGAACAATAAGGATCTTAAACCCTAGTCTTCAACCAGCCAAACTCAAATTCTTCTTTCCTTGTTTCACTCACCCGCCGCCGTCTTCACCATCGTCTTCACCACCAAAACTTCCTCCGTTCGTCAGAAAATTGTCACCGGCGACACCATCACCTATCCCTTCGTTGTTTTCTTCTTCTCCTTCGTCAACTCCATCTCTTTCCTTTTATCAACATCTCGTCATCACCGGAAAACACCGCGTCGGTATTCACTTATTTCCTCTCTCTATCACTCTCTCCTTCACCGTCCTCATCTCTCCGTCTCAGCTTCGCTCACCACAGACCACCAACACAACATCATCGCCTTCATCTGTTCAAATCGCGATCACTCCTCGATCTCTGCTTCAACTCAACTCTCTCAACTTACAAATTCACTAGACGCTGATACGAACAAGACGCAGAAGCAAAAACAAGCATACGCACCGAAATTCACACCGCACTCAACAACACCACAACACCAATGATTCAACACCATAAATTGTTCCATAAACACATTCAACAACAATCAGAAAAGAGAAAAATATTCAGCGGAGAACCGTCCGGTGCGTCTTCCGATCGGAGAATACAAAGAGAAAACCAGAGGTAACTTTAAATTTACTTTGCTTTTGATTCTTCTTCGAATTTTCTGATTCCTACTGTTGTTGATTTCGCGTTCCAAATGTTGATGGCGTGATTTAAGAACTCTACTCCGTTCTTGCTTTTCTTCTTCTTTGAATCTGCTTCTGCTCCCTGCGTCTGAGATTCGCCATTGCTGCGAACTCCTTCTTTTCTTCACTTCATCCAATCGTTATTGCTGTACTTACAGGTTCTTGAAATGATTCTGAGATGCTGATTTTCTGCAGGTTTCTTTGAAGTTACATAGATTGCAATTTGTTGATGAAGCTCTGGTGAAGACAAAGCCGAGTTTGAAGATGGATCTAAGAATTTTTTAAGGTTGAAAGGTTTGTTACAGAAGGAAGAGAAAAGTGGAGAATTGAAGATGATGAGAGTTTCAGAATTGATGAAGATGAAGAGAGAATGAAGTGTGAAGTGTGGAAGAAAGAAAAGATGGCCAGAGACGAAGTGAAGAGATGGTTGAGAATTTATAGATAAGATTGGAAGGATCTAGAGGAAATGTTTGTTATGAAATTATGTTAGAGTCATTGGGATTTGTGAAATTCTGTTATGGTGGTTAGAAGTTAGGATGATTGGAAAAATCGGTTAGTGTGGTATTGGTTCTGTTAGAGAATCTGTTGAATGTTAGAATGGTTGTGTGAATTTTGTTATGAAGAGTGGTGTTAGCAGTTAAGTTGGTTTTTTTGTTATTGATTTTTTCTTTTCCATTTTCTGTTGAATTTTTCCTGTCCGAAAAAATCTGCTATGGATTGAATTTGTCTGTGGTTATGACTTTTCCTGCTAGGAATGCTTATTTTTCATCATCGCCATGAGCTTCTTGCTGCTACCTTTTATGCATATATGACTATTTATGATAAACTAATATTTTTGCGCCAATAACCACAAAGCAGTGTAGCAGTTCTTTCATCCAAGCTCTATCCACACAAATACAACTTGTATAATTGGTTTAATTCATTATTTTCATATTTCATATGTCAGGGTGCATATATTTCATGTCTTAGCAGCAAAACGTACAAGAGCTCTCTTTTGGTAGGTGGCTTCTCCTTGATATTTGGTACATGATGGAGTGGAGATTAAAATGGACTTGAATTAAATTGAAAATGAATTAAAATTGAAATAGAGGTTAAGAAGTGGTTAATTGGATTAGAATAGAGAAGAAATGATTCTAAAGTGGATTATGGATATTAAAATGTGGATAAATGGATTGGATAAGGATTTTTGAAATAAAATGGATATGGGTTTTTGAAATGGTTATGGACTTGGACGGGTAAAATGGATATTGAAAATGATATGGGTAAATTGATTTAGAAAAATGGATATTAAAATGGATTTAAAATGGAATGGAGATTTAGTTTGAAATTGAATTGAAAAAAGATTTGGACAAAATGGTAAAAATGGTCTAATGGATTTTAAAAGTGGACAATTGTATTTTGAATGAGCAAATAAAATTGGTTATGGAGATTGGTAAAAATGGATTGATGGACAATTGAATAAAATGGATTTTGGATATTAGTATAATGAATTGAAATGGATTTAGAAGTGGAAGGTATTAAAATATGTCTAGGAAAAATGAAGTGGATAACAGAGATATAATGGACATTTAGTGATATTTTTGAATATGGTGGATAATGAAAAATGAATTCCAAGAAGTCCACGTAACCAATTAAGCTTCCAATTCAAACCAAACTTGTATTCTCAATGAATTCTCACAATTCAATCAGTAAGCTCAATCAACCCTGACCCAACACTACTCAAATCAATCCATAAATGCTTTGTCTTGATAACCATTGATTTTTCAACACCAAAACCCTGATCTCATGATCTTCCATTGATAAATATCAACCAAGTCACACAGGAGATAGAAACCATGATCCCACGCCTTAGGAGCCCGATGCAAATGAAAGAATGAGTTATGACCTAGTGGAAAATGCAGATGAATTCGAAACAAAAGCCAGAAAAAGTTAGGGAAAATTTTGGGGTGCTACAGCTGCCCCTATTCAATCAACTTGGATCTGAAAGGATGATAGCAACTGCTTCCAGACATTCAAGGTACAAGGTGATTGAATACAAAAAGAACCGCAAAATTTGCTAACTACGAGGAGAAAAAATAGAACTAGAGCCCAGTCACACTTTGTCAAAGGAATTCGGCGGAAAGACAACATTCCCAGAGAACCACATCGTCAAAGGGGTTTGATGGAAAGAAGAATGAAACCCGACTGAAAGGACACATCGTCATAGGGATGACGACAAGAAGACTCAACTGAAGGAACACATCGTCATAGGGATGACAGAAAGAACATTCGACCAAGGGAAACACGTTGTCATAGGTATGACAGCAAGGAAATGAACAAAGGAAATACATTTTCATGGGGATGACAGAAAAACTTGACCGAAGGAACACATTGTCATAGGGATGACAGAAAGACGACTCGACCAAAGAAAACACATTACCATGGGGATGACAGAAAAACTTGACCGAAGGAACACATTGTCATAGGGATGACTGAAAGACGACTCGACCAAAGAAAACACATTGTCATAGGGATGACAGAAAGAAGACTCGACCAAACGAATCACATTGTCATAGAGATGACAGGAAGGAAACCGAAAACATCCGAAGGTACGAAACCTGAGCTCGGAACACATCGTCAAAGGGTTGACGGGAAGACACTGAAAACATCCGAAGGTACGAAACCTGAGCTCGGAACACATCGTCAAAGGGTTGACGGGAAGAAGACTCGACCAAAGGAGACACATTGTCATAGGGATGACAGAAAGAATACCTGACTTAGGGATCACATTGTCATAGGGATGACAGGAAGCAGACCCAACTTGGGGAGAACATTGTCATAGGGATGACAGAAAGCAGACCTGAACGAAGAAGACACATTGTCATAGGGATGACAGAAAGAAAAATTCCACCGTAGGAACACATCGTCATGGGGATGACGGAAAGGAGACTCAATCGAAGAAAGCACATCGTCAAAGGGGTTTGACGGAAAGAATACCTGACTTAGGGAGCACATTGTCATGGGGATGACAGAAAGGAAACTTGTTTTTGGAATGTCGTCATCAAAGGGTTGATGGACAAGGACTGATCGAGGGTAGGATCGACGTATGATCTACGACCCAAAAGAAAGGTAAGCAGATGGGTTAATTGTAATGTCTGCTGGGGATATGTCACCGTCTTGATTGTGAGTGAATTCGGGCTTTCGCGCAAGGTACCAAATCTGGCTTATGCTTCGCATGCACATGTTTTAATTTTCTTTCTATGGCATAATGCTCCATATCAAATGGAAATGCTACGCGTTTTGAGGATGCAATGATTACTATATGCAAAAAAAACCGACGCATGCTCGGGCCACCGGGAAAAGAAGGACGTTCCAGGTACAATTGAACTTTGTTGGCTAAGATAGGTGAAACCTAATGGTGATTGTTTTTCAAAGGCGAAATCTCTCTGGGTACCAATGAGGATTGGATTTTGAATGAAGTGCCAATAGGGATTGGACTTCAGGTTTGAAGGGAACGCCAAAAGGGATAAGATTTCAGGTTTTTTGAAATGTACCAGCAAAGTGGGCTGTGGATGAAGGATACCGAGCAAGGTTGGGCTACGGATTTCCTGTTTGGTTTTACAAGCTTTCATGCAATGCTATGCTGATATGCGATGATGATTATGCAATGATGCTCATGATATGCAACAGGAGCACTCCAGCAAAATAAATGCTGAAGAGACGAGGCTAACTCCGCTGGGGGATAACAAATTGAACCGCCTTCAAGGTCACAAACTGCTCGAGATCCCGACTAAACCTCCATTATGCAGGAAAGTATGAATAATAAACTTCTGCTGGAGGAAACATCCTAGGAATCTGTTGAAGAAAAGTGCCAATGACAAGTCTTTGAATTACTGGGGAAAACTACCCACCACCCAAGAATATGCTTGGGGGACAATGATTGATGATATCAGCTCTGCTAGGGAACAAGATCAGACTTACTCCTCTGTTGGGAATCTACCTTTTACCATTACTCCGTTGGGGAGACAAAAACTTTACAGTAAACTGAGGAAGCACAAATCCAACACTCTTATCCTGTACGGGAATATGAACCCTTGCTGACGAGACACAAACTTCACCAACCTGGCTAGGGAAGAGCGAACTCCTGAACCCTTGCTGGGGAGAATAATCACAATCTCCATAATGCTCTGCCACGAGTGATGAAACTCCAGCCATCTCTGCCAAGGAGAGAAACTCTACTTGGGACGTCACGTGTTAACTATCAACGTGAACCCTGCAGACGTGGTATGACCAAAAGAGGTGTCCAGATGAAGCAGAAACCCATAAAGGAACCTGTGAATGGACATGTCTTTAGGATGTCTCAAAGATCTGATATATATTGCCCCATGGCTTTTGATTAACCGTCCTCCAGAGAGAACGACTTCTTGTGCTCTTGAGGCGGCCTGCCCCCAGTCTTGAAATGACTTGTGCCCCTGTCTGGCTGATCTGTGAAGGAATACCTCTGACTGACTGACCTTCGAGAGATTTGTCGAATCTCGACTTTATTGCCCCAGATTCTCAACATAATTGCCCCAGATTAACTAAATCTTGGAATGGATCGCCCGTTTGATATGACTTTCCTCGGCTCAACGGAGTACTCGGGCACTTTGCACCTTAGATTAATCAATCTTTCCCTTGTAGAAACTTTCCTGATACCAAGTACTGACTCGCAAGTAAAACAATTCGTTTTGAAAAGATAATTTTGATGCAATGCATATGACAGTTTTGCAATCCAAGTCTGTTCACTGGAAAAATGTTATGACATGTAGTGAACGAATCACTTATTAGAATGTCACTGATACCTACATGAATGGTAAGAAGATCCTTTTAGGAGTCAGCTTCGCCGCGATCTTTACCAAAGTATGCTTTCGGAACAACCCTGCTTCAATTAGGTCTTTCGCATGTTGTAACGTGGACTGGTTCGCGGTTTAAGAAAAAAAGGATTTATGGCTCAAAATTTTGTTAGTACCCACCCATCCTCCTTGATGTTCTCCAGTCCTACGTTCAGCTAACTCGACACAAGCGCTCACCTTTCAAAATGTTATGAATGGTAGGAGGATAGTTAAGGAACCCACACGGTTTACAGAGTGGCATTCACCCCTTTCGTTCTTTGGTGTCTGTATTCACACGATTTGTTCTTTATTCGAGGATTTTTCTTTTGTAATCCTTTTGTTTTTCATTCTTTTGTTTTTGATATCCCTGATTTTTGCCTGGACTGATTCCTTTTGAATTTTCGATTTTGAAGTCCAGCGGGATGCCCTAACTTTTGCCTAAGTCACTCGTTTTCAAGTTTTGACTTAGAGGGTTTTTCTTTTTTTGATATTTTTCTTTGATTCTTTTTCTTCTTTTTTTTTTGAAATAATCGTGCGACACAGGTTTGTCTGACTTGTAAAGGGTTGTGACCATCTCACTCTTTGGCTGGTGAGGGATAACCGTTGTGATTTGATCCTCGAATGGGACGCTCCTTTTGAAATTTGAACGCACGGCCAAACTAGATGACACCTACCCTGCCTCGGGTTAAGATAAAGGGTTTTTTCGTTTTCAGAAAAAAAAACTCCTGCTTCTAGGCTCAACGGGGTTGACAAGGGATTATCTTCCTTATGTCTCTGGTGTTTGAGGAATTGAAACAATGCTTGTACATCATCAGCAGAGTTTTGTCCCAAAAGCATACAATTGGAAGTTCTGCGTCTTTGAATATCATTATCCTCCCTCAGATCCTTCTTAAACAAATGTTAGATACCAATAAAGAAAAGTATGAGTGAACACGAATGGATTTAACCAAAACATGCGTATTCATTTCATTATCATTATCAATCGAAAACAGACGAGTTTTACAAATGAGCTTGCACTTTTTAGCAGAAAAGAAACTACAAATGCAAAGAAATGACATGATCTAAATGGTCGCCAGCTTTGAGGAACTGGGCCTTTCAAGCTTGATTTGCTAATGAGCTGGCCATCTTCAGAATTGCTCATCGAAGTCATTCTGATACTCATCTGCACAACTGCTCTCAGTGACTTCTTCCATAACCTGGACTGATGAACCCACCTGATTGGATGAAGGAGAAATGTTTATCTGAATACCCTGAGGTGTGAATGAGAACATATTGGAGTCAAGAAGAGTCTGAACCTTGCTCCTGAGCACCTTACAGTCTTCAGTTGAATGCCCTTGTGCCCCAGCATGGTGGTCACAACGAACGTTGGTATCAAAACCTGGTGGATACGGAAAAGGCACTGGCTTCAACTCCTTCGGCACTATCAATCCACCTTTGATCAAATCTGGCAACATCTGACTGTACGACATTGGCAACTGAGTGAACTGCCTCTCCGACTTTCTTGGCCTTTGTCGGGCGTGCTGACGCGGCTGCCGGCGATATGACCATTGATTCTGAGAAGGTCTCTGATTTGTAGAAGAATATTGTCCCTGATATGAAGACCTATAAGATTGTTGACTCTGAACAGTTGATATGTCTGAACACTGAGAACGAGGTGGTGAAGATTCCTGTATGGAACTAGTTTCTTCCTCGAATTCTTCCTGAGAACTGACAACTGATTCATTTTCATTAGCTTGGAAGTTCAAGATGCCTTGGAGCTTTCCACAATTGAGCAATCTCTCAATACGTTCTCCCACCATCATGAGGTCAGAAAATTTTGTTGCCCCATTGACAATCATCTTTTCCAAGTACGGCCCTTGCAAGGTATCCATGAACAAATCAACAAATTCTCTATCCGAAAGTGGCGGTTGAACACGAGCTGCTAACTCTCTCCATCTTTGAGCATACTCTCGGAATGACTCATTATTTGCTTGAGACAAGTCTTGCAAATGCGTTCGACTGGGAGCCATGTCAAGATTATAATCGTACTACTTCACAAAGGTGTTGGCTAGATCTGACCATGATCGGATGCTACGACTCTGCAACTGCATATACCAATACAAAGATGCCCCACTCAGACTGTCTTGGAAATAGTGGATCATGAGCTTGTCATTGTCGACGTGTGAGGTCATTTTTCTGCAGAACATCACCAAATGTAGCTTCGGACAGCTATCTCCTTTGTATTGCTCAAACTTCGGCATTTTAAACTTTGGAGGCATTACCAGGCCGGATACCAAACACATGCTCGAAGCATTCAAATCAAAAGTATCACGCCTCTCCAGGGCTTTAATTTTCTCGTCCAACACGCGGTATCTTTCGTCATCAATAAATCGTGGGTCCTTAGGCCTCATCCTCGGAACTACCCCTTGGACATCTGGCATAGAGAAGGCAAAGCTCTGATAGTCCGTGGCATCAAGAGAAGAAGAATGTCTGTCTCAACCAATGGGATGTTCTTGCATAACAGGATCCTCAACAGGAATTCGTACCGGCTGAGATTGGGTAACACTGTTCACCGGAGGTGGAACAACATTCTCATCTCTTTGAATATTGGCATCTCCCCTTGTCATGGTGGCCATAGCTTCCATAAGTTGATCCAACTGATGCTTCATCAATTCAACATCGGCCCTAGTCACAAACTGATTATGTTCCCCAGAGTTCATGATCCTTCCAGAAGCTGATTCAAGTCCAATACAAAAGTCAGGAAATCAAATTGCGATTCAGATAAAGGATGGATGAGCTCACTGGTCTGGCCTGGAGAAGGATATGCAAAAATGATGCAAGATGCAAATGCAATGCAATAGTATGAATGCAATAAGACATGGGATCAAAGCTTCCACATAGTCCGAATAATCACTGTGTCGTGCTGATGACTGAATAGGTTCATGAGTCTGTTCTGAAGAGAATACCAGAATACCAGAATACCAGATGATCAGAATACCAGAATACCAGGCTGATAAGTCCACACTGATAGGAAATCCAGAATACCGGGTATGTAGAAGGTCAAGGTTACCTGCAAACCTGTAAACAACCCACCCCTCTCACATGTGGGTACTAGGATCCTCAGTATCCCGGGCTCTCAGGTCGAGAAATGATGATACGTTCACCATTTTTGGTTTGGCATCATCATCAATCGAGGAGGCCTCAACTAATTCTCCAAAACGAAAGGTCCTCAGCTTCTAGCACTGAGGTCGAGAAGTAATAGTACATTCATCCCTCGGGGTACAATACTATCGCCAATCGAGGAGTGCCTCCACTGATTCTCTTTCAAAAAGGAAACCCTATGGCAAGTTCCCAGCATTGGGTCCTCGGATCGAGAATGTGCAATGGGTTTGCCACAGAATGTGGTCTGCCACTGTCACAACTCGGGAGGAGTGCCGCAACTGAGTCCTCGGGAATGGTCACCAGAGTCCACAGCTCTCTAGATCGACATCCTGAAATGCGCAAGATACGCACGTCAGAACATGTCCCAAGATAGCCTCGTCAGGCTGTGAATTTCGTGAATACCCAGTGCACTCCAGACGGCACGTAGGTCCCACTACTCTCCACTCTAATCCTAAGTATATACTCAAGCCTGTGTAATGGGCTTATCTCTCAGAAATCCCATCCCGCCAAACAGAAAACCAGCACAGTCCAATATAGCATAATATATCATATGAAATGAAAATGCTAAAAATACGGTAAATACAGTAATGTACAGTAAAACAGTAAATAACCATACAATAAAATGGTAAATACAGCACAACAGTAAACACCCAATGAAAGAAAAACAGACAAGCGCTAGGATTGACTCGCTTAGGATGGACCAGCAGTAGGTCAACCTGTCCCCAGCAGAGTTGCCAGCTGTCGCTCCCGGGATTTTCATCCTAGTACAAACGCGAAAGTGGCACCGAACAGAGTCGCCAGCAATGTGTATTTATCCTAAGAGAGGGAAAGGAAACATCGCATAAACCTGAAGGAAAGGATAGAGCATGGTCTTGCGACCAAGAGAACTGGGTTCGGGAGTCGGTTACGCGAAGGGAAGGTATTAGCACCCCCTCGCGTCCATCGTACCCGATGGGGTCCACGCTTGCTGCTTCAGTCAAAGGGTGTAAGGAAAGGATACTGGAAAAGGAACGGAAAGAGAAAGAGGAACAAATGTAGGGAAAATAAAATAAGTGCTCGCATGGGCCCTACCCCACTGCCTACGTATCTCATCGGGAGCATGAGAATCAGAGCGACGTAGTTCCCCTCACTAGGGAAAGTTGTTTGTGTTTTTTAGTGGAATACATCAACGTTTGCGTCCTAGCAGTTTAGGTGTTGCGGCTCGCTGTAGGGAGACTTAGGCGTTACCTGTTTGCGGTAGAACGGAAATGTCGCATCCTTAAGGAATGAGTGAATGAGATGAGGAGAGAAATCCCGGAGGAAAGACGTTATTGTTTGTTTTTTGTCTTTTAGAAGTTTTTTTCATTTGTTTACATATGATAGTGTATCTAAATCTTAGTCATTGGAATGTGTACATTCTCACATTCCAAGATGGAATGGGTAAGAAAGCACACTAAGGGTGAAGAAGATCCCCACACTTAGTTCCAATTGTCAAGGTTCAAACACACTAGCATACTTGTTTTTATTAAGTGTTTTTTTTAATTATGAAATGAAGAAGTGTTTTTTATTTGTACCTTCGACAAGTATTGCATTTAAGTCCCTCATACAAGATCAAATGTTTAACACATTGACCCAAGATGGGCTATATGCTACACATTCTAAGATTATAAGAGAAGACCCCTTTATAATCTTTTCTTTATATGAAAGGCCTAAATGCAATAAATGCCTACCTTTATTAGATATTTTGAATTTTTTTTTAGATGAGAAGATGAAAGACTCAAGAGCGGATCAAAGGAAAAAATCTAAGTGGGGGGAGACTAAGACTCAACCTAATGTTATCATACATGGAGATCCTAAGGTTAATGAGGTTTAAGGAATCTAATCCTAAAAGAAAGGAGAAGAACATAAGAAGCAACTTACTTCCAAAATGGAAGTTAAGTTGATCTTAAAGAGGGATGAAGAAAATTAAGCAAGGAAAGAAACAATTAATCAGGAATTAAATAGGAATTAATCAACAATTAATCAAGAATATGCAATTAAAATCATGGTCAAAAATAACCAAGCTAGAATTAAAATGCTAAGTAAAAAAGGAAGATTAAATTCTACGGAAAAAAAAAAAGTTAAATTGAGATTAAATCTAAAATTGAATCTAGAATTGAAACTAATATTAATCCTAAAAATTAATTCGAATTAATTTCTAATTAAAAATGTAATTCTAACTAGTCAAATTCTAAAATTAAATCTAATTACTAAAAGTGAGCTAAATTAAATTCTAATTCCCCAATTAAAATCTAAATTCTAACACTAAAATCTAATTTCTAAAATTATTATCCTAAACTCATTAACTAACAATTAATAAAACCAACAATCAAAACTCTAAGCTAAAAACTTAAAATACAAGTGCAATTAGCAGATGAGGGTGTGGATAGGAACCAGGCGTATGGGCTAAGAGACTTAAGCGCTAGGATTTTTGTTCATGTCCAAGGAGGGGGTTCAGGTAGTAATTGGGTGGTGCGGAAATGAAATGGGCCTAAGCCCGGTCCAAACAAAGAACAATAAGGATCTTAAACCCTAGGTCTTCAACCAGCCAAACTCAAATTCTTCTTTCCTTGTTTCACTCACCCGCCGCCGTCTTCACCATCGTCTTCGCCACCAAAACTTCCTCCGTTCGTCAGAAAATTGCCACCGGCGACACCATCACCTATCCCTTCGTCGTTTTCTTCTTCTCCTTCGTTAACTCCATCTCTTTCCTTTTATCAACATCTCGCCATCACCGAAAAACACCGCACCGGCATTCACTTATTTCCTCTCTCTATCACTCTCTCCTTCATCGTCCTCATCTCTCCGTCTCAGCTTCGCTCGCCACAGACCACCAACACAACATCATCGCCTCCATCTGTTCAAATCGCGATCACTCCTCGATCTCTACTTCAACTCAACTCTCTCAACTTACAAATTCACTAGACGCTGATACGAACAAGACGCAGAAGCAAAAACAAGCATACGCACCGAAATTCACACCGCACTCAACAACACCATAACACCAATGATTCAACACCATAAATTGTTCCATAAACACATTCAACAACAATCAGAAAAGAGAAAAAGATTCAGCGGAGCTTACCTACCAAAGAACCGTCCGGTGCGTCTTCCGATGGGAGAATACGAAGAGAAAATCAGAGGTAACTTTAAATTTACTTTGCTTTTGATTCTTCTTTGAATTTTCTGATTCCTACTGTTGTTGATTTCGCGTTCCAAATGTTGATGGCGTGATTTAAGACCTCTACTCCGTTCTTGCTTTTCTTCTTCTTTGAATCTGCTTCTGCTCCCTGCGTCTGAGATTCGCCATTGCTGCGAACTCCTTATTTTCTTCACTTCATCCAATCGTTATTGCTGTACTTACAGGTTCTTGAAATGATTCTGAGATGCTGATTTTCTGCAGGTTTCTTTGAAGTTACATAGATTGCAATTTGTTGATGAAGCTCTGGTGAAGACAAAGCCGAGTTTTTCTGTTATTGATTTTTTCTTTTCCATTTTCTGTTGAATTTTTCCTGTCCGAAAAAATCTGCTATGGATTGAATTTGTCTGTGGTTATGACTTTTCCTGCTAGGAATGCTTATTTTTCATCATCGCCGTGAGCTTCTTGCTGCTACCTTTTATGCATATATGACTATTTATGATAAACTAATATTTTTGCACCAATAACCTCAAAGCAGTGTAGCAGTTCTTTCATCCAAGCTCTATCCACACAAATACAACTTGTATAATTGGTTTAATTCATTATTTTCATATTTCATATGTCAGGGTGCATATATTTCATGTCTTAGCAGCAAAACGTACAAGAGCTCTCTTGTGGTAGGTGGCTTCTCCTTGATATTCGGTACATGATGGAGTGGAGATTAAAATGGACTTGAATTAAATTGAAAATGAATTAAAATTGAAATAGAGGTTAAGAAGTGGTTAATTGGATTAGAATAGAGAAGAAATGATTCTAAAGTGGATTATGGATATTAAAATGTGGATAAATGGATTGGATAAGGATTTTTGAAATAAAATGGATATGGGCTTTTGAAATGGTTATGGACTTGGACGGGTAAAATGGATATTGAAAATGATATGGGTAAATTGATTTAGAAAAATGGATATTAAAATGGATTTAAAATGGAATGGAGATTTAGTTTGAAATTGAATTGAAAAAGGATTTGGACAAAATGGTAAAAATGGTCTAATGGATTTTAAAAGTGGATAATTGTATTTTGAATGAGCAAATAAAATTGGTTATGGAAATTGGTAAAAATGGATTGATGGACAATTGAACAAAATGGATTTTGGATATTAGTAGAATGAATTGAAATGGATTTAGAAGTGGAATGTATTAAAATATGTCTAGGAAAAATGAAGTGGATAACGAAGATATAATGGATATTTAGTGATATTTTTGAATATGGTGGATAATGAAAAATGAATTCCAAGAAGTCCACGTAACCAATTAAGCTTCCAATTCAAACCAAACTTGTATTCTCAATGAATTCCCACAATTCAATCAGTAAGCTCAATCAACCCTGACCCAACACTACTCAAATCAATCCATAAATGCTTTGTCTTGATAACCATTGATTTTTCAACACCAAAACCCTGATCTCATGATCTTCCATTGATAAATATCAACCAAGTCACACAGGAGATAGAAACCATGATCCCACGCCTTAGAAGCCCGATGCAAATGAAAGAATGAGTTATGACCTAGTGGAAAATGCAGATGAATGCGAAACAAAAGCCAGAAAAAGTTAGGGCAAATTTTGGGGTGCTACAGCCAAGACAATCACTGTCTTGTGCCTACATATCCTCAATCGGACGAGAGAGAGGAATCAGAGCTGATGTAGTTCGTGGGTACGACCACAGATGGGTAAGTGTTTTTTATGAGCGGAGTTAGATTCGCGTCCGGCAGTTAGGGTCGATGTCTGTTTGCGACTTAGACGGAAGGTAACGTGCTCTTTTCTGAAAATGGAGTTGAAACCCAACAATCCCGAAGGATAAAATATTTGAATTTGTTTTTGTGTTTTTTAGACAGAAGTGTTTTTTTAAGTTAGTTCATAACTTGCATTGCACCAAAGTCTAGGGCACAAGGACGAATACTTAACGAATCGTCCCAAGACAGGACGCCCGCTAAACACTCTAGAAAGATGAGAAGAAACCCCTCATTTCTCATTCCCCACGCTTAAGGCTCGTGCGCAATACACTTTATCTTTATTAAGTGTTTTCAAGAAGTTTTGAGATGAGAAGAGAGAAGACGTAAAGGGAAACTCTAAAGGGAAACTAAGAGTCTTAATGTTGTCATGCATGGATGACCTATGGTTAGTGAGGCTTACGAGAGACAACTACCTAAAACCTAATTCTCGTCCTACTCCAAGCTTAATCAAAAATTAAGTTGGACTAGGTAGCTCTAAAGGGAGAGAATCCAAGACTTAAACAAGTCTTGAGATCCATGGGAGGAAGAGAGTGAAAGAGAAGAAATGAGAAAGAGAAGGAGAAGATGAGATACAATAAATGGAAGCAAGCACATCACATCATAAATGTCCAACTCAAATCATCAAAAATGTTTCAAAGATCAATGCAAAACAATTCAAGTAAGCATGCAAAGATAAACATGAAAAAAAAGCAAGCATACTTGTATGGAATGCACAATTAAGCATACATGGACTTCATATCAAAATGAAATGAGAAAGATAAGATGAAGATGAGTGCAAGTCAGAACCAAAATCATATTATCATCAACAATTCCCACGTGCAAAAGGAAATCAAAGCATGAGACATTATGCACCAAAGAAAGCTACCAAAAAGAGGACAAAGTTCCAACACTTAAGCATACTCAAACATTATTCAAACATGATCCATAAATGGCAAAACTTTGTCACAAGGGACCTCAACCAAGGGTAAAAATCATATCAAATGCACATGCAAAGAATCAAGAAGAAACTCAAGCAAATAGGCATGGAAAGTCAACTTGTGTAAAGAGATGTCAAGATATAATCATGCATAAGTCATTTAAGCACAAATAATCAAACATACATCAAATAACAATAAAAAATTGTGATATTAAAACTCAAATGACCTAAGTCAGAAGCCAATCACATGTCAAAATATGTCACAAAAATTCACAAGTTAAGCACCTCAAACAAATGAGCAAAGATCACATAAGAAACATGACACAATATGCAAAAGAGAGGGACTAAAATGCAATATGAAATGATTTTAAAAATATGAGAAAAATGTTTTTAAGGACCTCAAGATGTCCTCTGAAAGATGAAAAAAGAATAAGATGCAAATCATGTATAGATGATGAGAACAAAAATCAACAAGGCAGGGTGTGCATATATGAAACAATCCAAAAAGAAATTAGTTAAACAATTAATTCAGGGGCACAAAATAAAATAAAAAAGGAAAATAAAATTTGCCAAAATTTTATAAAAATGCCAAAGATGATCCATGATTTTTTTGGTGATTTTTAAATTCCTAAAACTAATTTTAAAAATTAAAAAGCAAAATGAAACAATTAAATGAAAATAAAACAGCCAGGGGTGCAACACAAGCAAATTACACGTTGAAAAATATAAAATGGGCTGAACAGGGGGTGGGAACAGCAAGCCCAAATCAAACAATCCATCAGCGCACCAAACAAAAAACACATGGACCCAGTCAACCATCTGGACTCACATAAACCATTGGATCAATCAAACGCTTCACATGCAGTCAACAAAATCACAAGGTAAACAAAATGGAAGGCCAAGATTAAAGGTTCACGATACCAATGATACACGCGCACACATCCACACCATTCAGAAATTAAAAAGCAAACACGTGAATAGCACATGGCATTTTAATGATTTGGCACAAAGAGAAACGTCAGATCAAATCAACGTGCAAGATCAAGTCAACCAATCAACAAGTCAATCATGATAAGTGGCTCAGATTTGATGCACATGATAACAAACATGGAATGTAAACACGCAATTACTAAAATAAAAGGTGATTTTAAATGACTTAGCAACACGTGAGCCCTCAGATCTGGACCACCAACGGTCCAGATTATGTCTTCTTCAGTGAAACCTCACCGGCCTGAAACAAAAACCAGACGCCGGAGCCCTAGCTCCGGTCGTATCCTCCAGCAAGCTGCATTTCAAAAATTTCCAGAAATTGCAAACGAGTACACCATTCCAACCAGAATTCAACAAGGATCACCAATATGCAAATAGTTTTAACAGATCATACATGGTTTATGCAAATCGAAGCAAGAAAGTTTGGATCTAAAAACTTAAATCTCAAAATTCAAACAATCCACACGTCCAAACTCAAAACTAAATAGATCAGCATCATCAGCGAACATCATAGATCATTTTGCAAGCAAGAAAAACAAGTTACATGATCATGAAAAGTATGCTAACCTGAGACATGTAGAGCTCAAAATACACTAAGAACTCCTCCCAAAAGCTGCAGATCTTCCTCTTTTGAGCTCTATTTGCAAAATAAATGCAAATAGAGGCTTTAAATTGGCTGGATATAAGGTTTTGAACTTAAACCCTCTTGAAATCAACTTGATGAAAACCTTGCTCAGAGCTTCAAATGATGGATGATTCTTGCTCTATGGAGTGTGCTGATCGCAAATATGGGAAGAAATCTCACTGAAACCCTAGGAGAAAGGAGTTTCGAAGGAGAGAAAGTTTGGAGTGAAGAATGAATTCTGAGCAGAAATGAGTGCCTGGCCTAGCTTTGTGCGTGTGAGTTAGCTTATATACACCTCATTAGACCTCTGATCATGATTAAAATTTGATTAATCCCTTGGTTAATGAGTTTGGATGGTTTATACAAATTTGCACTTTGTGTTGTACCACTTCATTCACACGTGCATGGGCAAGCCTTTCATGATGAATCACTCACATTTCATTTGCTAATCTCACCTGAATTGGATTTGGGCTTTGAAATGATTTAATTTGTGAAATATGAATCAATTTGCACTTTGGTCATTTGAGAAATTCATGGGGTATATGGCACGGATTCACTTGATTCAAGGGTCAAAAATGGTCCTCATGAAGTGTACTTGAATGTTGTAATGTGACATGAACCAATAAAAGTCATTACAAGTCAATTGGAACCAAAATGCAAATGGTGGAAAAATTGGTACATATGGAAAGCCCTAAAACACACCTTGCCTTGCCTTAGCCATAACCTGAGTTTCACAAATGATATGGAGATGTTCTAGTACTTGTTGGAAAGGGGAGAAAAAGATCTGCAACTTTCATGTTTGAGGAAAATTCATTTGAAGCTTCTTTGATGATGAAAAGTTAAGTTGAATGTAGTGTAAAAACTTGCCAAAAATGGAAACTTCTCATTATAGGTCATTTTCCAAATTTAGTAACTTTTGTACAAACCCTTGATTCTTGATAAATGGTGTGAAGCTTGACCCTTGAAGATCATATGAGGATATGAGACCTTGAAAACCCTGAAGAGAACCTCCAAATTCCACAGTTGACTTCCCCTCTCACTGTTGACTTTTCTTGGCCTACAAGCAATTGATCCACTGAACATCTTTCACAATGAAACACTAGCCAAGTCTTCCTCTATGAGCACTTGTGAGCATATAAAACCCATGAGAGCATACTTGAATCCACAAAGTTCACAAGAAGCCCTTTTGAAACCAAAACCCTAATTTGGTCCCTCTGGTTAGGAGGGAAAGATTCACTTGAAATCCTTTGCCATTCTTGACCTTATGAAGATATGATGAACTCCTCAAACCACCTTGAGGCTTGAGACTCCTTTGAGATGAACCAAGTACCTTGGTCCCATGCTAAGAACCAATGCCATGCACAAATGCTAATGCAAGGAATGCAAAGAAACATAAGCCAGTTAGCTAAAAGTAAGAGGGAAAATTTTGGGGTGTTACAGCTGCCCCTATTCAGTCAACTTGGACCTGATAGGGTGATAGCAACGACTTTCAGACATTCAAGGTAGAAGGTGATTGAATAAAAAAAGAACCCAGAAATTTGCAACCTGGGGGTAATGAAAATGAAAACGAGCACGACCGAAAGCGGGCTCGAAAAGGATAAACGAGTTCGACTGAAAGCGGACTCAAAAAGGATAAACGAGTATGATCGAAAGCGAACTCGTAAAGAAAGACCGGCCGAAAACGCTCTTCCAACAACAAACGAGTATGAGCAAAGGCGGACTCGAAAAGGATAAACGAGTAAGACCGAAAGCGGACTCGAAAAGGATAAACGAGTACGACCGAAAGCGGACTCGAAAAGGATAAACGAGTACGACCGAAAGCGAGCTCGAAAAGAAAGACCGGTCGAAAACGGAATTTCAACAACCAAATGAGTACGACCGAAAGCGGACTCAGTGGGGGTACAAAGGCAAACGAGTACGATCGAAAGCGGACTCGAAAAGAAAGACCGACCGAAAGCGGAATTTCAAACAGCAAACGAGTACGACCGAAAGCGAACTCGAAAAGAAAGATCGACCGAAAATGGAATTTCAAACAGTAAACGAGTACGACCGAAAGCGAACTCGAAAAGAAAGACCGACCGAAAGCGGAATTTCAAACAGCAAACGAGTACGACCGAAAGCGAACTCGAAAAGAAAGACCGACCGAAAGCGGAATTTCAAACAGCAAACGAGTACGACCGAAAGCGAACTCAAAAAGAAAGACTGACCGAAAGCGGAATTTCAAACAGAAAACGAGTACGACCGAAAGCGAACTCGAAAAGAAAGACCGACCGAAATCAGAATTTCAAACAGCAAACGAGTACGACCGAAAGCGAACTCGAAAAGAAAGACCGACCGAAAGCGGAATTTCAAAGAGAGGACAAACCACATGGGATACTTCTACTGGGGATGATGAAATAACAAAGAGTGCGAGGACGGCCGAAGACGAACTCGAAAAGAAAGACCGGCCGAAAACTGACTTTCCAACCCAAGATAAGCAGAATCAACGGATCTACAAAGATAACTCCGCTGGGGAATAGAGAAATCTAAACAGACACTCTGCGGGGGAGTGTAGGAAGGACCGATAAGAAGGACGAATCCACTGGTTGCGGTGTAGTGTTAACCAACATCTTCTGAATCATGTCACTTTCTGCTAGGGAAAGGAGCTGGTAAGGAAATCAAACCTGGCTTATGCTTTGAATGCATATGTTTGAATTTTGCTGTAATGCTCCACACGAAGTGGAAATGCTACGCATTTGGGAGGATGCCATGCAAGAATGCTTATGCAATGTAAAAGAGGCGCCTCAGCAAAATAAATGCTGAAGGCGAAGGCAAACTCCACTGGGGACGATAAAATAAATTGTCCCCGAAATAAGAGACCCTGCTGAGAAAGACTTCACTCTACTGAGGAAGACATTGATCACAAATTCTGCTGGAGATGAAAGCTCCGAGAGAAAACCCACTCTGTTGGGGATGGCTAGAAACGAATATTGAAGATGGAAACTCTTCCGCTGGGGATCACCAAATACTCCAGAACTTGGATCTGACGCCTACCAAATCGATTGGACTTAAGACCTGCTGGGGATACCAATCACCTCCAGACTCTGCTTGGGGATATGAGCACCTTTATCCTGCTGAAGAGTACTGATCATCATCGGCAGATCTGCTTGGAAAATAGTAGTTGTCATCATCCACCCTGCTAGGGGATGGACACACTGTTTCCTGACTAGCTGAGGAAAAAACGACTGCCCCATATCCTGTGGGGAAACACCGTCTTTGATCAAAGAAGATACTCTATCAATCTCTTACTGGAGAGGCAGCAGAAATGACAATTTCTGGCTACCTGCTGAGGAAAGGTGAGCCAAATCACAACTCTGGCTGGGGTGAACCTCTTATGTCCTGCTGAGGGGGACGATCCTCAATGACTCCCCTTGGGGAATTACCTCTTTGTACTCTATTGAGGAAGACGATCCTCGATACTCCGACTGGAGAGAGAATCAAACTGCTGAGGACGATCAGACTTCAAAGTTGGGGAGCAAAGCTCTACTGGGGAGGTACACATGTCATCCTGCAAAACCAACAGAAAGGTCTATGTACAAAAATGATTACTTCGATTATCATCACAGTGACTGACGCCTAAGCAATTGCCACTGTTTTCCAACTTGTTTCATAAACCTCAACATTTTAGCATGTAATGTTTATAAAAAATATCGGACATTTTCACAAACAAAACAGGTAAAACAAAAAACAAAAGCTCTTTGACTGAAATGCAAACTTTATTGAATGGATTAGCCTGTAAATAGGCATTTACATCTGGAAGCAATTCCTGAAATGAGGTAATTACGCAAAAAGTAAAAGAAAATACAAATGTCGGCAATGTGGGGAACAGACATCCACCATGACTCGACTCAGCTATAACCCACATGACTTGTTTATCCGCAGATGCTTTGGCCTTTGAAGATGACTATCTGGACTGATTCCTTTCCTTCGAATTTTCCAAGTGTGAATAGTGATCACAGATCGAACGCGGATCGTAGTCTTTGCTTTTAAATCCCTAACTTTTGCCTGGATCGGCCTTTTCGGGTTTTCAATCCACCGGGATACCCATTTTTGCCAAAGTTGCCTTTTCAGGTTTTCAACCTTGCGGGTTTATTTCTTTTTTCTTTTTTTTATCCCTAATTTTTGCCCGAACCTTTTCTTTTTATGGTTCTCCAGGATGCCCTATTTTTGCCTGAACCTTCTTTTTATGTTCAGCGGGTCTCTTTTATGCAAAGTATTTTTTGACTACATCCGCGGTCATAGGGGACTTAAAATCCTCGCCATCCATAGTTAAGAGTAATAAGGCTCCACCAGAGAAAACCTGTCTTACTACATATGGCCCTTCGTAATTCGAAGTCCACTTGCCCCTGTGATCTGTTTGAGGAGGAGTGGCCCTTTTTAGAACTAATTCACCAGTTTGGAAACACCGAGGACGCACTTTCTGATCAAATACTTTTTTCATCCTGCTCTGATACAACCGGCCATGCGCAATGGCTTTCAATCTCTTTTCTTCAATAAGGTTCAGCTCATTCAACCGAGAACGCACCCACTCAGCTTCATCAAGTTTCACGTCCGTCAGAATTCTCAAAGAAGGAAACTCAACTTCTAATGGTAGAACTGCTTGCATACCATATACCAGTGAGAAAGGAGTTGCCCCAGTTAATGTGCGTACCGAAGTACGATATCCGTGCAAAGCGTAAGGCAACATCTCATGCCAGTCCTTGTATGTCACTACCATTTTCTGTACAATCTTCTTTATGTTCTTATTTGCCGCTTCAACAGCCTCATTCATCTTCAGACGATAGGGAGAAGAATTGTGATGTTCAATCTTAAAGCTCTGGCATAACTCCTTCATCATCTTATTATTCAGATTTGAACCATTATCAGTAATGATTCTCTCCAGGACTCCATACCGGCAGATGATGTCCTTCTTAATAAACCGGGCTACCACTTGTCTGGTGACGTTGGCATACAATGCTGCTTCTACCCACTTCGTGAAATAATGAATAGCGACCAAGATAAAACGATGTCCATTCGAAGCAGTCGGCTCGATCTTCCCAATCATGTCAATGCCCCACATGGAAAAAGGCCAAGGTGACGACAAAACATTCAGAGGAGTAGGCGGTACATGCACCTTATCAGCATAAATCTGGCATTTATGACATTTTTGGGCGTATTTAAAACAATTAGACTCCATAGTCATCCAATAATACCCCGCTCTCAACAATTTTCTTGCCATAGCATGCCCATTTGCATGAGTACCGAAGGAACCTTCGTGAACCTCTTCCATTAACAAGCCTGCCTCGTGTTCATCAACATAACGTAGCAAGACCATGTCAAAGTTTCTCTTGTATAACACATCGTCTTTGTTCAAAAAGAAGTTTCCTGATAACCTCCTCAATGTCTTTTTATCCTTGGAAGATGCCCCAGCTGGGTATTCCTGACTCTTCAAGAAGACTTTGATGTCATGATACCAAGGCTTGCCATCTGATACCCCTTCAACTGCAAATATAAAAGCAGGCCTGTCCAAGCGCATGATTCTGATTGAAGGAGTTTCATTCCAACGATTCACTTGATACATTGATGACAACGTTGCCAACGCATCAGCCATCTGATTCTCAACCCTGGGAATGTGATGGAAGTCCACTCTATCAAAAAAAGGTAACAACCTTCTAGCATAGTTGTTATACGGAACAAGATTCGCTTGACAAGTCTCCCATTCACCTGTAATCTGATTAACCACCAACGCAGAATCACCATAAACATCGAGGTTCTTGATTCTCAAATCAATCGCTTCTTCTAACCCCATGATGCATGCTTCATACTCTGCCTCATTGTTGGTGCATATGAACGCTAATCGGGCAGTGAAGGGTATATGAGAACCCTATGGAGTCGTAATGATTTCCCCGATTCCGTTACCATATGAATTAACAGCTCCATCAAAAACCATTTTCCACTGAGATTCAATCTCAGGTCCTTCATCAGGCAAAGGTTCTTCACAATCTTTCATCTTCAGATACATGATATGCTCATCCGAAAATTCAAACTTCATCGGTTGATAATCCTCAATTGGCTGTACGGCAAGATATTCTGACAAAACACTTCCCTTAATGGCCTTTTGGGAAACATACTGAATATCGTATTCCATCAGAACCATCTGTCAACGGGCTATTCTACCAGAAAGTGCTTGCTTCTCAAACACATACTTGATCGGATCCATCTTCGAAATCAAAAGGGTTGTGTGGTTTAACATATACTGCCTCAAATGCTTAGCTGCCCAAGCGAGTACACAACATGTTTTCTCCAGCATCGAGTACCTCAACTCATAATCAGTAAACTTTTTACTCAGGTAGTAGATGGCGTGCTCTTTTCTACCTGACTCGTCGTGTTGACTGAGCACACACCCCATTGAATTCTCAAGAACCGTAAGATACATAATCAAAGGCTGTCCTGGAACTGGTGGCATATGGACCGGAGGTTCCTGCAAGTATTCTTTTATTCTCTCGAACGCCTTTTGACAATTTTCATTCCACCTGACCGCTTGATCTTTTCTTAACAACTTGAAGATTGGTTCACACATGGCTGTGAGATGCGAGATGAACCTAGCAATGTATTTTAATCTCCCCAAGAAACCATGAACCTCTTTTTCTGTTTTCGGCACAGGCATTTCTTGTATGGCTTTTACCTTTGCAGGATCAACCTCGATACCTTTTTCACTAACAATAAACCCCAGCAATTTTCCTGATCTCACCTCGAAGGTGCATTTGTTAGGATTCAACCTCAGTCTGAATTTTCTCAACCTTTCAAATAACTTCTGAAGATTCACCAGATATTCTTCCTCCGTCTGTGACTTCGCAATCATATCATCAACATAGACCTCAATCTCTTTGTGAATCATATCATGAAAGAGAGTCACCATCGCCCGCTGGTAAGTTGCCCCTGCATTTTTCAATCCAAAGGGCATCACTTTGTAGCAAAAAGTTCCCCACGGTGTTATGAATGTTGTTTTCTCCATGTCCTCTGGGGCCATCTTGATTTGGTTATACCCAGAGAAGCCATCCATGCAGGAAAACACCGAATACTGAGCAGTATTGTCGACTAACACGTCAATGTGAGGGAGCGGGAAATTGTCCTTTGGGATTGCTCTGTTCAAATCCCTGTAATCAACACACATCATGACCTTCCCATCCTTCTTAGGTACAGGCACTATGTTAGCAACCCATGGAGGATAATTCGTCACTTCAAGAAATCCGGCGTCCAACTGTTTCTGAACCTCTTCTTTGATTTTGACAGACATCTCCGGTTTAGTTCTTCTCAACTTTTGCTTGACCGGAGCACAACCTTCTTTAAGTGGTAGCCGGTATACAACAATATCAGTATCGAGCCTAGGCATGTCTCGGTAAGACCAGGCGAAGATGTCCACATACTCTCGGAGCATTTCAATCAATCTTCCCTTGACACTGTCTTCTAATGCAGCCCTTATCCTTACTTCCTTTCTGGCGTCCTCGGTTCCCAGATTCACAATCTCAATTTCCTCCTGATGAGGCAGGATGACTCTCTCCTCTTGCTTCAATAATCTGGCCAACTCTTTGGGCAGTTCACAATCTTCGTCAGTCTCTTCTTCAGCCTGATAGATTGGATTGTCAAAGTCATACTGAGCTATAGCTGAGTCATGATCGGTGTCATCTGAACAAAAAGACCTGCATGATTGATGAGGTATGTTTTATTATGTATGCAACAAAAGAAACACATTTCCATTTTGATGTGGGTTTTTAATGCATAAAAATAAAACAGAAAGACAGAGATCAAAATATTTGAGTGTGAAAAGTCCTTTATTGATGATAAAGCAAAACATGCAACAGTTAAAAGCCCTACAAATAAAATCACTACGTCTTGGGCAGAACGCAGGATTAACATAATAGGAAAACAAAGCAATTACTCGAAGCCAGTCACTTGAATGACTTTCTCAGAAGACCAGTTGCACAGACTTTCTCCTGGGACGCAAGGGCGAATCCAGCTATCCATGTCACAATCACTGTCCCTTTCTTCCTCAATGGCATTAACCCTGTCGAAGAAAACACCGGCACTGGTGAAACGGACTGGGCCATAGAATTTGGGAGGATCCCCGTTTCTCCTGGATGGCTTGTATCCCAATCCATAGGTATCCCTCTTCTCCTGAACTTCAACCACTTGGCCCCACCTCTGTGAGCTACCAGCTTCAACCACAACTTTGGTGTCTTTAAACGAAGACATAGACACTTCAGGCTGATTTGCCACTGCAGGCTGCTCTGTGGTCTCAGACTGGACAACCTCTTCAGAAACCTTCACCTTCTCAAACCCCTGACACAAAGTCTCATGGATTTCTCCATCCACTTCCATGTACTTAAAAGTTGACAGCTGACTAATCATTATGTCTTCTTCTCTGCACACTGTCACTACGTGACCATCACCCATGTATTTCAGCTTTTGATGCAAAGTGGAAGTTACAGCGCCTGCACCATGAATCCAAGGACGACCCAACAAACAGCTGTATGCTGGTTGAATATCCATTATATAAAATGTTGCATCAAAGATTTCCGGCCCAACCTTGATCGGAAGCACAATCTCACCAAAGACACATCTCTTTGAGCCATCAAAAGCTCGCACCACCAAGTCACTTGGTGTGCAAATTAAACCCCTGGTATCTAACTTCATTAATGCTTTCTTTGGTAATACATTCAACGATGATCCAGTATCAACCAATACATGTGACATCAGTGAACCACGACACTCAATCGAAATATGCAGGGCATTGTTATGATTCCTCCCTGCGGGAGTCAAATCAAGATCTGTAAAGCCTAAGCCATTACCTGCATTCACGTGCGCTACAACCCCTTCCAGCTGGTTAACAGAAATCTCTTGAGGAACATAGGCTGCATTCAAAACTTTCAGAAGAGCATTCCTATGGACTTCAGAACACAATAGCAAAGATAGAATAGAGATCTTGGACGGGGTCTGATGTAACTGGTCCACGATCTTGTAATCACTTTTCCGGATGAGTCTCATAAACTCCTCTACATTTTCAAAAAAAGCATCCTCAACCGGCTTTACTGTAGAATCCACAATCACTGGAGTCTGAACAGAACCATCCATTGCCTATTTTCCCTATCTTGCCTAGAAGTACTGGGCTGATCATTAACAGGAGTAAGCACTCTACCACTTCTTGTTATAGCATCAACTTCAACCTTAACCTCTGAACTAGAACTCACTAACGAAGTAGTCAATAATTCCTGCTTTTGTCCATTGACAAACACCTCTACACCGTAATTCCAAGGAATAGCCTTAATGCTTTCATACGGAATGGGTCCAGCCCTTGTGATAATAACTGGAGGTGGCCTTGCCGGACCAGAAATAGTAATTGTTTTGAAAGGAATGGTAATAGTAGCAACCTTCTCACTAACAACCTCTTCTTGTTAATTACACCGATCAAACTATAAATAACCCTCATCAATCAGATTCTGGATACCCATCTTCAACGAATCACAACCATTATCCTTCGCCAAACAATCTGACCAGTTCTCATCACAACCCGGATAGACGCCACCCTTCAATAACCTATTTTTAACCACAGCCAGCGGAGTCTTCAGCTCCTCAACATCCATGATCAAATTCAAAGCTTCACATTCCTCGATTATCGCATTCACCCTCGGCCCATTGTGATCAGGCATCGGGTTTTGCACAACATTAGGTCCATCATTAGCAAAGCTGATAGCCTTTGAATCTAGCAAGTCTTGGACTTTATGCTTAAAAGCTTTACAGTCCTCGAGATGATGCCCTGGTGCCCCGGAATGAAAATCACAATGGGCGTTAGGATTGTATTCGGGTGGCGGATTACCAACAAGAGGAGCCAAAGTCCTCTTTTCAACTAACTTCAACTGAAGCAAATACTGAAACAATTATGAATATGGTAGAGGTGGAGTATCAAAGTGTCTATTCTGCTTAGGTGTGAATTGTTGTTGGCGCGGAGCGCGATTATGTTGTTTAGGTGCTGCCGGAGGTGGGAGTGCTGCAGGAATAACCACTGAAGCCACCTGTTGGTTATGGTTTTATTGTTGTTTCCCCTTTCCCCTAAAGGATGATACAACATTGGCCTTTCCTTTCTTCTTATAACCATCAAATGGCTTCTTTCCATGCCCGGAGGACAATCCGTCACCACTAGAAACTTTTCTAGCCTTAATTCCAACCTCTATCTTCTGTCCGATCGCAATCACATCTGTAAACTTGCCTAGTGAACAGGGCAATAGCTTTTCATAATAGTACTTAGGCAGTGTGTCCATAAACATATCCAACATTTCCTTTTCCAGCATTGGTGGCTGCACCCTAGCCGCCAATTCACGCCACCTTTGCGCGTATTCTTTGAAACTTTCATCATTTTTCTGGGACATGCTCAATAGCTGAGTTCTGTTGGGAGCCATATCTGTGTTGTACTGGTAATGCTTGATAAAAGCTGCAGCTAGCTCTCTCCAAGTACGAACATCTCTACTTTCCAGTGCCATGTACCACTCCAAAGACGCGCCGAACAGGCTGTCTTGGAAAAAGTGCATCATTAGCTTTTCGTCCTTGGCATGGGCAGCCATCTTCCTGGTATACGCCTTTACATGAGTTCTCGGGCAGGTAGAACCATTATACTTCTCCAGTGTAGGAATCTGAATCTTGTGTGGAATGACAATATCAGGGACCAACCCTAGGTCGTCCAAATCTATTCCCAGATCATCCTGCTTCATAACCCCTTTCAGTTGCGCCTCGATTAAACGGATCCTCTCATCACTGACCACAGGAAGACCAGCTTCCAAGCTTCTGACTGAAAAAACATCATCCTGTTGATCATCAAAATGATGGCTATGGATAGCTCAAATAGTGCTTCCTTCTTCAACCACTGAAGGAATCCCACCCTGTCCACCAGCTCCAGGAATAGGAATGTTGATACCAGCACCACCTCCACCCAGAGGAATAACACGATTAAGAAGACCACTGTGTAAGATACCATTTTCATCAACCTGCGACACCAAAGGCTGAACTAGAGTTCTGAATTCAGTCTGACTCTGCACCACACCCTGCATCATCTCCATGAATTGATCGATGTGAGCTTGCATAGGTGCCATGTCTGCCTGAACTTTGTCAATCACTCTACTTTAATTAAGCCTGGTAGAATACCGATGAGTTGGTTGATCAATCCTGACTGTCAAAAAGAGAGAGCATAAGAAAACCAGAGAAACCAAGATAACCTACAATGCAAAATGAGCTGATTATGCAAATGCAAACATGTATGAACATTATCAAGGCGATCTATCCCTTGATTCCAGTTTTAACAACAGAAGAGAACTGAATTCCTGATCATATAAAGAGAATAAGCATCTGTTACAACATAAGTCTGAATGAGCATAAACAAAGATCCCGACCAACAAGCCTGGCGGTGTTCCCGGAAATACAAAGAAAACAACATCAAGGAAACTAAAGCATATCATCAAGACTCAGCCGTGCTAGAATTTCCTATTCGTCATTCTTTTTGCACCAATTCTGCACTTCCTTGAGAAGCTTCTTGGTATTAGGATGCTCTGGTCTCTGAATCAACTCCTGAATCAAAAGATCCCTCCTGTGCAAGATTCCTGTTAAATAACGACTATGCAATTCCCAATCATCTTCTCCAGAAGCTCCACCTGAACTTGGACCTTCGCTTCTGGCTCTTTTCACTTCGGCTTGGATCTTCAGCTGTTCCATATCTGCCATGGTTTCCTTGAGCTTTTCCTCAACTGCTCTCCTCTCAAAGATCCCTGATAAAATCTCCTTATCCTTTTTCCGAAGCTCTGTCTTCAAATCTTTGATCTGTTCCAGATACTTGTCCTCTTTCAACTTGTTGGCAGTAATTACTGTATTCTGACGGTCACTGAACCTGTGAATTCTTGACATAGCATAAGCTAACTCTTTCTTTTTGGACGGAAGGACCTTGCTAACACTTTTCAACGCTTGAGCCACTTTCTCTCTGGCTGTGGCTTCTTTAGACAATTCTTTCTCCTTCGCAGCCAACAGTTCTGATTTCAACCTGGCAGCATGGATAACTTCACCTTTTTCGTGCTTCAACTGACCAACCTCTCTGCCCAGCTCACGATTCTCTTCTTGGAGTTTCTCCTTCTCAGCCCATAACTTATCATACTTCTCTATATCAATAGTCGTGGGATCTTTAATCATCAAAGGATACAGAGGTGGTTCCACCGGGAAGGGAAGAAGCTCCTCTTCTGCTCTTTTCTTAATCCACTCTTCATAGGAAGGAAAGGCCCGGTTGTTACATTTCCCAAATGAAGTTTTTCCCTTCTTGGTCACCTGCTTCCAAGCATTCACAATCTTCCTTATCATCTCTTGATCTCCAGTACCATTAAAGAATAAGGACTCTCTGATATCTCGCTCGTCAGGTGGACCTCTCAAAGGATAACCAAATAGCCTGATAACAAGGGATGTATTATAGTTAATTCCACCTCTTCTCCCTATCAAGGGTACATTAGGGAATTCTCCGCACTTACAAATAATCTACATTCCTAGCAAGTCATGGTTGAACCAAACAATGTTGTCAGCAGTCAAGCCCATTAACCTTTTTGACCATTTTAGAGAATCTCTCGTATCAACGAAAGCACCAGCTTCGGGGAGATGACTCAGAAACCAAGTAGATAAGAGTGGTGCACAACAACTCACAGTTCTTCCACGTCTATTTTCATTCTTGTAGTGGACTGAGTGATACACATCACCTAGCAAGGTAGGTATAGGATTCTTTGAAATAAAGATTCTGACAGCATGCATATCCACCAGATCAGGAACATTGGGAAACAGGACAATCCCATAGATGCACATAGCTAGAATAGCCTGGAAAGCAGTCCAATTCTTCTCTTTAACACATATGCAAGCTTGATCAAACAAGAACTTCAATAAGAAACCCTTAGCTCCTTATTTCTCCACAATATTACTGCTCAGAACGGATTCACCAATATGAAGAGCAATGGCCATTTCTTTTATCCCAGTGCGTTCTTCAGAAAAGAAAACTATGTCATGCCTGATGGGGATTCCCAAAATAAATGAGAACTCCTCCAGCTTTGGAGCCAAGATGTAGTCTGAAAAAGTGAAGCAACGCAAAGACGGATCATAGAACTGAAGAAGTGTATGAATGGCATCCTTCTCATACTTGGAGATACTATAGAAAAACTTCAGAAGTCTCCCATACTTTCCAACGAAATTTGTACGAACTCCGGGACCAGCCATACTAATCAGCTTGTGAATCAACGTCAATGTCGGGCCTGGGAACGAATAAGCAACAGTCTTCTTTCTCTGGACATCCATGCTAAGGCAACCTCAGAAAACCAGAATCAAGAGTAAGATGCAAGCCCTGAAAAATGTCAAACATGTTAGAAAGCAACAAAAATGATATGCACATGCAAGCATGGGATCAAGGCATCACTGCTGGATGTGCTGTGCTGCTAACTGAACGAGAACCACAACCCAGAAAACCAGAACTCTAGAATACCGAACCACTGAGATAACCAGAAACCCAGATAATCAAACACTGATGAGAAATCCAGAAAACCGGGTAGGTTGAAGGTTTCGGTTTCCTGCAAATCTGCAAACACCCATCCCATCTCTCATGTGGGTTCTAGAAAGGCGAGGATCCTCAATATCCCGGGCTCTCAGGTCGAGAAATGAGATACATTAACCATTTCTGGTTTGGAATCATCATCAATCGAGGAGGCCTCAACTGATTCCCCTCAAAAATAAGGTCATCCTATGCGAGTCCCTTAGTATTGGGTCCTCGGATCGACAAGTGTAATGGGTTTGCCATTTCTAGTCTGCCATTATCACAGGTCGGGAGGAGAGGCGCAACTGAGGTATCGGAGAAACGGTCACCAGAGTCGACAGCTCTCTAGATCAACACCCTAACATGCGCAAGACACTGACGTCAGAATGCGTCCCAAGATAGCCTCATCTGGTTGTGAATTTCGTGAACACACAAACGCACCAAGATGGCACGTAGGTCCCACTACTCTCCACTCTAGTCCTAAGTGTATGCTCAAGCCTGGGTATTGGGCTTATCTCTCAGAACAACCCAACCTGCCAAACAGAAACCAGCCAACACAACACAGCAATATCCAGTATGACAGTAATAAAATGAAATGCAATGCAGTAAAAGCTGTAAAACAGTAATATACAACATAATAAAGCACAACAAATAAACACCCAACGAAAAAACGAACAAGCACTAGGATCGACTCGCTAAAGGGGATGAACCAGCAAGAGGTCAACTAGAGTCCCCAGCAGAGTCGCCAGTTGTCGCTCCTGAAAGATTCGCATCCAACGGTACAAACGCGAGAGTGGTGCAAAAAACACAGAGTCGCCAGCAATGTGTATTTATCTCGGGAGAGGGAAAGGAAACACTGCATAAACCTGAAGAGAAAGGGGGAAAGACATGGTCATCGCAACCATAGTCCGGGTTCGGGAGTCGGTTATGCGAGGGAAAGGTGTTAGCACCCCACGCATCCATCGTACTCGATGGGATCCGCGCTTGTTGTCTAAACGGAGGGTGAGCTGTCCTACTATCTATGGATGAACAAAAGAAAATGGGGATGGGGGTGACTAAGACGGACTCGGTAGGACATATTCGATGCCCTAGGCCTACGTACTCCCTCAGTGCAATGGGAAAGTCAGAGTCAACGTAGTTCGGACGGGAACTGTGGGGGAAGGTTGCTCGCCAAGACAATCGCTGTCTTGTGCCTACATATCCTCAATCGGACGAGAGAGAGGAATCAGAGCTGATGTAGTTTGTGGGTACGACCACGGATGGGTAAGTGTTTTTTATGAGCGACGATAGATTCGCGTCCGGCAGTTAGGGTCGATGCCTGTTTGCAACTTAGACGGAAGGTAACGTGCTCTTTTCTGAAAATAGAGTTGAAACCCAACAATCCCGAAGGATAAAATATTTGAATTTGTTTTTGTGTTTTTTAGACAGAAGTGTTTTTTTAAGTTAGTTCATAACTTGCATTGCACCAAAGTCTAGGGCACAGGGAAGAATACTTAACCAATCGTCCCAAGACAGGACTCCTGCTAAGCACTCTAGAAAGATGAGAGAAAGCCCCTCATTTCTCATTCCCCATGCTTAAGGCTCGTGCGCAATACACTTTATCTTTATTAAGTGTTTTCAAGAAGTTTTGAGATGAGAAGAGAGAAGACGCAAAGGGAAACTCTAAAAGGAAACTAAGAGTCCTAATGTTATCATGCATGGATGACCTATGGTTAGTGAGGCTTTGGAGAGACAACTACCTAAAACCTAATGCTAATCCTACTCCAAGCTTAATCAAAAATTAAGTTGGACTAGGTAGCACTAAAGGGAGAGAATCCAAGACTTAAACAAGTCTTGAGATCCATGGGAGGAAGAGAGTGAAAGAGAAGAAATGAGAAAGAGAAGGAGAAGATGAGATACAATAAATGGCAGCAAGCACATCACATCATAAATGTCCAACTCAAATCATCAAAAATGTTTCAAAGATCAATGCAAAACAATTCAAGTAAGCATGCAAAGATAAACATGAAAAAAAAGCAAGCATACTTGTATGGAATGCACAATTAAGCATACATGGACTTCATATCAAAATGAAATGAGAAAGATAAGATGAAGACTAGTGCAAGTCAGAACCAAAATCATATTATCATCAACAATTCCCACGTGCAAAAGGAAATCAAAGCATGAGACATTATGCACCAAAGAAAGCTACCAAAAAGAGGACAAAGTTCCAACACTTAAGCATACTCAAACATTATTCAAACATGATCCATAAATGGCAAAACTTGGTCACAAGGGACCTCAACCAAGGGTAAACATCATATCAAATGCACATGCAAATAATCAAGAAGAAACTCAAGCAAATCGGCATGGCAAGTCAACTTGTGTAAAGAGATGTCAAGATATAATCATGCATAAGTCATTTAAAACATACATCAAATAACAATAAAAAATTGTGAGATTAAAACTCAAATGACCTAAGTCAGAAGCCAATCACATGTCAAAAGATCTCACAAAAATTCACAAGTTAAGCACCTCAAACAAATGAGTAAAGATCACATAAGAAACATGACACAATATGTAAAAGAGAGGGACTAAAATGCAATATGAAATTATTTTAAAAATATGAGAAAAATGTTTTTAAGGAACTCAAGATGTCCTCTAAAAAATGCAAAAAGAATGAGATGCAAATCATGTATAGATGATGAGAACAAATATCAACAAGGCAGGGTGTGCATATATGAAACAATCCAAAAAGAAATTAATTAAACAATTAATTCAGGGGCACAAAATAAAATAAAAAAGGAAAATAAAATTTTCCAAAATTTTATAAAAATGCCAAAGATGATCCATGATTTTTTTGGTGATTTTTAAATGCATAAAACTAATTTTAAAAATTAAAAAGCAAAATGAAACAATTAAATGAAAATAAAACGAAAATAAAACAGCCAAGGGTACAACACAAGCAAATTACACGTTGAAAAATATAAAATGGGCTGAACAGGGGGGTGGGAACAGCAAGCCCAAATCAAACAATCCATCAGCGCACCAAACAAAAAACACATGGACCTAGTCAACCATCTGGACTCACATAAACCATTGGATCAATCAAACGCTTCACATGCAGTCAACAAAATCACAAGGTAAACAAAATGGAAGGCCATGATTAAAGGTTCACAATACCAATGATACACGCGTACACATCCACACCATTCAGAAATTAAAAAGCAAACACGTGAATAGCACATGGCATTTTAATGCGTTGGCACAAAGAGAAACGTCAGATCAAATCAACGTGCAAGATCAAGTCAACCAATCGAAAAGTCAATCATGATAAGTGGCTCAGATTTGATGCACATGATAACAAACATGGAATGTAAACACGCAATTACTAAAATAAAAGGTGATTTTAAATGATTTGGCAACACGTGAGCCCTCAGATCTAGACGACCAACGGTCCAGATTATGTCTTCTCCAATGAAACCTCACCGGCCTGAAACAAAAACCAGACGCCGGAGCCCTAGCTCCGGTCGTCTCCTCCGGCAACCTGCACTTCAAAAATTCCCAGAAATTACAAACGAGTACACCATTCCAACTAGAATTCAACAAGGATCACCAATATGCAAATAGTTTTAACAGATCATACATGGTTTGTGTAAATCGAAGCAAGAAAGTTTGGATCTAAAAACTTAAATCTCAAAATTCAAACAATCCACACGTCCAAACTCAAAACTAAATAGATCAGCATCATCAGTGAACATCATAGATCATTTTGCAAGCAAGAAAAACAAGTTACATGATCATGAAAATTATGCTAACCTGAGAACTGTAGAGCTCAAAATACACTAAGAACTCCTTCCAAAAGCTGCAGATCTTCCTCTTTTGAGCTCTATTTGCAAAATAAATGCAAATAGAGGCTTGAAATTGGCTGGATCTAAGGTTTTGAACTTGAACCCTCTTGAAATCAACTTGATGAAAACCTTGCTCAGAGCTTCAAATGATGGATGATTCTTGTTCTATGGAGTGTGCTGATCACAAATATGGGAAGAAATCTCACTGAAACCCTAGGAGAAAGGAGTTTCGAAGGAGAGAAAGTTAGGAGTGAAGAATGAATTCTGAGCAGAAATGAGTGCCTGACCTAGCTTTGTGCGTGTGAGTTAGGTTATATACACCTCATTAGACCTCTGATTATGATTAAAATTTGATTAATCCCTTGGTTAATGAGTTTGTATGGTTTATACAAATTTGCACTTTGTGTTGTACCACTTGATTAACACGTGCATGGGCAAGCCTTTCATGATGAATCACTCACATTTCATTTGCTAATCACACCTGAATTGGATTTGGGCTTTGAAATGGTTTAATTTGTGAGATATGAATCAATTTGCCCTTTGGTCATTTGAGAAATTCATGGGGTATATGGCATGGATTCACTTGATTCAAGGGTCAAAAATGGTCCTCATGAGGTGTACTTGAATGTTGTAATGTGACATGAACCAATAAAAGTCATTACAAGTCAATTGGAACCAAAATGCAAATAGTGGAAAAATTGGTACATATGGAAAGCCCTAAAACACACCTTGCCTTGCCTTAGCCATAACCTGAGTTTCACAAATGCTATGGAGATGTTCTAGTACTTGTTGGAAATGGGAGAAAAAGATCTTCAACTTTCATGTTTGAGGACAATTTATTTGAAGCTTCTTTGATGATGAAAAGTCAAATTGAGTGTAGTGTAAAAACTTGCCAAAAATGGAAACTTCTCATTATAGGTCATTTTCCAAATTTAGTAACTTTTGTACAAACCCTTGATTCTTGATAAATGGTATGAAGCTTGACCCTTGAAGATCATATGAGGATATGAGACCTTGAAAACCCTGAAGAAAACCTCCAAATTCCACAGTTGACTTCCCCTCTCACTATTGACTTTTCTTGGCCTACAAGAAATTGATCCACTGAACATCTTTCACAATGAAACACTAGCCAAGTCTTCCTCTATGAGCACTTGTGAGCATATGAAATCCATGAGAGCATGCTTGAATCCACAAAGTTCAACAAGAAGCCCTTTTGAAACCAAAACCCTAATTTGGTCCCTCTGGTTAGGAGGGAAAGATTCACTTGAAATCCTTTGCCATTCTTGACCTTATGAAGATATGATGAACTCCTCAAACCACCTTGAGGCTTGAGACTCCTTTGAGATGAACCAAGACCTTGATCCCATGCTAAGAACCAATGCCATGCACAAATGCTAATGCAAGGAATGCAAAGAAACATAAGCCAGTTAGCTAAAAGTAAGAGGGCAAAATTTGGGGTGTTACACCTATTATACAAGAACTTCATATTGTCTGAGGCGGACATTCATCTTCTCTTGATGCTGTAGACTATCAGAGTTTTGCATTCTCTGTGCCAGATTTCCAAGGGGTGGTTCCAAAGATGAAACCTAAAGACCCACGATCTGTTGATTTTATGGAAAGACCCGAAGCTTAAAGCCTTAGAGGGTCGTGATACTCTTGATCTAGATGCTTCGAACATGTGTTTGGTGCCTGGTCTTATAATTCCTCCAAAGTTCAAAACACCGAAGTTTGAAAAGTACAAAGGGGATAGCTGTCCAAAACAACATTTGGTGATGTTTTGCAGAAGAATGACCTCATATGTCCACAATGAAAAACTTATGATCCACTGTTTCCAAGATAGTCTGAGTGGAGCATCGTTGAGTTGGTATATGCAATTAGAAAGTGGTAGCATCCAATCATGGTTAGATCTAGCCAATGCCTTTGTGAAGCAACACAGTTATAATCTTGGCATGGCTCCTAGCCGCATGCAGTTGCAAGGTTTATCTCAAGCGGATAATGAATCATTCCGAGGGTATGCTCAGTGATGGAGAGAGTTAGCTGCTCGTGTTCAACCACCACTTTTGGACAGAGAATTGGTTGACCTGTTCATGGACACTTTGCAAGGCCTGTATTATGATAAGATGATTGGAAATGGGGCATCGAAATTCTCTGACCTGGTAATAGTTGGAGAACACATTGAGAGCCTTCTAAAATATGGAAAGATCCAAGACGTCTAGAACTTCCCAGCCAATGAAAATGAATCAGTTGTCAGTTTTCAAGAAGGATGGGAGAAAGAAAATTGTTCCACCCGGGAATCTCCGCTACCTGATTCTCAGTACTCAGGTATTTCAACTATTTAGAGTCAGCAATCTTCTGGGTCTCTGTATCCGATACCCTTTTCTCCATAGGGACAATATCCTTCTCCAAATCAAGGTATTCCTCATAATCAACAGTTCTTAAGCGTTTGATTTGTCAAGAATGGATATGTGGATTTCTTGAAGGTTAAGATACAAGCCCATTAAACCAAGTCCATTCACAAACTATATCCATTTTATTTTAACCAAAAGTTCACATTCTAAAACATTTTTAATTAACTTTGGAAACCATTTCTCCATATCCATTTTTCAAATCCACTTTGCAAATTAATTAACCATCTTCAATAACCAAATAGCCATTCTTTTCCAAGTTCACATTCAAAACTACAAATATCCATTAATTTTTCTTTAACCCATTTTCAAATTCATTTTAATCATTTTTTGTTTTGTTATCCTTTTAACCAAATCCATTCCTTATCCAAAGTTCCATAAACATAATCCAAGTAAAGCCAATTCAATTATCCATAACCAAAAACAAATCAACATGTTCATGTCTTCAGGCAGTACTGTGCACCAAATGTCTCAAAAGTGTCACAAAGGAAAGCATCATATACACCACAATATTACGTCCATGTTGTTTCTGATTCGTGGCTTCATGCAGAGGCATTCCATACCATTACCTTTCATAAGTTATCATTGCCTGAGACAATAATGTTCTATCAGAAGCTCCAACTGGGAGTGAAAAAAATATATCTGCTGAGCTTGCTGTGCTCCGGCTTTGCAATACTCATCCTGATGTGAAGGTTATTTATATAGCACCTCAGAAGGCTATTGTCAGGGAAAGAATGAGTGACTGGAAAAAACGCCTTGTGACTCAGCTAAGGAAAAAATGGTTGAAATGGCTGGAGACTATACTCCTGATTGGATGGCTTTCTTGTCGGCAAATATCATCATTTCAACCCCTGAAAAGTGGGATGGTATAAGTCGTAATTGGCATACTTGTGGTTATGTCCCAAAGGTTGGATTGTCATATTGGATGAGATTCACCTGTTGGGAGCTAGTCGTGGGCCCATCCTTGAAGTAATTGTTTCAAGGATGAATAGTACGAATAAACCAGCATATGCTGCAATATGCACACCTTCACCTCCAAAAACCAGTTCGTATATTTGTCTCGTCACGGCGTCAAAAACGACTAACTTCAACAGAAAAATTCACCATCACCAAAAAAAAATTCTTGGCAGAATATTGAAGCAAGTGGAGAAATAAATAGCAGGAAAATTATAACATAGTGAGAATAGAAGTTCAGCAGAGAATCATTTAGCAGCAGGAAAAACTAACCGAAAAAAACTCATAACAGTTTCATTTCCAAAGATTCATAAGAAGATTACAAAACAGAGGAATCCATAATAGTTTTTTTCATTGACATTCAATAACAATTCCACTAACCAATTCCTAACAGAAACTAACATCAATCATAACAGATTTCACTAACCAAAACCTAACAGAACCTAACTGAAAACCTCTAACAGAAAATTCACAATTCCTCTAACAGTTCCTAACCAAAAAACTAATTGTCATAACAAAACCTCAACCACTTTCTTCCATACTGCAATCTCCTCACACTCTCTCTACAATCTTCATACCAGAATTCAGTTACAAAACTGATAACCAAAAAGCATAACATATTTTTCAGAAGCTTTCTCTAACAAAAACTCTCTCCCACTTTTCAATCTTCACCAACTCCAAGTTCATCTCCGCATCTCAGCTCCATCTTCGCTTTGCACCACAATTTGCAGAATTTAGCATCCCTCATTCTTTCATCATCATCGTATCATTATCATCATCATAATCTGCAGAATCTGTGATTCGCAACTCGACCGCAATAATGCTAATCCGCCGACATCGTTCATAAGCAAATAAAGAACCAAGAACCGTGGAGAAGAAGAAGAACTCGCAACAACAATCTTCAACAAACCATCGTCACCTTCAATCCTTCAACAGTATCAACCTGCAAGCATAATCACTATCAGCCAACAACAACATACACATTCAACAGCATCAGGAATTTGCAACGCAAATTCACAACATCGACTCAAGTTCAATCTCAACAAAACGCAAATTCGACAACCGTAACTACTCAAAATTCACTCGAAGAAGTAGAGCGAAGGAGAAGAAGATTGAGAAATCGAAATACAAAGAAAAAGAAGGGGAAGAAAGCAAGAACGGAAGAGTTTCGTTACTATCGCAGTGTGTCGTCGTCATCGTCACGTGAAAATATGGTAACCTCGTTTTGAGCTTTATTTCACGATCTGTATGTTGTAGTTCTAGATCTGATCGTGGTCTTCGTTAGTTGGTTTATGATAATATGCGATCCTTGGTTCGATTGAATCCTTGGCTCTGAATAGGACGCGATTAGGATAGGATTCGCTTCATGAAGTTTTCGTCATGAAGAAGCGATGCAAGAACACGACGGAGAGGTTGTTCTGAGTAGAGGAAAAGTGAGACGGAGGGTTTTGTGTGTGTCGGAGTGCTGTTGTGAAACAAGAAGGAGATGTTGAGAGTACAATGAGGGATGGAAGAAGAGGCGCAGTGGAGGCTGGTTATGTAACTAGGTTTTGCTTTGTGAAGTAATGAACCGGAGCATCATCCTTCACAATCTGGACCGGGCTTGTGAGCCCATTTCCTTTCATTTTTCTAGCCCCAAAATGCTACTGCACCCCCCTTTGTTTTTAAATTGTTTTTGAATTAATTAATCTTTGTTATTGTATTGGAAATCCCTGCTGTTTTTGTTTAGTTTTGAATTAATTAGACATTTCCTTTAGAATTTAATATTAGTTTTAGGTAATTAGATTTTAATTGAATTTTGATAATCCTGGGTTAGAACTAGGTTTTCATTAGATTTTAGGCTTTTGGGTTTAATTAGATTTTAATATTGACTTTATATGTTAATTTGGACTAATTAGATTTAGATAAATAATAATTTTTTTTATAATTGTTGTTAGTTTACAATTTTAGAATTAGAAGTAACCTGGTTTAGATTTTCGATTGTTTCTCTTGATTTTGTATGGACTATTTTTCATAACGTTGTTTGGACTGATGAGACTCCTTGATGTAGGTTATGCTTAGTCCTTGATACCGTTTGGACCATTTATGGATATTAATTATGGTTCTCTTGGTTGTTTACCATTGATTATAGTTGCTTACACATGATGCTTAATAAATTTTGACATTGTTTGAACTGGATGTTAGATGCTTGACTACTGGACTTGCTTACTTGTTGGAAGTCCCTAATAGCTTTGAAGCTTGAGCTTGCTGTGCACTTTGAAGAGGCAACATACCTTCTCCGTTAAGCACCACTTGGACATTTGTTGGAAGCATGCTTAGGTTTAGCAATTCCGCTTGAAACTTGCTGTTGATTGAGGAGTTTTCACTCCTAGTTGTACACTTGGCTTGGTGCCAATTCTGATACTATGTTGTGGCCTGCTTCCCTTTTCTGTCTTGCTTTGTGATGGACGAAGAGTCACTCAATTTCCTTATAGTTGAGATCACGACATCGTTTTCATCTTATGGTTGACGAAGAGTCACTCAACTTCCTCATAGTTGAGATCACGACATCGTCCATTTATGTTGCATTTCTCTTTCAGTTGGGGACGAGGAGTCACTCAGTTTTATTTCTTGGATGAGATCACGACATCATTCATTTTGTGATTGATTTGTTCTGTGTTTACTTGTGTTTGTTCATATGATCCCTTAGGATTCCTAGCTCCACTTAATTTTCGATTAAGTTGGAAGTAGGAGAGACATTAGGCTTTCAATCCATGCATGACAATAATAGGTAGATTCCCCTCCTGATCCTGACCTTTGGGATGTTATTGCATGATAACTTGTAGGACCGAGTTTCCCTTGGACCTTCTGTGTGTCCTTCTTCTGTTTTCTCTCGCACCCGTGCGATTGAGATCCTGTTTCTCGTAGTAGCATGAAGTACGGATGCTCTGACTTCCTCTTTCCCGTACGATTGAGGATACGTAGGCACGAGATGAGATATCTTGGCGAACACACTAACAACTAACTACCCTTTTCTCTCGCACCCATGCGATCGAGACGTTAACCAACCTGTTAATCAAACCTTTTCTATCGCCCTAGTGCGATCGAGACTCTTTCACCAAACAAACAAAACCGACCCGTAGGTCGAACTATGACTGCTCTGACTTCCTTTCTCTTGTACAATTGAGGATACGTAGGCACAAAATGGAGATGTCTTGGCGAGCAAACTTCCCCCATCAATCCCGTATTCTTCCAAACTACGTTGAATTTGATTTTCCCACTCTTGAGGGAATACGTAGGCCTAGGACGACGATGTCCTACCGAGTCACCTTTTCCTTTTCTTGCCCGTTTAGAAGTTGACCTTAAGATACTCACCCCCTTTGATCGTAACAACAAGCGTGGATCCCATCGAGTACGATGGACGCGAGTGGATGCTAATACCTTCCTCTCACGTAACCGACTCCCGAACCCAGGCTATGGTTGCGATGACCATTCCTTTCCCTTTGTTGAGGTTTTCTTCGATCGTTTCCTTTCCCCTGCGTCGGGATAAATAATGTTCGGTGGAGACTTTTCTGTCTTTTCCGCCGGTTGATTTTCGCAGATGCTACACTTATACTCAAGGAGAGGCTCAGATGATTTATTTGAAAAGGCGACGATCGCGCCGCGGTTTTGAAAACCACAGAGGGACTTATACAATGACTGAGGGCCCAAAAATTATTTACACAAAGGGATGGGTCTTACACTTTACAAAAAGGCCCAAAGATTTTATTTTTATACAAGAGTTGGGGCTTATAGCTCAAGGAGATGCCCAGATGAAAAGCAATAATCGCACCATTTATCGTATCGGGACTTATACAATGACTGAGGCCCAAAGTGGTGTATTTATAAAGGGGTTGGGTGTTGCACTCTACAAAGAGGCCCAAAAGTGTTTCAAATGGAGTTTGAAAAATAAAAATTAAGGAAAACCCTTATTTTAATTAAAAAAAAATTTAAAGAAAATTAAATAGAAAATGATATAAAATATCAAACATTTTTAAAAACAAGTTGTGAACTTTAAAAAATGTTTTGAAAAATCATGTTATGTTTATATGAAAGTGTGAAATTCATTTGAATTTGAAAAATCAAGAGAAAAATTCCATTAAAAATGTTTAAAAACAATTAAAATAAAATTCTTTACAAAAATTAAAACTATATTAAATAAATAATATAAATTTGATTTTTTTGTAGAATAAAATATTTTAACATTTTTGTGAAATTTTAAAAAAGAACCAATCGAAAATGATTAAAATTGAGAGAGAAATTAATTTTTGAAATCAATTGAGAAAATAACATAAAAATTCAAAAATTCAAATAAATTTGAAAAAGGCGCCAACGGTCACATTCTTCTTCCTCGTGCCCGCGCCATGGACGATTTGCAAAATCTCACTTTTCTCTCAGATTACTCAATGGTTTTGACTTTTGTAAACATCAATCTCACTCATTTTTGAACAAGGATTTCAATTGTACCAATTAATTGCATTTATATTAAGTGTGGAGTGAGAAATCAAGTGATGAACACATGAACCCTAATTTCTGCAAGAACACTATGAAATCCTATACACGATATCTATCAAGCAATTGATTGAGGGGAAACACTCTACATAAGTGCAAAAACATGTTTGTAACTTGAAAACAAATTTATGATGCATGGATCATAGATTTTTAGAGTTCAGGCTTACCTTTTGCAAGAAGAAATTGAATTGTGTGTTGGAGGTGTTACAAATGTTGTTTGATGACTTGGACAACTTCAATGGACCTTATGTAAGGTGTTTGGAAGCTTGGAATGGATTGAAACAACCTGGATCACCTTGTGGCAACTCAACTGCAAATAGACCTGAGTTTGATTTGGAGCTTTGAGATTCTGAGGTTACAGATGTGTGGGAAGTGTTTGGATATCACAAATATGATGTATATAATGTGTCTACAACATTGGTTTTGATAGAATTTCTATCTATTTGAAAATTCTAATGTTACTTGAAAAAGAAGTAAATTCTGGTTTTTTTAGAGTTAAAGGAAGAAAAGCATGAGTTGTTATGCTTTGGTGCACTCAAACTAATCAGAAAGGATCCCTATTTATAGTATAGCAAGTTTATTTTGGGAGCAATAGTGATTGGGGCTGGATCACCCTATTATCCATTGAGTTTTGTCATGTAGCCAAAATCTCCTCTAGCCATTGACTTGAGTAAATCTTGCAGGCCTATGGTCTTCTGATTCTTGGACTAATCTTGACTCATTTGCAATGTTGTGGACTGATACATGCCAGCTCTTGGCATCCATTTAATGCCTCATGACAAAGTTGGAGTTTTTGGAAATGAACCTTGAATGCCACATGCCTAAAGGATTGGATTTTTGACTTGGTGGCCTTGTGATCAGATACTTTATCATTCATGTTGATTTTGGACAGAAATACAATGATGCAAGTGTCCAAAATTGGCTCAAGAAATCGTGGGATACTAGTTATGTACCAATGTTGTTGTGTAGGCAGGGTGAAAAATGCCATTTTTGGAGGCTTATAACTCCTTGCTCAAGTTGAATCATGGGAGGATCTTGTAATTTTTGGAAAGCCCCTATATCATACTTCAAATTTGATGTTTAACTTTGGTCATGAATCATCTTGGATCGTAATGAAAAATGGCCTCAAAGTTGGTGAAAATACAAAACAGATTCTGTCCAAAATTTCACTAAGTTTTGAAAAAATGTCCATTTTCCATTTTTTGTGATTTTGATCAATACATAACTCAAAATCCATGACTTAGTGAAATTTCATAACTCAAAATCCATAACTCAAAATTTCACTAAGTTAGGTAGAAATCACTTTTTTTCATGACTTAGTGAAATTTCAAGTTTCTTAAGATTGCCCCTTTTGCAAGTAACCCTAATTTTCTTGATGGATGATGATCCTAACCATAAGTTAACATTGTTTTTGACTTAGAGAAGCCATATTTGTCAAGAAATTCCAAAAGTCAAACTTGGTTTTTGGGCACAGTTGACTTTTTGTCAGATGAATTTCAAACTTTGTGATTTTCTATGAAATCAAGTACTTGACCTAATTCAAACCTAATGGATGGATTCCATAGGTATATTTAAAGTTTCTTGAATCATGTCCCAAGGTTTGAGATTATGTCTTGGTCAAAAGTCAAAGGTATGGTTGACTTTTTCTCAGAAACCCTAGTTTGGGATCCAGATGAATTTGAATCTCTATATTGCTCATGAACCAAGTTCTTTGTGTCCATTTGAACTGGTGAGAGGATCAATATAAGATATTTGAGGTCTTCAAAACATTCCTTGAGGTTTTGGCTCATGCTTTGCTCCAAAAGTCAACTTAGGGGTGAATTACGTCAAGAAACCATAATTCCTGATTTTTTATGAATGCGTCCCCTGAGGCTATTTTGAACTTATGATTGGATCGAGGGGCCCCTTTGAGCTTCTTGGATCATGTTTTGAAGTATTAGCTCATGCCCAGATGAAAATTTCTCTCTGGAGGCCTTAGTCGACCAAAACCCTAATTTAGTGACACTGACGATCTTGAGGCTTGATCAACTTGAGATGTTGCATTTTCATGCTTGATTCTTGATGTGGGAAACCTCTTGATCCTTCATGGATGTTTAAGAGGCTTGAAAAGTTGAGGATCATGTCCATTCTTGATTGATTCTTTGTCTGAGTACTCTGAGATGGCTCAAAACCCTAATTCTTGATTGAAGTGAATGCTCAACAATCTTTAATAGGATTGATGAGGCATGAAGGTACATCCATATTGTGGTAATGATTTGCACAATGATGGGAAATCTTGTGATCAAAATTTAGGGTACGACAGATGCCCCTATTTAATCTTCTTGGACCTGAAGGTGTGAATGGCGAAGACGTTCAGACATTCAAGGTAAAAGAGGATTAAATATTAGAATACCCAAAATTTTGACTGTGGTTGTGAATAGCAATTATTTGCTCATCCATCTTCTTTTGCTAAGCCTTGTTACTCAGAAAAGGTGTAACTTCCCCTCGATCCTGGTCTTCAGCCATGGAACTGGTCTTAGTTTCTTTCGAAATAAACTTCCCCTCGATCCTGGTCTTCAGCCATGGAACTGGTCTCAGTTTCTTTTTGAGATAAACTTCCCCTCGATCATGGTCTTTAGCCACAAAACTGGTCTTAGTTTCTTTTTGAGATAAACTTCCCCTCGATCCTGGTCTTCAGCCACGGAACTGGCCTCAGTTTCTTTTTTGAAACAAACCTCCCCTCAATCATGGTCTTCAGCCATGTAGTTGGTCTCAGTTTCTTCTTGTCAAGTGCTTTTCTTGACAAGGAATGCTATCTGTGATGGTTTTCACCAAACTTCTCGCTGGGGAGATGACATTTAATGGAAAAACGATTTGAAGTTAGACTTGCTGGGGAAACCCATTGGTCTGAACTGTAGAGGTGTGCAAACTTCTCTGTGGGAGATGCCATTTGCTGGGGAAATTACACAATACCTCCTCTTTTCGAAGAGATGCCATGTGATGTAATCCAATTTTGAGGTGTTGATAACTACATTGAAAGAAAAAAAATTTGGAGAGAAACTGCATTATTGCCAAGAGTCTTTTGTCGAGAAACTTTCTCTGGGGATTTTTCCTTAATCCGAGAAAGAAAAATATCGTCTTTGTTGGTGAAGAGAGAAGTTTCAAAGGTGTATGACCAAACAACTTCTTGTCTTTCAGAGGTTTAATTTATCAAAGTGGTCGAAGACCGATTTCAATCCAGGGATAAACTGGAGAGAGATTGTTTAGATGGTACATTTTCTTGATAAGGAAGACTGACAACTATATCAGAGAGAAGACGTGTAGCGTACGATGTTTGTCGGTGACGCAACCACCTTATCGTCATTGGTTGGAATTGGGTGCTACTTTCTGATTTCTTATTTATCCTATGAAGCTGGAAAGGAAATGGAAGCTATCTAAAACTAACCTTGCACGCAAATGTTTTCTTTAACAAATGCTTAAGAGATTGGGGGGACCGGGGTCAGGTTATACAACAGGGAGTTGTCAATTACCCATCCTATATATGGTTATCCATAGATCGTTTAATAAATTCTACTATTATCTACTTACTGTGTTTATCTAACATGGGTTGGGAAAGTTTCTTCTTTGGGAATGTTTGAGAGAGTATTTTTGTTGATTTTGGGTTTTTCGATGTTTTTGGTAAGGTACTGGACCTAAGGTTTTTGATATGTATGCTCGCTAAGATTTCGCAATCTTATGCCTACGTATTCCCGTTAAAGAAAATAGGGAAATCAGAGCAATCGTAGTTCCTCCTATTCTATGGGAGGAAATAGATGTTTGGTGTCTTGTTCAAAGCCCAAGATTGAAGCTAAAGGGTTGAGTATTTGTGTCTTGTTTAAAGCCCAAGATTGAAGCTAAAAGGTTTGAATGAGGGAGAATTTGTCATCTCTAAAGGGAGATATCTCATCTGTTTATCACAGTTGTTGGATATCTGATTATAAGGGAGAATTAATTTAACTGGAATATACGGAATCCAACAATGCCATAATTTCTTTATAGGGGATTTGTCCTGAAGGAGAAAACTTTAACTCAATGTTGAGCAATGCCATTTTTCCTTAGGAATCTTTCATGCTAAGAGAGGGACATTGGCTTGGATGTAAATAATCCAGAGGCTTGCCACTTACAATAATTAGATGAAAGAAAGGGGATTTACCAGGATAAGAGATGGATTACAGCTTGGATTTTTGAATCAACAAGTGTGCCACTTACAGCAGTTATCTGGAATTAGGTTTGTTTTGATTGTCTGTTTTGATGTGTGGTGTACAGAGAAATGTCTTCCTACAGAGATTTTTTTGATTTCCTCTGAGGGGATGTTGATTTTTGTGTGACTTGATCAAAGCCCGAGGTTGAAGCTAAATGGCTGACTCTATTAGGGAGTTTTATATCTGTCTTGTACAAAGCCCAAGATTGAGGCTGAAAAGGGATTAACTCTTTTGGGGAGATCATTATACAAAGCCTAAGAGGAGGCTGACAGGAATTGACTTTTCTGGGGAATATTTTGTCTGTCTTGTACAAAGCCCAAGATTGAGGCTAAAAGGGATTCACTCCACTGGGGAGAGGTTTTATCTATCTTGTACAAGCCCAAGATTGAGGATAAAAGAGGATTGACTCCACTGGGGAGGTTCCATATGTGTCTTGTACAAAGCCCAAGATTGAGGCTAAAAAGGGTTAACTGACTCGGCTGGAGAATGTTTATAGGTGTCTTGTACAAAGCCCAAGATTGAGGCTAAAAGGTGTTGAGGGATAATCATTATACAAAGCCTAAGAGGAGGCTGGTTGGGCGAATTTCTTATATAAAGTCTAAGAGGAGGCTAACTTCTACTGAGGATTGAGATCCAAAGTCAGATCCAAATTGAGGAATCAACTGTTGCTGAGGATTACAGAAGAGTTGAAATATCAGATGCCTTGAGGTTCTGATTGAGGTTTATTGATAGTAATTTGAACTTAGCTGGGGAACCTAGGAGAAAAGTTTGAAGATTGAGTTTTTAAAAAACCTATAGAGGTTTTAACTCTGTTGATGATTAATCAGGGTTTTTCCTGTGCTTTTAGGAAACTTGAGGGTTTCTTTGAGATCCAAAAGGAGGTGAGACTGTCCAAGTCTACTGGTATGAAAAGGTTTATCTTTGTATGATGCCCAAGAGGAGGATGGTGTTTTAAAGGATGAGAATCAACCCTAAACCGGTCTGATGTTTTGAGATTCTGACTCTCTGGAAGATTGAACTAACAATGGATGACTAAGTTCTTTCCTATACCTGTAGGAGATCTTTGGGTCCTTGTATTAAGCCCAAGAGGAGGCATGAGAACTTCTAAGAAGCCTGAGGGTCCTTGTACAAAGCCCAAGAGGAGGCTGGGGATGCTTTTAGGAAGCCTGTGGGTCCAAACCTAAGAAAACTTCAAGAAAGGTTTCACCGGGAATAATCCTTTCTTTAGTGAACAGTTCTAGGGTTTGAAGAAATTTAAGAGAGGTTTCACCGGGAATTAATCCTCTCTGGGGGAAATGAATTTCTTAGACAAATTTCTAGATAGTGACAGTCTTGAGAAAAGTTTCACCGGGAATAATGCCTTTCTCTGTTCCATATTGTATAAGCCCAAAAGGAGGCAAGACTGTATCTGGAATTTCCTATGGGGAACTAGTTTTGACTGTGTTAAAAGAGTGACCACTGGTTTGATCTAATCCTAGACCTAGTTGCCAGGGAAAACTCTAAGTAAGATAATATACATGCATATATATATATATATATATATATATATATATACAGATGAAATATATGCAAGTATGTAAAAGAAAGCTGATAGAACTTACAAGTGAGCAAGCTTCCAATACTACAGCTGTATGGTTAGTTATTCAAGAAATTAAAGAAAGTTTTGATAACAACTATGAATTTGAATCTAAATCAAAAGGGAAGTTGTTTTGAAAGAAGATTGGGGCTTATACTCAAGGAGAGGCCCAGAAATAACAGTGATCGCACCGTTGTTCTAAAATTTATATCGGGACTTATACAATGACTGGGGCCCAAAAATTGTATTTTACAAAAGAGGCTGGGTCTTACACTCTATTAGAGGCCCAAAAGTTTATTTTTATACAATACTGAGGCCCAAATTTATTTATGTGACAAGGGATGGGTCTTACACTCTATTAGAGGCCCAAAAGTGTTTTGAAAAGATTTGTAAGGGTGAAAAATAATCAAAAACCCTAACTTGATTTTTATAAATGCATTTTAATTGAATAAAATTCAATTAAAATGATCAAAGTTATCAAACATGTGTGAAAAACAAGTTGTGATCTTGGATAAGTATTTGAAAAATCATGTTTTATTCATAGAATGATTTGAAATTCATTTGAATAAAAGAAATCAAGAAAAAGAATTTATTTAAAATGTTTAAAAACAAATAAAAGGAATTTTTTTTCAAAAAATTCAAAATATATTAAATAAATAATATCGTTTTTTATTTTTTTTTTGTGGAATAAAATACTTTAACATTTTTGTGAATTTTGAAAAAAAGAACCATTCAAAAATGATGAAAAATGAGAGAGAAATTAATTTTTGAAGTTATTAAGAATTTGTGAAAAAAAATGAAAAGAAAAAGTGGTAAAAAAAATGGGATGGTCCTCCCAAGGTTTGAACCCACACCCTTGGGGTGGTGAGATTAAAAGTTTACCAACTGAGCCACTTGTGTGTGGCTGATAAAGGATGGCAAGTGATGATAATATATGAAAAAACCTTTGAAAATTGTTTTAAAAATAAAACCAAAAGGTCTGGGGTGAGGGGGATTCGAACCCCGGACCCTTTGCTTGCTACACACACAAAACCAGCTGATCAACCACTAGGGCGCAATGCCAAAGATGGTGACTTGAATATTTTGATGTTACAGATTGAATTTAAGTGTTTAGATCACTCATATATGTTGCATATGAGGTGTGTGAATCATTGGTTTGAGTTGCATTGGTCTCCAACTCAAAACCCGATAGTGCTTTCTCAAGAAAATGGAGTTTTTGTGCTTAAGAAGGAAATGAGAGAAAGCAATGTTGTAAGCTGCTTTGGTGTACCCTGAATGATCAACAAGGAGCTCTATTTATAGGTGAGTGAGTTTGTCCTGGTGGAATAATGATGCAGCAATGGATAAGAGCTCACTAAATGCATTTTGGCAAGGTGTGCTTACTTCTCATGCAAGGTAACATAGCTCTCTAAGTAGCATAGCCAACTTTTGACCAATTCCACATTCCTCGGATGTTTTTATTATTGTTTATGCATGAACCTTGACTGAGGAGAGTGGCTTTGTTGAAAGTGCACTATTGTACATAAATGCATCCTTTGAATTCAACATAGTGTGACAAAACTCATAAATTCCAAGTGTGATTCCTTTTGACTCAATGCTTGGTATTTGCAGGTTTGTGTCATACCCAAAATTTTGACCACCAAGATTTCCCATCATTATGCAAATCATCATCACAATATGGATATACTTTCATGCCTCATCAGTCTCCTCAAAGATGATTGAGCATTCACTACAATCAAGAAGTAGGGTTTTGAGCCCTCTCAGAGCACTTAGACAAGGGATCAATCAAGAAATGACATGATCTTCAACTTGTCTAGCCTCTCAAACATCCATGAAGGGTCAAGGGGTCTCCCACATCAAGAATCAAGCACAAGATTGCAACATTCCAAGTGGGTCAAGCCTCAAGATCGCCAGTGTCACCAAATTAGGGTTTTGGTCGACTGAGGCCTCCAGATGAAAATTTCCATCTGGACATGAGCCAATGCCTCAATGTATGGTCCAATAAGCTCAAAAGGATCTCAAGAACCCATCCACAATGGCAAAATCACCTTGAAGGTCCATCTATCAAAAAATCAGGAATTAGGGTTTTTATCTAATTCAGCCCTTGGGTTAACTTGTGAAGTAAGGCATGGCTTGAAGCTTCAAAATGAACTTCAAAGACCTCAAATACATCATATTGGCATGTTTACAAGATTTGATTGACTCAAAGAGCTCAAGTTATAAGCCACAAGAACTCAAAACCATCTGATCACAAATTAGGGTTTTTGATGGAAAAAGTCAACCCTATCCTTGACTGTTGGCCTACCCCTGATCTCAAACCTTGGGGAGGGGTCCAAGACATTCCTAAATACCCTTGGAGGCCATCCATGAAGTTTAATTAAGCCCAAGGATTGATTTCACAAAAGGATCACAAAGTCAAAATTTCATCTGATGAAAAAGTCAACTGTACAAAGGTCCAAGTTTGATTTTTTGGATTTTTGGTCAACCAAGGTTCCTTAAACCTAAAACAATGTTAATATGTGATTTGAATCATATTTCATCAAGAAAAATCAAAGAAAGTGAGTTAACTTGTTAAAGGGGTAACCATAAAAAACTTAGAATTTTTCTAAGTTATGGAATAAAGTGGCTAGGGTGCCAACTTTGCAAGGCCATATCTCTCAAACCCTAAGGCCTTTCTCTCCCATTCAAAGCTCAGAGGGAAGCCCTCATTACACTCTACAAAAGTGTTAACTACATCTCATTCCAATTCCTCATGGATTTCAAGTTATGAATGGATCAAAATCACTAAAAAACATGAAAGTGCATTTTTCCAACAGTTAGAAGAAATTCTGCTCAAGGCAGATTTCAAGTGAAACACCAAAACTTGGAGGGCTGTTTCACATAGTTTTAGACTGAATCAATTCAAGATGTAAACATCAAAGTTGTTATGCATATTGCCTACAATCCAAGGAACTTATTGGCATGAAACAACTCAGCTTGAGCCAAGAGTTATGTCTGCTGCAAGACACCATAACAAGGCTGTCATGAAAAATCAGTTTGTGAGATTTCTTTCCATACACGATTTTGAGCCAAAAGGCATTGATCACTATGCCACATGCATTCGATCTGATCACAATACATCTGATCCAACCAACAAACTTGGACTGAAATTCCAAGAGCTTATCCTTGAGAATTGATGAGTTTTTGGCATATATGCCTTGAATTCAAAGGCATTTATGTGAAATAGTGCACTTTCAATAAAGCCACTCTACTCAGTTAAGATGCTCACTTAAAAAACAATTAAAACATCTGAAGAATGTGGATTTGGTCAAGGCATAACCCTGCTCTTGGGAGAGGCTAGTTTGCCTTGCATGAGAAGAAATGCCACCAAGCCACGTCCATTGAATGTGATATGATCTTGCAGCCATTCACTATTCCTCCAAGACAAGAGTTGATCCACTATAAATAGAGGTCCTAACTGATCATTCAAACTACACCAAAGCAGCTTACAACATTGCTTTCTCTCATTTCCTTCTTAAACTCCAAATTTCATTATTCTTGAGAAAGCACTATCGGATTTTGAGTTGGAGGCCAATGTAACTCAAACCAATTATTCACACACCTCACACACAACATATAGGAGTAATCTGAACCATTGCATCCCATCTGTAACATCAAAATCACCAAATGGCCACCCAATTGCACAAGACTCATAACTTGCTGCAGAAGGAATCAGGCTGATCAAACCAGAGGTTTTCCAATCAACCTAAGCATTCAAACACATCCATTGAGGTACAAGGAAGCTATCCAAATCGTTGGAACTCATCTGTAACACCTCCAAACCAGAATTCGATTCTCACTTGCAGAGGTAAACCTTAAACTCTCAAACTCAAAGAATCATGCATCATAAACATGTTTTCTTGTTACCATTGTGTTTATGGATGTTTGTAGATCCTTTTCCCTCAATCAATTGTTGTTTACAGTTCCTGTATAGGAGATTGAGTTCATGCCAATTTTAGGGTTCTTCAGGTTTTAACATGATATATTCTGATTCAATTAATTTCAATAAAATTGAGTTGCCATTGTGTTCCTCATCTGAAAACGCACGATTTTCATATTTGGATCATGTGAAATGGTTGAGAGATGAGTGAGATAGGAGGCTTCACGTATCTGAGCTTGAGGATGAAGATGGCCATGGCGCCATGCTTCAGAAATTCAACTTGTTTGCTATATATTTTTCCCTTGCCATATATTAAATGAATTGGCATTGCGCCTCAGTGGTTAATCAACTGGTTTATGTGTATTAAGCGAGCGAGAGGTCTGGGGTTCGAATCCCCATCGCCCCAGACCTCTTTTATTACCACTTGTCCCATTTTATTTTATTTTTTGTATTATTTTTGTAAATGATTTGGAAAATTAATTTCTCATTCAATTTTAATCATTTTTTATTGGTTCTTTTTTCTGAAAAATCAAAAAAAATATTAAAGTATTTTATTCTACAAAAAAATCAGATTTATATTATTTAGTTAATGTAGTTGGTATTTTTGTGAATAAATTCATTTTTATTGTTTTTAAACATTTTAAAAGTGAATTTTTATCTTGAAAATCAAAATCAAATGAGTTCTAAATCATCTGGTGATTAAAACCTCATTTTTCAAACCTTAACTAAAAATCACAAGTGGTTTATTTGAACTTATTTTGTATTTTTATCATTTTTATTAATTTTCTTTAAAAAAAATTACTTTTAAAAGAAAATGAAATTAGGGTTTCTTTGATTTTGATCTTTATCAAACATTTTCAAAACACTTTTGGGCCTCTAATAGAGTGTAAGACCCAATCCCTTTTTAACCAAAACCATTTTGGGCCTCAGACATTGTATAAGTCCTAACACATTTTCAAAAAACCTCGGCGCGATCGCCAGTCCAAAATTAAATCACATGGGCCTCTCCTTGAGCTATAAGTCCCACTTCTTTTCTTAAAAATAAAATTTGGACCTCTAATTGAGTGTAAGACCCATTCCTTGTAAATAAATAATCTTTGGGCCTCTAATAGAGTGTAAGACCCAACCATCTTTTGTACATAAAATATTTTTGGGCCTCAGTCGTAGTATAAGTCCCGATACAATTTTCAAAACAACGGTGCGATCACTGTTTTTCCATGGGCCTCTCCTTGATTTGTAAGCCCCATCATTTGTACATAAATAAATCTTTGGGCCTCTAATAGAGTGTAAGACCCAACCCTCTTCTGTACATAAATAATTTTGGGCCTCAGTCATTGTATAAGACCCACTGTGTTTTCGAAAATCTCGGCACAATCGCCATTTCAAAACAAAATCAATTGGGCTTACCCTTGTGCTGTAAGTCCCATTTCTTTTCTTTTTTCAAACTTTTTGGGCCTCTCCTTGAGTTGTAAGACCCATCCCTTTGAACAAAAAACCTCTTTGGGCCTCAGTCATTGTATAAGACCCATTACAGTTTACAAACAATGGTAAGATTACTGTTTTTCATCTGGGCCTCTCCTTGAGTATAAGCCCCAACAATATTTTCAAAAACAATTTCTCTTTTGATTTAGGTTCAAATATACGGCTGTTGTCAAAACTTTCTTTAATTTCTTGAACAACTAACAATACAGCTATGGAAGCTTGCTCACCTGTAAGTTTTTATCAGCTTTACTTTACATGCTTTTATATATATAACTGTATTGTGGGAAGCTGCTCATATGTAAGTCCTTCTTTCATATCCTTTTAAATACTTGTCATATATCAAGTGTATATATACTAGTACATCTGCTTAGAGTTTTCCCCGACAAATAGGTCTAGAACTAGGTAAAGCCAGTTGGTCACTCTTTAATACAGTCAAAACTTGATCCCCCATAGGATTTCCAGATACAGTCTTGCCTTCTCTTGGGCTTAAACAATATGGAACAAAGAGAAAGGTAGTATTCTCGGTGAACCTTTTCTCAGACTGTCACTATTAGAAATTTTTAAAGAAATTCTATCCCCCAGAGATGAATTATTCTCGGTGAAACTTCTCTTGAATTTCTTCAAACTATAAAACTATTCACTAAAGGATTAATTCTCGGTGAAACCTTTCTTAAATTTTTCTTAGGTTTGGGACCCACAAACTTCCTAAAAGGATCCCCGCCACCTCTTGAGCTTTGTACAAGGATCCACCGGCTTCTTAGAAGTTCTCATGCCTTTTTTTGGGCTTAATACAAGGACCCCGAAGACCTCTTAAAGGTATAGGACATAACTTAGTCATCCTTCGTTAGAGCTGTCTTTCTAAAAAGAGTCAAAACCTCAGACCAATTTTAGGGTTGATACTCATCCCTTCAAAGAGTCAGCCTCCTCTTGGATGTTATACAAAGATAAACTCTTCCATACCAGTAGACTCGGGCCGTCTAATCCCCTTCCGGATCTCAAAGACATTCTCAAGCACGTTACAAACATAGGAGAAACCCTGGTCATTCTGGATCAATCTCCAATAAAGTTAAAACCCATGGGTTCTAAAACCCAGTCTCTCTCCTAAAACTCCCCAACCAGGGTCAGTTTATCATCAGTATAACGCTATCCCAAATCAGAACCTCAAGGCATCTGATACCCCAACTCTTCTGTAACCCTCAGCAAGAGTTGATTCCCCATTTGGACCTGCCTCAGGATCTAAATAATCCCCAGTAGAAGATAGCCTCCTCTTAGGCTTTGTATAATTAATCCTTCCTTTCCTCACCAGAAGTTAGCCTCCTCTTGGGCTTTGTACAAAGAGTTTCTCCCTATGTCATACCCCAAATTTTGACGACTAAGATTTCCCATCAATGTCCAAATCATCATCACAATATGGATGAACCATTAGTCCCCCCAAAGATGGGTGAGCATCCACTACAATCAGACTTAGGGTTTCAAGCCCTCTCAGAGCTCTTAGACAAAGGATCAATCAAGGAATGACATGATCTTCAACTTGTCTAGCCTCTCAAACATCCACAATGGATCAAGAGGACTCCCACATCAAGGATTAAGCACAAGGCTGCAACATTCCAAGTGGATTAAGCCTCAAGATCGCTAGTGTCACCAAATTAGGGTTTGGTCAACCAGGGCCTTCAGATGGAATTTTTCCTCTGGGCATGAGCCAATGCTTCAAAGCATAACCTATGATGCTCCAAGGGACATCATGGACCCAATCATCAAGTCAATTAAACCTCAGGGGATGCATTCACAAAAAATCAGGAATTAGGGTTTCTTGACCTAATTCACCCCTAAGTTGACTTTTGGGGAAAAGCATGAGCCAAGACCTCAAGACATGATTTGAGGGTCTCTAATACACCACATTGATCCATTTGCAACAATGGATTGATCCAAGAAGCTTGAGCAACAAGTTTCAATTTCATCTTAACCACAATTAGGGTTTCGCGAGAAAAGTCAACTGTATCTTTGACTTTTGACCAGGACATACTCCCAAACCCTAGGACATGATTCAATACACCTTATAACAACTATGAAATCAATCCATCAAGTTGGATTTAGGTCAAGGACTTGATTTCATAGAGGATCGCACAGTTTGGAATTCATCTGATAAAAAGTCAATTGTGCACAAAAGTCAAACTTTGACTTTTTGAGATTTTTCATAATTATGGTTATTTAACCCTAAAATGATGTTAATGTGTGATTGGAATCATCATTCATCAAGAAAAATCAAGAAAAGTGGGATAACTTGTAAAAGGGGTAACCATAAAAACTTAGAAATTTTTCTAAGTTATGGAACAAAGTGGCTAGGGTACCAACTTTGGAGGATCATAACTCCTAAACCACAAGGCCATTTTTCCCCATCCAAAGCTGGATTTGTAGCTCTCATGACCCTCTACAAAAGCTTCAAACATAACTCATTCCAATTCCTCATGGATTTTAAGTTAAGGAATGATCAAAATCACAAAAAGTGAAAATGTCACTTTTTTCCAACACTTAGTGAAATTTTCACTAAGTCAGAATCTGCCTTACTTTTTTCCAAATGTAGGGGCATTTTTCACTTGGATCCAAAAAGTATCAAAACCAATTATGATCAAACAGTTGTTGTATCATATGAGGGCTTTCCAAAATGGCCAAGAACTCCATCAAAGTCCACTTGAGCCATGAGATATGACAATGCCAATATGCCTTGCTGCAAAATGTCATGGCAAGGCAGATTTTGGAGTTTTGCTCGATTTTCTCAAATTTTGTAAAGGGGAAGCAACTCTATCCATCTGAATACCTCAAGTTGGGACCATGGAAGAACCAACTCTGATCCCAAGCCTCCCAAGTCATTGGAACCAAAAATAGCATGCCAAACCTAGAAATGCCTAAAAGAGGGACAAGACTCCAATTGGATTGGAGCATTCAATGGATGCACCAAGGTGGCATGGACTGAGCCATTTCCAACTGAATTCAGTCAAGACTTATCCAAGACCAAGGGGACCAGCAGCCTGTGCCCTAACCTCTAGTCAATGGCTAGAGGAGACTTGGATTCTCATTGCTCAACATTGGCCAAACCTCTGCTGTAGTTGCCATTCACTATTTCAGCCAAAACAAACTTGCTCTACTATAAATAGAGCTCAATTGTGTTCAGTTTGAGTACACCAAAACACTACAACACTTGCTTTCCTCAAAATCTCTTTCTCTAGGTAAAAATACCTTCTTTAGCAAGGTAACTCTGAGTTTTTGAGTTAGAGGGCATTTCCATCACAGCTCATGATCCAAACACATCCAATATATCATATCTAAGCTGTCCAAACTCTCACAAGTGACCTGTAACACCAGAATCACAAAGTCACATCTCAAAACCTCAAAATAGGACTTTTGTGCATTTTTCAAGCCATGTCTTGATTCAGTCACTTTCCAAACCAGATAAAACCTCAAACACACTCCAAATATCATCCTTGAACTGCCCCAAATGGTTCCCCCCATCTGGAACACTATTTGAGAGAGTTGCTATTTTGGCCACTTTTGCCCCTTTTGCAAGAAAGAGCTCAAACTTGTTCCTGAGGTTTCTAGCTGATTCCAACCATCCTAAAAGCTTATAAGGGATCATTTGAGGTTTTCCAAAGCATCAAATCATTTCTAGAACAAGTGGCTTGGCATATTGCACAAAAGCTCCAAAAAGAGGTAAGCATCACAACTTGAATTCTTTGAATCATGCTTTCTTTTGATGTCCACTGATCATGCATCTCTTATACATGTTATATGTGTTGTGTTTGCACCAATTTATCATGTAATTTATGCTTGTACCAAGAGATGGCATAGAAAATGTAAATCATGGCCTATTTCAAAACCACTATCAGGTTTCTCAATAGGAGCATGATCTGAAAAAAGTACCACCACCATTGGATTCCTTGTGAAAATCTAGGCAGGATAGCCTAAATTTTGTCTCAATCCATGGAGAAATGAGAAAGTGATGGCCTTCACATTTTCAACCAAAATCTTGCCCTGCCTTGCCTTGGGTCAGGCCAAAAACAAGGCAAGCCTTGTATATTTGTGGTTGTGTTTCTATTAACAGATGTATCACCACCCCAGTGGTAAGGCGCGCGCCCTACACACAAGGGGTCTGGGGTTCGAATCCCCCTCGCCCCATATCCTTTTTTTGCTATTTTCTCCACTTTTTTTTTCTTATTATTTTAATTAATAACTCCCTCAATTTTAATTATTTTTGATTGGTTCTTTTTGCAAAAAATCACAAAAATGTTGAAATATTTTAATCCACAAAAAAAATTAAATTTATATTAGTTATTTAATATAATTAGTATTTTTGTGAATAAATTCCTTTTTAATTGTTTTTAAGCATTTAAAAGTGAATATTTACAAAGAAAATCAAAACTAAATGAGTTTTAATTTATCTTGTGATAAAAACCTCATTTTTCAAAACCTCAACAAAAATCACAAGTGGTTTATTCAAACTTATTTGGTATTTTTATCATTTTTATTTGATTTTCTTTAAATATTTTCTTTTAAAAGAAAACAAATATAGGGTTTCCTTGATTTTCACTCAAACAAATCATTTTCAAACACTCATGGGCCTCTAATAGAGTGTAAGACCCAATCCCCTTTTAACCAAAACAATTTTGGGCCTCAGATATTGTATAAGTCCCTCTGCGTTAAAAGAAAATCTCGGTGCGATCGTCAGTTCAAAAATAAACCCTTTGGGCCTACCCTCGTGTTATAAGCCCCACTCTTTAAAAAGCATTGGGCCTCTAGTAGAGTGTAAGGCCCAACCCTTTTTGAAAACCAAAATAATTTGGGCCTCAGTGTATTGTATAAGTCCCGATACCATCAAAAAGTTCGACGCGATCGTCGCCTTTTAAAACAAAACTCTTTGGGCCTACCCTCGTGTTATACCCCCATTCTTTTTCTTTAAACACCTTTGGGCCTCTTGAGAGAGTGTAAGACCCATCCCTTTATACATAAAAACTTTTTGGGCCTCAGTATTGTATAAGTCCCTCTGTACAGTTTTTAAAACAACGGTGCGATCATCGTTAAAACTTGGGCCTCTCCTTGAGCTGTAAGCCCCAACAATCTTTTCAAAGCACTTTCTCCTTTGATTTTAAATATAATATTGTTATCAAAGCTTTCTTTGTTGAATAAACTAACCAAACAACATGGAAGCTCTACAACCGAGTAAGTGTTTACCCGCTTTCTTTATTCGCTTTCATATATATAACTGTATTGTGGGGCTGCTCACTGTAAGTCTTCTTTCACAAACTTTTATATACTCGTCAAATATCAACTGTGTAATACTGGTATAGTTATTTAGAGTTTTCCCCGGCAACTACGCCTAGCACTAGGTAAAGCCCTGTTGGTCACTCTTAATACAAACAAAACTAGTTCCCCATAGGATTACCAGACACAGTCTTCCCTCTTCTTAGGGTTAAACAATATGGAGACGTGAAAGGCAGCATTCTCGGTGAACCCTTTCTCAGACTGTCACCCTTAGAAATTGTCAAAGAAACTCTCCTCCCCAGAGATGATCTTTTCTCCGTGAATGGAATCTCTCGAGTTTCTTCCAAATTCTCGTACTTTCCTGGCTTGATCTATTCTCGGTGAATGGCATGTCTTGAACTTCTCGAGGTTTGGGGACCCACAGGCTTCTTAAAAGCATCCCCGCCTCCTCTTGGGCGTTGTACAAGGACCCTTCAGCTTCTTAAAAGCTCTCATGCTTTCTCTTGGGCTTAGTACAAGGACCCAGAGACCTCTACTGGTATAGGAACAGAACCTAGTCATCAATTTGCTAGAGTTGTCTTTCTGAGTCAAGTGCCTGACCAGTTAATGGGTTGACCTTCCTCCCTTAACATACCAGCCTTTTCTTGGGCATCATACAAAGATCATTCACTACCTGAGAATCGATTTCTCAAAACACCCGTAGACTTGGACAGTCTCAATACCCTTTGGATTTTCCATTTCCTTAAAGAACAGGAAATCTCCCTGATCCTCTGATCAATCTCAAAGTACAACATTACCCATATAAGAACTGATTTTCTCTTTTAACCAACATACTGGACCTGTCACTAAACTGAAACAGTCACCAGAACCCTAGCCTCCTCTTGGGCTTTGTACAATGATTCTCCCCAGCGGAGCTGAACTTTTTAGCCTCCATCTCGGGCTTCATATGAGATACCAAATCACTCTCTTGTTGAGTATAAAAGGCTCTCTTGTTGAGTCAACCCCCTTTTAGCCTCCATCTCGGGCTTCGTACGAGATACAAAAACACTCTCTTGTTGAGTATAAAAGACTCTCTTGTTAAGTCAAACATTTTTAGCCTCCGTCTTGGGCTTCGTACAAGACACATACAAAAGCACTCTCTTGTTGAGTCAACCCGTTTAGCCTCTCTCTCGGGCTTCGTACGAGACACATAAAAACACCTTCTTGTGGGGTCAATAGCCTCCTCTTAGGCTTTGTATAAGGAAACCCCTGTTGAGTCAATCAACCTTTTAGCATCAAAATCTGTGCCTCGTTCACAGTATACAAACATCAACAACTCCTTTTCCTTCATCTAATTGCTGTAAGCGGCAAGCATCTGGATTATTTACATACACACCACTGTCCCTCTTTTAGCATTAGAAATTCCTAAGGAAAGATGGCATTGCTCTAAACTGAGTTAAAGTCTTCTCCTTCAAGTTAAAAATCCCCTATAAAGGAAATTATGGCATTGCTGGATTCACATATCCCAGTTAAAGTAATTCTCCTTTATAATCAGTCACCTAATAGTTGTGACAAACAGACCCCCTTTAGAGATGACAAATTCTCTCTAAAGTCAAAACCCTTTAGCTTCACATCTTGGGCTTCGAACAAGATACAAATAGACCCTTCAGCTTCACATCTTGGGCTTTGAACAAGATACGAACCACCTTTAGCTTCACCTCTTGGGCTTTGAACAAGACACCAAAACAACATTTTTCCTCCCATAGAATAGGAGGAACTACGATCGCTCTGATTTCCCTGTTTCGTTAAACGGGAATACGTAGGCATAAGATTGCAAAAGAATCTTAGCGAGCACACTAATCAAAAACCCAAAATCCTGTACCTTCATACATCAATCGAAAAGCATCAGTCCTAACATCCTCACAAATAGTCCCGTCATTTCATTCTTAAATAAGCAGAGAGAGGCCCACAATGTAAACCGCATATGTAAACCAACAGTCATCTGTTTAAACTCAGTATGCAACCAAGGTTAATTGGAGACATCTATTTCCCTTCCTTAGTCAGCTTCAATAGGATAAAAAATGAATCGACCTGTAGTACCCCAGAGAGACAGTGCTTAAGAACCATGTCCAAAATCGCTCGCTACACCCTAGCGGAGCTAACCTTTTCAGACTCTCTTGTTGAGTCAATCACCCTTTTCAGACTCTCTTGTTGAGTCAATCACCTTTAAGCACTCTCTTGTTGAGTCAACCCTTTTAGCCTCAATCTTGGGCTTTGTACAAGACAGATAAAACCATTCTCTTGTTGAGACAATATTTTACAGCCTCCTCTTAGGCTTTGTATAATGATTTCCCCTAGCAGAAGTCAGCCTCCTCTTAAGCTTTGTATAATGATTTCTCCAGCTTGTTCAGCTGCAATCCTGGGTTTTGTACAGGTCAGATAAAAGCACTCTCTTGTTGAGTCAAACCCTTTTCAGCCTCAATCTTGGGCTTTGTACAAGATACCATATGAATTTCCTAAGCAGAGTCAAACTCCTTTCAGCCTCAATCTTGGGCTTTGTACAAGACAGATAATACTCTCCCGCAGAGTCAAACTCATTTCAGCCTTAATCTTGGGCTTTGTACAAGACACCTAAAATATCCTCAGTCGAGTCAGTAAAGTCTCAGTTTAGCCTCAAATCTTGGGCTTTGTACAAGACAGATAAAGATTTCTTTCCCACCGAGTCAGTCTCCTTTTCAGCCTCAATCTTGGGATTTGTACAAGACACATGTAAACCCTCCCCAGCGGAGTCAAAATACTTTTTACCCTCAATCTTGGGCTTTGTACAAGACAGACAGAACATTTTCCCCGGAAAAGTCAAACTTTTAGCCTCCTCTTAGGCTTTGTATAATGATATCCCCAAAAGAGTCAGTCTCTTTTAGCCTCAATCTTGGGCTTTGTACAAAACATATATAAAACACTCACTTGTTGATCACTTATCAAAACAGACATTCAGAACAAAACCTAATCCCAGATAACTGCTGTAAATGGCACACTTGTTGATTCAAATATCCAAGCTGTTGTCCATCTTTTATCCGGGTAAAACTCCCTTCTTTCATCTAATTGCTGTAAGCGGCAAGCCTCTGGATTATTTACATCCACGCCACTGTCCCTCTCTTAGCATGAGAGAATCCTAAGGAAAAATGGCATTGCTCTACACTGAGTTAAAGTTTTCTCCTTCAGGACAAATCCCCTATAAAGGAAATTATGGCATTACTGGATTCTAATAGCCCAGTTAAAGTAATACTCTTTTATAAACAGTCAACCAACAACTGTGATAAACAGACCAGATGTCTCCCTTTAGAGATGACAAATTCTCTCTCAGTCAAACCTTTAGCTTCAATCTTGGGCTTTGAACAAGACACAAATACTCCTTTTAGCTTCAATCTTGGGCTTTGAACAAGACACTAAACATGTTTTTCCTCCCTTAGAATAGGAGGAACTACGATTGCTCTGATTTCCATGTTTCTTTAAGACGGGAATACGTAGGCATAAGATTGTGAAATCTTAGCGAGAATACTAATCAAAAACTCTAGGTCCAGTACCTGCATACTAATCAAAAACTCTAGGTCCAGTACCTTCATACCAATCAAAACTTAGGTCCAGTACCTTACCAAAAACATCGGAAAACTCGAACATCAATAAAAACTCACTCTCCCTCTCATATTTCCCAAGAAACTTTCCCAACCCATTAACGGATAAACACCATCAAGTACAAAGCAGAACCTAAAGCTAACAACCTGTGGATAACCACATATAGGATGGGTAATTGACAACTCCCCATTGTATAACCTGACCTCGAACTCCCCGAATCTCTTTAAGCATTTGTTCAATTAAACATTCGTGTGCAAGGTTAGTTTTAGATAGCTTCCCTTTCCCTTCCAGCTTCACGGGATAAATAAGAAATAAGAAAGTACCCAATTTCTGCGATAAGGTGGTCGCGTCACCGACATAAATCACACGCTACATTTTGTTATGACTCACTCTGATCACATTGAGTTGGTTTGTCATAGTGATCATTGCATTTGACTAAAAAATTGTGGCTTGTAAGAAAACATCCAAACTGTCATGAAAACGGTTGCAACAATGCCTCTTGTGGTAGCCATAACTCTTGGCTTAAGTTAAGTTGTTTCATGCCAATGATCTCTTTGGATTGTTGGCAACATGTATGACAACTTTGATGTTTACATTTGAGATTGATTCTTCTTGCAACTAGGTGTAAACATCTCCCAAGTTTTGGTGTTTTACCCAAAATCTGTCTTGGACAGAAATTTGTCTAAGTGTTGGAAAAAGTGGTTATTTCCCATTTTTGTGATTTTGATCAATCCATAACTCAAAATCCACGAGGATTTGAAATCTCTTCTAGGTGACACTTTTAAAGTATGTAAGATGAACTTTCATTTGAGCTTTGAATGGGAGAAAAAGGCCTTATGTTATAGGAGTTATGACTTTGCAAAGTTGGTACAAAACCACTTTTGTTCCATAACTTATAAAAAATTTGGTTTCTCAAGGTTGCCCCTTTTGCAAGAAACCTCACTTTTCTTGATTTTTCATGATGAATGATGATCAATATCACACATTAACATTGTTTTTGACTTAGGGGAACCATATTTATGAAAAATTCCAAAAAGTCAAACTTGATTTTAGGCACAGTTGACTTTTTATCAGATGAAATCCAAACTGTGTGATTTTTTGTGCAATCAAGTTCTTGACCCAATTCAAACCTAATGGATGGATTCCATAGGTGTTGTAGAGTGTATTGAATCATGTCCCAAGGTTTGGGAGCATGTGTTGGTCAAAATTCAAAGATACAATTGACTTTTTCTTCAAAACCCTAATTGTAGTCCAGATGAAATTGAAACTTGTGAATCAAGCTTCTTGGATTAATCCATTGTTGAAAATGGATCAATGTAGTGTATTTGGGGCCCTCAAATCATGTCTTGAGGTCTTGGCTCATGGTTTGCCTCACAAGTCAGCTTAGGGGTGAATTTGGTCAAGAAACCCTAATTCCTGATTTTTTATGAATGCATCCCCTGAGGCGAATTTGACTTGATAATTGGATCCATGAGGTACCTTAGAGCATTTTGGGTCATGCTTTGAAGCATTGACTCATGTCCAGAGGAAAAATTTCATCTGGAGGCCTTGGTCGACCAAAACCCTAATTTTGTGACACTGGCGATCTCGAGGCTTGATCCACTTGGAATGTTGCACTCATGTGCCTGATTCTTGATGTGGGAGTCCTATTGATCCCTTATGGATGTTTGAGAGGTTAGACAAGTTGAAGATCATGTCATTTCTTGATTGATCCTTTGTCCAAGTGCTCTGGGAGGGCTCAAAACCCTAATTCTTAATTGTGGTGAATGCTCAACCATCTTTGAGGAGGTTGATGAGGCATGGAAGTACATCCATATTGTGGTGATGATTCTCACAATGATGGGAAATCTTGTGGTCAAAATTTGGGGTATGACAGGACGCTTATCACTTAGGGATGAATATGACCAGATTGATATTAAGGCAACATGTGTATGAATATGAATCAATTATGCATGATGTATATATGTTTATGCTGACAAAACAGACACGACATACAGACTGGTGATTGTTCAACTGGATACTCGGTCACTCTAGGAGATGGGGGTATCACTAAAGATTCTTTTGCTTGGGAGTAGGGATTCCCGCGTTCGTTCCGGTTTTCGGAGATACAAACCTGCCAGGGATAGAAATCCGTGCTGGCTCTTTAAGGGTAGATTATACTGGGGAGAAAAACCAATCATTGTCTCTCAGAGGTAAAAGAAAAACTACCGGGGATAATATATGGATCATTCCGTCTGAAGCAGTTTGTCCTTTATTCAGGGTGTACTGCTCAAATGGAGTGTTTTGATTATGCATTTTGAAGTTTTAACCACCCCTGGAGAAGCCGTCAACGTCCCTTTTTGTGTTCAATAACGAAAGGAAATTGCCATCTTTATTTTGAAAGTAGAAGTAAAACTTGAACTTTCTGTGTTGAAAAAAAAGAAAAATTCATTTTTGTTTCAAGAATCGTCGATCATATTAAAATGTCATTTTGTAAAGAAAAATAAATGAGAATTGCAAACAAAAAGCACTAGGGCTCAAATTTTATTTGATAGAATGATAATCAGCCAAACGCATGATCCCATGAAGCATTACAAAGTTTAGAAAATGGTAATTTAAAGGAAAAGGGCTACATTGAAACATAACGACCATTATCCTCCCACCAACTTTGAATTCTGGATATTCTTGGCTTCTGTCGAAGGTGATCTTGACTGAATTTTTCCTGACGGATGAAGTTACCGCCGAGGATTCAATCCTGTCGGACGTAGTTACTTGCCATAAATCCCTAATTTTTGCCTAGATTGCCTTTTCAGGTTTTCAATCTATCGGGGTGATCATTGGTTATGTCTCTAATTTTTTCCTGGACCGCCCTTTCGGGTTTTCAATCCACTGAGACGTTTTTTTATTTAGGCGAAGTATTTCTTGACTACATCAACATTCGTGGGGTAGGTAAACTCCTCTCCATCCATGGTTGTAAGTATCAAGTCACCGCCTGAGAAGGCTTTCTTAACAACATAAGGGCCATCGTAATTTGGAGTCCATTTTCCCCTAGAATCAGTAATAAATGATTGTATCTTCTTGAGCACAAGGTCTCCTTTCCTGAAGACACGGGGTCAGACTTTTTTATCAAACACCTTCTTCATCCTTTGCTGATATAACTGACCGTGGCATAAAGCCGTCATTCTCTTTTCCTCGATCAAATTCAGTTCATCGTGTCGGCTTTGACACCATTCAGCTTCTGTTAGCTTGGATTCCATCAATACTCTTATTGACGGGATCTCTACTTCTATGGGGAGCACTGCCTCCATGCCATATACTAGAGAGAAAGGGGTTTCCCCTGTTGATGTACGGACAAACGTGCGATAACCGTGAATAGAAAAGGGTAGCATCTCATGCCAATCTTTATAGGTTATAACCATCTTCTGAATGGTTTTCTTGATATTTTTTTAGCTGATTCTACCGCTCTATTCATCTTAGGCCGGTAGGGAGATTAGTTATGGTGTTCAATTTTGAACTCAACACACAACTCTTTCATCATCTTGTTGTTTAGGTTCGATCCATTATCAGTAATGATCTGGCTTGGAACACCATAACGACAGATGAGATTGCTCTAGATAAATCGGACCACCACTTGTCGGGTTACATTGGTATACGATACTGCTTCGACCCACTTGGTGAAGTAATCAATGGCTACCAGGATGAACTGATGTCCGTTCGAGGCTTTGGGTTCAATCATGCCAATCATGTCAATTCCTCATATAGAAAAAGGCCATGGAGAAGATAGAACTTTGAGATGCGTTGGCGGTACATGAATTTTGTTGGTGTATATCTGACACTTATGACATTTCTGCATGTACTTGTTGCAAACAGATTTCATTGTCAGCCAATAATATCCTGCTCTCAAAATTTTTCTTGCCATTGTGTGTCCATTGGCATGAGTGCCAAAGGAGCCTTCATGAATCTCTTTCATTAACATGTTTGCTTCTGGTCCGTCTACGCATCTGAGCAAAACCATGTCAAAGTTTCTCTTGTATAGTATATCATTGTTTAGGAAGAAGTTGCCAGCCAGTCTTCTGAGAGTCTTCCTATCTTTTCTTGATGCCCCAGGCGAGTATTCTTGTCTTTAAAGGAAGCATTTGATATCGTGATACCTTGGTTTGTCATCTATGACTACTTCAATCGCGAAGATATAAGTGGGCCTTTCAAGGCGCATTATGTCAATCTTGGGTACATCGTTCCATTGACTCACACTAATTATGGAGGATAGTGTAGCTAATGTATCGGCCATGTGATTTTCTTCACGAGGGATATGATGAAACTCGATTCTGTTGAAGAATGGTAACAACCTTATCGCGTAGTCTTTATAAGGAATCAATCCTGATTGATATGTATTCCACTCTCCTTTGATCTGATTGATAACCAGGGCTGAGTCTCCATACACATCCAAGTTCTTTATCCTTAGGTCAACAGCTTCTTCGAGACCCATGATACAAGCTTCGTATTCGTCCTTATTGTTTGTGCATTTGAACGTCAAGATGGTAGTGAAAGGAATATGAGTACCCTGATGTGTTACGATGATTGCCCCAATTCCGTTTCCATAAGCATTGACGGCTCCGTCGAATACTAGTCCCCATCGAGAACCTGTCTCTGGCCCTTCGCTTGGTAGTGGTTCATCGTAATCTTTCATTTTTAGGTACCTGACATCTTCGTTCAAAAAGTCAAATTTAACGGATTCTTGATTGTCAATCGGTTGATGAGCCAAATGATCGGCTAAAATACTCTCTTTGACGGCTTTCTGAGCATGGTACTTGATGTCGTATTTCGATAACAACATCTGCCAATGGGAAATCCTTCCTGTGAGAGCAGGCTTTTCAAAGACATACTTACTCAGATCCATTTCTGAGATTAACCAAGTAGTGTGACAGATCATGTACTGGCGAAGACGTTTCGCTGCCCAAGCCAGAGCGCAACAAGTTTTCTCGAGCATAGTGTACCGAGTTTCACAGTCCGTGAATTTCTTGCTCAAGTAACAAATGGCAGATTCTTTTCTTTTTGTTTCGTCTTGTTGGCCAAGCACACAACCCATGGAATCTTCCAAGACTGTTAAGTAGATGATCAGTGGTCTTCCTTCCACTAGAGGAGATAAAATAGGGGGATTCAACATATGTTCTTTGATGTTGTCGAAAGCTTTTTGGCAATCTTCTGTCCATACACAACTTTGGTTCTTTTTTAGTAGCTTAAAGATCGGCGTGCATGTCGCGTTCATGAGGGATATGAATCTTGAGATGTAATTCAGACATCCCAAAAATCCTCTGACCTGTTTTTCAGTTTTTGGAGAAGGCATTTCTTGAATGGCCTTGACTTTGTCGGGATCAACCTCAATTCCTTTCTGGCTGACGATGAATCCTAAGAGTTTTCCTGAGCGTACACCGAATGTGCACTTATTAGGATTCAAGCGGAGTTTGTATTTTCTCAAACGCTCGAATAACTTTGATTGGTGTTCCACATGTTCTTCTTCTGTTTTAGATTTGGCAATCATGTCATTAAACAGAGTTATCATGGCCCTCTGATAGGTTGCCCCTGTGTTCTTTAGACCGAACGACATTACCTTGTAACAAAAGGTGCCCCATGGGGTGATGAATAAAGTTTTCTCCATATCTTCTGGCGCCATTTTGATTTGATTATAGCCCAAGAATCCATCCATGAAGGAGAAGACCTTGAATTTTGTTGTGCTATCTACCGGCATGTTAATGTGTGGTAGGGGGAAGTCCTCCTTTGGACTTTCTTTGTTAAAATCCTTATATTCTACACACATTCTGACTTTTCCGTCCTTCTTTGGAACTGGCACTATGTTGGCTAACCATTGAGGATATTCTGAGGTGGCAAAGAAACCTGCGTCGATTTGCTTCTGCACTTCCTCCTTAATTTTGATGGCCATACCTAGATAAGTCCTTCTCAGTCTTTGTTTTACCGGAGGACATTCTGTTTTCAGTGGTAAGTGATGTTCCACGATGCTGGTATCCAATCCTGGCATGTCCTGGTAGGACCAAGCAAACACATCTGAAAATTATTTGAGAAGTTTTATCAAGCCTTCTCTGATAGTTGGACTGAGCAGTGCTCCAATCTTAACTTCTTTATTTTCTTCTTTTAAACCCATATTGACCGTTTCCAACGGCTCTTTGTGAGGCTCAATGGACCTTTCCTCTTGTCTGAGGAGTCGGGAGATCTCTTCTGGAACTTCTTCATCCCCTTCTTCTTTGGCTTCAAATACCAGGAATTCAAAATTGGGAGAAGGCATTGGATCGTATGTTTCAATGGGATTTCAAACAAGTAATCTGCACGACGTGATGATTCCTTTTTTAGAAAAGACAGAGAGAATGCAAAAGTGTGTGCAGTGTATTTTCTGAAAACGCTTGTTTTTATTTTGGTTTTTTATTTTTATTTTTAGGATTACCATTTTCTGAAAAACGAAAAAGTGAAAATAGCAATAAAATGCAGGAATTCAGGATGACATTATTTATTCATGATTTGTCGATTCTTGAAACATAACCCTATAAAACAAAACTTTATCGCTTTGGGAGAAGCGAAGAGGGACATTTACAAAAAAGTAAGCCCTATAATACATCCATTTCACCAGGGCAAGGTGAAAGTTTAAAACAAAGATGTGGCAATTAATTCGACTTATGAACGACTTTCGGGACATCGACCACAACCCAATAGCGACGAACTCCTCTGTGGATCACAAAGTCTGGTACTTTCCTTATTGGTCTATCTTCAGAAATGACACTGATTTTTGGCGGGGTAGGATCATTGGAGTCTTCTTCCCATGCAGAGTTATCATAAGAGGACTCTTCTGTCGCATCTTCCATAATATTTTCACTCTCAAGAGGATCTCCCCATCCAGTTGGTTGGATGTCCTCGTATCTCATACGAGAGCTTTCGGGAGCAGTGTATTTAACTAGAAAGTCGTACTTGCCACTTGGCTGCCCCAAGGTATCCCAAGTTTCTGTGGGAATGGATGAGTCATCTTCCTCAATGACATTGACTTCAGGAAATGTGTAGTTAATGAATTCTTGTCCTGCGACCTTTGCAAATTCATCAAAGTGGTGTTGGACATTTTCAGAATGTTCTGAGTAAGGATTCCATGGCTCCGTGGGAACATGTGTATTCTTTTCAGGACTACTCAGCTGATAGGTATTGTCTGACTGACTCTTTTGCCTTGAGTCTTCCATGTATGGATTCCAGATAGGCAAATCATCCAGGGGATCATAATAATCGTAGTCGAGGCTGTCTTTCATTAGTTTGTCTTCCTCTAATGAATTGGGCGGAGCACGACATCCTTCAGGATCACAATCTCCATAAACCATTCTGACATCTGATCTCGGTATATATCTAGGACTTTGTTTTGGAGAGTAGAACGACATGTACGTTTCTCCCTGAGATATATAACCTTCATCGTTGAGATAAGACTTCCACTCCTCATCTGTATCAGAAGAGTTGTTCCCATCGATGGTGTGGACTTCTTGAGATACTGGGTGGAGGAAACATCCACTGTAGAAGAAATCCTGAATGTGATTAAAACTTTCGTCCTTCTTTGTAGCCTGGGTACAGGTTGGAGAGAAACCAATACCTTTTCTTGTCTTGTAATCAGTAAGAATTACAATTTGTCCCCATATTTTTATGTCACTACTCCCCATTAATTTGAGAGCGTCTTTATATGAGGAAATCGTTATTCCTTTCTCTTGGTGATTCTCATTGCTCACCGAGAGTGCTTGAAATTGCTCTCCGCATACCGTGACTAATTTGTCATTCTTGACGAACTTCAACTTCTGGTGAAGTGTCGAAGTGACTACCCTGGCTTCGTGTATCTAAGGTCTTCCTAATAAATAGTTGTATGCTGCTCGGATGTCCATGACCTAGAAAGTGACTTGGAATGTGTGAGGACCGATGGTTATGGGAAGATCGACTTCGCCGATAACTATTTTCCTGGATCCATCAAAGGCTTTGACGATGATCTCACTGCCTCTCATCGGAGTACCTTAAAAAGATAGTCGAACCAAAGTTGACCTTGGCATGACATTTAAGGATGAACTTGTGTCTACCAGTACGCTGGATAAAGCATCGTCCTGGCAATTGACTGTGATATTGAGTGCCATGTTATCGTGCTTGCCTTCCTCTGGAAGTTCTTAATCACTGAATCCTAAATTGTTGCAGGAAGTGATGTTGGAGATAATGCTGTCAAATTGACCTACTGTCACATCTTGTTCTACAAAAGCCTGTTCCAGGACCTTCTGTAGAGCTTCTCTATGAGCTTCTGAACTAAGCAGGAGAGATAGTACATAGATTCGAGATGGAGTTTACAATAATTGATCCACAATGTTGTACTCGCTTTTCTGAATGAGCTTCAGTATTTCATCGTTGTTCTTCACGGGTTCCGCATTGCTGTATTGACCGACTGGATGGTTAGGAACTTCGACTTGAGGTTCTTTTTCTTTGGTATGCTCTCTAACTCCTCTGTTGAAGATCTGACCGCTCCGGGTAACTTGACTAATGTCGGCAATGTTCAACACGGAGGGTAATGGAGTTTCTTTTACATTTTCTATGGTAGTTGCACCGTACTTGTACGTGATAGCCTTTTCTAACTTGTACGGTATTGGACCTGGCAGGTAGATAACCACAAGGGCTTTTTGGGCCTTTTGACCGTCGTAGGCAACCTCGATCAGCTCTAAGTTCGGAATTTTCCTACTGTCAAGAGAGATTTTGGACTCATTGAGTAGAGGAATTATGGCGCAAACAACCATGGTTATTCCATGATTGGAGACTATGACAGTGCTTTTGTCTAGTAGTCCTTGGTCCTTGTTTTGAACAGGGAAGTAATCTTGTATCACATTGATTGATTCAAAATTCAAGCATGGTTGAATCTCCTTTCGGTCTAATTGATGTTGGAGGGCTGCTCGCACGAGATAGAATCCTTGGTTATTTTCCGAGAATATTCCACAACGTTCATAATTTTGAGGTGGTACCCGACCGTACCCACTTTGTATGCAGTGCATCCTTACCAGATCTATTTCCAGTAAGCAGATATCACAACTTTGGGGTCTACCAGGATTCCCATCAGCCATGCTAACTTATTGCGTGTCTTCATCCAGGTTGATCGAAAGCCACCAGTGGTCCAACAGATGTTGAAGAGTTCTTTGTACAAGCGCACACCCTTGGTCGTTTTCGTAGCATTCTTTACAGTCTTGATAATCGTGCGAGGCCAGGAAACCAAGTCTGACCTGGTTATGTCGGAGCCGATGTTGGGTTGATAGCGGCAGTTACTGCTGCTACCGGTTGATACCTTTGCCTTTGCTTTTCCAGAGATATTGTTGATATCTTGCTCTTTCTTCTTTTAGAAAGCACTACCGTATCTTTTGGTACTGCTAGATGGCTCAGTATCTTTGACCAATCGTCCTTCTCAGACTGCTTCTTCAAAGCATACTCCCATGTTCACCATTTCAGTGAAATCACTAGGTGCACTGGCGACCATTTGATCGTAATAAAACGAGCTTAATATTTTCAAGAAGATCTTTGTCATTTCCTTTTCCTCGAGAGGAGGACAGACCTGGGCGACAATTTCACACTGTAGCGTGCAATTTTTGTCGGTGACGCGACCACCTTACCGCGTTGGTTGGAATTTGGTGCTACTTTCTGATTTCTTATTTATCCTATGAAGCTAGAAAGGAAAGGGAAGCTATCTAAAACTAACCTTGCACGTAAATGTTTTCTTTAACAAATGCTAAGAGATTGGGGGGGTCTGGGGTCATATTATACAATGGGGAGTTGTTAATTATCCATTATATATATGGTTATCCATAGATTGTTTGGAATTTTCTTCTATCATCTACTTACTGGTGTTTATGTGTCATAAATTGGGAAAGTTTCTCCTTTGGGAATGTTGAGAGAGTATTTTTGTTGATTTTAGGTTTTTCGATGTTTTTGATAAGGTACCGGACCTAAAGTTTTTGATTTGTGTGCTCGCTAAGATTTCACATTCTTATGCCTACGTATTCCCGTAATGATAACAGGGAAATCAGAGCAATCATAGTTCCTCTTATTCTATGGGAGGAAAGATGTTTGGTGTCTTGTTCAAAGCCCAAGATTGAAGCTAGATGAGTATTTGTGTCTTGTTTAAACCTAAGATTGAAGCTAAAGATTTGACTGAGAGAGAATTTGTCATCTCTAATGGGAGATATCTCACCTATTCATCACAGATGTTGGGTAATTAGTTATAAAGGAAAATTACTTTAACTGGGATATGAGAATTCAACAATGCCATAATTTCCTTTAGAAGGGTGATGTCTTGAAGGGGAAAACTTTAACTCAGTGTAAAGCAATGCCATTTTTCCGTAGGAGTCTTTTATGCTAAGAGATGGACATTGGCTTGGATGTAGATAATCCAGAGGCTTGCCTCTTACAGCAATTAGATGAAAGAAGGGATTTACCAGGATAAAGAGGGACTACAACTTGGATTTTTTAATCAACAAGTGTGCCACTTACAGCAGTTATCTGAGATTAAGGTTTTTTGATTGTCTGTTTTGATGTATGATGTATAGAGAAATGTCTTCCTACAGAGAAATCTTGACTTCCTCTGAGGGGATGTTGATTTTTATGTGCCTTGATCAAAGTCCAAGGTTGTAGCTAAAAGGTTGACTCTACTAGGGAGTTTTATATCTGTCTTGTACAAAGCCCAAGATTGAGGCTAAAGGAGATTGACTCTTTTAGGGAATATTTTGTCTGTCTTGTATAAAGCCCAAGATTGAGGCTAAAAGAAATGACTCCACTGGGGAGAGGTTTTATCTGTCTTTTACAAAGCCCAAGACTGAGGCAAAAAGTTATTGACTCAACTGGAGAATATGACCTGTCTTGTACAAAGCCCAAGATTGAGGCTAACTTTGTTGAGGGAAGAATCATTATACAAAGCTTAAGAGGAGGCTGGTTGGGGAATTTCTTATATGAAGCCTAAGAGGAGCCTAGCTTCTGCTGAGGATTATTGAGATCCAGAGACAGGTCCAAATTGGGAAATCAACTCTTGTTGAGGAATGAAGAAGAGTTAAAATATCAAATTCCTTGCGGTTCTGATTGATGGTTTATTAATAATAATTTGACCCTGGCTGGTGAATTTAGATTGATAGTTTAAAGATTAAGTTTTAAAACCTTTGGAGGTTTTAAATGTGCTGGAGATTTGTATATTGATGAAATGACCAGGGTTTCTCCTTTGCTTTCAGGAGACTTAAGGGTTTCCTTGAGATCTAAGAGGAGATGAGACTTTCCAAGTCTACTGGGATGATGAGGTTAACTCTTAGTTAGAGGATGATCTTTGTATGATGCCCAAGAGGAGGCTGAGATTGTCCAAGTCTACTTGTATGAAGCCCAAGTTGAGGCTGGTGTTTTAAGGGATGAGAATCAACCCTAAATTGGTCTGATGTTCTGGAATTTCTGACTCTCTAGAGGATTGAACTAGCAATAGATGACTAAGTTTTGTCCTATACCTGTAGGAGGTCTTTGGGTCCTTGTACTAAGCCCAAGAGGAGGCTGAGAACTTCTAAGAAGCCTGAGGGTCCTTGTACAAAGCCCAAGAGGATGTTGGGGATGCTTTTAGGAAGCCTGTGGGTCTAAACCTGAGAACAGTTCAAGAAAGGTTTCACCAGGAATAATCCTTTCTTTAGTGAATAGTTCCAGGGTTTGAAGAAATTCAAAAGAGGTTTCACCGGGAATTAATCCTCTTTGGGGGGAATGAATTTCTTGTACAACTTTCTAGTAGTGACAGTCTTGGGAAAAGTTTCACCGGGAATAATGCCTTTCTCTGTTCCATATTGTATAAGCCCAAGAGGAGGCAAGACTATATATGGAATTTCCTATGGGAAACTAGTTTTGATTGTGTTGAAAGAGTGACTACTGGCTTTATCTAAGCCTAGATCTAATTGTCGGGGAAAACTCTAAGCAAGCATATACAAGCATATATATACAGATGAAATATATATATAAGCAAATATGTAAAAGAAGTTGGTAGAACTTACAGTTGTGCAAGCTTCCAGTATTATAAACGCAGCTGTATGGTTAGTTATTCAAGAAATTGAAGAAAGTTTTGATAACAATTATGAATTTGAATCTAAATCAAAAGTAAAGTTATTTTAAAAGGAAGTTTGGGGCTTATACTCAAGGAGAGGCCCAGATGAATTCTTTTGGCAAGGCAACGATCGCGTCATAGTTTTGAAAACAACAGAGGGACTTATACAATGAATGAGGTCCAAATTTATTGTATTTACAAAAGAGGTGGGCCTTACACTCTATTAGAGGTCCAAGAGTTTATTTTTATACAAGAGATGGGGCTTACAACTCAAAGAGAGGCCCAGATGAAAAAAATAGTGATCACACCGTTATTTTGAAAATCGTATAGGGACTTTTTACAATGACTATTTACAAAAGGATGGAACTTATACTCTATTAGAGGCCCAAAAGTACTTTAAAAAGAAGAGAGAATGGGACTTATAACTTAGGGAGAGACCCAGATTAGAAACAATGATTGAGGCCCAAATGGTTTGTGTGTTACAAGGGATGGGTCTTACACTCTATTAGAGGCCCAAAAGTGTTTTGAAAAAGATTTACAAAAGGGGAAAAATAATCAACCCTAATTTTATTTTAAAAAAATGTATTTTAATTGAATAAAAATTCAATTAAAATGACCAAATTTATTAAACATGTGTGAAAAACAAGTTATGATCTTGGATTAATGTTTGAAAAATCATGTTTCATTCATAGAATGATTTGAAAATCATTTGAGTTTGACAACTCAAGAGAAGAATTTATTTAAAATGTTTGAAAACAAATAAAAAGGAATTCTTTTCAAAAATTCAAAATATATTAAATAAATAATATCTTTTTGATTTTTTTGTGTGGAATAGAATACTTTAACATATTTGTGAATTTTGAAAAAAAGAATCATTCAAAAATGATTGAAATTGAAAGAGAAATTAATTTTTGAAGTTATTAAGAAATTGTGAAAAATGTGAAAAGAAAAAGTGGTAAAAAATATGGGATTGTCCTCTCAAGGTTTGAACTCATGCCCTTGGGGTGGAGAGTTTAAAACTTTACCATCTGAGCCATGTGCGTGGGCTGATAGAGAGTGGAAAGAGTAAATAATATATGAAAACAACCTTTGAAAATGGTTCAAAAAATAAAACCAAAAGGTCTGGGGTGAGGGGGATTCGAACCCCAGACCTCTCGCTCGCTACACACACACAAATACTAGTGTTTCCACTAGGGCACAATGCCAATTCAAACATATATTGGCAACAAAATAACATATACTATGTTTGGTTCTAAAAATCTGAAAATGGCGCCATGGCCATCTTCTTCCTTGGGCCGACATCAGACTTGCGTGAAGCAAGCTATCTCTCTTGTTTCTCAACCAATTTACAAGATGTAAAAATGAAATCCATTTGTTTTTAAACAAGGAACATGATGGTTCTTTTCAATTTCATTTAAATTAAGTGTACCAAAAGATATCATGTTGTAACCAGATGAACCCTAAAATATGCAAGAACTAAATGAAATCTCATACACGCAAGATAAATAGCAATTGGTTAAGGGAAAATGATCACATCAATATAACAAACATGTTTGGGCTTTGAAATTTAAAAAATTATGCATGGATCATGGAGATTGAAAGGTTCAGGCTTACCTCTTTAAGAAGGAATCGAATTCTATTGTAAAGATGTTACAGAAGTGAAATAATGATCTGGATAGCTTCCTTAGGCCTCAAGGATTGTGTTGCAACCTTTAGAATGATTTGGAACACCTTAGATCACTTGGCTGGAATTCAGTTGCACTTTGATCAAGCTGACTAGTGAAATCATGATTCTTGTGTTACAAAAGTGATTAAGGTGTTTGGATCACTTCTATATGTTTTATATGAGGTGTGTGAACCATTGGTTTGAGTTGCATTGGCTTCCAACTCAAAACACGATAGTGCTTTCTCAAGAATATGGAGTTTTTGTGCTTAAGAAAGAAATGCGAGAAAGCTATGTTGTTGTAAGTTGCTTTGGTGTACTCTGAATGATCAACAAGGAGCTCTATTTATAGGAGAAGAGTTGTGCTGAAGCTTCTCACTTGAAGCTCAAAGGATAAGATTGGAGTCAATGGTCTTGCTAAGCATAATTGCTTCTTACACAAGGTACTTATGGTTGCTCAAAATAGCTCAGCTATGTATTGACTCAATTCACATTCTGTAGATGATTTTATTGTTGTTTATAGGAGCATTTTGACTGACAAGAGTCCTATTCTTGAATGTGCACTATTGCACATAAATGTCATTTTGAATTCAAGGCACAAAGTGACAAAACAATTCATGCCATTTGAGTTTTCCTTGACTCCTTGGTCCAACATTGCAGGTTTGTGGTGATTAATCTGTTATACATTGTATGTGAGTGATTTTGATCATTACCCTTGACAAAAGGAATCGTGGCCAACAAGAAATGCACAAAACTGTCTTGCAAAACAGTTTGTAGCAAGGCAGGTTGCAACAGTCATAACCTCTGTAACACCCCATTTTCTACCCATCATTTATATTACAATCAGAGTGCTAAAATTTTCAAACATAAAACAAATGAGATGTCACATTTTCAACTTAAACCACAAAGTCTGGATTTCATTTAGCAATTGATACATAGCATTCGGAATACAACTTATAATTCATTCGCAACTTTATTCAGTCATTACAACTTTTTAAACCATGATTATTCAACCATTATCGTAATGGCAACAACTTAGAAATAATTTCCACAACATGAAATAACAACTATTCATCAACTTATAATAACAACAACATAAACTAAACATCCCCCCGAGTGCTACGTATCAGAGCATGACACCAACCCGAACTAACAGCCACTAAAGACTTCATAATAATCACTTCAACTTCCACAGCTATCCTTGAGTACCTGCCCATTTCCCATGGTAGGGGAAATATCAGCAGAAGGGGTGAGATATCGAATAATATAAACAAAAGTATGATAAATAATATGCTAGATTAGAATCATATAAATTTCACCGCTTCGTACAACTATCATACGACAACTACTAATAAACAACTTAATAGCAACCATAACTTATAACCAACAGCAACTCAAATCAGTACAACCTGTTAACAGCAACACATATTAAACCAACTAACAACATAATAACCAACACCAACTTAATCACAAAAGCAACTTATAACAACATCACTTATAACAATAACAACTTATAGCACCACAGCAACAACTTATAACTTCAGCAACCACAACAACAACGACAACAACGTCTTAAACATACAAACCGAATGTGACTCAAACTATGCAAATGCATGTGGTACCATTTGGAGTAAACTCCCAACTTAAACATATGCCAGGTTATCGAGGCATTTTCAACTTAATCGGATGCCATCAAGGCCAACTTAAACAGGTGCCATCAAGGCCAACTTAATCAATGCAAATGTATGCATGCAACAATAACCACAACTTCACAACAACAACAACGCAATAACAACAACGAGAACAACAACTTAAACATGCACCACTTGAATCAACTTAATCCAACATTGGCCGTTCGACCTACAACTTAATCAACAACATATTCAACATCACATCACCAACATCACCACATAAACAAAGTATTCAACATCAACATAAAACATTGGTCATAAGACCTATAACTTAACAGTGCCCATAAACCGGGACAATTCAACCTATTCAACTGTACCTGTAAATCAACTTAATCGACATAATTACCACAAAACAAACCAACCAAGAATACCTACTAATTTATATTAGTTATCCCGCCAATTTTCATTAAATTTCGGACAACTAACCTTACCGCTTAATTACACTTATTCGACTAATTCCATACATCAACCGACCAAAAATAACTACAACCACTTACGAATTATTTCTGCAAAATTTCAACTTGTTTCGGTTAAACAATTATACCGGTTAAAACTACTAATATTATTATTCGGTACTATTTTAATACTCTGCTAACTCCTTTGGTATGTCATTCGCTAATTGATTCCTGTACTAAAATAAAACCGGCTACTAACATTTCTTATTCCCCACATTATTGCTATTCCTCTGCATTATTAATCGTTAACATTGTTGAGGCATATTGCACGATAACACCTCAATCGCACGGCCTAACATTAATCGACACAACTACGCAATCTATTTCGACTTTTGTCCGTGAAAACATCGATTCCTATTCATTCCTACCATTTCAACCTAAAATGAAAACTAGGAGAAAATCACCAAAATTCATCCCTATAGTTCAACATGTAAAACCAACACAATTCGTCATAAAATCAACACAGTAGAAAATTATACAATCCCAATCCCAAGTATTAATCATCTTATTTCCGGTTATAAAATTCGAACCCCACCCTTACCTTAATTGATGGCCGCTCGAATCTCCGACCGACTTTTCCGACTTGGCTTTCCGACGGCAACTTCTCGTATCCCTCTTTCTCCAACTTTTTCTCGTTCTCAACTTCTCACGTTTTCCTCTTTCTCTTTACTGATACCCCCAACTTCCTCTCCTTATTTTTCTCTAACTCCCTTTACTGCCTCCTCCACTTTTCTTTTTATTTTCCAAAATAATCCGATAATAATAATAATAATTATTATAATAATAATAATAATAATAATGGTATTATTTAATCTATTTGGGCTTCCCTTCATACACCTCCAAATTGCTATATATCACCCAACAACCAAATCCAATTTAATTAAATAATAGTCCATTATAATAATATTATTTCTAATATTATTTCTCTCGACTAAATCGACTAATTATCGACTATCAAATAAATCGTCCAAACCACCAAATCAACACATTTAACCATAGACAGAAAATATTCAATATTATTTCCACAACTTAAATCAACTTATTAAATCAATTCAACTCGAACCAACTTAGAAACATCAACATAATATTCTGATATTCCGGAATCAACTTAAATCAACACAAATATCACAAACCAAAGCAAATCGACACAAATACTCAAATCAACACGAATCAACACAACATACTACAATTATATTTAATTAAATACTTAATTAAATAAACGGGCGTTACAACTCTCCCCCACTTAGAACATTTTCGTCCTCGAAAATTCATCCGATACAACTACTCCAACTATGTGATTCCATCCGACTAATCAACTCTCATCTCCGAAGGCAGCCCACGTATAATACAAACAATTCATAACATCAACGGCGAAAACAACCCGAATACTACTCATGCAATACACTTTACAACTTAACATCATAACATAAGGAGTAACTAACTTAAGAATTCGCCGATTTAAGAACTAGACCGCAACAACATACGGACACACAACTTAAACACGACATCAATACAACCAACTACCAACATCGTTGTTGCTCACGCTTGAACAACTGTACAACACCACGCGTTCGCTGCGCACTCTGATTACTTGCAAAGTATCAAGTCTACCCATTTTATTCCCAACAGGTATTCTACACTCTCGTAGTTACCGAGTACTTCAACTTAGATCCGTAGGATAACTCCTCTGACATTCAACACCATTACAACGGCGACTACTTCCAAATCTTGGATAATATATACATGTACTTCCACGAATTCTCCTGATTATCATCAAACATAAACTACAACTTTACCATCTTTTAATAACACATTCTCCAAAATTTTCTTAAACACGTAACAACATTACAACCACATATGGTACATGGGTCTAACTAATTCCGACAAGATAACTCATCCTTTTCACTTCCAACTAATCCAACATACCAAATTATCGACTTTTACTCATACTGACACAATTCTTCATAAATTCTTATCTGACTTAACACAACCAAGTAACTCATCTTTACCAACCAAAAGTTCCACTTTTACAATTCAACTTATAACTTCACTTCTTTTTCTACTTGCAACTCAATTCTCAAATTACCTAGAACTCAACTGTGAATTTCCATACTACTCATCAATTAAATCGCAACCCCACGCCATCATCCTTAAATTCAACTAATATGCTCATATATGAATCTACATCTGCAAAATAAACAATCCACAAGCACTTGGCTTGACTTCAACCAATTCAACGTACGTACTATACTAGTTGGCACGACACATCTATCCATCAATTATGATTCCGTCTACTATCAACAAGAGATTAAGGGTGATCAGTTCTTCAATTTGTCAATAGACAGCCGGCAACCATAACAGTGGCATAAATCATCATTACCCAACACAATAGCGTACTGCAACTTGTGCCCAAAGTCCGTAAGCACAATGCTCCGCCAACTCTCTGAGGCTTATCAACGTCTTCTTAGTTTCCTTAATTTCAACTTTGTCAATTATACCAAACGTCCAAAATCCAATACATAATCTCTTATACATGCTCGTAGCACAACACAATCATTAAATATCTTTCCAACACCGGAATCGCTACTACTTCAAGTACTATCCAACTCGGCTCGCTCCAATTACAACTCTTGTCCAAGTTAAAATTTTTAACGTTGCAAATCAATCATCCGTCTTCTTCTCAACATTACTATCACATGACATCATCACTTATTTCTCCTTATTCAACATAAATTGCATCTCGATGCTTTCTCAGATACCGTCACATCCTTATAATTACCAACATATTATTCTCATCAAAATTTCACACTCGGTTTCATCTTTCCAAATTTTTCAGCAGTAGTCGTTCAACTTCAACCATAGATATCTCTTTCGATACAGACCTCTCAATCACAAAATCATATTCTAAAATGAAGAGAATTTCGTAAAGATTCCAGAACTTCAAGAATCGCTTGAATCCGAGTTACGAGTAAAAAGTTATCATCCTTACAACGGGACTGGTTCAGAATTTCCATATGCAGAATTTTCCAAAAATCAGCATCAGACCCAAATATTAAAACACACTTTTCTCCCTCTTCAAAAACTTCCTAAAGACAAATCGTATATGCAGACTGTAGGGAATTTCGTAAGCTTTCCAAAAAGTCCAGAACCGCTTCAATCGAAATCACGAGTAAAAAGTTATGCCTCTTTTACCGATAGCTGCTCCAAAATTGCAAAAATCAGAATTTGAGATTGATGAACATAAGTTCCATCTCCCTCCCGCTTGCTCCAAAATCTACCAACAATCCTTTCTTTTCATCCAACTCTAAAATTACTCGACTTTAATCCGACTATACTCAAGGCATATTAATCTACCGACTTGATCCATCAACTTATCATTTCCATTGGAATACTTCCTTATTCTCAATCAATTCCTCATCCATATTCCACACACTTCTCAAACTCGACCGATACGAATTCATGAGTCTAAACTCTCGCCGGTCTGCAACAACATTGCTTCAACAACATTTGCACTCTTGCAATCAACATCGCCTTGAACCAACTTCTACATACCAACAACATGTCCGAGAGACAAGCTTCTCCCCCACTTAATCCAAACCAACACCAGTAGACAACGACCAGAAACTAACAAACAAGCACCGACAGTGTTTCCCACACATGTCAAGTACTAACGAATAAACGATATTAGACAACATTGGTCGGATGGACCGACCTGCTCTGATACCACTATGTAACACCCCATTTTCTACCCATCATTTATATTACAATCAGAGTGCTAAAATTTTCAAACATAAAACAAATGAGATGTCACATTTTCAACTTAAACCACAAAGTCTGGATTTCATTTAGCAATTGATACATAGCATTCGGAATACAACTTATAATTCATTCGCAACTTTATTCATTCATTACAACTTTTTAAACCATGATTATTCAACCATTATCGTAATGGCAACAACTTAGAAATAATTTCCACAACATGAAATAACAACTATTCATCAACTTATAATAACAACAACATAAACTAAACATCCCCCCGAGTGCTACGTATCAGAGCATGACACCAACCCGAACTAACAGCCACTAAAGACTTCATAATAATCACTTCAACTTCCACAACTATCCTTGAGTACCTGCCCATTTCCCATGGTAGGGGAAATATCAGCAGAAGGGGTGAGATATCGAATAATATAAACAAAAGTATGATAATTAATATACTAGATTAGAATCATATAAATTTCACCGCTTCGTACAACTATCATACGACAACTACTAATAAACAACTTAATAGCAACCATAACTTATAACCAAGAGCAACTCAAATCAGTACAACCTGTTAACAGCAACACATATTAAACCAACTAACAACATAATAACCAACACCAACTTTATCACAAAAGCAACTTATAACAACATCACTTATAACAATAACAACTTATAGCACCACAGCAACAACTTATAACTTCAGCAACCACAACAACAACGACAACAACGTCTTAAACATACAAACCGAATGTGACTCAAACTATGCAAATGCATGTGGTACCATTTGGAGTAAACTCCCAACTTAAACATATGCCAGGTTATCGAGGCATTTTCAACTTAATCGGATGCCATCAAGGCCAACTTAAATAGGTGCCATCAAGGCCAACTTAATCAATACAAATGTATGCATGCAACAATAACCACAACGTCACAACAACAACAACAACGCAATAACAACAACGAGAACAACAACTTAAACATGCACCACTTGAATCAACTTAATCCAACATTGGTCGTTCGACCTACAACTTAATCAACAACATATTCAACATCACATCACCAACATCACCACATCAACAACGTATTCAACATCAACATAAAACATTGGTCATAAGACCTATAACTTAACAGTGCCCATAAACCGGGACAATTCAACCTATTCAACTGTACCTGTAAATCAACTTAATCGACATAATTACCACAAAACAAACCAACCAAGAATACCTACAAATTTATATTAGTTATCCCGCCAATTTTCATTAAATTTCGGACAACTAACCTTACCGCTTAATTACACTTATTCGACTAATTCCATACATCAACCGACCAAAAATAACTACAACCACTTACGAATTATTTCTGCAAAATTTCAACTTGTTTCGGTTAAACAATTATACCGGTTAAAACTACTAATATTATTATTCGGTACTATTTTAATACTCTGCTAACTCCTTTGGTATGTCATTCGCTAATTGATTCCTGTACTAAAATAAAACCTGCTACTAACATTTCTAATTCCCCACATTATTTCTATTCCTCTGCATTATTAATCGTTAACATTGTTGAGGCATATTGCACGATAACACCTCAATCGCACACATTCACGACGGTAAAAATCAACACAATGATACGGTTTCAATTTTCTGCTATAATTGAACCAGATACAGATCTCAAAACCATTTTTCCTAGAAAGAACATCTCGTTAGCTTTCCAACGCTTCGAACGGGGGTCAAAACCGACTTACAGATCAAAAGATATGAATTTTCCAAACTTTCCGAAACCAGAATTTTTCTGCATAACAGCCCTACGGGATTTTGCATTTTCGTCCAAAAATCCGACCGATTCAATTATTTTCTTCGAAACAAACACATACTCATTCATACCAAACATATAGTAGTGATTTGGAACCATCAAACGTGAATTCTACGACTTTCGATTTCAATCCGAATCTTAAACCCTCAAATCTCCAAAAATGCAAAAACTTACAAAATCAACCAAATTCGATAAAACAAGCATACTCGATTACGGCCTAACATTACTCGACACAACTACGCAATCTATTTCGACTTTTGTCCGTGAAAACATCGATTCCTATTCATTCCTACCATTTCAACCTAAAATGAAAACTAGGAGAAAATCACCAAAATTCATCCCTATAGTTCAACACGTAAAACCAACACAATTGGTCATAAAATCAACACAGTAGAAAATTATACAATCCCAATCCCAATCCCAAGTATTAATCATCTTATTCCCGGTTATAAAATTCGAACCCCACCCTTACCTTAATTGATGGCCGCTCGAATCTCCGACCGACTTTTCCGACTTGGCTTTCCGACGGCAACTTCTCGTATCCCTCTTTCTCCAACTTTTTCTCGTTCTCAACTTCTCACGTTTTCCTCTTTCTCTTTACTGATACCCCCAACTTCCTCTCCTTATTTTTCTCTAACTCCCTTTACTGCCTCCTCCACTTTTCTTTTTATTTTCCAAAATAATCCAATAATAATAATAATAATAATAATAATAATAATAATAATAATAATAATAATAATAATGGTATTATTTAATCTATTTGGGCTTCCCTTCATACACCTCCAAATTGCTATATATCACCCAACAACCAAATCCAATTTAATTAAATAATAGTCCATTATAATAATATTATTTCTAATATTATTTCTCTCGACTAAATCGACTAATTACCGACTATCAAATAAATCGTCCAAACCACCAAATCAACACATTTAACCATAGACAGAAAATATTCAATATTATTTCCACAACTTAAATCAACTTATTAAATCAATTCAACTCGAACCAACTTAGAAACATCAACATAATATTCCGATATTCCGGAATCAACTTAAATCAACACAAATATCACAAACCAAAGCAAATCGACACAAATACTCAAATCAACGCGAATCAACACAACATACTACAATTATATTTAATTAAATACTTAATTAAATAAACGGGCGTTACAACTCTCCCCCACTTAGAACATTTTCGTCCTCGAATATTCATCCGATACAACTACTCCAACTATGTAATTCCATCCGACTAATCAACTCTCATCTCCGAAGGCAGCCCACGTATAATACAAACAATTCATAACATCAACGGCGAAAACAACCCGAATACTACTCATGCAATACACTTTACAACTTAACATCATAACATAAGGAGTAACCAACTTAAGAATTCGCCGATTTAAGAACTAGAACGCAACAACATACGGACACACAACTTAAACACGACATCAATACAGCCAACTACCAACATCATTGTTGCTCACGCATGAACAACTGTACAACACCACGCGTTCGCTGCGCACTCTGATTACTTGCAAAGTATCAAGTCTACCCATTTTATTCCCAACAGGTATTCTACACTCTCGTAGTTACCGAGTACTTCAACTTAGATCCGTAGGATAACTCCTCTGACATTCAACACCATTACAACGGCGACTACTTCCAAATCTTGGATAATATATACATGTACTTCCACGAATTCTCCCGATTATCATCAAACATAAACTACAACTTTACCATCTTTTAATAACACATTCTCCAAAATTTTCTTAAACACGTAACAACATTACAACCACATATGGTACATGGGTCCAACTAATTCCGACAAGATAACTCATCCTTTTCACTTCCAACTAATCCAACATACCAAATTATCGACTTTTACTCATACTGACACAATTCTTCATAAATTCTTATCCGACTTAACACAACCAAGTAACTAATCTTTACCAACCAAAAGTTCCACTTTTACAATTCAACTTATAACTTCACTTCTTTTTCTACTTGCAACTCAATTCTCAAATTACCTAGAACTCAACTGTGAATTTCCATACTACTCATCAATTAAATCGCAACCCCACGCCATCATCCTTAAATTCAACTAATATGCTCATATATGAATCTACATCGGCAAAATAAACAATCCACAAGCACTTGGCTTGACTTCAACCAATTCAACGTACGTACTATACTAGTTGGCACGACACATCTATCCATCAATTATGATTCCGTCTACTATCAACAAGAGATTAAGGGTGATCAGTTCCTCAATTTGTCAATAGACAGCCGGCAACCATAACAGTGGCATAAATCATCATTACCCAACACAATAGTGTACTGCAACTTGTGCCCAAAGTCCGTAAGCACAATGCTCCGCCAACTCTCTGAGGCTTATCAACGTCTTCTTAGTTTCCTTAATTTCAACTTTGTCAATTATACCAAACGTCCAAAATCCAATACATAATCTCTTATACATGCTCGTAGCACAACACAATCATTAAATATCTTTCCAACACCGGAATCGCTACTACTTCAAGTACTATCCAACTCGGCTCGCTCCAATTACAACTCTTGTCCAAGTTAAAATTTTTAACGTTGCAAATCAATCATCCGTCTTCTTCTCAACATTACTATCACATGACATCATCACTTATTTCTCCTTATTCAACATAAATTGCATCTCGATGCTTTCTCAGATACCGTCACATCCTTATAATTACCAACATATTATTCTCATCAAAATTTCACACTCGGTTTCATCTTTCCAAATTTTTCAGCAGTAGTCGTTCAACTTCAACCATAGATATCTCTTTCGATACAGACCTCTCAATCACAAAATCATATTCTAAAATGAAGAGAATTTCGTAAAGATTCCAGAACTTCAAGAATCGCTTGAATCCGAGTTACGAGTAAAAAGTTATCATCCTTACAACGGGACTGGTTCAGAATTTCCATATGCAGAATTTTCCAAAAATCAGCATCAGACCCAAATATTAAAACGCAATTTTCTCCCTCTTCAAAAACTTCCTAAAGACAAATCGTATATGCAGACTGTAGGGAATTTCGTAAGCTTTCCAAAAAGTCCAGAACCGCTTCAATCGGAATCACGAGTAAAAAGTTATGCCTCTTTTACAGATAGCTGCTCCAAAATTGCAAAAATCAGAATTTGAGATTGATGAACATAAGTTCCATCTCCCTCCCGCTTGCTCCAAAATCTACCAACAATCCTTTCTTTTCATCCAACTCTAAAATTACTCGACTTTAATCCGACTATACTCAAGGCATATTAATCTACCGACTTGATCCATCAACTTATCATTTCCATTGGAATACTTCCTTATTCTCAATCAATTCCTCATCCATATTCCACACACTTCTCAAACTCGACCGATACGAATTCATGAGTCTAAACTCTCGCCGGTCTGCAACAACATTGCTTCAACAACATTTGCACTCTTGCAATCAACATCGCCATGAACCAACTTCTACATACCAACAACATGTCCGAGAGACAAGCTTTTCCCCCACTTAATCCAAACCAACACCAGTAGACAACGACCAGAAACTAACAAACAAGCACCGACAGTGTTTCCCACACATGTCAAGTACTAAGGAATAAACGACATTAGACAACATTGGTCGGATGGACCGACCTGCTCTGATACCACTATGTAACACCCCATTTTCTACCCATCATTTATATTACAATCAGAGTGCTAAAATTTTCAAACATAAAACAAATGAGATGTCACATTTTCAACTTAAACCACAAAGTCTGGATTTCATTTAGCAATTGATACATAGCATTCGGAATACAACTTATAATTCATTCGCAACTTTATTCATTCATTACAACTTTTTAAACCATGATTATTCAACCATTATCGTAATGGCAACAACTTAGAAATAATTTCCACAACATGAAATAACAACTATTCATCAACTTATAATAACAACAACATAAACTAAACACCCCCCCGAGTGCTACGTATCAGAGCATGACACCAACCCGAACTAACAGCCACTAAAGACTTCATAATAATCACTTCAACTTCCACAACTATCCTTGAGTACCTGCCCATTTCCCATGGTAGGGGAAATATCAGCAGAAGGGGTGAGATATCGAATAATATAAACAAAAGTATGATAATTAATATACTAGATTAGAATCATATAAATTTCACCGCTTCGTACAACTATCATACGACAACTACTAATAAACAACTTAATAGCAACCATAACTTATAACCAACAGCAACTCAAATCAGTACAACCTGTTAACAGCAACACATATTAAACCAACTAACAACATAATAACCAACACCAACTTAATCACAAAAGCAACTTATAACAACATCACTTATAACAATAACAACTTATAGCACCACAGCAACAACTTATAACTTCAGCAACCACAACAACAACGACAACAACGTCTTAAACATACAAACCGAATGTGACTCAAACTATGCAAATGCATGTGGTACCATTTGGAGTAAACTCCCAACTTAAACATATGCCAGGTTATCGAGGCATTTTCAACTTAATCGGATGCCATCAAGGCCAACTTAAACAGGTGCCATCAAGGCCAACTTAATCAATACAAATGTATGCATGCAACAATAACCACAACGTCACAACAACAACAACAACGCAATAACAACAACGAGAACAACAACTTAAACATGCACCACTTGAATCAACTTAATCCAACATTGGTCGTTCGACCTACAACTTAATCAACAACATATTCAACATCACATCACCAACATCACCACATCAACAACGTATTCAACATCAACATAAAACATTGGTCATAAGACCTATAACTTAACAGTGCCCATAAACCGGGACAATTCAACCTATTCAACTGTACCTGTAAATCAACTTAATCGACATAATTACCACAAAACAAACCAACCAAGAATACCTACTAATTTATATTAGTTATCCCGCCAATTTTCATTAAATTTCGGACAACTAACCTTACCGCTTAATTACACTTATTCGACTAATTCCATACATCAACCGACCAAAAATAACTACAACCACTTACGAATTATTTCTGCAAAATTTCAACTTGTTTCGGTTAAACAATTATACCGGTTAAAACTACTAATATTATTATTCGGTACTATTTTAATACTCTGCTAACTCCTTTGGTATGTCATTCGCTAATTGATTCCTGTACTAAAATAAAACCTGCTACTAACATTTCTAATTCCCCACATTATTGCTATTCCTCTGCATTATTAATCGTTAACATTGTTGAGGCATATTGCACGATAACACCTCAATCGCACACATTCACGACGGTAAAAATCAACACAATGATACGGTTTCAATTTTCTGCTATAATTGAACCAGATACAGATCTCAAAACCATTTTTCCTAGAAAGAACATCTCGTTAGCTTTCCAACGCTTCGAACGGGGGTCAAAACCGACTTACGGATCAAAAGATATGAATTTTCCAAACTTTCCGAAACCAGAATTTTTCTGCATAACAGCCCTACGGGATTTTGCATTTTCGTCCAAAAATCCGACCGATTCAATTATTTTCTTCGAAACAAACACATACTCATTCATACCAAACATATAGTAGTGATTTGGAACCATCAAACTTGAATTCTACGACTTTCGATTTCAGTCCGAATCTTAAACCCTCAAATCTCCAAAAATGCAAAAACTTACAAAATCAACCAAATTCGATAAAACAAGCATACTCGAGCACGGCCTAACATTACTCGACACAACTACGCAATCTATTTCGACTTTTGTCCGTGAAAACATCGATTCCTATTCATTCCTACCATTTCAACCTAAAATGAAAACTAGGAGAAAATCACCAAAATTCATCCCTATAGTTCAACACGTAAAACCAACACAATTGGTCATAAAATCAACACAGTAGAAAATTATACAATCCCAATCCCAAGTATTAATCATCTTATTCCCGGTTATAAAATTCGAACCCCACCCTTACCTTAATTGATGGCCGCTCGAATCTCCGACCGACTTTTCCGACTTGGCTTTCTGACGGCAACTTCTCGTATCCCTCTTTCTCCAACTTTTTCTCGTTCTCAACTTCTCACGTTTTCCTCTTTCTCTTTACTGATACCCCCAACTTCCTCTCCTTATTTTTCTCTAACTCCCTTTACTGCCTCCTCCACTTTTCTTTTTATTTTCCAAAATAATCCAATAATAATAATAATAATAATAATAATAATAATAATAATAATAATAATAATAATGGTATTATTTAATCTATTTGGGCTTCCCTTCATACACCTCCAAATTGCTATATATCACCCAATAACCAAATCCAATTTAATTAAATAATAGTCCATTATAATAATATTATTTCTAATATTATTTCTCTCGGCTAAATCGACTAATTACCGACTATCAAATAAATCGTCCAAACCACCAAATCAACACATTTAACCATAGACAGAAAATATTCAATATTATTTCCACAACTTAAATCAACTTATTAAATCAATTCAACTCGAACCAACTTAGAAACATCAACATAATATTCTGATATTCCGGAATCAACTTAAATCAACACAAATATCACAAACCAAAGCAAATCGACACAAATACTCAAATCAACGCGAATCAACACAACATACTACAATTATATTTAATTAAATACTTAATTAAATAAACGGGCGTTACAACTCTCCCCCACTTAGAACATTTTCGTCCTCGAATATTCATCCGATACAACTACTCCAACTATGTAATTCCATCCGACTAATCAACTCTCATCTCCGAAGGCAGCCCACGTATAATACAAACAATTCATAACATCAACGGCGAAAACAACCCGAATACTACTCATGCAATACACTTTACAACTTAACATCATAACATAAGGAGTAACCAACTTAAGAATTCGCTGATTTAAGAACTAGAACGCAACAACATACGGACACACAACTTAAACACGACATCAATACAGCCAACTACCAACATCGTTGTTGCTCACGCATGAACAACTGTACAACACCACGCGTTCGCTGCGCACTCTGATTACTTGCAAAGTATCAAGTCTTCCCAGTTTATTCCCAACAGGTATTCTACACTCTCGTAGTTACCGAGTACTTCAACTTAGATCCGTAGGATAACTCCTCTGACATTCAACACCATTACAACGGCGACTACTTCCAAATCTTGGATAATATATACATGTACTTCCATGAATTCTCCTGATTATTATCAAACATAAACTACAACTTTACCATCTTTTAATAACACATTCTCCAAAATTTTCTTAAACACGTAACAACATTACAACCACATATGGTACATGGGTCCAACTAATTCCGACAAGATAACTCATCCTTTTCACTTCCAACTAATCCAACATACCAAATTTTCGACTTTTACTCATACTGACACAATTCTTCATAAATTCTTATCCGACTTAACACAACCAAGTAACTCATCTTTACCAACCAAAAGTTCCACTTTTACAATTCAACTTATAACTTCACTTCTTTTTCTACTTGCAACTCAATTCTCAAATTACCTAGAACTCAACTGTGAATTTCCATACTACTCATCAATTAAATCGCAACCCCACGCCATCATCCTTAAATTCAACTAATATGCTCATATATGAATCTACATCGGCAAAATAAACAATCCACAAGCACTTGGCTTGACTTCAACCAATTCAACGTACGTACTATACTAGTTGGCACGACACATCTATCCATCAATTATGATTCCGTCTACTATCAACAAGAGATTAAGGGTGATCAGTTCCTCAATTTTTCAATAGACAGCCGGCAACCATAACAGTGGCATAAATCATCATTACCCAACACAATAGCGTACTGCAACTTGTGCCCAAAGTCCGTAAGCACAATGCTCCGCCAACTCTCTGAGGCTTATCAACGTCTTCTTAGTTTCCTTAATTTCAACTTTGTCAATTATACCAAACGTCCAAAATCCAATACATAATCTCTTATACATGCTCGTAGCACAACACAATCATTAAATATCTTTCCAACACCGGAATCGCTACTACTTCAAGTACTATCCAACTCGGCTCGCTCCAATTACAACTCTTATCCAAGTTAAAATTTTTAACGTTGCAAATCAATCATCCGTCTTCTTCTCAACATTACTATCACATGACATCATCACTTATTTCTCCTTATTCAACATAAATTGCATCTCGATGCTTTCTCAGATACCGTCACATCCTTATAATTACCAACATATTATTCTCATCAAAATTTCACACTCGGTTTCATCTTTCCAAATTTTTCAGCAGTAGTCGTTCAACATCAACCATAGATATCTCTTTCGATACAGACCTCTCATTCACAAAATCATATTCTAAAATGAAGAGAATTTCGTAAAGATTCCAGAACTTCAAGAATCGCTTGAATCCGAGTTACGAGTAAAAAGTTATCATCCTTACAACGGGACTGGTTCAGAATTTCCATATGCAGAATTTTCCAAAAATCAGCATCAGACCCAAATATTAAAACGCACTTTTCTCCCTCTTCAAAAATTTCCTCAAAACAAATCGTATATGCAGACTGTAGGGAATTTCGTAAGCTTTCCAAAAAGTCCAGAACCGCTTCAATCGGAATCACGAGTAAAAAGTTATGCCTCTTTTACCGATAGCTGCTCCAAAATTGCAAAAATCAGAATTTGAGATTGATGAACATAAGTTCCATCTCCCTCCCGCTTGCTCCAAAGTCTACCCACAATCCTTTCTTTTCATCCAACTCTAAAATTACTCGACTTTAATCCGACTATACTCAAGGCATATTAATCTACCGACTTGATCCATCAACTTATCATTTCCATTGGAATACTTCCTTATTCTCAATCAATTCCTCATCCATATTCCAGACACTTCTCAAACTCGACTGATACGAATTCATGAGTCTAAACTCTCGCCGGTCTGCAACAACATTGCTTCAACAACATTTGCACTCTTGCAATCAACATCGCCTTGAACCAACTTCTACATACCAACAACATGTCCGAGAGACAAGCTTCTCCCCCACTTAATCCAAACCAACACCAGTAGACAACGACCAGAAACTAACAAACAAGCACCGACAGTGTTTCCCACACATGTCAAGTACTAAGGAATAAACGACATTAGACAACATTGGTCGGATGGACCGACCTGCTCTGATACCACTATGTAACACCCCATTTTCTACCCATCATTTATATTACAATCAGAGTGCTAAAATTTTCAAACATAAAACAAATGAGATGTCACATTTTCAACTTAAACCACAAAGTCTGGATTTCATTTAGCAATTGATACATAGCATTCGGAATACAACTTATAATTCATTCGCAACTTTATTCAGTCATTACAACTTTTTAAACCATGATTATTCAACCATTATCGTAATGGCAACAACTTAGAAATAATTTCCACAACATGAAATAACAATTATTCATCAACTTATAATAACAACAACATATACTAACCATCCCCCCGAGTGCTACGTATCAGAGCATGACACCAACCCGAACTAACAGCCACTAAAGACTTCATAATAATCACTTCAACTTCCACAACTATCCTTGAGTACCTGCCCATTTCCCATGGTAGGGGAAATATCAGCAGAAGGGGTGAGATATCGAATAATATAAACAAAAGTATGATAATTAATATACTAGATTAGAATCATATAAATTTCACCGCTTCGTACAACTATCATACGACAACTACTAATAAACAACTTAATAGCAACCATAACTTATAACCAACAGCAACTCAAATCAGTACAACCTGTTAACAGCAACACATATTAAACCACCTAACAACATAATAACCAACACCAACTTAATCACAAAAGCAACTTATAACAACATCACTTATAACAATAACAACTTATAGCACCACAGCAACAACTTATAACTTCAGCAACCACAACAACAACGACAACAACGTCTTAAACATACAAACCGAATGTGACTCAAACTATGCAAATGCATGTGGTACCATTTGGAGTAAACTCCCAACTTAAACATATGCCAGGTTATCGAGGCATTTTCAACTTAATCGGATGCCATCAAGGCCAACTTAAACAGGTGCCATCAAGGCCAACTTAATCAATGCAAATGTATGCATGCAACAATAACCACAACGTCACAACAACAACAACAACGCAATAACAACAACGAGAACAACAACTTAAACATGCACCACTTGAATCAACTTAATCCAACATTGGTCGTTCGACCTACAACTTAATCAACAACATATTCAACATCACATCACCAACATCACCACATCAACAACGTATTCAACATCAACATAAAACATTGGTCATAAGACCTATAACTTAACAGTGCCCATAAACCGGGACAATTCAACCTATTCAAATGTACCTGTAAATCAACTTAATCGACATAATTACCACAAAACAAACCAACCAAGAATACCTACTAATTTATATTAGTTATCCCGCCAATTTTCATTAAATTTCGGACAACTAACCTTACCGCTTAATTACACTTATTCGACTAATTCCATACATCAACCGACCAAAAATAACTACAACCACTTACGAATTATTTCTGCAAAATTTCAACTTGTTTCGGTTAAACAATTATACCGGTTAAAACTACTAATATTATTATTCGGTACTATTTTAATACTCTGCTAACTCCTTTGGTATGTCATTCGCTAATTGATTCCTGTACTAAAATAAAACCTGCTACTAACATTTCTAATTCCCCACATTATTGCTATTCCTCTGCATTATTAATCGTTAACATTGTTGAGGCATATTGCACGATAACACCTCAATCGCACACATTCACGACGGTAAAAATCAACACAATGATACGGTTTCAATTTTCTGCTATAATTGAACCAGATACAGATCTCAAAACCATTTTTCCTAGAAAGAACATCTCGTTAGCTTTCCAACGGTTCGAACGGGGGTCAAAACCGACTTACGGATCAAAAGATATGAATTTTCCAAACTTTCCGAAACCAGAATTTTTCTGCATAACAGCCCTACGGGATTTTGCATTTTCGTCCAAAAATCCGACCGATTCAATTATTTTCTTCGAAACAAACACATACTCATTCATACCAAACATATAGTAGTGATTTGGAACCATCAAACGTGAATTCTACGACTTTCGATTTCAGTCCGAATCTTAAACCCTCAAATCTCCAAAAATGCAAAAACCTACAAAATCAACCAAATTCGATAAAACAAGCATACTCGAGCACGGCCTAACATTACTCGACACAACTACGCAATCTATTTCGACTTTTGTCCGTGAAAACATCGATTCCTATTCATTCCTACCATTTCAACCTAAAATGAAAACTAGGAGAAAATCACCAAAATTCATCCCTATAGTTCAACACGTAAAACCAACACAATTCGTCATAAAATCAACACAGTAGAAAATTATACAATCCCAATCCCAAGTATTAATCATCTTATTCCCGGTTATAAAATTCGAACCCCACCCTTACCTTAATTGATGGCCGCTCGAATCTCCGACCGACTTTTCCGACTTGGCTTTCCGACGGCAACTTCTCGTATCCCTCTTTCTCCAACTTTTTCTCGTTCTCAACTTCTCACGTTTTCCTCTTTCTCTTTACTGATACCCCCAACTTCCTCTCCTTATTTTTCTCTAACTCCCTTTACTGCCTCCTCCACTTTTCTTTTTATTTTCCAAAATAATCCAATAATAATAATAATAATAATAATGGTATTATTTAATCTATTTGGGCTTCCCTTCATACACCTCCAAATTGCTATATATCACCCAACAACCAAATCCAATTTAATTAAATAATAGTTCATTATAATAATATTATTTCTAATATTATTTCTCTCGACTAAATCGACTAATTACCGACTATCAAATAAATCGTCCAAACCACCAAATCAACACATTTAACCATAGACAGAAAATATTCAATATTATTTCCACAACTTAAATCAACTTATTAAATCAATTCAACTCGAACCAACTTAAAAACATCAACATAATATTCCGATATTCCGGAATCAACTTAAATCAACACAAATATCACAAACCAAAGCAAATCGACACAAATACTCAAATCAACGCGAATCAACACAACATACTACAATTATATTTAATTAAATACTTAATTAAATAAACGGGCGTTACAACTCTCCCCCACTTAGAACATTTTCGTCCTCGAAAATTCATCCGATACAACTATTCCAACTATGTGATTCCATCCGACTAATCAACTCTCATCTCCGAAGGCAGCCCACGTATAATACAAACAATTCATAACATCAACGGCGAAAACAACCCGAATACTACTCATGCAATACACTTTACAACTTAACATCATAACATAAGGAGTAACCAACTTAAGAATTCGCCGATTTAAGAACTAGAACGCAACAACATACGGACACACAACTTAAACACGACATCAATACAACCAACTACCAACATCGTTGTTGCTCACGCATGAACAACTGTACAACACCACGCGTTCGCTGCGCACTCTGATTACTTGCAAAGTATCAAGTCTACCCATTTTATTCCCAACATGTATTCTACACTCTCGTAGTTACCGAGTACTTCAATTTAGATCCGTAGGATAACTCCTCTGACATTCAACACCATTACAACGGCGACTACTTCCAAATCTTGGATAATATATACATGTACTTCCACGAATTCACCTGATTATCATCAAACATAAACTACAACTTTACCATCTTTTAATAACACATTCTCCAAAATTTTCTTAAACACGTAACAACATTACAACCACATATTGTACATGGGTCCAACTAATTCCGACAAGATAACTCATCCTTTTCACTTCCAACTAATCCAACATACCAAATTATCGACTTTTACTCATACTGACACAATTCTTCATAAATTCTTATCCGACTTAACACAACCAAGTAACTCATCTTTACCAACCAAAAGTTCCACTTTTAGAATTCAACTTATAACTTCACTTCTTTTTCTACTTGCAACTCAATTCTCAAATTACCTAGAACTCAACTGTGAATTTCCATACTACTCATCAATTAAATCGCAACCCCACGCCATCATCCTTAAATTCAACTAATATGCTCATATATGAATCTACATCGACAAAATAAACAATCCACAAGCACTTGGCTTGACTTCAACCAATTCAACGTACGTACTATACTAGTTGGCACGACACATCTATCCATCAATTATGATTCCGTCTACTATCAACAAGAGATTAAGGGTGATCAGTTCCTCAATTTGTCAATAGACAGCCGGCAACCATAACAGTGGCATAAATCATCATTACCCAACACAATAGCGTACTGCAACTTGTGCCCAAAGTCCGTAAGCACAATGCTCCGCCAACTCTCTGAGGCTTATCAACGTCTTCTTAGTTTCCTTAATTTCAACTTTGTCAATTATACCAAACGTCCAAAATCCAATACATAATCTCTTATACATGCTCGTAGCACAACACAATCATTAAATATCTTTCCAACACCGGAATCGCTACTACTTCAAGTACTATCCAACTCGGCTCGCTCCAATTACAACTCTTGTCCAAGTTAAAATTTTTAACGTTGCAAATCAATCATCCGTCTTCTTCTCAACATTACTATCACATGACATCATAACTTATTTCTCCTTATTCAACATAAATTGCATCTCGATGCTTTCTCAGATACCGTCACATCCTTATAATTACCAACATATTATTCTCATCAAAATTTCACACTCGGTTTCATCTTTCCAAATTTTTCAGCAGTAGTCGTTCAACTTCAACCATAGATATCTCTTTCGATACAGACCTCTCAATCAGAAAATCATATTCTAAAATGAAGAGAATTTCGTAAAGATTCCAGAACTTCAAGAATCGCTTGAATCCGAGTTACGAGTAAAAAGTTATCATCCTTACAACGGGACTGGTTCAGAATTTCCATATGCAGAATTTTCCAAAAATCAGCATCAGACCCAAATATTAAAACGCACTTTTCTCCCTCTTCAAAAACTTCCTAAAGACAAATCGTATATGCAGACTGTAGGGAATTTCGTAAGCTTTCCAAAAAGTCCAGAACCGCTTCAATCGGAATCACGAGTAAAAAGTTATGCCTCTTTTACCGACAGCTGTTCCAAAATTGCAAAAATCAGAATTTCAGATTGATGAACATAAGTTCCATCTCCCTCCCGCTTGCTCCAAAATCTACCAACAATCCTTTCTTTTCATCCAACTCTAAAATTACTCGACTTTAATCCGACTATACTCAAGGCATATTAATCTACCGACTTGATCCTTCAACTTATCATTTCCATTGGAATACTTCCTTATTCTCAATCAATTCCTCATCCATATTCCACACACTTCTCAAACTCGACCGATACGAATTCATGAGTCTAAACTCTCGCCGGTCCGCAACAACATCGCTTCAACAACATTTGCACTCTTGCAATCAACATCGCCTTGAACCAACTTCTACATACCAACAACATGTCCGAGACACAAGCTTCTCCCCCACTTAATCCAAACCAACACCAGTAGACAACGACCAGAAACTAACAAACAAGCACCGACAGTGTTTCCCACACATGTCAAGTACTAAGGAATAAACGACATTAGACAACATTGGTCGGACGGACCGACCTACTCTGATACCACTATGTAACACCCCATTTTCTACCCATCATTTATATTACAATCAGAGTGCTAAAATTTTCAAACATAAAACAAATGAGATGTCACATTTTCAACTTAAACCACAAAGTCTGGATTTCATTTAGCAATTGATACATAGCATTCGGAATACAACTTATAATTCATTCGCAACTTTATTCAGTCATTACAACTTTTAAACCATGATTATTCAACCATTACCGTAATGGCAACAACTTAGAAATAATTTCCACAACATGAAATAACAACTATTCATCAACTTATACTAACAACAACATAAACTCAACATCCCCCCGAGTGCTACGTATCAGAGCATGACACCAACCCGAACTAACAGCCACTAAAGACTTCATAATAATCACTTCAACTTCCACAGCTATCCTTGAGTACCTGCCCATTTCCCATGGTAGGGGAAATATCAGCAGAAGGGGTGAGATATCGAATAATATAAACAAAAGTATGATAATTAATATACTAGATTAGAATCATATAAATTTCACCGCTTCGTACAACTATCATACGACAACTACTAATAAACAACTTAATAGCAACCATAACTTATAACCAACAGCAACTCAAATCAGCACAACCTGTTAACAGCAACACATATTAAACCAACTAACAACATAATAACCAACACCAACTTAATCACAAAAGCAACTTATAACAACATCACTTATAACAATAACAACTTATAGCACCACAGCAACAACTTATAACTCCAGCAACCACAACAACAACGACAACAACGTCTTAAACATACAAACCGAATGTGACTCAAACTATGCAAATGCATGTGGTACCATTTGGAGTAAACTCCCAACTTAAACATATGCCAGGTTATCGAGGCATTTTCAACTTAATCGGATGCCATCAAGGCCAACTTAAATAGGTGCCATCAAGGCCAACTTAATCAATGCAAATGTATGCATGCAACAATAACCACAACGTCACAACAACAACAACGCAATAACAACAACGAGAACAACAACTTAAACATGCACCACTTGCATCAACTTAATCCAACATTGGTCGTTCGACCTACAACTTAATCAACAACATATTCAACATCACATCACCAACATCACCACATCAACAACGTATTCAACATCAGCATAAAACATTGGTCATAAGACCTATAACTTAACAGTGCCCATAAACCGGGACAATTCAACCTATTCAACTGTACTTGCAAATCAACTTAATCGACATAATTACCACAAAACAAACCAACCAAGAATACCTACTAATTTATATTAGTTATCCCGCCAATTTTCATTAAATTCCGGACAACTAACCTTACCGCTTAATTACACTTATTCGACTAATTCCATACATCAACCGACCAAAAATAACTACAACCACTTACGAATTATTTCTGCAAAATTTCAACTTGTTTCGGTTAAACAATTATACCGGTTAAAACTACTAATATTATTATTCGGTACTATTTTAATACTCTGCTAACTCCTTTGGTATGTCATTCGCTAATTGATTCCTGTACTAAAATAAAACCTGCTACTAACATTTCTAATTCCCCACATTATTGCTATTCCTCTGCATTATTAATCGTTAACATTGTTGAGGCATATTGCACGATAACATCTCAATCGCACACATTCACGACAGTAAAAATCAACACAATGATACGGTTTCAATTTTCTGCTATAATTGAACCAGATACAGATCTCAAAACCATTTTTCCTAGAAAGAACATCTCGTTAGCTTTCCAACGCTTCGAACGGGGGTCAAAACCGACTTACGGATCAAAAGATATGAATTTTCCAAACTTTCCGAAACCAGAATTTTTCTGCATAACAGCCCTACGGGATTTTGCATTTTCGTCCAAAAATCCGACCGATTCAATTATTTTCTACGAAACAAACACATACTCATTCATACCAAACATATAGTAGTGATTTGGAACCATCAAACGTGAATTCTACGACTTTCGATTTCAGTCCGAATCTTAAACCCTCAAATCTCCAAAAATGCAAAAACTTACAAAATCAACCAAATTCGATAAAACAAGCATACTCGATCACGGCCTAACATTAAACGACACAACTACGCAATCTATTTCGACTTTTGTCCGTGAAAACATCGATTCCTATTCATTCCTACCATTTCAACCTAAAATGAAAACTAGGAGAAAATCACCAAAATTCATCCCTATAGTTCAACACGTAAAACCAACACAATTCGTCATAAAATCAACACAGTAGAAAATTATACAATCCCAATCCCAAGTATTAATCATCTTATTTCCGGTTATAAAATTTGAACCCCACCCTTACCTTAATTGATGGCCGCTCGAATCTCCGACCGACTTTTCCGACTTGGCTTTCCGACGGCAACTTTTCGCATCCCTCTTTCTCCAACTTTTTCTCGTTCTCAACTTCTCACGTTTTCCTCTTTCTGTTTACTGATACCCCCAACTTCCTCTCCTTATTTTTCTCTAACTCCCTTTACTGCCTCCTCCACTTTTCTTTTTATTTTCCAAAATAATCCAATAATAATAATAATAATAATAATAATAATATTAATAATAATAATAATAATAATAATAATAATAATAATAATAATGATATTATTTAATCTATTTGGGCTTCCCTTCATACACCTCCAAATTGCTATATATCACCCAACAACCAAATCCAATTTAATTAAATAATAGTCCATTATAATAATATTATTTCTAATATTATTTCTCTCGACTAAATCGACTAATTATCGACTATCAAATAAATCGTCCAAACCACCAAATCAACACATTTAACCATAGACAGAAAATATTCAATATTATTTCCACAACTTAAATCAACTTATCAAATCAATTCAACTCGAACCAACTTAGAAACATCAACATAATATTCCGATATTCCGGAATCAACTTAAATCAACACAAATATCACAAACCAACGCAAATCGACACAAATACTCAAATCAACGCGAATCAACACAACATACTACAATTATATTTAATTAAATACTTAATTAAATAAACGGGCGTTACAACTCTCCCCCACTTAGAACATTTTCGTCCTCGAAAATTCATCCGATACAACTACTCCAACTATGTGATTCCATCCAACTAATCAACTCTCATCTCCGAAGGCAGCCCACGTATAATACAAACAATTCATAACATCAACGGCGAAAACAACCCGAATACTACTCAGCAATACACTTTACAACTTAACATCATAACATAAGGAGTAACCAACTTAAGAATTCGCCGATTTAAGAACTAGAACGCAACAACATACGGACACACAACTTAAACACGACATCAATACAACCAACTACCAACATCGTTGTTGCTCACGCATGAACAACTGTACAACACCACGCGTTCGCTGCGCACTCTGATTACTTGCAAAGTATCAAGTCTACCCATTTTATTCCCAGCAGGTATTCTACACTCTCGTAGTTACCGAGTACTTCAACTTAGATCCGTAGGATAACTCCTCTGACATTCAACACCATTACAACGGCGACTACTTCCAAATCTTGGATAATATATACATGTACTTCCACGAATTCTCCCGATTATCATCAAACATAAACTACAACTTTACCATCTTTTAATAACACATTCTCCAAAATTTTCTTAAACACGTAACAACATTACAACCACATATGGTACATGGGTCCAACTAATTCCGACAAGATAACTCATCCTTTTCACTTCCAACTAATCCAACATACCAAATTATCGACTTTTACTCATACTGACACAATTCTTCATAAATTCTTATCCGACTTAACACAACCAAGTAACTCATCTTTACCAACCAAAAGTTCCACTTTTACAATTCAACTTATAACTTCACTTCTTTTTCTACTTGCAACTCAATTCTCAAATTACCTAGAACTCAACTGTGAATTTCCATACTACTCATCAATTAAATCGCAACCCCACGCCATCATCCTTAAATTCAACTAATATGCTCATATATGAATCTACATCGGCAAAATAAACAATCCACAAGCACTTGGCTTGACTTCAACCAATTCAACGTACGTACTATACTAGTTGGCACGACACATCTATCCATCAATTATGATTCCGTCTACTATCAACAAGAGATTAAGGGTGATCAGTTCCTCAATTTGTCAATAGACAGCCGGCAACCATAACAGTGGCATAAATCATCATTACCCAACACAATAACGTACTGCAACTTGTGCCCAAAGTCCGTAAGCACAATGCTCCGCCAACTCTCTGAGGCTTATCAACGTCTTCTTAGTTTCCTTAATTTCAACTTTGTCAATTATACCAAACGTCCAAAATCCAATACATAATCTCTTATACATGCTCGTAGCACAACACAATCATTAAATATCTTTCCAACACCGGAATCGCTACTACTTCAAGTACTATCCAACTCGGCTCGCTCCAATTACAACTCTTATCCAAGTTAAAATTTTTAACGTTGCAAATCAATCATCCGTCTTCTTCTCAACATTACTATCACATGACATCATCACTTATTTCTCCTTATTCAACATAAATTGCATCTCGATGCTTTCTCAGATACCGTCACATCCTTATAATTACCAACATATTATTCACATCAAAATTTCACACTCGGTTTCATCTTTCCAAATTTTTCAGCAGTAGTCGTTCAACTTCAACCACAGATATCTCTTTCGATACAGACCTCTCAATCACAAAATCATATTCTAAAATGAAGAGAATTTCGTAAAGATTCCAGAACTTCAAGAATCGCTTGAATCCGAGTTACGAGTAAAAAGTTATCATCCTTACAACGGGACTGGTTTAGAATTTCCATATGCAGAATTTTCCAAAAATCAGCATCAGACCCAAATATTAAAACGCACTTTTCTCCCTCTTCACAAACTTCCTAAAGACAAATCGTATATGCAAACTGTAGGGAATTTCGTAAGCTTTCCAAAAAGTCCAGAACCGCTTCAATCAGAATCACGAGTAAAAAGTTATGCCTCTTTTACCGACAGCTGCTCCAAAATTGCAAAAATCAGAATTTGAGATTGATGAACATAAGTTCCATCTCCCTCCCGCTTGCTCCAAAATCTACCATAAATCCTTTCTTTTCACCCAACTCTAAAATTACTCGACTTTAATCCGACTATACTCAAGGCAAATTAATCTACCGACTTGATCCATCAACTTATCATTTCCATTGGAATACTTCCTTATTCTCAATCAATTCCTCATCCATATTCCACACACTTCTCAAACTCGACCGATACGAATTCATGAGTCTAAACTCTCGCCGGTCCGCAACAACATCGCTTCAACAACATTTGCACTCTTGCAATCAACATCGCCTTGAACCAACTTCTACATACCAACAACATGTCCGAGAGACAAGCTTCTCCCCCACTTAATCCAAACCAACACCAGTAGACAACGACCAGAAACTAACAAACAAGCACCGACAGTGTTTCCCACACATGTCAAGTACTAAGGAATAAACGACATTAGACAACATTGGTCGGACGGACCGACCTGCTCTGATACCACTATGTAACACCCCATTTTCTACCCATCATTTATATTACAATCAGAGTGCGAAAATTTTCAAACATAAAACAAATGAGATGTCACATTTTCAACTTAAACCACAAAGTCTGGATTTCATTTAGCAATTGATACATAGCATTCGGAATACAACTTATAATTCATTCGCAACTCTATTCAGTCATTACAACTTTTTAAACCATGATTATTCAACCATTATCGTAATGGCAACAACTTAGAAATAATTTCCACAACATGAAATAACAACTATTCATCAACTTATAATAACAACAACATAAACTAAACATCCCCCCGAGTGTTATGTATCAGAGCATGACACCAACCGTAACTAACAGCCACTAAAGACTTCATAATAATCACTTCAACTTCCACAGCTATCCTTGAGTACCTGCCCATTTCCCATGGTAGGGGAAATATCAGCAGAAGGGGTGAGATATCGAATAATATAAACAAAAGTATGATAATTAATATACTAGATTAGAATCATATAAATTTCACCGCTTCGTACAACTATCATACGACAACTACTAATAAACAACTTAATAGCAACCATAACTTATAACCAACAACAACTCAAATCAGCACAACCTGTTAACAGCAACACATATTAAACCAACTAACAACATAATAACCAACACCAACTTAATCACAAAAGCAACTTATAACAACATCACTTATAACAATAACAACTTATAGCACCACAGCAACAACTTATAACTTCAGCAACCACAACAACAACGACAACAATGTCTTAAACATACAAACCGAATGTGACTCAAACTATGCAAATGCATGTGGTACCACTTGGAGTAAACTCCCAACTTAAACATATGCCAGGTTATCGAGACATTTTCAACTTAATCGGATGCCATCAAGGCCAACTTAAACAGTTGCCATCAAGGCCAACTTAATCAATGCAAATGTATGCATGCAACAATAACCACAACGTCACAACAACAACAACGCAATAACAACAACGAGAACAACAACTTAAACATGCACCACTTGCATCAACTTAATCCAACATTGGTCGTTCGACCTACAACTTAATCAACAACATATTCAACATCACATCACCAACATCACCACATCAACAACGTATTCAACATCAACATAAAACATTGGTCATAAGACCTATAACTTAACAGTGCCCATAAACCGGGACAATTCAACCTATTCAACTGTACCTGCAAATCAACTTAATCGACATAATTACCACAAAACAAACCAACCAAGAATACCTACTAATTTATATTAGTTATCCCGCCAATTTTCATAAATTCCGGACAACTAACCTTACCGCTTAATTACACTTATTCGACTATTTCCATGCATCAACCGACCAAAAATAACTACAACCACTTACGAATTATTTCTGCAAAATTTCAACTTGTTTCGGTTAAACAATTATACCGGTTAAAACTACTAATATTATTATTCGGTACTATTTTAATACTCTGCTAACTCCTTTGGTCTGTCATTCGCTAATTGATTCCTGTACTAAAATAAAACATGCTACTGACATTTCTAATTCCCCACATTATTGATATTCCTCTGCATTATTAATCGTTAACATTGTTGAGGCATATTGCACGATAACACCTCAATCGGACACATTCACGACGGTAAAAATCAACACAACGATACGGTTTCAATTTTCTGCTATAATTGAACCAGATACAGACCTCAAAACCATTTTTCCTAGAAAGTACATCTCGTTAGCTTTCCAACACTTCGAACGGGGGTCAAAACCGACTTACGGATCAAAAGATATGAATTTTCCAAACTTTCCGAAACCAGAATTTTTCTGCATAACAGCCCTACGGGATTTTGCATTTTCGTCCAAAAATCCGACCGATTCAATTATTTTCTTCGAAACAAACATATACTCATTCATACCAAACATATAGTAGTGATTTGGAACCATCAAACGTGAATTCTACGACTTTCGATTTCAGTCCGAATCTTAAACCCTCAAATCTCCAAAAATGCAAAAACTTACAAAATCAACCAAATTCGATAAAACAAGCATACTCGATCACGACCTAACATTACTCGACACAACTACGCAATCTATTTCGACTTTTGTCCGTGAAAACATCGATTCCTATTCATTCCTACCATTTCAACCTAAAATGAAAACTAGGAGAAAATCACCAAAATTCATCCCTATAGTTCAACACGTAAAACCAACACAATTCGTCATAAAATCAACACAGTAGAAAATTATATAATCCCAATCCCAAGTATTAATCATCTTATTCCCGGTTATAAAATTCGAACCCCACCCTTACCTTAATTGATGGCCGCTCGAATCTCCGACCGACTTTTCCGCCTTGGCTTTCCGACAACAACTTCTCGTATCCCTCTTTCTCCAACTTTTTCTCGTTCTCAACTTCTCACGTTTTCCTCTTTCTCTTTACTGATACCCCCAACTTCCTCTCCTTATTTTTCTCTAACTCCCTTTACTGCCTCCTCCACTTTTCTTTTTATTTTCCAAAATAATCCAATAATAATAATAATAATAATAATAATAATAATAATAATGGTATTATTTAATCTATTTGGGCTTCCCTTCATACACCTCCAAATTGCTATATATCACCCAACAACCAAATCCAATTTAATTAAATTATAGTCCATTATAATAATATTATTTCTAATATTATTTCTCTCGACTAAATCGACTAATTACCGACTATCAAATAAATCGTCCAAACCACCAAATCAACACATTTAACCATAGACAGAAAATATTCAATATTATTTCCACAACTTAAATCAACTTATTAAATCAATTCAACTCGAACCAACTTAGAAACATCAACATAATATTCCGATATTCCGGAATCAACTTAAATCAACACAAATATCACAAACCAACGCAAATCGACACAAATACTTAAATCAACGCGAATCAACACAACATACTACAATTATATTTAATTAAATACTTAATTAAATAAACGGGCGTTACAACCTCTACCTCAAGTGGAATTTTCTCATGTTTTTGGGCCCATTGGAAAGCTTCATATCCCTTTCAATTTTTCAAGATTACCCCTTTTACAAGTTATCATGATTTCTTGGTCAATTCTTGTTCAAATGACATTATAAATTATATTTTATGAGAATATGAGTCATAAGGATCATTTTTGCCTAAAAAGTCATGTTTTGACTTTTGGCTCCAGAGTGGTTCGGTGCGGAAAAACCCTAATCCCCGACTTTTGAGGAATGCATTCTATGAGGGTAAGTTAACTTTGCAAATGGACTCCTAGGGTTATTTTGAGCACATTGAATCATATTTTGAAGCCTTGGCTCATTCCCCTATGAAAATTTCACTCTGGAGGTCCCAGTCAACCAAAACCCTAATTTGGTGACACCGGGTGTTTCGAAGCTCAATCCACTTGGAATGTTGCAACCATGTGCTTGATTCTTGATATGGGAGACCTCTTGATCCTTCATGGATGTTTTAGAGGTTATACAAGTTGAAAATCATGTCATTTCTTGATTGATCTTTTGTCTAAGTGTTCTGAGAGGGCTCGAAACCCTAATTCTTGATTGTAGTGAATGCTCTACAATCCTTGAGGAGATTGATGAGGTATGATGGCACATCCATATTGTGGTAATGATCCTCACAATGATGGGAAATCTTGTGGTCAAAATTTGGGGTATGACAGATGCCCCTATTTAGTCTTCTTGGACCCGAAGGTGTGAATGGCGGAGATATTCGGACATTCAGGGTGCAAGAGGATTAAATATCGGAATACCCAAAATTTTGACCATGGTTATGAATAACAGTTTGCTCATCCATCTTTTTTTGCTAAGCAATGTTACTTAGAAAAGGGTAAAACTTCCCCTCGATCCTGGTTTTTAGCCATGGAACTGGTCTCAGTTTCTTTTGAAATAAACTTCCCCTCGATCTTGGCCTTCTGCCATGGAAATGGTGTCGATTTCTTTTGAAATAAACTTCCCCTCAATCCTGGCCTTCTGCCATGGAACTAGTCTTAGTTTCTTCTTATCGAGTTTCTTTCTTGACAAGGAACGTTATTTGTAGTGGTCTTCATCAAACTTCTTGCCGAGTTTTACTGGGGAGTCGCCATTTGATAGAAAAAGTTTGAGGTCAGACTTGTTGGGGAAATCCATTAGTCTGAGCTGTAGAGGTGCGCAAACTTCTCTGTTGGAGATGCCATTTGTCGACTCTACTGGGGAAAACGAGTTTCTTGAGAGACTGTTTTTTGCTTGTGGATATTACATCATACTTTTTCCGAGATCCTTTCGGAGAAATTCCATGTGATGTGATCCAATTTTGAGCTGCTGATGACTTCATTAACATCGAATTTCTTGGGAGAAAAACTTATGCTTCGCCGGGAGTCTTCGGGTAAGAGGCTTTCTCTGGGGATTTTCCTTTATCCGGGAAAGCGAATAATATCATCTTCAATGGTGAAAAATGATATTCCAAAGGTGTATGTCCAACGTCTTCTCGTCTTTCAGAGGTGCAAGTTATAAAAGTGGTCGAGGACAGTCTCCAATCCAGAAATAAATTGGGGAGTGAATGCTTAGGCGACACTTTTCGGATGGGGACAGAACTGACAACTCTACTGGTGAGAGGACTTTTATCACTTGGGGATGAGTATGACCAAAGTGATAGTAATGCAATGTGAATATGTATATGAATCAATTATGCATGATGTATGTATGTTTATGCTAACAAAACTGACGCGACATACAGACTAGTGGATGAACATGACTGGATACTCGGCCACTGCGGGGGATGAAAAGTACCATCGGTTCAAGATAGCAATCCTACCTTGCTTATGAGAGGTAGACTCTGTGGGGGATATCAGACGGGATATTATATCTGAAACGGTTGATCCTTCATTCAGGTGCATCGGTTTAGAAAGAGTACTTTGATTCTGCACTTTGAGGTTTAATCACTTTCGGAGAAGTCATCTGTGTTCCTTTTTGTGTCCGGTAGTCAAAAGGAATTGCCATCTTTATTTTAAAAGCAGAAGAAAATTTAACAAGTAAATTCATTTTTGTTTTGTTTCAAGAATCGTTGATCATGTTAAAAATGTCATTCTGTAAAGCAAAATAAATGAGAATTGCAAACAAAAGCACTAGGGCTCAAATTTTATTGATAGAACGATAATCAGCCAAACGCGTGATCCCATATAGCATTACAAAGTTTAGAAAATGGAAATTTAAAGGGAAAGGGGTTACATTGAAACATAACGACCACTATCCTTCTACCAACTTTGAATTCTGGTCATTCTGGGCTTCTGTCGAAGGTGACCTTGACTGAAGTTTTCCTGATGGATGGCATTCCTGCTGAGGAGTCAAACTGATCAGACGTAGTTACTTGCCATGAATACCTAACTTTTTCCTGGATTGTCTTTTGAGGTTTCCAATCCATCGGGATGATTTTTTGTTTATGTATCTAATTTTTGCCTGGACCGCCCTTTCGGGTTTTCAATCCACCAAGACATTTTTTTTTATTTAGGCGAAGTATTTCTTGACTACATCAACATTCGTGGGGTAGGTAAACTCTTCTCCATCCATGGTTGCGAGTCTCAAGGCGCCGCCTGGAAAGGCTTTCTTGACCACATAGGGGCCGTCATAATTCGGAGTCCATTTGCCCCTGGAATTAGTGAGTAATGATTGTATCTTCTTAGAATGAGGTCTCCTTTTCTAAAGACACAGGGTCAGACCTTTTTGTTGAATGCTTTCTTCAGTCTTTGTTGATATAACTGACCATGGCATAGAGCTGTCATTCTCTTTTCTTCTATTAGGTTCAGTTCATCGTGCCTGCTTTGGCACCATTCAGCTTCTGTTAGCTTAGCTTCCATCAATACCCGGATTGATGGGATCTCTACTTCTATGGGAACCACTGCCTCCATGCCATATACTAGAGAGAAAGGGGTTGTCCCTATTGAAGTGCGGGCATATGTGCGATAACCGTGAAGAGCAAAGGGTAGCATCTCATGCTAATTCTTGTAGGTTACAACCATCTTTTGAACGATCTTCTTGATGTTCTTGTTAGCCGCTTCTACCGCTCCGTTCATTTTGGGTCGGTAGGGAGATGAGTTATGATGTTCGATCTTGAACTCAGCACCAAACTCTTTCATCATCTTGTTGTTCAAGTTAGATCCATTATCAGTAATGATCTGACTTGGAACACCATAACGGTATATGAGATTGTTCTTGATAAATCAGACCACCACTTGTCGGGTTACATTGGCATATGACGCTGCTTCGATCCATTTGGTGAAGTAGTCAATGGCTACCAGGATGAACCGATGTCCGTTCGAAGCCTTGGGTTCAATCATGCCAATCATGTCGGTTACCCATACAGAAAAAGGCCATGGAGAAGAAAGCACTTTGAGATGTGTTGGCAGTACATGGATCTTGTTAGCGTATATCTGACACTTATGACATCTCATCTTGTACTGGCAGCAATCGGATTCCATTGTCAACCAATTGTATCTTGCTCTCTGAATTTTTCTTGCCATTGTATGTCCATTGGGATGAGTGCCAAAGGAACCTTCATGGATTTCTTTCATCAACATGTTTGCTTCTTGTATGTCTACGCATCTGAGCAAAACCATGTCGAAGTTTCTCTTATAGAGTGTATCACCATTCAAGAAGAAGTTGCCTGCCAGTCTTCTGAGCGTCTTCCTGTCTTTTCTTGATGCCCCAGGCGGGTATTCTTGTCTTGGAAGGAAGCACTTGATATCATGATACCATGGTTTGTCATCTATGACTGTTTCAATTGTGAAGATATAAGCGGGCCTTTCAAGGCGCATTATGTTAATCTTAGGTACGTCGTTCCATTGACTTAGACTAATCATAGAGGATAGGGTGGCTAATACAACAGCCATGCGATTTTCTTCACGAGGGATGTGATAAAACTCAATTTAGTTGAAGAAGGGTAACAACCTTCTTGCGTAGTCTTTGTAAGGAATCAATCCTGATTGGTATGTGTTCCACTTTCCTTTGGACTGATTTATAACCAAGGCTGAGTCTCCATATACATCCAATTTCTTAATCCTTAAGTCAATTGCTTCTTCGAGACCCATGGTACAAGCTTCGTATTCGGCCTCGTTGTTTGTGCATTTGAATGTCAGTCTAGCAGTGAAAGGAATATGGGTACCCTGAGGTGTTATGATGATTGCCCTAATTCCGTTTCCATAAGTTTTGACGACTCTGTCAAATATTAGTCCCCATTGGGAACCTGGTTCTGGCCCTTCACTGGGTAACGATTCATCGCAATATTTCATTTTCAAGTACATGACTTCTTCGTCAAGGAAGTCAAGTCCGACTGATTCCTGATCGTCAATCGGTTGATGAGCCAAATGATCGGCTAAAATACTTCCTTTGACGGCTTTCTGAGCATTGTACTCGATGTCGTATTCTGATAACAACATCTGCCAACGGGAAATCCGTCACGTGAGAGCAGGTTTTTCAATGACGAACTTGATTTGATCCATTTCGGAGATTAACCAAGTAGTGTGACAAATCATGTACTGGCGAAGACGTTTGGTTGCCCAAGCCAGAGCACTGCAAGTTTTCTCGAGCATAGTGTACCGAGTTTCACAGTCAGTGAATTTCTTGCTTAAGTAGTAAATGACAGACTCTTTCCTTTTTGTTTCGTCTTGTTGGCCAAGTACACAACCCATAGAGTCTTTCAAGACTGTTAGGTAGATGATTAGTGGTCGTGCTTCCACTGGAGGTGACAGGATGGGCGGATTCAATAGATATTCTTTGATACTGTCAAAAGTTATTTGGGATTATTCTGTCCATACACAGCATTGATTCTTTCTGAGTAGTTTGAAGATCGGCGCGCATGTCGCGGTTATGAGAGATATGAACCTTGAGATGTAATTCAGACGTCCCAAAAATCCTCTGACCTATTTTTTGGTCTTTGGTGAAGGCATTTCTTGAATGGCGTTGACCTTGTCAGGGTCAACCTCAATTCCTTTCTGGCTGACGATGAATCCTAAGAGTTTTCCTGAGCGAACATCGAACGTGCATTTGATGGGATTCAAGCGGAGCTTGTATTTTCTCAGACGCTCGAATAACTTTGACAGGTGTGTCACATGCTCTTCTTCTGTTTTTGATTTGGCAATCATGTCATCGACATACACTTCAATTTCTTTGTGCATCATGTCTTGAAACAGAGTCGTCATGACCCTTTAATAGGTTTCGCCCACGTTCTTTAGACCGAACGACATTACCTTTTAACAAAAGGTTCCCCATGGGGTGATGAATGAAGTTTTCTCCATATCTTCCGGTGCCATTTTGATTTGATTATAGCCCGAGAATCCGTCCATGAAGGAGAAGACTATGAATTTTGTTGTACTGTCTACCAGTATTTTAATGAGTGGCAGGGGGAAGTCATCCTTTGGACTTTCTCTGTTCAGATCCATGTAGTCTACACACATTCTGACATTTCTGTCCTTTTTCGGAACTGGCACTATGTTAGCTAGCCATTGAGGATATTCTGAGGTGGCGAGGAAAGTTGCGTCGATCTGCCTCTGCACTTCCTCCTTAATTTTGATGGCTATATCTGGATGAGTCCTTCTCAGTCTTTGTTTCACCGGAGGACATTCCGTCTTTAGCGGTAAATGATGTTCCACGATGTTGGTATCCAACCCTGGCATGTCCTGATAGGATCAGGCAAATACATCGGGAAACTCTTTAAGAAGTTTTATTAAGCCTTCTCTGACAGTTGGACTGAGCAGCGCCCCAATATTAACTTCTTTCTTTTCTTCTTCTGAGCCCAAATTAACCGTTTCCAACGGCTCTTTGTGAGGATCAATAGACATTTCCTCTTGTCTGAGTAGTCGAAATATCTCTTCCGGAATTTCTTCGTTCTCTTCTTCTTCAGCTTCAAATATCGGGAATTCAAAGTTGCGAGAAGGCATTGGATCGTATGTTTCAATGGGGTTTAAAACAAGCAATCTGCATGACGTGATGATTTGTTTTTTTAGCAAAGACAGAGAGAAATGCAAGAGTGTGTGCAGTGTATTGAAAAAAAATGCTTGTTTTTATTTTGGGTTGTTTTAGGATTACCATTTTCTGAAAAATGAAAAGTGAAAACAGCAATAAATGCGGAAATTCAGAATGACATTATTTAATTATGATTTATCGATTCTTGAAACACAACCTTATAAAATAAAACCCTGTCGCTTTGGGCGAAGCGAAGAGGGACATTTACAGAAAACTGAGCCCTATAAAACATCCACTTCACCTAGGCAAGGTGAAAGGTTAAAACTAAGATGGCAATTACTTAGACTTATGGACGACTTTTGGGACATCGACAACAACCCATTGGCAACGAATTCCTCTGTGAATCACAAAGTCTGGTATTTTCCTTCTTGGTTTGTCTTCAGAAACAACGCTGATTTCTAGTAGAGTAGGATCATTGGAGTCTTCCTCCCAAGCAGTTTTGTCATAAACGAACTCTTCTGTTGTATCTTCCCTAGTGTTTTCACTCTCAAGAGGATCTCCCCATCCAGTTGGCTGGATGTCCTCGTATCTGATGCGAGAGCTTTCAGGAGCAGTGTATTTGACTAAAAAGTTGTACTTGCCGCTCGGCTGTCCTAAAGTGTCCCATACTTCTGTGGGAGTGGACGAGTCATCTTCCTCAATAAAGTTGACCTCAGGAAACGCATAGTTGATGAACTCTTTTCCTGCAATCTTTGCAGATTCATTATCATGGCGCTGGTTATCTTCGGAATGTCCTGAGTAGTGATCCCATAACTCAGTGGGGACGTGGGTATTCTTCTCAGTATTACTCAGCTGATAGGCATCGTTGGGCTGACTTTTTTGCCCCAAGCCTTCTGTGTACGGCTTCCAGATAGGCAAGTCATCCAGGGGATCCTAATAATCTTGTTCGAAGTTGTCTTTCATTAGATCATCATCTAATAAGTTGGGCGGAGCACGACATCCCTCAGAATCACAATCTCCATAGATCATCCTGACGACAGACCTCAGTATATATCTCGGGCTCTGCTTTTGAAAACAAAATAGCATGTGCGTTTCTTCCTAAGACATATAATCGTTATGGTTGAGATAATATTTCCATTCCTCGTCCGTATCGGAGGAGTCACCCTCATTGATGGTGTGTTCTTCTTGAGACACTGGGTAGAGGAAGCCTCCACTGTGGAAAAAGTCTGGAATGGGATGAAAACTTTCATCTTTACTGGCAGTCTGGGTACAGGTTAAAGAGAAACCAAGACCTTTCTTTGTCTTGTTATCCGTAGGAATTATAATCTGTCCCCATCCCTTTATGTCATTACTCTTGATTACTTTGAGAGCATCGTTGTACGAGGAAATCGATGTCCTTCTTTCTGGTTGATTCTCATTGCTCACCGAGAGTGCTTGGAACTAGGTTCCAACAACCTCCTCTGGTTCTACACAGGAGAATGATGATAAGTTGCTCACGATTAAGGCTAGCTCTCTGCAGACTGTGACTAACTTGTCATTCTTGACGAACTTCAGCTTTTGCTGAAGTATCGAAGCGACTGCCCCAACTTCGTGTATCCAAGGTCTTCCTAATAAACAACTGTATGCTGCCCGGATGTCCATGACCTGGAAAATGACTTGGAAAGTGTGAGGACCGATGGTTATGGGAAGATCGACTTTGCCAATAACAGTTTTTCTGGATCCGTCAAAGGGTTTGACGATGATCTCACTGCCTCTCATCGGAGTTCATTGAAATGATAGTCGCATCAGAGTTAATTTTGGCATAACATTCAAAGATGATCCTATGTCTACCAAAACGCTGGCTAAAGCATCGTCTTGGCAGTTGACTCTAATGTTAAGCGCCATATTATGATTCTTGCCTTCTTCTGGCAGTTCTTCATCACTGAATCCTAAATTGTTGCAGGAAGTGGTGTTGGAAATGATGCTGTCAAATTGTCCTACACACACGTCTTGTTCCACAATGTTTTACTCGCTTTTCTGGATGAGCTTCAGCATCTCATCGTTGTCTTTTACAGGCTCTGGATTACTGGATTGACCGACTTGTTGATTTGGAACTTCTGTTTGAGGTTCCTTTTCTTTGGCAGGTTCTCTAACTCCTCTGTTAAATATTCGACCGCTCCGGGTAACTCGACTGATGTCAACAATGTTCACGACGGAGGGTAATGGAGTTTCCTTTCCATTTTCGATGGTCGTTGCACCGTACTTGTAAGGAATAACCTTTTCTGATTTGTACGGTATTGGTCCTGGCATGTTGATAACCACAGGAGCTTTTTGATTTCTCTGACCGTTATAGGCAACCTCGATCAGCTCTTGGTTGGGAACTTTTATACTATCAAGAAGGATTTTGGATTCATCGAGTAGAGGGATTATGGCGCAAACGTCCTTGGTTTTCCCATGATCGAAGATTACGAAAACGTTTTTGCTTTGATCAGGGAGATAGTCTTGTATCATGTTAATCGACCCAGAACTCGAACATGGTCGAATCTGTTTCTGGTCTAACTGATTTTGAAGAGCCGCTCGTACGAGATAGCATCCTTGGTTGTTCTCTGAGCATACTTTACAGAGCTCATAATTGTGCGGTTGTACCTTACCACACCCGCATTGTATGCAGTGCATCTTTACTAGATCTGTTTCCACTGAGCGGATATCACGACTTTGATGTCTATCAGGATTCCCATCAGTCATGCTAATCCGTTGTGTAGCTTCATCCAGGTAGACTGGAAGCCACCAGTAGTCTAGCAGATGTTGAAGTGTTCTTTGAACAACCGCACACCCTTGGTCGTCTTCACGGCATTCTTCACAGTCTTGATACTCGTGTGAAGCCAGAAAGCCGAGCCTGACTTGCTTAGCATGTAATTCTACCAGACCGATATTCATCAAGCGTATGTCAAAGATCTGAACCATATTGACTTGATGGTTATTTCCTTCACGGTAGTCTTGGATCCATCTGAGATCCATCTGACGCTGGAGGGCCTCTTGTATAAAAGAGCATCCCTGATTGTTTGTTGAGCAGATCGGACAAGCGCTGTAATCGTGCCATGGAAGATTATAATAATGATTTTGCCTTGAATGCATCGCCACTAAATTGACGTTCATCGTAAGAATATCGTGGTTCTGAACAATGTTGGGATGTGCATGGGCCATGTTTACTTCACGGATCCTGTGATCCTGAATCCAGCCCAGATCCATTTGTTCTTGTAATGCTGCTTGCACTGCGGAACACCCCTGATTATTCTTTGAGAAGATATCACACTGGTGATAATTGTGAGACGGTACATGACCGTACCCGCTCTGTCTGCAATGCATCCTCACCAGATTGGTCCCTAATAGGAGTACATTGTGAATTTGATAACTGCGACTAAATTCCTCCTCTATTAAATTCACTGCAGTCTTCTCATGTTGCGGCAACGGGTTTGTCTGAACATTCGGATTAGAATCTTTGAAAGATAAGATCTCGTTCCTGACAAGCTTCTATACATCAGACTTGAAGTTGAGACAATTCTCAATGTTGTGTCCCGATCCTCCTTGATGGTAAGGGCAAGTTTGATCCGCTTTGAACCAAACACTTCGCCAAAATTTTTTTTTTGCATCACTATAAAGACAGCGCTTTTCCAAGAAAGCGCTACAATACGTTTTATAAAAAAACAAAAAAAAACGCTCAAATAAGCGCTGCTAAAGGTGGGCTTCAGAAAGCGCTGCTAAAAGCCAAACTAAGGCTACCCTTAAGAAAGCGCTTTTAGGAAAGCGCTGCTAAAGGTCCTGCATAAGCCATACCTTAGACAGCGCTTTTGGAAAGCGCTGCTAAAGACCCAAGGTATAACATACTTTAGGCAGCGCTTTAGGAAAGTGCTGCTAAATGTCCAATTCACTACACACCTTAAAAAGCGTTTTTCCTAGAAAGCGCTGCTAAAGCTCAGCCTACGAAAGCGCTTTCTAAAAGTGCTGCTAAAGGTGCTTTAGTTAGTAAAAATTAAAACGCAGAAAACCAGTAACAAATCATTTATACTGTTTAACCCTAACATTTGCGTTTTCACTCTTACGACTCTCTCCATTCTTGGCAACCGCTGTTGTTCCTCCGTCACTGTTCGCGATCGTCCCTGTTCAGCCGTCACTATTTGCGAACGTCCCTGTTCCTCCGTCACTGTTCTCCACCATCCCAGTTCCGACCGTGTTTGCGTCACTGTTCCGCCGCCGTCGCTGCTCCTCCAGCCGTTTGAGAAAGGTATTTTTCATTTCCATTTCTTGTTTCGCATTTCATTTTGTTTCTTGTGGTTGTTAGCATTTGTTTTGGCCAAATAATAGTAGTGTTGTTGTGGTTGTTAGCATTTGATTTTGAAATTGTTGTTGTAGTAAGGTTGAAGATGATGAATGGTGATATTTGGTGAACTTATTTTGAGAATTGGTGTTAATTTTGTAAGTTGATATTGAATGTTAGTGGTGATGATGACATTGTTGCCGGATAATTTTTAATGATTACTTTGTTAATTGTTAAGGTTGAAGATGATGAATATTGATGAAATTAATTGTTAATTGTTGAGGTTGAAGTTGCTATTGAGTTTAAATGTGGAATTAATAATTTTGGTGATTGATTTATGCTCGAATTGATGATTCTTTGTTGAGGTTGAAGATGATTACTTTGTTAATTGTTTCGACCTACTAAATTTGTATTGTTATCTTTGGTATACATCATCAGTTACTAACTTAGTGAATTTGCTATAGGGGTTACCCGAGAAGAGTGAAATTCGGATCGTTTTCAAGAATCTTACACTTTGTGGTTAAGTCCAGAAGTTGCTGACTTCTATACAGGCACTTATAATTAGTTGTTCTTTTATGTTTGTTTAGCTTACTTAGTAAAACCATGGATCGAAAATGGATGTCTTCCAATCGATTGTCAAAAGAATACGAGACTGGGGTATCAGAATTCGTTAAGTTTGCGGTTGAACACGCCAAAGACCCCAGTTGAATCACATGTCCTTGCTTAGGTTGCTGTTATGGTCGTCGGATTGACGCAGTTCAGTTGGAATCGCATTTAATGAGGCATGGAATTGATCGAAGTAATACATGTTGGATATTACATGGTGTGAGTAACGAGAATGTTGATCCGGGGGATAATACGACCTATGCTTCAAACGACAATGGCACAGATACACACGATTGTGATCAAGTCGAAGAGATTGCAGAAGCACTTGAAGAAGATCTTCAGGATTGTCCCAAAATGTTTGAGAGGTTGGTAAGCGATGCAGAGAAACCATTGTATAAAGGTTGCACTAAATTCACAAGATTGTCTGCGGTATTAAAGTTGTACAACTTAAAGGCATGCAATGGATGGTCGGATAAAAGTTTCACAGAGTTATTAGCCCTTATGAAAGATATGCTTCCGAAGGATAATGTTCTTCCCAATCGAACCTATGAGGCCAAAAAAATGTTGTGCACTATTGGCATGAGTTATGATAAGATACATGCTTGTCCAAATGATTGCATTTTGTTTTGGAATGAATATGCATCGTTAAATGAGTGCCCTAAATGCGGTGTCTCTCGATATAAGAAAAAAATGTCTCCAGCAAAAGTTTTACGGTATTTTCCTATAATTCTGAGATTTAGACGCATGTTTCGTAGTGAAACCGATGCAAAACACTTGACTTGGCATGCAGATGAAAGAATTATAGATGGAAAGTTTCGGCACCCTGAAGATTCACCACAGTGGATGAAAATTGATAATGATTATCCTGATTTTGGAGAAGAAGCAAGAAACCTTCGCTTGGCATTATCTACTGATGGAATGTGCCCACATGGTCTTCAAAGTATCTCACATACCACATGGCCTGTGATTATTATGATTTATAACCTACCTCCATGGCTATGTATGAAGTGTAAGTACATGATGTTATCTATGTTAATCTCCGGGCCTAAACAACCAGTGAATGACATAGACGTATACTTGACACCTTTAATCGAAGACTTAAAGATTTTGTGGGAGAACGGTGTGGAGGTTTATGATGGATATAGGAAAGAAAGTTTCAATTTGAGGGTGTTGTTGTTTGGCACAATTAATGATTTTCCAGCATACGAAAATCTATCAGGGTATAGCATTAAAGGTCAATGTGCGTGTCCTATTTATGAAGAAAACACAGATTGGACGCGTTTGGAATTTTGTCAGAAGAATGTCTTTCTCTTCTAATCATCACTACCGTGGATGGAGAAAAGCATTCAATGGAAATCCAGAACAAGGTAGAGCTCCACCTACATTGACAGGTGACCAAATTTTTGAAAAGGTGAAAGATGTGACTACTCAGTTTGGAAAGCCTTTTGCACATATGCTTGGCAAACGTAGGTGGAAGAAGAGGTCAATTTTTTTTTAATTGCCATATTAGAAGTCATTGTATGTAAGACATTTTCTTGATGTTATGCATATTGAAAAAAATGTATTTGAAAGTGTTATTGGTACTTTACTCAATATACAAGGAAAGTCGAAGGATGGCCTTAAATCAAGAAAGGACTTGGTGGCGATGGGAATAAGAAATGAATTAGGACCCATGAAGAAAGGAAAACGAACATATCTACCACCTGTTGCTTATACTCTATCTAGAAAGGAGAAAAAGATATCGTGTAAGTTTTTGAGTAATGTTAAAGTTCTAGAAGGATACTCTTCAGATATTAGAAGACTTGTGTCAATGAAAGACCTTAAGTTAAAGAGTTTGAAGACACATGATTGCCATGTTATAATGGAACATTTTCTACCAATAGGTATACGTTCTATTTTTCCAGAAAAAGTAAGAAGCATAATAACTAAATTGTGTTTTTTCTTCAGGTCAATTTGTAGTAAGGTGATCGATCCTGCGATCTTACCAGCATTGCAAAAAGAAATAGTTATTACATTGTGTGAGATTGAAATGTTTTTTCCTCCCTCATTTTTTGACATAATGGTACATCTAGTTGTTTATCTTATGAAAGAGACACAATTGTGTGGACCAGCTTATATGAGATGGATGTACCCTGTTGAACGGTATATGAAAATATTAAAAGGGTATGTGAAAAATTGAAGTCGACCAGAGGGTTGTATTGTTGAATGATATAATGTTGAAGAAGCGATTGAGTTTTGTACTGAATATTTGTCCAATGTTCAATCCATTGGACTCCCCAAATCTCACATTGTTGGAAAAAAAAGAAGGAAACAATTTAATTGGATATAAAATTTTGACCGTATCAAGGGCTGAACGGGAGCAAGTGCATTTGTATGTTCTGCACAATGACAATGAGGTCGAGCCATATGTTGAAATGCACAAGGATTTTCTTCGAGGTTTAAATTCGAATAGAAATAGATATTGGATAGTACGAGAGCACAATCGAAGTTTCATACCATGGTTTAAGGATCATATTTATTCAAAGTTTTATGTGGATCCCGCTTCAATATCAGAAAGGCTGAGATGTTTAGCATATGGTCCAAGTTTGCATGTGTTTTCTTATAGCGCATACGCAATTAATGGATATACATTTTATACCAAAAAACAAGATGATAAAAGTATAATGCAAAATAGTGGTGTCACCTTGGTAGCTGAATCAATGCACATTTCAAGTGTGAAGGACTTAAACCCCAAATATGTAAATATGTCATATTTTGGGGTTATCGAGCGCATTTGGGTTTTTGATTATGAGAAGTTTCAGATTCCCATCTTTGGTTGCAAGTGGATTGAAATAATAGTGGCATACGAATGGATAAGTCAGGATTTTTTCAAGTGGATCTTAATAGGGTGGGGTACAAAGATGAGCCTTTTATTCTAGTCTCTCAAGCTAGACAAGTGTTCTATGTCACTGATCCGACAAGTACGAAATGGTCTATAGTGCTTTTATCTAACAAAGTAATTGATGATAACATTGGAGATCAAGGTGATATTGATATTGATATTGATAATGAATCGTATATTATAAGTGATCAAGATGAGAATGTTGGAGTGAATGAATCATATATTAGAAATGATCCCAATGAGGGACTTTTGATCAATCCATCCATCCATGTTGTTAAGAGACAAGTAGATCATCTTCCTACCCGGAAAAGAAAGAGATGTTAATAAAGAGGTAATAGTAAAGTTATATATTCTGTCATGTATTTTTCATATTTGAGAATGATTATGGATTATGGATTATGGATTATGGATTTGTATGTTTGTCATGTGTTTGTCATGTTATGTATTTGTGATTTCATATTTATGGATTATGTATTTGTCATATGTTTGTCATGTTATGTATTTGTCATTTCATATTTGAGAATGAATCGTGTATTTATGTTCAATTGATTATGGATTATGGATTGTGTATTATGGATTTATATGTTTGTCATGTATTTGTCATGTTATGTACTTTCCATTTCATATTTGAGAGTGGATTATGGAATATGGATTATGGATTTATATGTGTTTTTCTTTATTACAGGTGAAATGGCTACTAATGAGGAGAACTCGCACGATACTTATAAGAATGATGCAAAAGAATCAATTCATGATGCGGAAGGAGATATTACAAGAGGAATAACAATTATGAAAGGAACGTCCGAAGAAGTATGCGGACTTGATTGCACTCGAAGAATGGGACACTTTTGTCGCCAAATGAAGAACTCAAGAATTCCACGTAATCTTAATTTAATTTATCATGAACATTGTATTATATTCCTATAGTTATTACATGTGTTCTGATATGACTTAAAATTGTTTATGCAGGTTGTGAGTGACGTAAATCGTCAAAGAGCCTCAAAACCCGCGTATCCATACAAGGGTGTTTGGGATATGCACACTTGGAACAAAAAATAGTAAGTATATATAATTGCTATGATATTTTTGTGTTATTATTCATCTTAATACTTGACTTAATGTGTAGCTTGAAGAGGAGAAAAATGAAGAAACATCTCTTCCGGAGCATGTTTTTTGGACGGCTACCCGTGTGGGAAAGGATAGAGTTGTTACTGAAGGTGTCCAACAAGTTTTGGAATAATGTGTAAGTATAACATTATTTGTTTAATTAAATAAAAATGTCTTGTTTATCTAAAATATTTATGCTTAACTCTAATATTGAATTTCAGGAGACTGTATCTCAGTCCTTAACTCTCACGAAAGACCAGGATTGCAGGAGCATACTGAGTCAAGTATTAAATGTTCCTGAGTATTCTAGTCGCATGAGGGGTAAGGGATTTGGAGTCACTCCATCTTCCTTGTATAAGCGTCCAAAGACCAAAAATCCTAGCAATAAAGAGGTGATGGAAACGTTGGAAGAATTAAGAGCTCAAGTTCGTGAACTGCAACAGGATAAAGAAAGATATATGTCGGAAAGGCGCGGTTCAGAAATTAAAGATACTAGTGACAATGATAGTATCAATTTTCAACAAAAAATTCCGGAGGTAATTATATTTATTAAATAGCACAATTTTTTATATTGACATATATGCACAATAACAATTACATATTAATTTTTTTTTTGGTTTAGGGCATTTCACCTTGTCAGCTATATTTATCGGCACCGACATATCGCATGGTTGGCAAGGGAAAAGTGCATAACACTTCGGATATGTACTTCACCATAGACCGCTCCCTGCTGGATTTTTGAAAGTTTCGATTGATATTGCTTTAGAGCGGGATACGTTACTACCTATACCTGACGACGTTTCAGATGCAACATTGGTGGGGGACGCAATAGGGTTGTATGTTGCATGGCCGTCAAACCTCATTGTCATATATGACTCGGTATGTTGAAAACCATTATTAACCTTTTAGTTTTCAAATGTTTTACTTGCATATAAGTTATGTTATGCTTACTTTTACGTACATTTTATTTACATGGTATTGTTAGACTCCTACAAAATCCAAATCAAAAGATAAAGGGATTTTGCGGCAAACCGAGTCAATTGCATAAAAAAAAGAGGTACATTGATATATATGCATTGAAAATGTTAATTCTATGATCCAAATTCAAAAGCTTCATGATTTTATACTTTATGACTTATATGTTTTTCAGATTCCTACACAAGAAGTGCAACAAGGGAGCAAGAACAAGAAGCCAGAATTAGCCAAGCCAAAAGAAGCTTCTATTCCTCAATTTTGGTTGTGCCTTGAAACAATTGTAGGCACAACGAATTTGATGGAAGGTGGTATCTGTGAAATACCTATGGAAGAAGGTATTTTTGGGTTTGCCTATTTAGAAACAATTGCTAAAGAAGACTTGGATCAGATATTTCAACATGCTGAATTAGGCATCGGTGTTATGAATTCATGCATCAAGTAATCCATCAATTTTATTTAATTAATTGATCAATTTATTTACTCATTTCAATGAATATTCGAATGTTGATTATGTTTTTATTTCAGGTACTTGTATGAAAAATTGATGCTCCCGCGTCAATTGACAGATAGATTCTGTTTCTTGTCTCCCAGTTGTGTCAACGCAAATCTAATCGATCGAACTGCAAATGCGGTCAAAGATCACTTAGTAGATGCATTTATGCCCAACAAAGATACAGAGAAGTTGTATCTTTTACCATATAATACTGGCCATGAGTTAGATTTTCATTCTAACTTCCTTTATTATAATCTTTCGCATTTTTACGTTGTGTATAACATTTCCATTTAAACTTTTGTTTTATTTTACAGTGGACACTGCTTGTTGCTTGCGATTAATCCGATAAAAGAAATAGTCTATTATCTGGATTCGCTAGATGGTGGTCAAACAAAATACTCGGAGATGAAGAAGATGATTGATACGTAAGTGATGAGATTGGTGTGTATTTATTTATTTATGTGAGATTGTTCTAAATATTCGTTTACATTATGATAGAGCCATACAAATATTCCGATCACAATGACAAGCTCGAGTACCAAAGAGCAAAGCAAACAACATTACATTTATAAGAGTGCAGGTATATTTTCACATTTGTTATTATAATAGTGATGCTACTTGATAACACAAGTTAAACTATATATCCTGATACATATGCATACTTTTTTTCTATGTGTAGTGTCCTCGACAGCGTAATGGTATAGATTGTGGTTATTTTGTATTGAGATTCATGAAAGAGATTATTCATTTTGAACAAATAGAGATTCCAATCATGGTATGGATTTATAAGTTATGATTTATTTTAAGACTTATTATCAGATATTTCATCTAATTAATTACTTTTAACTAAATCATGCATATTATGTTATATTATGTAGTACTTTGATGAATTCAAGTGCGCCACCTACACGAAAGATAAATTGGAAGAAATAAAGGAGGAATGGTGTCAATACATGGTTGAAATGAGAATTATATGAGGTATATTATTGTTTTCTTTCTTTTTTGTTAGGTTTATGGAAGGTGTTGTATAGTTTTGAAAATTGTTGAATAGTTTTGGAAGTTGATGTATAGGTGATGGAAATGGTGTATAAGGTTTATAATTGGTGCATCTTTAGGATGTTTGGTGTAATTAATTTTGGAAGTTGTTATTAGAATTTTGGATGTCTACTTGGATGTATGAGATTTGTATTGAGTTATATATATAATGGTTATTTTGGTGTATGAGGTTTGTTTTGAAATATATATAATGGTTATTACGGTTTATGTGTTGAATTATAATGGTATACAAGGCCTATGTGTTGAATTATAATGGTATACAAGGCCTATGTGTTGAAATAAAGGCTTGTGTTGAATTATACAGGTTTATTATGCAGGTTTGTGTTAAAAAATACGGCTTATGGAAAAAATACACAGTAGATAGCGCTTTAGCAAAAAAACGCTCCAAATAAATTGATTTTTAAAAAAATGCTTTTAAAAAGCGCTTTTAGAAAAGACAGCACTTTTAAAAAAAGCGCTGCCTAAAGGGGGCCCTAATGTATACATAAGACAACGCTTTTAAAAGCGCTGCTAAAGACCCCCCTACGAAAGTGCTTTTCTTTGAAAAAGCGCTGCCTAAAGAGGGACCTTTAGCAGCGCTTTTAAAAGCACTACTAAAGGGGGTCTTACGAATGGGGGTCCTACGAAAGCGCTTTTAAAAGCGCTGCTAAAGGGGGTCCTAAGGGGGACCTAAGACAGCGCTTTTCAAAGGATAAAAGTGCTGTCTTTACCTACAGCAGTGCCACCTTTGGCAGCATTTTTAAGCACCGCTAAAGACCAAAAAAAGCGCTGCTAAGGCCATTTTTGGGATAGTGAAAAAGGCGGATTTTCTGGTACTGTAAGAGGAGTCCTGGTTTGGATGTGCCCCTTGGCCAGTAGAAGTAGAAATAGTTATGCGTACAACATCGGTATAGGGTCAAACCCTAATGGTCGTGTCGTACGATTGTTGTTGTTGTACTGAGGTCGAGCCTGCTGAAGAGGCTGTTGCGGCCTTTGCTGTTACTGTTATTGACTTGGTTGGCTCTGAGCAACCTGAGGCTGATAAGTCAGAGTCGGTGCTGAGTTGATAGCAGGAGTTACTGCCGCTACTGGTTGATACCTTCGCCTTTGCTTTCCTAGAGAGATATTACTAATATCTTGCTCTTTTTTCTTTTGGAAAGCATTACCGTACCTCTTAGTACTGCTAGATGGCTCTACATCTTTGACCAATCATCCTTCTCGGATTGCTTCTTCAAGACGTACTCCCATGTTTACCATTTCAGTGAAGTCATTGGGCGCACTGGCGATCATTTGGTCGTAATAGAACGTGCTTAAGGTTTTCAAAAAGATCTTGGTCATCTCGTTTTCCTCGAGAAGGGGACAGATCTGAGCGGAAATTTCATGCCATCTCTGAGCATATTCTTTAAAAGTTTCTTTGTCCTTTTGTGACATTGCTTTGAGATGATCCCTATCTGGTGCCATGTCTAAATTGTATTTATGCCACTGAACGAAGGCTGCGCTGAGATCTCTGAAGGTACAGATCTTGGTGCGGTTTAAACCCATGTACCATTTGAGTGCGACACCGGTTAAACTGTCTTGGAAGTAATGGATCAGTAGCTATTGATTTTCTGTCTGAGTTGACATTTTTCGAGCGTACATCACCAAATGACTTTGAGGGAAAGAGTTGACTTTGTATTTTTCAAAGTCAGGTACCTTGAATTTGTGCAGTATCTTTATATTAGGGACCAAACAAAGGTCCGCGGCCTCTTTTCTGAATAAATATTGACCGCGAATGACATGCAGTTCCTTCTGCATTTCCAAGAATTGTCCTTGGAACTCATTCATCCTTTCGTACATGTCTTCGTTTCCACCAGAAATTACTTGTTGAATCTGTCCTTCTGGGACAGTGTGTACCACTAGCTATGGTATAGTCATTATAGCGGTGACTCTTGGCGCTTCCATGCCCTGAAGTTTGTAACCTTCAGAAGTTGCTTCGTAAACCTTGCATCTTCACTTTCCCGAAGTTTGTAACCTTCAGGTCCAGTGGTTCCTGCTACGACTTCTGGGTCTTCAGTGACCGGCGGGATGTATCCTTTAGGTATAAAGTTGAGAGGCATGCCCCAGGGGCGCCCTTTAGGCATTTTGTACCGAGGATGATTCTCATGTGTCTCCATTATGGGCATAGATGTGTTCTCTGAGATTACACTCTTTTGATGCCGCTGCTCCTGAGCTGCTTCCAGGGATTGCATGTCACTTTGAAGTTTTTCCAAACTTTCCTTCAGAGCGTCGATTTCTTCTCTCACCTCTCTGTTCTCATCCTCGAGATCGTCCATTTTCTTTTTTCGATTAGCCCGAGTATTGTATAAGTGAGACAGTTTGACTCTAGAATTGTGACATAGACGTGAGACTCAAAGATAAGAAAAATGTGTTTATGTGAGAATGATGAATGACATGCAATGACATATTTTTTAGTTTTTGTTTTATTCAAAAATAAACTTCAACAAATAGATTGCAAATATCCTACAGTGGGGGGGGGGGGGGGGGACCCCTTTTTATTGAATTCGAAAGAGTACAGTATTTTACAAAGGAAAAAGTACAATATTTTACAAGGTGCGAGAAGGAAAATGTCTAAGCTCATGGATCCTGAGTCCTCTCTGAAGAGAGCTCAGATGTTGGTTTCGGTATTTTCCTTTTCTTTGATCGGGGCTCTTCAGCCATTGTTAGGTTGTCAGTCCTTTGCCAAGTGAAAGGAGCGAGCAAATTTCTTCGATCTTCCTGACTTTCCATAACATGCTGCTATAATATCTCAATCAGAGCATCCTTCTCCTTTAACAGTTCCTAAATCTTGGTACACTCGAAATTGAGGATTCGATATTTGTTTTTCCAAGAGCTCTTTTCACGTTGAACTTTGTTGAGAGCGACCTGAGTTTTTATGTATCAGACATAAAATAAAGGACAAATTCCTTTAATGGAAAAACTTTTTGGCGAGGGAAAGGCATCTTTAGCTTGAGGGCTCTAGTTTGAACCCAGTGGAGATAAGGTTCCATGGAGGTACAATTTGGTCTTCCTAGAGTCTCTCTTGCTTTCTAGTGAATATGTTGCCAGGCATGCTCTATTTCCTTCTTTAGTGCCCCTTAATTTTCCCCTTCCTTGAAGAAAAGACCTTCCAGATAAACATTATGCGGGATATTCTTCATCGGGTATCCGAGTTGACGGAGAGCTAAAATTGGATGATAGTTGATTCCTCCTTTAGTTCCAATGAGGGGTACGTTAGGGAAATTTCCACATCTGTCTATGATCTATATCCCTTCATAAATCCTCTTGTACCAATCTATGTCAGAGTTGGTAAGAGACATAATCCTTTGTGACCAACGTAGAGTACTCTTGTGATCCCAAAAAGCAGCAGACTTGGGTAAATGGGAAATAAACCATTTGTAGAGTAATGGTACACAGCATGTGATCATTCCTCCGCTGTACAAATTCCTTAAGTGTACAGAATGATAAGCATCTGCGAGCAAAGTTGGTACGGGGTTCCCAATCAGAAATATCTTAACAGCATTGGTGCCGACGAAGTTGTCGATGTTTGGAAAGAGAAATAACCCGTATATGAACAGAACAAAGACGTCCTCGAAAGCAGTTATGTTTCCTATACTAGCAAATTATAGAGCTTTCTCCATAAGGAATTTAGCTGGTAAACCCTGGATTCCTCCTTTAGTGGTTATGTGAGTCCTAACTTCTGACTCGCCCAAAGAGATCGCTCTTGCAATGGTTAGTTCCTTTGGAATTTCTTCCAGTCCAGAAAATGGAGCTTGATCAGTGATAGGTAAGTCAATCAGATGAGAGTACTCTTCTAGTGTTGGTGCCAGCTAGTAGTCTGGGAAAGTGAAGCAGTGGTAAATCGGATCATAGAACTGGATCAGCGTAGACAAGATTCCTTCAACCATGTTAACCCTTAACAGAGACAACAGTCCTCCGTGCTTAGCTTTGAAAGTCTCAGGGTTGGTAACCATCCTTACCAACTTCCTTAAGTCCTCTAGTTTCGGAGCCTTGAAGGTGTACTTCTGCATCCTTCTTCTACCGAAATCCATAACGCAACCTTTGATATTTGCAATTATTGTTTTAGTTTATTTTGGAAGAAAGATTTTTTTCTTGTTTGAAAAGAGTTTTTTAGATGAATGCATGAATGCAGCACACAAAAACATTTGAAAACATGGGTTCAAGGGTTCAACGTCACGAGCATGGAGTCATGGCTTTACCCATTCCCAAATGTTGTACTATTTTGGTCAATTTTTGTACCTGTAGAACGGGTCTAAGGTTCCCAAAGTCATTGACCCCTCATAAGGATATCAACAACAAGCTGATTCACTCGAGTGAGCTGTAATATCCTAGGATGAATCTCATTTGAGTGTAGTATCGCGTATCAACTATTCCCGATAGTCATCGCACAACCAAATGGCTATATGGTTAATGTCTACTAAATCCTTAGGGTTATGGGTACCACACTAGGAAAGACAATGCTTTCCCGACAATCGGTCGTTCAACATTGATACTTTCGTACAGGTACCTCGACTGATTCGGTAGACTGCCAAGTTAGCTTGGTCGGGATTCACTCCCTATAAGCGTTTCCTGTCTATGCCACCCCTATCTTAATGTTCTCTCAAACTTTCCACATGCGTATCAATCGCATTCCCATTTGACAGAAAATTAAACACGGGTATCAAGTAGGATGACAGTAAATATATATATATATATATATATATATATATATATATATATATATATATATATATATATAGTATAGAAAATCTCAAATAACCTAGACCTCTTAGGAATTCTAAACCTAGGACTCCCCAACAGAGTCGCCATTTTTCTATAGCGTGCGATTTTTGTCGGTGACGCGACCACCTTACCGCAATGGTTGAAATTGGGTGCTACTTTCGGATTTCTTATTTATCCTATGAAGCTGGAAAGGAAAGGGAAGCTATCTAAAACTAACCTTGCACACAAATGTTTTCTTTAACAAATGCTAACAGATTGGGTGGTCCGGGGTCAGATTATACAATGGAGAGTTGTTAATTACCCTGCGTATATATGGTTATCCATAGATTGTTTGGCATTTTCTTCTATCATCTACTTACTGGTGTTTATTTGTCATAAATTGGGAAAGTTTCTCCTTTGGGAATGTTGAGAGAGTATTTTTGTTGATTTCGGGTTTTTCGATGTTTTTGATAAGGTACTGGACCTAAAGTTTTTTATTGGTGTGCTCGCTAAGATTTCGCATTCTTACGCCTATGTATTCCCGTAATGATAACAGGGAAATCAGAGCAATTGTAGTTCCACGTATTCTATGGGAGGAAAGATGTTTGGTGTCTTGTTCAAAGCCCAAGATTGAAGCTAGATGAGTATTTGTGTCTTGTTCAAAGCCCAAGATTGAAGCTAAAGATTTGACTGGGCGAGAATTTGTCATCTCTAAAGGGAGATATCTCACCTATTTATCACAGATGTTGGGTAATTGGTTATAAAGGAAAATTACTTTAATTGGGATATGAGAATCCAGCAATGCCATAATTTCGTTTAGAAGGGTGATGTCCTGAAAGGGAAAACTTTAACTCAGTGTAGAGCAATGCCATTTTTCCTTAGGAGTCTTTTATGCTAAGAGAGGGGCATTGGCTTAGATGTAGATAATCCATAGGCTTTCCTCTTATAGCAATTAGATAAAAGAAGGGATTTACCAGGATAAAGAGGGACTACAGCTTGGATTTTTCAATCAACAAGTGTGCCACTTACAACAGTTATCTGGGACTAAGGTTATTTGATTGTCTGTTTTGATGTGTGATGTACAGAGAAATGTCTTCCGACAGATAAATCTTGACTTCCTCTGAGGGGATGTTGATTTTTGTGTGCCTTGATCAAAGCCCAAGGTTGAAGCTAAAAGGTTGACTCTGCTAGGGATTTTTATATCTGTCTTTTACAAAGCCCAAGATTGAGGCTAAAGGAGATTGACTCTTTTGGGGAATATTTTGTCTATCTTGAATGAAGCCCAAGATTGAGGCAAAAAGAAATGACTCCACTGGGGAGAGGTTTTATCTGTCTTATACAAAGCCCAAGATTGAGGCTAAAAGTTATTGACTCAGCTGGAGACTATGATTTGTCTTGTACAAAGCCCAAGATTGAGGCTAACTTTGTTGAGGGAAGAATCATTAAACAAAGCCTAAGAGGAGGCTGGTTGGGGAATTTCTTATATGAAGCCTAAGAGGAGGCTAGCTTCTGCTGAGGATTATTGAGATCCAGAGACTGGTCCAAATTGGGGAATCAACTCTTGCTGAGGAATGAAGAAGAGTTGAAATATCAAATGCCTTGAGGTTTTGATTGAGGGTTTATTAATAGTAATTTGACCCTGGTTGGTGAGTTTAGATTGATAGTTTAAAGATTGAGTTTTAAAACCGTTGGAGATTTTAATTCTGCTTAAGATTTGTATATTGATGAAATGATAAGGGTTTCTCCTTTGCTTTCAGGAGACTTGAGGGTTTCCTTGAGATCTAAGAGGAGATGAGACTTTCCAAGTCTACTGGGATGAAGAGGTTAACTCTTAGTTAAAGGATGATCTTTGTATAATGCCCAATAGGAGGTTGAGGTTGTCCAAGTCTATTTGTATGAAGCCCAAGAGGAGGCTGGTGTTTTAAGGGATGAGAATCAACCCTAAATTGGTTTGATGTTCTGGAATTTCTGACTCTCTGGAGGATTGAACTAGAAAAAGATGACTAAGTTCTATCCTATACTTGTAGGAGGTCTTTGGGTCCTTGTACTAAGCCCAAGAGGAGGCTGAGAACTTCTAAGAAGCCTGAGGGTCCTTGAACAAAGCCCAAGAGGAGGCTGAGGATGCTTTTAGGAAGCCTGTGCGTCTAAACCTAAGAACAGTTCAAGAAAGGTTTCACCGGGAATAATCCTTTCTTTAGTGAACAGTTCTAAGGTTTGAAGAAATTCAAAAGAGGTTTCACCGGGAATTAATCCTCTTTGGGGGGAATGAATTTCTTGTACAATTTTCTAGTAGTGAGAGTCTTGAGAAAAGTTTCACCGGGAATAATGCCTTTCTCTGTTCCATATTGTATAAGCCCAAGAGGAGGCAAGACTGTATCTGGAATTTCCTATGGGGAACTAGTTTTGATTGTGTTGAAAGAGTGACTACTGGCTTTATCTAAGCCTAGACCTAATTGCCGGGGAAAACTCTAAGCAAGCATATACAGGCATATATATACAGAAGAAATATATATATATATATATATATATATATATATATATATATATATATATATATATATATATATATATAAGCAAATATGTAAAAGAAGTTGGTAGAACTTACAGTTGCGCAAGCTTCCAGTATTATAAACACAACTGTATGGTTAGTTATTCAAGAAATTGAAGAAAGTTTTGATAACAATTATGAATTTGAATCTAAATCAAAAGAAAAGTTATTTTAAAAGGAAGTTTGGGGCTTATACTCAAGGAGAGGCCCAGATGAATTCTTTTGAAAAGGCGACGATCGCGTCGTAGTTTTGAAAATAACAGAGGGACTTATACAATGACTGAGGCCCAAATTTATTGTATTTACAAAATAGGTGGGCCTTACACTCTATTAGAGGCCCAAGAGTTTATTTTTATACAAGAGATTGGGCTTACAACTCAAAGAGAGGCCCAGATGAAAAAAAAACAGTGATCGCACCGTTATTTTGAAAATCGTATCGGGACTTATACAATGACTGAGGCCCAAAAAGGTTTATTTACAAAAGGATGGGACTTACACTCTATTAGAGGCCCAAAAATACTTTAAAAATAAGAGAGAATGGGACTTATAAATCAGGGAGAGACCCAAATTAGAATCAGTGATTGCACCGTTGTTTTGAAAAATCGCATCAGGGTCTTAAATGATAATTGAGGCCCAAATGGTTTGTGTGTTACAAGGGGTGGATCTTACACTCTATTAGAGGCCCAAAAGTGTTTTAAAAAAGATTTGAAAAAGGGGAAAAATAATCAACCCTAATTTGATTTAAAAAAATGTATTTTAATTGAATAAAAATTCAATTAAAATGACCAAATTTATTAAACATGTGTGAAAAACAAGTTATGATCTTGGATTAATGTTTGAAAAATCATGTTTCATTCATAGAATGATTTGAAAATCATTTGAGTTTGACAACTCAATAGAAGAATTAATTTAAAATGTTTGAAAACAAATAAAAAGGAATTCTTTTCAAAAATTCAAAATATATTAAATAAATAATATCTTTTTGGTTTTTTGGTGTGGAATAAAATACTTTAACATATTTGTGAATTTTGAAAAAAAGAATCATTCAAAAATGATTGAAATTGAAAGAGAAATTAATTTTTGAAGTTATAAAGAAATTGTGAAAAATGTGAAAAGAAAAAGTGGTAAAAAATATGGGATGGTCCTCCCAAGGTTTGAACTCACGCCCTTGGGGTGGAGAGTTAAAAACTTTACCATCTGAACCATGTGCGTGGGCTGATAGAGAGTGGAAAGTGTAAATAATATGTGAAAACAACCTTTGAAAATGGTTCAAAAAATAAAACCAAAAGGTCTGGGGCGAGGGGGATTCGAACCCCAGACCTCTCGCTCGCTACACACACACAAATACTAGTGTTTCCACTAGGGCGCAATGCCAATTCAAACATATATTGGCAACAAAATAACATATACTATGTTTGGTTCTAAAAACCTGAAAATGGCGCCATGGCCATTTTCTTCCTTGAGCCAACATCAGACTTGCGTGAAGCAAGCTATCTCTCTCATTTCTCAACCAATTTACAAGATGTAATTCATTCATTTTTAAACAAGGAACATGATGGTTCTTTTCAATTTCATTTAAATTAAGTGTACCAAAAGATATCATGTTGTAACCAGATGAACCCTAAAATATGCAAGAACTAAATGAAATCTCATACACGCAAGATAAATAGCAATTGGTTGAGGGAAAATGGTCACAACAATATAACAAACATGTTTGGGCTTTAAAAATTCAAAAATGACGCATGGATCATGGAGATTGAAAGATTCAGGCTTACCTCTGCAAGAAGGAATCGAATTCTATTGTAGAGATGTTACAGAAGTGAAACAATGATCTGGATAGCTTCCTTAGGCCTCAAGGATTGTGTTGCAACCTTTAGAATGATTTGGAACTCCTTGGATCACTTGGCTGGAATTCTGTTGCACTTGGATCAAGCTGACTAGTGAAATCCTGATTCTTGTGTTACAAAAGTGATTAAGGTGTTTGGATCACTTCTATATGTTGTATATGAGGTGTGTGAACCATTGGTTTGAGTTGCATTGGCTTCCAACTCAAACCCCGATAGTGCTTTCTCAAGAAAATGTAGTTTTTATGCTTAAGAATGAAATGGAAGAAAGCTATGTTGTAAGTTGCTTTTGTGTACTCTGAATGATCAACAAGAAGCTCTATTTATAGGAGAAGAGTTATGCTGAAGCTTCTCACTTGAAGCTCAAAAGATAAGATTGGAGTCAATGGTCTTGCTAAGCATAATTGCTTCTTACACAAGGTACTTATGGTTGCTCCAAATAGCTCAGCTATGTACTGACTCAATTCACATTCTACAGATGATTTTATTGTTGTTTATAGGAGCATCTTGACTAACAAGAGTCCTTTTGTTGAATGTGCACTATTGCACATAAATGTCATTTTGAATTCAAGGCACAAAGTGACAAAACCAATCATGCCATTTGAGTTTTCCTTGACTCCTTGGTCCAGCTTTGCAGGTTTGTGGTGATTCATCTGTTATACATTGCATGTGAGTGATTTTGATCATTACCCTTGACAAAAGGAATCGTGGCCAGCAAGAAATGCACAAAACTGTCTAGCAAAACAGTTTGTAGCAAGGCTGGTTGTAACTGTCATAACCTCTAGCTCAAATGGAATTTTCTCATGTTTTTGGGCTCATTTGAAAGCTTGCATATCCCTCTGTAACTTTGATGTTCACCAATGGACCTGGTTCAGCTTGCATCAAGGTGAAAAATGCCTTGGAAGTTGGTGGAAATGCTGAGATAATAAGGCAGAATTTTCACTAAGTGTTTTTTGACACATTTTGGTTTTTTCACCACTTTGATCCACTCCTAATTAAAAAACCATGAAGAATTAGGGTTTGAGCTAGTTAAACCTTTTGTAGAGTGTAGGAAGATCTACAAATCAGGCTTTGGATCACTCAAAATGGTTTCTTGGATCAAAAGTTATGGTCCTTTGAAGTTGGTATAAAACCATTCAAATTTAGTAACTTAGAAAAATTTTCAATTTTTCAAGATTACCCCTTTTACAAGTTATCATGATTTCTTGATCAATTCTTGTTCAAATGACATTATAAATCATATTTTATGAGAACATGAGTCATAAGGATCATTTTTTCCTAAAAAGTCATGTTTTGACTTTTGGCTCCGGAGCGGTTCGGTGCGGAAAAACCCTAATTCCTGACTTTTGAGGAATGCATTCTCTGAGGGTAAGTTAACTTTGAAAGTGGACTCATAGGGTTATTTTGAGTACATTGAGTCACATTTTGAAGCCTTGGCTCATTCCCCTATGAAAATTTCACTCTGGAGGTCCCAGTCGACCAAAACCCTAATTTGGCGACACCGGGTGTTTCGAAGCTCAATCCACTTGGAATGTTGTAACATTGTGTTTGATTCTTGATATGGGAGACCTTTTGATCCTTCATGGATATTTGAGAGGTTAGACAAGTTGAAGATCATGTCATTTCTTGATTGATCTTTTGTCTAAATGTTCTGAGAGGGCTTGAAACCCTAATTCTTGATTGTAGTGAATGCTCAACAATTCTTGAGGAGATTTATGAGGTATGATGGCGCATTCATATTGTGGTAATGATCCTCACAATGATGGGAAATCTTTTGGTCAAAATTTGGGGTATGACATACGCCATCTCTGAGCATATTCCTTGAAGGTCTCTTTATCCTTTTGTGACATTGCTCTGAGCTGGTCCCTATCTAATGCCATGTCCAAGTTGTATTTATACTGCTGAACGAAGGCTGCACCGAGATCTCTAAAAGTACTGATATTGGTACAGTTTAAACCCATGTACCATTTGAGTTCGGCATCGGTTAAACTGTCTTGGAAGTAATGGATTAGTAGCTGTTGATTTTCTGTCTGAGTAGACATTTTCCGAGCGTACATTGCCAAATGACTTTGAGGGCAAGAGTTGCCTTTGTATTTTTCAAAGTCAGGCACCATGAATTTTTGTGGTATCCTTACATTAGGGACCAAACAGACGTCATCGGCTTCTTTACCGAACAAGTCTTGACCGCGAATGGCCTGCAGTTCCTTCTGCATTTCCAAGAATTGTTCCTAGAATTCATTCATCCTTTCATATACTTCTTCGTTTCTGCCAGAAGTAGCCCGCGGAATATGTTCTTCTGGGATAGTGTGTACCACTGGTTGTGGTATAGTCATTATGGTGGTAACTCTTGGCGCTTCAGTGACCCGAAGTTTGTAACCTTCAGGAGTTTCTGTTGTAACTCTTGCATCTTCATTGACCTCAAGTTTGTAACCTTCAGGTCTGGCGGTTCCTGCTATGACTTCCGGGTCCTCAGTGACCGGTGGGATGTATCCTTCAGGTATAAAGTTGAGAGACATGCCCCACGAAAATCCTTTAGGCATGTTTTACTGAGGATGACTGCCAGGTGTCTCAAATGCTGGTGCGGATGTAATCTTCGAGATCATAGTCCTTTGATGTTGTTACTCCTGGGTTGCTGCCAGGGATTGCATGGTGTTGTGGAGTTTCTCTAAACTCTCCTTTAGAGCATTGATTTCTTCTATCATCTCTCTATTCTCTTCCACGAGATCGTCCATTTTCTTTTGTCGATTGGCCCGAGTATTGTACGAATGAGACAGTTTGACTCTCTAGAGTGCAACACATATGTGAGACTCAAAGACAAAGATGTGTTATGTGAGAATGATGAATGATATGCCAAGAATAATATATATTTTTTTTAGTTTTTGTTTTCAAAAGATCTTTTAACAATTATATTGGAAATATCACACAGCGGGAGAGACCCTTTTGTTGAACTCAAAAGATTGCAGTATTTTACAGGGAAAAATACAGTATTTTACAAAGTGCGAGAAGAAAATTAGGCCTATGGATCCTGAGTTCTCTCTGAGGAGAGCTCAGATGCTGGTTCCTGAACTTTTCTTTTCTTCGATCGGGCCTCTTCAGCCGTTGTCGGGTTGACGATCCTTTACCAAGTGAAAGGAGTGAGCAAATTTCTTCGTTCCTCCTGACTTTCTATAGCATGTTGCTCTAATATCTCAATTAGGGCTTACTTTTCCTTTAGCAGTTCCTGAATCTTGGTACATTCCAAATTAAGAATCTGGTACTTGTTCTTCCAAGATTTTTTCTCACGTTGGACTTTGTTGAGAGAGACCTAGAGTTTTTCCGCATCAGACATGAAATAAAGGACATATTCTTTTAAGGGAAAAACTTCTTTACGAGGGTAAGTGTCATACCCCAAATTTTGACCACCAAGATTTTCCATCATTGTGCAAATCATCATCACAATATGGATGTACTTTCTTGCCTCATCAATCTCCTCAAATATGATTGAGCATTCACCACAATCAAGAATTAGGGTTTTGACCCCTCTTAGAGCACTTTGACAAAGGATCAATCAAGGAATGACATGTGTAACGCCCCGAATTAATTAAAATGTTTATTTAATTGATTTTTATTATAGAATTGTGTGAAATATTATGGTTTTGGGTGGCCTTGATTAAAAGTTATGATTTAAGGAAAGTTGGAATTATTTTGAGACTTTTGGGAACAAGCTAGATTAATTAAATTAGACTTGTTTAATTAGAAAATAGAATAGAATTAGTGTTGGAGGTGTGTAAGGGTACTTTAGTAAAAGGTGGAGTTTTAGTGAGGGCAATAGAGGAAAATAAAAAAAAAAGAGGTTAAAGGGTTATACGGAGGAGTAGGGTTTTGGAAAAATTACTCTGTTGCATTACGTTTGAAGAAGAGGCAGAAAGAGGAGAAAAGCGGTTAGACTTGGAGAGAACACGAAGAAGAAGATTCAAGGCTAAGAATTTACTCAGGTATGGGGAGTAAGATTATGTTATTATAATTGATTTTAAGTATTAGATAGTTGTAGTGATTGACTGGTTAATTGATGAGGACTGTGACGAGGGTTTTAAGTAGATTAAACGAAAAACCATGTTTGATGAGTATACAATTTTGAGAGAAACGATAATGGCTGAAGGTAGGAGTTATTGAAAGATTATGAGAAAATTAGTGATCCTGGATGCTAGATGAATCAAGTGTATGGAGGGGTTGGTGGGTACTGTCTGAGAAAAATTATTATTGACGGGTGGAAAAAAAGAAGAAGAAAAAGGAATAGTAAGAAAAAAAAAAGGAATTAGAGGGGTGGCGCAAGCCACCAAGTTAGGTGGCGCCAGCCACATGAAGAGAGAGTGGCGCAAGCCACTGTATTGTGGGGTAGGGGGTGGCGCAAGCCACCCATTAAATAGGAGAGTGTCATTTTCTTTTCTCCTTCCAATTTCTTACAAAAATCATTTCTTTTGTTTTACAAATCCGTTTTGGATGCCGTTTGAAGCTATGGAAAGGTGGTGAAATAATCTATAACATGGAAAAATAAAATAAATTATAAAGTGTAATCTTCTAATGGAAAATTGTAGGTTAAAACAATGAGTAATGGTATTGATGTACTGTAAGTTGCATGTCTGTTTTGAAAATTTGCAGAATTGTACCTAGGGGTGATTTAGTTGAGATTAGTGATAGTGAAACGACAATATTATGATGATGATGGAGAGATTAATGAGATTTAAGTATGCTATTATAATTTATTGATGTTCTGTGATGAAATTGTCAGTGTGTGTGTTGTGTGTGGAATCCCTCATTTATGCCTGAAAGTGATTTTGGTGTAAATTATATTAACATGCTACTGGTGATTATGTTATGCGTGTGATGATATATGTAAAAAGCATGTAATAGTTCTGATGATGATATTGAGCTGACCTTGATGATGATGTTCTACTGGTGTGATGACTTTTGGTGATTTATTATATGGATGATGATGCGTTTGACTAGCCGTGGTCGTGTTTTGTGAATTATTACGCATCATGCATTCATAGCATAATTTGTAGGACGGATTGTCCAGTGAAGTTGTAGGACGGAATGTCCAGTGAAGTTGTAGGACTTATAGTCCAGTGAAGTTTGAAGATGACTAAGTCATCAGTGAAGTTTCGGTACCGCATGCATATTGCATTTTCATGATTGGTGGCATTGCATAATGTTGTTGATCCTTGAGGATTTTAACTGATTTCTGATCAGTGAGGTTATGACAGAAATGTGGATTCACTATTGTAATTTGTTTGTAAATTACTTGTTGTATGATTTACATGATGTCATGACAAAAACAAGAAAGGTGTGAAGTTACTGTGGAGTTATATTATTGAAGTAATATGATGTTAGGAGTACTTGCTGTGATGTTGCTGTTGTACAAATTATTAATACTGCTATGTCTTTTACTTACATCTCTTATAATAATTATGATTTACTCACCCTGCCTGTTGAATGTTTCCCCTATCTGGGCAACGCGCGGGTAATTCGGGGTAGCTTTAGACGCACTGAAGATTTAGCTTCGGAGTCATTTATTTTATTTTAGTGGATTAGAAGGTGTCTTGCTCTGATATATGTAACATCGGGGTTGGGATCGTCTAATCGGAACATCTGCATTATTTTCCTTCTGTTTGGTTGTTGTTGGAGATTTATGTATTATTTCTATGGCTCTTATTTAAATGTTGAATTTTGAATTATCGTTTGATGAGTTATTGATGAAGTATTTTAGTAAAGAATTTGAGACTAAATTTTCTGCTGTGAAGTTTAATTTAAATGCAATTCAAATGCTGAATTTTCTTGGAGAAGGATAATTATGATCATTTTTGAGAACCCGTGTTATGGAGCAGGAATATATTTATGATGTGATTTTATGGAATGAAGTGTGACACCCTTTCCTTGTGAAGATACTCTGATTATTTATTTTAAATTATTGCCTGAAAATGTCGTGGGGTAGAAGGGTGTTACAACATGATCTTCAACTTGTCTAACCTCTCAAACACCTATAAAGGATCAAAAGGTCTCCCACATCAAGAATCAAGCACAAGGTTGCAACATTCCAAGTGGATCAAGCCTCAAGATCGCCAGTGTCACCAAATTAGGGTTTTGGTCGACCAACGCCTCCAGATGGAATTTTTCCTTTGGGCATGAGCCAATGCTTCAAAGAACAACCCAAGATACTCCAAGTGACCTCATGGACCGAATCATCAAGTCAATTTACCCTCAGGGGATGCATTTACCAAAAATCATGAATTAAGGTTTCTTAACCTAATTCACCCCTAAGTTGACTTTTGGGACAAAGCCTGAGCGAAGACCTCAAGACATAATTTGAGGGACTCCAATACACTACCTTGATCCATTTACAACAATGGGTTAACTCAAGAAGCTTGGTTCACAAGTTTCAATTTCATCTGGACCACAATTAGGGTTTTGAAGGAAAAGTCAACTGTATCTTTGACTTTTGACCAAGACATGCTCCCAAACCTTGGGACATGATTCAATACACCCTATAACACCTATGGGATCCATCCATTAGGTTTGATTTAGGTTAAGGACTTGTTTTCACAAAGGATCACACAGTTTGGATTTCATCCGATAAAAAGTCAACTGTGCACAAAATCAATTTGACTTTTTGGATTTTTTTCCACAAATATGGTTCCCTAAAGTCAAAAATAATGTTAATGTATAGTATTGATCATCATTCATTAAGAAAAATCAAGAAAAATGATGTTTCTTGCAAAAGGGGAAACCTTGAGAAACCAAATTTTTTTTAAGTTATGGAACAAAAGTGGTTTTGGTACCAACTTTGCAAGGTCATAACTCCTAAACCACAAGGCCTTTTTCTCCCATTCAAAGCTCAAATGAAACTCCATCTGACATACTTTAAAAGTTTCAACTACAATAGATTCCAAATCCTCATGGATTTTGAGTTATGGACTGATCAAAATGACAAAAATGAAGAAAATGGCACTTTTCCAACACTTAGTGAAAATCTGCCTAAGTTATCAACTTTGAACACCAATGTTCATGAGGATTTTTCAATGGGATCCAAATAGCTTCAAAACAAACTATGATCACACATGTTTGTATCATATGAGGGCTCTCCAAAAAGCACAAGAGCCTCCCATAACTCAACCTGAGCAGGGAGATATGATCCCCTCAAAATCACCATTTTCAACTGTCTTGTACAAGGCAGATTTTGGCATTTTGCTCGATTTGGAAAATTTGGACTACTCCAAGCCTTGTCATCCATTTGTACACATCTGAGGATGAAATCCAAGGGGAATGATCTGATCCCCAAGCCTCCTAAGTCCAAGAATTTGCACATAGCAATAACAAACCTAAAAAGGCTAAAAAGTGCAAAAGACTCCAATTTTGTTTCCAAGCATTTAATGGATGCATCAAGGTGGCATGGACTGACACATTCCTAACTGAATGAGTCAAGATTCAGCTCTGAATCAAAGAACCATAGGCTTGTGCCCTAACCTCAAGTCAATGGCTAGAGGAGACTTAAGATTCCCTTGGATCAACATTGGCCAAACGCCTGTACCAGCTTCCATTCACTATTTCTTGCAAAACAAACTTGTTGCACTATAAATAGAGCTCATTTGTGCTCAGTTTGAGTACACCAAATCACTACAACTGATGCTTTCCTCAAAATCTCTTTCATTAGGCCAAAATGCCTTCTTTTGCAAGTCATCTCTGAGTTTTTGAGTTAGAGAGCAGTTCCACCACAGCTCATGATCCAAACATATCCAATATGTCATATCTAAGTTGTCTAAACACTCACCTTTGATCTAAAACACCAAAATTAGAAAGTCAACCTCCAAAACCTCAAAAATTGACTTTTCTGCATTTTTCAAGCCATGTCTTGATTCAGTCACTTCCAAAATCAAACCAGGCCTCAAACACTCTCTAAATATCATCCTAAAAATGACCCAATTAGTTTCCCTCATTTGGAACACCATTTGACATTTGACCCAGGCATGCTCCCAAACCTTGGGACATCATTCAATACACCCTATAACACCCATGGAACATGTCCATCAAGTTTTATTTAGGTCAAAGACTTGATTTCATAGAGGATCGCACAGTTTGGAGTTCATCTGACAAAAAGTCAACTGTGCACAAAAGTCAACTTTGACTTTTTGAGATTTTTCACAATTATGGTTCTTTGACCCTAAAATGATGTTAATGTGTGATTGGGATCATCATTCATCAATAAAAATCAAGAAAAGTGGGATAACTTGTAAAAGGGGTAACCATAAAAAACTTAGAAATTTTCTAAGTTATGGAACAAAGTGGTTAGGGTACCAACTTCCAAGGATCATAACTTGTGATCCAAGTAACCATTTTGGCTGATCCAAAGATGGATTTGTAGCTCTCATGGCATACTTTAAAAGTGTCAACTACACCTCATTCCAATTCATCATGGATTTTGAGTTATGGTTGGATCAAAATGGCGGAAAACATGAAATGTCACTTTTTCCAACACTTATGAAATTTTCACTAAGTCAGAATCTGTTTCACTTTTTCCAAAATGTAGGGGCATTTTTCACTTGGATCCAAAAAGTATCAAAACAAACTATGATCACACATATGTTGTATCATACGATAGCTTTCCAAAATGGCCAAGAACCCCATCAAACTCAACCTGAGCTAAGAGTTATGACAGTGGCAACATGCCTTGCTGCAACTGTCATAACAAGGCAGATTTGTGCATTTTGCTCGATTTGGGCAATTTGTGCAAATGACAAACAAGTTTATCCATCTGAACACCTCAGGGGGAGACCAAGGAAGGACAAACACTGATCCATCAGCCTCCCAAGTCCTTGGAACCAAAAGTAGCATGCCAAACCTAGAAATTCCTAAAAGAGGGACAAGACTCCAATTTTGGTTTGGAGCATTTAATGGATGCACCAAGGTGGCATGGACTGAGCCCTTTCCAACTGAATTCAGTCAAGACTTATCCAAGAACTAGGGAACCAGCAGCCAGTGCTCTAACCTCTAGTCAATGGCTAGAGGAGACTTGGATTCCCATTGATCAACATTTGCCAAACTTCTGCAGCAGTTGCCATTCACTATTGCTTGCAAAACAAACTTGCTCTACTATAAATAGATTTCATTTGTACTCAGTTTGAGTACACCAAATCCATAAAACAGATGCTTTCCTCAAAATTTATTCCTTCACTCCAAAATTGCCTTCCAAAGCAAGTCACTATCGGGTTTTGAGTTTGAGAGCAATTCCAACCAAACCAATCACACACATACACCTCATAAACATCATATAGAAGTGATCCAAACACTCACATAACATCTGTAACACCAAAATCACAAAATCACTTGCCAACTGCTCAAGTTTTTGACAGAGGTGCAGTTGAGGTACCATCTCAAGTTTCAGCTTGTTTCAAACCACTCCAAGCATTCAGACACATCACTTGGCACCTAAGGAAGCTGTACAAATCATTGGAACCAGCTTGCAACACCTCTAACACAAAGCACAATCACCAGCTGCAAGAGGTAAGCCTGAGCTCTTCTAACTCTATGATCCATGCATATTTTGCTTCACAATAATTTGGCCATATGTTCATAATCATGCATATAGTGTTTACCCTCAATCAATTGCTTTGTTTGAATCGTGTATGGAATTTCTGAGCCTTCATGCAAATTTTAGGGTTCTAGAGGTTTCTCTTTGATTTCTTATTCCATGCTTAAAATAAATGAAATTAAAGACCATAGACATGATCGTGCGGTGAAAACGAGCAGATAGATATGTAGATTGCATGATATCATCAAGTATTCAGTGAGATTGGATAGAAAATGCAATTCTGCAGAAACAGGGGGGTGGTGCGTGTTCTTGGCATGTTCTTGGCGCCATTTTTTTGAATATTTGAATATTTGAATTTTGTGATTTTATTTAATTGATTCAAAAATTAATTACTCTCTGGTTTTTAATGATTTTGAGTTGATTCTTTTTTTAATAATTCACAAAAGTGCTAAAATATTTTATTTTACCAAAAAATCCCAAAAATATTAATTATTTCATATACTTGATATTTTTACAAAGAATTAATATTTTATTTGTTTTTCAACATTAAAAATGTTTTTTCTCCCTTGATTTTCCAAACTTAATTGATTTCCAATCATTTTGTGGATAGAAACATGGTTTTTGAAACATTTATCCACGATCAAAATTTGTTGTCACACATGTTTAACAATTTTGATCATTTTAATTGAATTTTTATTCAATTAAAATATATTTTGAAAACAAATTAGGGTTTTAATTAATTCAACCCTCATCAAACTTTTTCAAAATCTTTAGGCCTCTAATAGAGTGTAATGTAATACCCCAATTTCCATCGCACTAAATAATACATAATTAAATCAGAGTGAATAAAAAGAAAATACTTAGACAGAAATAAGGATGCCACATTTGAGAAAAACACAATCCCTGCTCATAAATTTGATACATAACACAAAATGACATAAATATAAAAGGGAAACTTTTTCCAACAAAAGGAAAGTTCAATTATGGAATAAAGTGGAAAGATCCATAACTGACTTGTTTTACAAAATAAATTATTTTATAACATCAAAATATTCATAAAAAGGTAATACAAAATAGATCCAAAAAATGTATACATATATAACAAAAGCGTTCCCCGACTCCCGTGTTACGTATCAGAGCAGACAGACCGACAAAAGGGTGGAGAACTAATCTCTACAAAAGCCTCCAAGATACTAATTTGCAATTGCCTCATAGAGCAACAAACCACAGCAGAAGGGTGAGAAATAACAACTAAATCAAGATTGCATAATAATATGCAAACACATATAAATTCACATGCATAATTATTCTCACCAGAAGCATCACATACTAATACATATAGCATGCCACTGATACATAACATATTTCTAATAATCCAACGACATAGCATATATGAATTATACCAACATAATCACATATTCACACATAAGGCATACCAAAGTTATAACATATGGAAACACACCGCCACCTCACATATATTCATCTATAGTATACCATAGAGAATTAATGCAATCATTACACAACATCCCCACAAAACATAGCATATGCCTATACATAAAACATATCATCCATAACCAATGCATTTTTCACAGATGCATATCAAATCACCAATGCTATCACGAGCTCAACACATAATCAATCAATTCACAATTCCCCACACACACTCAATCCATTCATGATTTATGCAAATGCACAGAGACCGACACAACGACTCTATGCATGCGGTACCAATCCATCCATCATTCTCATCATCATTAATTCACTCAGAATTATTGGAATAATTGCTTGTTACTTAGTGTAACTCCCCGTCGGGCAAACGATGTTCTCCGTCACTTTAGGTCCTCTTGGTATAAGGCTCACGGCGTTTATGGATCGCTTTAGGTCCTCTTTGTATAAGGCTCACGATCCGATTGCTTTAGGTCCTCTTTGTATAAGGCTCACGATCGTCTATAACGTCACTTTTGGTCCTCTTTGTATAAGGCTAACGACCGTTACAGCAGATTCCCTCTGGAATCGTTTCGTCGCTCACACCCCACAAGGGCACACAACATCACAAGATGCATATCATGATGCTTGGCCTACCATGACTCATGACAATCAAATGCATCTTCACAAATCAACAATATGAATTATCTCATCATCATTATTCATGTATTGGAAATCAATTCAAACAATGCATTTACTTGCCATAAGGCCACTAAATAACACACATTGAATTTCACATAAACAATGCATTTCATCATAATCCACAAACCAAAACAATTAGCATTTTAGCATATACACTCATATCAATTCACATCAAGAATTACTCACCATCAACCACAACAATCTTGCAATCATACAATGATACTCACAACACTAGGATTCACGCCACAAAGGCTACCCACAACAACATACATAAATACCATACATTTGTATTCAAGTCAACAAAGTATTTTGCAAATAAGGCCACAACAATTACAACAACTTATCACATGCTTCAACATCATATAAACCACATAAAAGCTCCACGTCATATAACAATAGCACAACACACTGTAAAACACCGACCGCATACATTTAACGCGATAAAAACCCGACAACCCAACACTTTTACACAACCACGACTTAATTAAATCCTCTACTTCCATCCAAACCATTTTTAATAGAAAGAATATTTCATTAGCTTTCCAACGCATCCGACAGCGCCTCAATCCGAGTTACGGATCAAAAGTTATGAATTTTAGAAAAAAATAGTTTTATTTATGCTCCAGATCGCGCTAAACGGGCTCCACCCTGCGGTAAGCGCGCTTCTCACTGCCTGGAGAGGTTGTAAATTCTCCAGACCGCGCTAAGCGGCCACTGCGATTTTCAGAAAAATAACCCTTCGACAATCCTTCCCAAAACTCACCATTTTCATCTCAAATCAGTCCCAAACAGCATAACAAGTATCAACAAATGTTCATATGCATAGTGTGATCATTCAAAACAGTTTATATCGATTTTCGACCTTGAAAATATCGATTTCTATCTAATTGATCACAATTATCAATAAGAAAAAGTTGTGAAACAACCAAAACAATTACAACAAACAACACATATACATACACAAACAAGATATAATCGAAACTTCTCACCCTTACCCGATTAATCGTGCTTGAAACGGAGCTATGTCGATTTCCACCTCTTTTCCTCTTCTCCATTTCTTTCCTCTCCTTTTCCTTCTTTCTCTCTTTCTTTCCTTTCCCTTTCTTTTCTCTCTTTTTCTCTCAAATCTCTATTTATAAAAATATCTAATTTTTCTAAAATATCTAACCCCTCAAAATGACCATTTTACACCTCAGCTCAAATATCTCGCAAACGCTCTCAAAACGCGATAAAACATAAACAGCGATGAAATATATTTCGAGAAATAAAAGTTGAAAGGAAATTATAATTTTTTGCAAATATTTTACCTATAAGGGAAATTAGCCAATTAACTCAATTAGTAGGTAAAATACGATAAATTCACACATTTCACAAAATTCACATAAATGAAATAAATAAATACAATTAAACAAATCGGGGCGTTACAACTCTCCCCCACTTAGACATTTTCGTCCTCGAAAATATACTTGGTGTAAACAACTCCGGATACGACTCTCGTATCCGACTAACCCACTCTCATGCCATTAAAGGCAACACCACAAACAACACAAACCGACAAAACACCTCACTAACATCAACTACTACAACGACACGACAAGATGCAAAGTCCATACAATGCACTTGACGACCAACCCACGACTCAAAGAATACCAAAGTTACGAACACATAGGTTCACTCTTGAACCGAAACACAACAAGATCGTTACCTTCACCATAGGTAACACTCCCCTAATTCCCCACACAGGAATTAACTACTCGCACTCGAACCAACACGATAGAAATGAGGCAACAACACAAACAAGAACATAAAGTTCCACAACCCAACATCGTCTCAACAACCTCTACATAACCACAATACCAACATCCTTGTCACACAACAATATTACCACTATGCTACGATTCACCAATCGAACATACAACCAAAACATCCATTTGCATAGTACCCCATGAATAATATTTAAACCTTTCACCTAACACTTTCATTCTGAAATTCCAATGGTCTCATCCCTCCTACATGTTTCCAATGTTCAACCTATGAACTCTTACAAGTCACACATGCATATACGAATTGTGCCACATCACGTTTCCGCTATGCACTCCGATGACTCGTAACCATCAAATCTACCAATTTCACGTCCAAAGTCTAACTCTTTCTCCTATTCGCCAAAAATCCCTGTTCACTTTTAATATACCCAACCTCACACTCTGCTGTGTTAGCTTACACACCAGACACAAGTCTCTAAAATGCTCAACCAACTCTAATTCTCTGACCATCACAAGATCTTCTTCAAATCTTGATACATGTTATTAGCTCCCGGATGTATACTCAAACTACTCCGGTGTCCTTCCTCTAAAATCATCTGTTTCAATTCCGAACCATCAGGAATACAAATTCTACCATGGAATCTCAAAACACCCTGATCATCCAATTTAAAGTCACCATTCACACCTTTATCTCCAACCGTCATCAAATCAACAAATTTCACATCCTGCCTCTGTTTCTCGCTAACGGTCAACAGAAAATCATTAGTGACCTGTAACATACCAAGCCTCACGCTATCAGATGTCAACTCACACACCAAACTCAAATCTCTAAATTCTTCCAAAAGTTCCCACTCTTTAACTATCAAAGCAGACATATGTAAAAACTTTTGACTCAACTCATCAGGCACGACATTAACTTCACCAATAGGATAATTCGAGCCAAGGTCATAACTAATCAGGAATTCCAACCATCTGCGTTGTCTCCTACGTTATTCCTTCTGGCCAAACAAGTACTCTAAACCCCTGTGATTACCAAACACCTTGAACCTAAAACCCTCAAAATAATACCTCTAGATTCTTCAACACAAAATCATGAATCCTCAATTGTCGTAAAGCATAAGAAATGACTTTACCCTCTCGCATTAACTCACTAACTATACTCAACAAGGACGCATCCCAACATTCCATAAACAGTTTATTAGGATCAGGCAGAATTAAAATTGGAGCCGTAGTCACTCTTCTCTTCAGCTCACTAAAACTTACTCACAACGAACGTCCAAAACAAATGACTTACCCTTTACAAGTCAACTAAGATAACAGAAGTACGAACTTAGCAAAGTCTTCCATAGCCTGCAGTAACAACCAACTAAGCCCAAAAGTTTCTAATCTCTATAACCGACTTTGGAGTCTCTCAATGTAGAACTACATCTATTTTGGATAGATACACAACAATACCATCATCGGAAATAACATAACCAAGAAACTAACCTCTTTCAATCAAAATTCATACTTCGATAATTTAGTAGAAAGCTCCCTCTCTTTCAGCCCTTGTAACTCAATCCTCAAATACACTACATACTCATCCTTTGATTTAAAATAAATCAGAATATCATCCAATAAACATCACTATAAACTTATCCAAACAAGTCTGGAAGATACGATTCATATACTCCACAACCATAACATATACAACCCATTACAAAAGTAATACCATCAAGGAACTTCAAATCGTTCGCAATTCGTCACAATTCAAAACTCAAACTGTAACGCCCGGTTTTTGTTAGATTTATTTAATCGAGTCAATTTAATTATTTTTGTTTTTATATTATTTTATTCTTGGTTTTTATTTGGTAAATATGTTATGTTTATCGTTATTCTGTTTTATCGCGTTTTGGGAACGTCTGCGAGGAATTGAGTGTAGGGGTATTTTGGTCATTTTGCTTGGTTAGATATTATTGTTTTTCATTAAATAGAAACATAGAGATTAGAAAGAGAGAAAAGAAAGAGAAAAGAAAAGGAGAGTGAGAAGAAGAAAAAGAGGAAAACTTGGAGTGTAAGAAACCGATTCAACCGATACTTCAAAACATGATTAATCGGGTAAGGGTGCGAAACTCGATTACTATATGCTTGTGTATGAATATGTATGTGTGTGTTTGAATGTTCTCTTTCTTTTCCTAGTTTTTTTCAATTCTAGGTTGAAATGAGAAAAATGAATAGAAATCGATGTTTTCACTGTCGGAAATCGATATAAACTGTGTTGAATGATCACACTATGCATATGAACATTTGTTAATACTTGTTATGCTGTTTGGGACTGATTTGAGATGAAAATGGTGAGTTTTTGGAAGGACTGTCGAAGGGTTTATTTTTTTGAAAATCGCAGTGCGCGCTTAGCGCGCAGCCGCCCACTTAGCGCGGTCTAGAGAATTTGCAACCTCTCCAGGGAGTGAGGAGCGCGCTTAGTGTGACCTGGAGCAAAAATAAAACTGTTTTTTCTAAAATCCATAACTTTTGATCCGTAACTCGGATCGAGACGTTCTTAGTACCGTTGGAAACCTAAGGTGATGTTCTTTCTTATAAAAATGGGTTTTAGGATTAGTGGCCGATTTAATTGTGTCGGGAATTTGGAAACGTGTCGTTTTGTCGACTTTTAGCGTCGTAATTGTGTACGATTGATGTGTTATCATATGATATGTTTTTGATATATAATGTATAGCTTGTGTGCGGTTATATGATGTGAATGCATGTGATGAAATGTTGTGATGAGGGTTTGTGGCCTTATGGAAAATAAATGCATTATTTCAGGTTTGATTTCAATGCATGATTATTGATGTTGAGATGGTTCACATGGTTATATATGTATATGCATTTGATTGTCATGAGTCATTGTATGCCAAGCATCATGATATGCATCTTGTGATGTCGTGTGCCCTTGTGGGGTGTGAGCGACGAAATGATTCCAGAGGGAATCTGCTGTAACGGTCATGAGCCTTATATAAAGAAGACCTAAAGCGATCGAATCGTGAGCCTTATACAAAGAGAACCTAAAGTGATCCATAAACGTCGTGAGCCTTATACCAAGAGGACCTAAAGCGACCAGGAACATCGTTTTCCTGATGGGGAGTTACACTAAGTAACAAGCAATGATTCCAATAATTCCTGAGTGAATTAATGATGAGAATGATGGATGGAATGGTACCGCATTCATAGAGTCGTTGTGTCGGTCTCTGTGCATTTGCATAAGTCATGAATGGATTGATTATGTGTGGGAATTGTGAATGGGATTGATGAGTTGATATATACATTAGTGATAAATGTGTTGAGCATGATTGATATGCCTTGGTGATGGATGCATTAATTATGAATTGTTTTGTTTGGTATTCGAACTATGGTGTACGTTATGGTGAGAATGTTTTGCGTGCGTATTTCATGTTATTACATAATTGTATGCAACTATATTATAATTGTGTTTCTCACCCTTCTACTGTTTTGGAATGCTCTATGAGGCATTGCAGATTAGATACTGGAGGTCTTTTGTGAAGATTATGTCTTCATTCTTTTGTCGGTCGACTCTGATATGTGGCACCGGGTAGTCAGGGAGATCGTTATGTGATTATGTGTATATATATCTTTTTGGATTGTACATGTATGACTCTGTATATGACAGACAAACTTTTATGATTATATATGAGATTTCAGTTGCAGATTTTCCACTTTTATTCTATATCTGAATTGTGGGTGTTAGGAACTGAGTTCCTCTGTTTATGTTGCTACCTGATTGTTGCATATCTATATGAGCAGGTTGTTATATTTCGTTACTTTGATGTGACGCTCCCGTCTATGCCATGAATGTTTTAATTATACTTTGATTATTTGTTATCGCTTTAATTGCTCGGGGTATAGATTGGGGTGTTACATTAAGTGGTATCAGAGCCAGTCCGTGTCGGTCATTTTGACCAAGTTGTTTGTGTGTGGCAGTTGTGTTCTGGCGAGTTGATTGTTTAACCATAGTTACTATTATTGGATATGAACAGAATATGGCTGGTAGGAATGATGCTGCTCTTGCTGCTGCTATACAAGCTATGGCTCAGGCTGTGCGGAATGCACCTAATTCTGGTGGGAATGATGAGTTCAGGAAGAATAAACCGCCTGTCTTCAAAGGGAGACATGATCCTGATGGTGCTCAGATTTGGCTTAAGGAGATTGAAATAATCTTTCGAGTGATGGACTGTGCTGAGGAACAGAAGGTGAGATTGGGTACTCACATGTTAAAGGAGGAGGCTGATGATTGGTGGGTTAGTACGCGTCATGTGTGGGAAACTACAAGTGAAGTTGTCACTTGGGCTTTGTTTAGCAGTGAGTTTTTGAGGAAGTATTTTCCTGAAGATGTTATAGGATAGAAAGAAATAGAGTTCTTGGAGTTGAAACAGGGTAACATGCCTGTTACTGATTACACTGCTAAGTTTGTGGAGCTTGTTCAGTTTTATCCACATTATGCTGAAGCAACTGCGGAGTTTTCCAAATGTGTGAAGTTTGAGAATGGGTTGCGTCCCGAGATCAAACAGGCAAATGGTTATCAATGGATTAGGAGGTTTTCAGATTTGGTGGATTGTTGTATAATTTATGAGGAGGATAGCAAAGCTCGTTCTACTCATTATAAGAGTGTGAACGAAAGGAAAGGAAAGCAACCGTTTCGTGGTGGTCCTTATGTGTCACCAGCTGACAAGGGAAAGGAAATGGCTAATTTTGATAAAAGGCCAAGTGGGGGAGGTATGTATAATCCTCTAAGATGTTTTAGGTGTGGTGACTTAGGACATTGTCAGTTTGAATGTAGAAAGGATATGAGGAAGTGTTCCAATTGCGGAGGTATAGGACATGTAACCACTGATTGCAAGAGGATTGGGGTGAAGTGTTTCAACCATGGTGAATCTGGTCATATTAGTACGAGGTGTCCGAAACCAAAGCAAGCTCAAGCTGGAGGAAAAGTATTTGCATTGGAAGGAGCTCAGCATACTAGTGCAGATCGTCTGATCTGAGGTACTTGTTTTATTAATAGTACGCCTTTAGATGCTATTATTGATACCGGAGCGACTCATTCGTTTATTTCGTCTGAGTGTGCGCGACGTTTGAATCTTTTGTTGTCGTCATTGGGTGGAGAGATGGTTATCGATACTCTAGCCTTGGGGTCGGTAACTACTTCTCTGGTTTGTTTAAGTTGTCCTTTGACCATTTATGGTAAGGATTTTGCTATGGATTTGGTGTGTCTGCCGTTGAAGGATTTAGACGTAGTTCTGGGAATGAATTGGTTGCAGTTCAATCGAGTTTATATCGATTGTTATCATAAGTTGGTAAGATTTCCTTCTCTTAAAGAAGATGAGGAATCGAGTTTCTTATCTACCAAAGAGTTAAAGAAACTTTTGGCGGATGAAGCTCAGTTGTTCGGGTTGTTTGCATCGTTGACTGTGGATAGTCAAGTTACAATTGATGTGTTTCCAGTCGTGTGTGATTTTTCGGAGGTGTTTCCGGAGGATATTTCTGATGTACCGCCAGAAAGAGAGGTTGAGTTTTCTATAGATCTAGTTCCTGGTACTAGACCTGTATCTATGGTACCATATCGTATGTCGGCATCTGAGTTGGTTGAGTTGAAGAAGCAGTTGAATGAATATTTAGAAAAGAGGTTTGTGAGGCCGAGTGTATCTCCTTGTGGTGCTCCAGTTTTATTGGTGAAGAAGAAAGATGGAAGTATGTGATTGTGTATTGATTATTGCCAGCTGAATAAGGTGACGATTAAGAATAAGTATCCTTTTCCGAGAATTGATGATTTGATGGACCAGTTGGTAGGTGCATGTGTGTTAAGTAAAATTGATTTGAGGTCAGGATATCATCAGATTAGAGTGAAGGAGGAAGATATTCAGAAGACGGCTTTTAGGACACGATACGGACATTACGAATATTCTGTGATGTCGTTCGGGGTTTCTAATGTGCCGGGGAGTGTTTATGGAGTATATGAATCGCATTTTCCATGAGCATTTGGATCAATTTGTTGTTGTGTTTATTGATGACATCTAGATTTATTCCAAGTCTCGGGAGGAACATGCAGAGCATTTGCGTATTGTGTTGTAAATTTTAAAGGAGAAGAAACTTTATGCCAAGTTGTCCAAGTGTGAGTTCTGGTTGTCAGAAGTGAGTTTTCTTGGGCATGTGATTTCAGGTAATGGTATTGCTGTGGATCCATCCAAAGTAGATGCAGTTCTACAATGGGAGGCTCCTAGATCTGTAACTGAAATTAGAAGCTTTTTGGGTTTAGCTGGATATTATCGAAGATTCATTGAAGGCTTTTCCAAGTTAGCACTTCCATTGACCCAACTGACTTGTAAAGGTAAGGCGTTTATTTGGGATATTCAGTGTGAAGAAAGTTTTAGTGAGTTGAAGAGAAGATTGACTACAGCTCTGATTTTGATCTTACCGAATCCTAGTGAACTATTTGTGGTGTATTGTGATGCGTCTTTGAGTGGTTTAGGTGGAGTGTTGATGCAAGAAGGTAAGGTGGTGGCTTATGCTTCGAGACAATTGAGGGATCATGAGAAGAATTATCCTGCGCATGATTTGGAATTAGCTGCGGTGGTTTTTGTATTGAAAATTTGGAGACATTATCTCTACGGTGCAAGATTCGAAGTCTTTAGTGATCATAAGGGTTTAAAATACTTGTTTGATCAGAAAGAGTTGAATATGAGGCAACGGAGATCGTTGGAATTTTTGAAGGACTACGATTTTAGCTTGAATTACCATCCTGGTAAAGCTAATGTGGTAGCGGATGCGTTAAGCCGGAAATCTTTGCATATGTCTGCTTTGATGGTTAAAGAGTGGGAACTTTTGGAAGAATTTAGAGATTTGAGTTTGGTGTGTGAATTGACATCTGACAGCGCGAGGCTTGGTATGTTAAAGGTCACTAATGATTTTTTGTTGTCCGTTAGCGAGAAACAGAGGTTAGATGTAAAATTTGTTGATTTGATGACGGTTGGAGGTAAAGGTCTGAATGGCGACTTTAAAGTGGATGATCAGGGTGTTTTGAGATTCCGTGGTAGGATTTGTATTCCTGATGATTCGGAATTGAAAAAGATGATTTTAGAGGAAGGACACTGGAGTAGTTTGAGTATACATCCGGGAGCTAATAAAATGTATCAAGACTTGAAGAAGATCTTTTGGTGGTCCAGATTGAAGAGGATGTGGCTCAGTTTGTTTATGCGTGTTTGACGTGTCAGAAGTCAAAGGTAGAACATCAGAAGCCTAGTGGATTATTGCAACCGTTGGATATTCCCGAGTAGAAATGGGACATAATTTCTATAGATTTTGTGAAAGGGTTGCCGAATACTCAGAGGGGACATAATGCCATTTGGGTGATTGTGGATAGGCTGACTAAATCGGCGCATTTCATTCCGATTGACATAAGTTTTTCTTTGGGAAGGTTGGCTGAGATTTATATCTGTGTGATTGTGAGATTACATGGTGTTCAGTTGTGTATTGTTTTAGATCGAGATCCGAGGTTTACTTCCAGATTTTGGGAAAGTTTGCAAAAGGCGTTAGGTTCCAAGTTGAGATTGAGTTCTGCTTATCATCCTCAGACGGATGGTCAGGCCAAGAGAACTATTCAGTCATTGGAAGATTTATTGAGAGCTTGTGTTCTTGAGCAAGGTGGTGCTTGGGATAGTTATCTTTCATTGGTGGAGTTCACGTATAACAACAGTTTCCATTCGAGTATTGGAATGGCACCTTTTGAAGCGTTGTATGGAAGAAGATGTCGAACACCTTTGTGTTGGCATGAATCTGGTGAGAGTTCGGTGGTTGGACCAGAGTTAGTTCAACAAACTACGGAAAAGGTGAAACTTATTCGTGAGAAGATGAAGGCTTCTCAGAGTAGGTAGAAGAGTTATCATGATCGAAGGAGGAAATATCTTGAGTTTCGAGAAGGCGATCATGTATTTTTGAGAGTTACACCGGAGACGGGTGTTGGACGTGCATTGAAGTCGAAGAAGCTTACTTCTCGGTTTATTGGTCCATATCATATATGCGCGAGAGTGGGTGCCGTGGCTTATCGGGTGGCGTTGCCACCGAATTTTTTGAATTTACATGATGTGTTCCAGGTTTCACAGCTTCGAAAGTATGTTCCGGATCCGTCGCATGTGATTCCGATGGATGAGGTTGAGGTAAAGGAGAACCTTACGGTTGAGGCATTACCGATGAGGGTTTTGGATCGCGAGTTGAAGCGGTTAAGAGGCAAAGTTATTGCGCTTGTGAAAGTAGCATGGGGAGGTGCTGCTGAGGGCAATTTGACTTGGGAGTTGGAGAGTCGGATGCGGGACTCGTATCCGGAGTTGTTCGTGTCAGATAATATTTTCAAGGACAAAAATTTCTAAGTGGGGGAGAGTTGTAACGCCCGGTTTTTGTTAGATTTATTTAATCGAGTCGATTTAATTATTTTTGTTTTTATATTATTTTATTCTTGGTTTTTATTTGGTAAATATGTTATGTTTATCGTTATTATGTTTTATCGCGTTTTGGGAACGTTTGCGAGGAATTGAGTGTAGGGGTATTTTGGTCATTTTGCTTGGTTAGATATTATTGCTTTTCATTAAATAGAAACATAGAGATTAGAAAGAGAGAAAAAAAAGAGAATAGGAAAGGAGAGTGAGAAGAAGAAAAAGAGGAAAACTTGGAGTGTAAGAAACCGATTCAACCGACACTTCAAAACACGATTAATCGGCTAAGGGTGCGAAACTCGATTACTATATGCTTGTGTATGAATATGTATGTGTGTGTTTGAATGTTCTCTTGCTTTTCCTAGTTTTTTTCAATTCTAGGTTGAAATGAGAAAAATGAATAGAAATCGATGTTTTCACAGTCAGAAATCGATATAAACTGTGTTGAATGATCACACTATGCATATGAACATTTGTTGATACTTGTTATGCTGTTTGGGACTGATTTGAGATGAAAATGGTGAGTTTTTGGAAGGACTGTCGAAGGGTTTATTTTTCTGAAAAATCGCAGTGCGTGCTTAGCGCGCAGCCGCCCGCTTAGCGCGGTATGGAGAATTTGCAACCTCTCCAGGCAGCGAGGAGCGCGCTTAGCGCGGGGTGGAGCCCGCTTAGCACGACCTGGAGCAAAAATAAAACTATTTTTTTTCTAAAATTCACAACTTTTGATCCATAACTCGGTTCGAGACGTTCTTAGTACCGTTGGAAAGCTAAGGAGATGTTCTTTCTTATAAAAATGGGTTTTGAGATTAGTGGCCGATTTAATTGTGTCGGGAATTTGGAAACGTGTCGTTTTGTCGACTTTTACCGTCGTAATTGTGTGCGATTGATGTGTTATCCTGTGATATGCTTTTGATATATAACGTATAGCTTGTGTGCGGTTATATGATGTGAATGCATGTGATGAAATATTGTGATGATGGTTTGTGGCCTTATGGCAAATAACTGCATTGTTTCGGGTTTGATTTCAATGCATGATTATTGATGTTGAGATGGTTCACATGGTTATATATGTATATGCATTTGATTGTCATGAGTCATTATATGCCAAGCATCATGATATGCATCTTGTGATGTCGTGTGCCCTTGTGGGGTGTGAGCGACGAAATGATTCCAGAGGGAATCTGCTATAACGGTCGTGAGCCTTATACAAAGAGGACCTAAAGCGACGTTGTCGTACCTCGAAAAATTAGAACGACCTCGCGAAGCACAATCGCACGCCTGCGGGATGGACTTAACAGAGTCGCCACCCATCTTTATTTATTCCATAGAGGGAAAGGGAAAATATCGAATAAAACCCTTAAAAGAAAGGATAAGAATATGGTCATCGCAACCATTGTCTGAGTTCGGGAGTCGGTTACGCAAGGGGAAGGTATTAGCACCCCTCACGTCCGTTGTACTCAACGGGAAGCATTTAGTTAGGGTCGAATGTATGTTAGCTTAAGGTTTGTTTCTAATCTTCTACTTGAGGAAAGAGAGAGAAATGTTTTTAGGATTTTTAAAAGGGGAGACCTAAGGGCTTTTATTACTAGGGGACTCGACAAGACTTCACAATCTCGTGCCTACGTATCCTCATAGTGCAATGAGGAACTCAGAGCCTTCGTAGTTCGGTGCTACGATGAAAAATGGAAAGGTGGAATCCAAGAAGACATTGGATGAAAAGGAAAAGGAAAAGGAAAAGGTAGAAAAAAGAAAAGGTGGCTCGCTAGGATCTCGCAATCCTATGCCTACGTATCCTCAAGATGAACTTGAGAAATCAGAGCGTCCGTAGTTCTGGCTACTACGGTAAAAAGCTTGAAAGCAAAGCTTGTGAGGATTGGTTGTTTAGAAGAAGAGATTAATGGCTATCTCTTAAGAAAGGATTTGAATGAAGGGTTAAAGGTTGGCGAAGGAGAAGAGATTAATGGCTATCTCTTGTGAAAGCTAGTGGTTTAAAAGTGGCTTGAATATGTTTTAAGAATGCAAAAGGGTTATGCCAGAGTGCTAGACTCTAACAGTCATTTTCATTCAAGATTGATTGAAAAATGCTAATGGACAGTGATCATTGATAGTAATCAATGATTCAAGAGTTGCGCCAAGATGCTAGATCTCGACGGCTCTTATTCATCCAAGTTGAAATGAAAAATATTTGATGGACAACAAGCTTTTGATGATAAAAAGCTCAAAAAGGGTTATGTCAAGATGCTAGATCTTAACGGTCCTTATTTGTCCTAATTGATATAAAAGTCGTTTAGCGGATAATGAACGCTTGACGAGAATCAATTGTTCGAAGAGTTGTGTCAAGATGCTAGATCTTGACGGCTCTTATTGGTCCAAGTTGATTAAAGGTATTTTGAGGAGCGAAAGAATGAATGAATGGCTACCCCAAAGTGCGAGTCTTTGAGACCACTCGTTCGAGGTTTCCGCTAGAATGCTAGACTCCAACGGTCCTCTTCTTTCGTGTTTTTATGGAAAAAGATTTTGATTACGTACTTGGTTGAGAAAAAGTTTGACATTCAGTTAAGTAACTTTAATTGGATTTAACCTACAACTAAAGTTCAAAACCTATTAAAGTTTTAAATTTAATCTTAATTAACTAAAATTCCAAAAATCTAAAACTTAGTAAAACTGAAATTTAAAATTTCTAAAAAAAACTTAATTAGTTAGTATTAAAAAATCTAAAAGTTAGTAAAAACTAAAATTTAAAATTTCTAAAAAAAACTTAATTAATATTCCAAAAAAACACATTTAAGACCTCTAAAACTTAATTATAATTAAATTCTAAAAAACAATTAATATTTTATATGACTTAATTACAATAAAACTTTATAAAACTTAATTAAAGCTAAGAGTCAAAACAAAAATAGTGGAAAGGGTTAGATAAAGGAAAAGGGCTGAAAGCCCAACCGCCATGCGAACCGGGTCGGGTCGCACCCTTGCTCTAACATCCAAAACCCTATGGAACAAATACGGTAAGAAAAAGAAATACGAAGAGGAAGGAGAACCGCGTCACGTTTCAACCTTACCCCACGATCCCTGCTCGTGCTTTGTGATTCAGATCTTGGTTTCATCTTCAACCACTCGCGATTCACTCTTGTTCCAGGTTTGATCCGTTTCTCGTCCGGATTCGTATTGGTTCTGTTCTTCTTCTCCTTCTGAATCGGGTAGGGTAGTGATTTAAGGAAGACGGGAGAGGTTCGTTACAGAGGTTTTGCGAAGGCTTTGGTGGTGGTGGTGCAGAGAGAAGTTTGTAGACGGAGGGAATGTTGGCGGAGGTTGAGTTTGGTCGGAGAGGGATTAAGGGTTCTGTTTGAGTTGAGAGGTTACATAGGGAGTTTTGAGCTGAAGGATGTGGGTCGGTGGAGCGAAGGACAAGAGTGGTTGATGGAGTTTAAAGAAGTTGTTGTTTTGAAAAAAAAATGAAACCAGTGGCAGTGCGGAGGGCGGTTGGTATGAATGATGGTTGTCGTTGGGAGATTGGTGCAAGGTGGAGCGACTTTAATCGCTAGGTTTGTAGGTTGAATACAGGGAAGAAGAAGGTAGATTGTTAAAGAAGGTTATTTGTGGTGAGGTTGTTGGAACAATGAAGGAGAAATATGAAGTTTCATAGGTTTGTGACGATGAAGAGCAAGCTCTGGGTTATTGTTCTGAAGGTAATGGTCGAAGAAAAAAAATGGGAAAGGTAATCAAGTGATTTCACAGAGTTAAGTTTTTTTCTTCTGCGAATCCACCTTTGAATAGGTCCCTCCCTCTCCTTTAAAAACAAATCAAACCTTTAATTTTGATTTCTGAATTTGGCTGTTGATGAATTGTAGCTTTCATTGACAGGTTTGGTACAGACTTTGTCATGGTTTAGGCTTGTATCGGTTTGTGCTGCAGGAGTTTTATGAGTGCAGTGTCTTTGGAGTTTTGTTGCAGAATACAATTTGGTATAAAACATTCAGCAGTGTGTCGTAAGCTTTGGTAGGTAGCAGGGACAGGTTGTCATGAAGCAAGGCATAGCAGAAATCAGATTATGCAACATGGATTTGGAGTTTATTGATTAAGGCTTTTTTTTATTTTTCTAATGGACTCTAATTATTTTGTGAATTTTGGGCTTTATAATTGTAACCTCTTTGTATCTCTTGCAAAACTTAAAGACTAATTAAGTTAATCTAATTTGAATTAAACTCAAGAAATAAAAAATAAAACTATTAAAAATTGCGATGAAAATGAAATTGAACTTAATTAATAAACTTAAACTAATTAAACTAAACTTAGACTAAACCAAAAATGAAATTAAACTAATTTGAACTAAACTAAAAAAAAGCTAGACTAAAATTAACAATTAGGCTAAAGTTTGAAAATGAGCTACATTAAAATAAACTATATTAAAATAAAAAGAAATTGAAATTAAACTGAATAAATCCTAAACAAATTTAAAATGAGAATCTAACCAAAAATACAAAAATAATAAATAATTTAAATCAAAAATGACATGAAGAAGAAAAATGCATGATTAATGAGATGTTTACTAAAAATGCAAAAAAATAGAGACCGACTCAGAATGATATGAAATGATCAGAATCTAAGGGTAAAATTTGGGGTACAACAGTTGCCCCTATTTAAATATCTTCACCGGATGACATGAGGGATGGAAATCCTCGAGAGATCAAGGTGAAAGGTATTTAAATATAGCAAACCGAAAATTTTGCCCTTAGATGGAATGCAGATATGCCATGAACTTCTAGTATGATGATAATGCTGGAAAGGTAAATGCTAAAATGCAGAGGGAGACAAAAGTAGATAGGGACAAAGTCCACACAATGAGCAAACACTCACTAGGGAAGACAACAACACTGGGGAACAGAAATAAAACCGGAGAAAATATAAGGTGATGAAGCAACTGGTTCATGCGTGACCGAATGACACTGGGGAAATAGAAGATACTCTTACTGGGCATAGAGCCAGAAAGAAGACACGATCTCCACTGGGGATCAATTTGAAATGAAAGGGTAGACATCAGCAAAAGATTTTCTGGGATTTTCTCGTACTGAAGAGTTCAAACGGGATCTTCGAGAAAAGCCAAAAGAGAAAGACACATCCGAAAAAACGTCAGATGGTAAAAGAAACCATACATCCAATAATGGCTTTGAATGAAAAATACAAATCACAATATCTAATAATGGCTTTAGATGAGAGTGAACAAAGACTCGATCTGGTAAAATATCAGAAAGAGAGACACATCCGGAAAGGCATCGGATGGTAGAGAAACCGGACATCCAACAATGGCTTTGAATGAAAGGTATAGATCACAATATCTAATAACGACTTTAGATAAAAGTGAACAAAGACTCGATCTGAAAAACATCAGAAAGAGAGACACATCCGGAAAGGCATCGGATGGTAGAGAAACCAGACATCCAATAATGGTTTTGAATGAAAGGTATAGATCACAATATCTAATAACGACTTTAGATAAAAGTGAACAAAGACTCGATCTGAAAAACATCAGAAATAGAGACACATCCGGAAAGGCATCGGATGGTAGAGAAACCGGACATCTAATAACGGCTTTGAATGAAAGGTACAAATCACAATATCTAATAACAGCTTCAGATAAAGTGAACAAAGACTTGATATGAAAAACATCAGAAAGAGAGACACATCTGGATAGGCATCAGATGGTAGAGAAACCAGACATCCAATAACGACTTTGAATGAAAGGTACAAATCACAATATCTAATAACGACTTTAGATAAAGTGAACAAAGACTCGATCTGGTAAAATATCAGAAGGAGAGACACACCCGGATAGGCATCGGATGGTAGAGAAACCAGACATTCAATAACGGCTTTGAATGAAAGGTACAAATCACAATATCTAATAACGGCTTTAGATAAAGTGAACAAAGACTCGATCTGGTAAAGTATCAGAAGGAGAGACACATCCGGATAGGCATCGGATGGTAGAGAAACCGGACATCCAATAACGGCTTTGAATGAAAGGTATAGATCACAATATCTAATAACGGCTTTAGATAAAGTGAACAAGGAAGACTATATGGCGTTGAATAAAAGGACACCAGGCATTCAATAATGGCTTTGAACGGAAGGCATGGATCACAATATCTAATAACGGCTTTAGATAAAGTGAACAAGGAAGACTATATGGCGTTGAATAAAAGGACACCAGGCATTCAATAATGGCTTTGAACGGAAGGTACAAATCATAATAATTGAGAATGGCATCGAATTATATCGAGAAAGACATCCAGGAATGGCATCGAATGCAAAGGAGAAAACTCATCCAGGAATGACACTGAATGGACAAATAAGACTTTCAGGAATGACACTGAATGAAAAGGACAGGTAACGTTTGGTAAGGTAAGACGTGGACAACGACCCGACCTCGGGAGAAATGCAAATGAGGATGAAACACTCATGCTATGCATATGTATATGAATTATGCAGACGATATATAATCAAATGCAAATGCAGATGCTGACGACATGGTTCGACTCTTTTGTGGAGAAGACAAAACTGGAAGACTGATTCCTCCACACGGAGATCACTACCATTCCGCTTGGGACTAGAGATACAATTGCTGAACACATCATTACCACACTAGTAAACTATTTCCAAATTGATGATCCTCGTAGGAAGGATGAAGAGCTACTTGGGGATTCTTCAGGTAAACTCCCCCAGATTAGTTGACTATTGTAGATGAGCTGATCATTGCTTCAGCTTGATTGATTCTGGAAATGACCGTTTCATGGTGCTCTTGGGAAGCTTGCCCCAGTCTAAGTCTTGAAAGATGATTATTTTACTATACACTGAGAAAGCTTGCCCCAGCCTGAGCCTTGCAAAATATTCTGTATAAACCAATTCTAAGAAGTCGCCATTAAACCACAAATCTTGAACTGATTCTCAATAGGATATGGAAGGAACTTGCCCCTGATTGGATCACCGACCAAGTTTCTTATTTGTTTGAAAATTCCTTGAGAAGAAAAGTTAGTTTGCAAACAAAAGTATTTGTACAAACATGGTAAATGCAGAGTTCATGCAACTTTTGAAATCAAAATCATTTTGAAAAAAAAATGAAGTATATGAGTCACTGGTCTGAACACGGTGGTTCAAGACCTTCAAAGCAAAAAGGTATGATGTCAGAATAGATGATCCGCAAAGATCTTTTGGAGTCAGTTTACGCAGCCTCCCTGTAGTATGCTTTCAAAATAACCTTGCTTCAGTTAGGTCTTTTGAGGGTTATAACGTGGCCTGGTTCACGGTTTGAGAAACAAAGGATAAAAGCTCAAAGTTTATTTGTGACCCACCCAATCTACATGATGAACTCCATCTCTACGCTCAGCTAACTCAAACTATGCACTCAAGTTCCCGTAGGTTAGGAATTGCACTGATGATAGTAATGATGATGGTTCAAAATTCAATGGACTTGAGATGATGATCACTGCTTCCTTACAACTTTTGGTTGTCATACAAGCTTGTTCTTTCTTCTTTTCTTTTCTCTTTTTTTTGTCTTTTTTTTTAGTGACTGCCTGGCTTAAGGATTACAGTGAATCATCATTGGCGTTTGACTTGAAAGACATCTTCAACACTTGCTTGTTGTGTGCGAAGGAAAACTGTGAACTTTTGTTGAAAGGCGTCTTGCATGAAACTCTTGCACAATCAAGTTAACTGAGAACTACCCTGCCCCAGGTTGAGATTGCGGGTTTTTTATTTGTAAAGAAAAGAAACTCCTACTTCAAGGCTCAAAGGGGTTAAAGAGGGGTTATCTTCCTTATGTCTCCGGTGTTTGGGATTGAAACAATGCCTTACATCGTCAGCAAAGTTTTGATTTAAAAGCATACCAACAGCAATTATGAGTATAACTTTTTCATCATCCTCCCTCCAATCTTTGCACAATCAAAAAGAAAGTGGACAAGAGAATTTTTCTTGAAAGAGAAAGCATTAAGAAGTAAATAGCAAACACAAATGAATTGAATCAAAAAATTGCAAATACTTATTTCACTAACATGAAAGTACAAACATAATTTGGAAGCAAACAGCTAGTAAAAAACAAAGGAAAATGTAAACAATAAGAAACAAGGTCTAATGACTATTCAACTACAAGTATGAGTTATCCTGTCTTTGAAAAGTAGCTGAGCTGAAGTCGACTGAAGCTTCACTTTCCCTGACAGAGGGTTGCTCTTGACATTCTTCATCTGTTGTTAGCTCTAGTCCTGTATCGATGTCGAGGAATCAGCTTGACAACTCTGTAGCGAGCGATTTTGGGCGCAGTTCTTAAGCGCTGGTCGCTCTCTGCGGTTGAGCTTAAAACTATAGGTCGATTCATTTTTTATCCTATTGTGAGCTGATGAAGGAAGGGAAATAGATGTCTCCAATTAACCCTGCTTTGCATACTGAGTTTAAACAGCGGTCTGTTAGGTTATGAATGCTATCAATGTGGGGGGCCTTTGTACTGGTTATTTGTATTTTCGCCAATACGGTTTTCTTTCTTTTTATCTAGACAGAAGATTTCTGGCGGGGAACGAGGATTAGGATGTCAGGACTGATGTTTTTGAATTACTGCTTTTGATTGATGGAGATATGGGATTTGGGTTTTTTGTTTAGTGTGCTCGCTAAGATCTTTTCTTTCGATCTTATGCCTACGTATTCCTGTTTACCGAAACAGGGAAATCAGAGCGTTCATAGTTCCTCCTATTCTATGGGAGGAAATGAGTGTTTTGGTGTCTTGTTCAAAGCCCAAGACGTGAAGCGAAAAGGTGATTTGTATCTTGTTCAAAGCCCAAGATGTGAAGCTAAAAGGTCTATTTGTGTCTTGTTCAAAGCCCAAGACGTGAAGCTAAAGGGGTTTGACTTTAGAGAGAATTTGTCGTCTCTAAAGAGGGGGTTGTATGTCACAACTGTTAGGTGACTGATTATAAAGGAGGATTACTTTAACCGGGATACGCAGATCCTAGCAATGCCATAATTTCCTTTATAGGGGGTTTTAACCTGAAGGAGAAGACTTTAACTCAGTGCAGAGCAATGCTATCTTTCCTTAGGAATTTCTCATGCTAAAAGAGGGGCAGTGGCATAGATGTAAATGATCCAGAGGCTTGCCACTTACAGCGATTAGATGAAGGGAAAAGGAGTTATTGATGTTTGTGTACTGTGAACGAGGCACAATTTTGATGCTAAAAGGTTAATTGGATTAACCAGTGATTTTCTTATACAAAGCCTAAGAGGAGGCTGATATGTGTCTCGTACAAAGCCCGAGAGAGAGGCTAAAAGGTTTTGACTCAATGAGGGAATCTTTTAGTATCTCGTATAAAGCCCGAGATGGAGGCTATTTGACTCAACAAGAGAGTTTTTGTATCTCGTACGAAGCCCGAGATGGAGGCTGTTGTTTGTTTGGCTCAATAAGAACCTTTTTGTATCTCGTATAAAGCCCGAGATGGAGGCTAAAGGGGTAATTGACTTAGCAAGGGAGTCTCTTATGTGTCTCGTACAAAGCCCGAGAGAGAGGCTAAACGTCACTGGAGAAGGATCATTATACAAAGCCTAAGAGGAGGCTGTGGCGACTGTTCAGTTAAGTGACAGGTTCAGTACACTGATTTTGAAAGAGAAAATCAGTTCTTATATGAGCAACACTGTACTCAGGGATTTGATTCAAGGATCTGGGTTATTCCTGTTCTTTAAGGAAGCGGGAAATCCAAAGGATATTGAGACTATCTGAGTCTGCGGGTTTCCTTCCTATTTAACGAAGGGGTCACTTGAGAATGTCTTTGAGACTCAAGAAAGTTAGACTGTCCGTGTCTAGAGTTTCATCTTTTGTAATATGCTTTGAGAAACAGTAGTAGACTCTTTGAAAGGACTGTTCTATGAAGATGACTAAGTTCTGTTCCTATACCTTTAGGAGGTCATCGGGACAATTTGTACGAAGCCCAAGAGGAGGCTGGAAACTTTTAAGAAGCCGACCGGTCCTTGTACTAAGCCCAAGAGAAGGCTATCATTCCCGGAGGAAGAGATCATTATACGAAGCCTAAGAGGAGGCTGTGAATACTTCTAAGAAGCCGTAGGGTCCTTGTACTATGCCCAAGAGGAGGTGGGGTTGCTTTTAGGAAGCCGGTGGGTCCTTGTACGATGCCCAAGAGGAGGCCAATTGCTTTTAAGAAGCCCGTGGGTCCCCAAACCCCGAGAAATTCAAGGCAATGCTATTCACCGAGAATAGATCAAAGTCAGGAAAGTTCGAGAATTTGGAAGAAACTCAAAGATGCCATTCACGGAGAATACATTCAGCTCTAGGAGTAGAGTTTCTTGACAATTCCTAATGAGGACAGCCGAAGAGAAGACTGTATCTGGTGATCCTATTGGGGATCTAGTTGTCTATTTCTACGAATAAACGAAACGGCGTCACCTAGTTCTAGACGTAGTTGCCGGGGAAACTCGAAATATCTATACTATTATTACACAGTTGATATGAGTTTATGAAAGAAGACTTACAGTGAAACAGCCCCACAATACAGTTATATGTATATGAAAGCGGTAAATGAAAGCGATAACCACTTACTCGGTTGTAGAGCTTCCATGCTGTTTGGTTAGTTGTTCAACAAAGAAGGATTGAAAACAATAGTATATTCAAAATCAAAGGAGAAAGTGCTTTGAAAAAGAAAGATTTGGGGCTTACAGCTCAAGGAGAGGCCCAGGGTTTTATCAGTGAGCGCACTGTTTGAATTTGTACAGAGGGACTTATACAAGTGACTGAGGCCCAAAAAGGTTTTCTGTACAAAGGGATGGGTCTTACACTCTCTCAAGAGGCCCAAAAGGTTTAAAGAAAAGGAGTGGGGCTTATAACACGAGGGTAGGCCCAATTGATTTTTCCGTTTAAAATGGCGATCGCGCCGAGGTTTTCTTTTAACGCAGAGGGGCTTATACAATATCTGAGGCCCAAATAATTTTGGTTAAAAGGGGGTTGGGTCTTACACTCTATTAGAGGCCCAAAGTGTTTTTGAATGGGTCTTATAGCTCGAGGAGAGGCCCAAGGTTATTTTTCAAAAGGCGACGATCGCGCCGTTTGTTTTTGACGGTATCGGGACTTATACAATACACTGAGGCCCAAAAATGATTTGGTCAAAAAAAGGATTGGGTCTTACACTCTATTAGAGGCCCAAAGTGTTTTGAAAATGATTTATGAGGGTTGAATTAATCCAAAAACCCTAATTTGTTTTCAAAAATGTATTTAATTGAATAAAAATTCAATTAAAATGATCAAAATTGTTTAACATGTGAAAAACAAATTGTGATTTTGGATTAATGCTTCAAAAATTAAGTATTGACCTACAAAATAATTAGAAAGCATTAAAAGTTGCAAAATCAATGTAGAAAAAATATTTAAAATGTCAAAAAACAATTAAAACATTAATTCTTTGAAAAAATATCAATTATATGAAATAAATAATATTTTTGGGATTTTTTGATAAAACAAAATATTTTAACATTTTTGTGAATTATTAAAAAAAGAATCAACTCAAAATCATTAAAACTCAGAGAGAAATTAATTTTTGAATCAATTAAAGAAAATCACAAAATTCAAATATTTGAATTTATGAAAATGGCGCCAAGAACATGGACCAAGAACACGCGCGTTTTCTGTCTTGCCCAGATTTGCATTTTCTATCCAATCTCACTGAATACTTGATTATAACATGCAATCCACATATCATTATTTTCGTCTCAACCTCACGATCATGTCTATGTCCATTAATTTCATTTAAATTAAACATACAACAAGAAATCATGAAAAATCCTCAAGAACCCTAATTTCTGCATGAAGGCTAGGATTTTTGATACACGATTCAAACAATGCAATTAATTGAGGGAAAACATTCCATGCATGATTATGAACATATGGCCAAATTATTGTGCGAGGAAATATGCATAGATTGAGAGATGACCAAGTATGTGCTTACCTCTAAGTTGTGACAGCAAGTGCAATGTTATTTTTGATTTGGAGGTGTTACAGATGAGTGGTGATGATCTGAATAGCTTCCTTACACCCTATGGAGTGTGTTTGAATGGTTGGACTTGATTGAAATTGGCTGGATCAATTCATGGCATCTCACTGCAACTTGATTGAAATTTTGAGCAACCAGCTGGTGATTTTGTGAAATTGGTGTTTCAGAAGTGATCTAAGTGTTTGATCATCTCATATGTGATGTATGTGAGGTGTGTGAGTGATTGGTTTGATTGGAATTGCTCTCAAACTCAAAACCCGGTAGTGACTTGCCTTAGAAGGCAAAATTGGAGTGAAAGAAGAGATTTTGAGGAAAGCATCTATTTGATGGCTTTGGTGTACTCAAACTGATCACAATTGAGCTCTATTTATAGTAGAGCAAGTTTGTTTTGCAAGGAATAGTGAATGGCAGCTGGAAAGTAGGTTTAGCCAATGTTGTCCAATGGAAATGAAAGTCTCCTCTAGCCATTGACTAGAGGTTAGGGCAAAGAGCTTTGGTTCCCTTGGTCTTGGATAAGTCTTGACTGATTTCAGATGAAAATGGCTCAGTCCATGCCACCTTGATGCTTCCATTGAATGCTTCAATCCAAATTTGGAGTCTTGTCCCTATTTTGGCCATTTTAGGTTCAACATGCTATTTCTTGTTCCATGGACTTTGGAGGCTTGGCTCAGTGATTGTCCCCTTTAGATTCAATCCTATGAGGTGTCCAAGTGGATAGGAGCATTTGAATTTGGCTGATTTTGGCAAATCGAGCAAAGTTGCAAATTCTGCCTTGCCTTTGACAGCTTTCAGCAAGGCAACTTGACAATGTCATATCTCATGGTGTAAGTTGAATTTGGCAATGTTCTTGGCCATTTTGGAAAGCCCTTACATGATATAACAACTGTTTAAACAAGTTTGATTTTGATCTCTTCTGATTCCAAGTGAAAAATCCCTCTACATTTGGCAAAAAGTGAAGCAAAATCTGACTTAGTGAAATTTTCACTAAGTGTTGGAACAAAGTGTGATTTCTTGATTTTGATCACTCCACAACTCAAAATCCTTAATGAATTGGACTTAGGTCTAGTTGAAGTTTTTGTAGAGGGTAATGAGGGCTACAAATCCATCTTTGGATGAAAAAAATTGGCCTTGTGGTTTAGGAGTTATGGTCCTCCAAAGTTGGTGCATTAGTGGTACTTTTTCCATAACTTAGAAAAATTTCTAAGTTTTATGGTTACCCCTTTTACAAGTTATCCCACTTTCTTTGATTTTTATTGATGAATGATGATTCAAATCATACATTAACATCATTTTAGGGTTAAAAATCCATTTTGGTGAAAAATCTCAAAAAGTCAAAGTTGACTTTTGTGCACAGTTGACTTTTTATCAGATGAATTCCAAATTGTGCAATTCTTCAGGAAATCATGTCCTTGACCTAAATCAAACTTGATGGACATGTTCCAAGTGTGCCATAGGGTATATTGGGGCACGTCCTAGGGTTTGGGAGCATGTCCTGGTCAAAAGTCAAAGTTACAGTTGACTTTCCTCTCGAAACCCTAATTGTGGTGCAGATGAAAATGAGACTTGTTGCTCAAGCTTCTTGGATTAATACATTGTTCCAAATGGATCAATATAGTTCATTAGAGACCCTCAAATCATGTCTTGAGGTCTTGGCTCTTGACTTGTCCCAAAAGTCAACTTAGGGGTGAATTAGGTCAAGAAACCCTAATTCCTGATTTTTGATGTATGCATCCCCTGAGGTCAAATTGACTTGATGCTTGGGTCCATGAGGTTCCATGGAGTACATTAGGTTGTGTTTTGGATCTTTGGCTTGTGTCTAGATGAAATTTTTCATCTGGAGGCCCTGGTCGACCAAAACCCTAATTTGGTGATACTGGCGATCTTGAGACTTGATCCACCTAGAAGGGAGCAATCTTGTGCTTAATCCTTGAAGTTGGAGTCCTTTTGGTTCATTGTGGATGTTTGAGAGGTTAGACAAGTTGAAGATCATGTCATTCCTTGATTGATCCTTTGTCTAAGGCTCTGAGAGGGCTTAAAACCCTAATTTTGATTGTAGTGAATGCTCAACTACCCTTGAGGCATTTGATGAGGCATGATGGTTCACCCATATTGTGATGATGATTTGCACAATGATGGGAAATCTTAGTGGTCAAAATTTGGGGTATGACAGATGCCCCTATTTAATCTTCTTGGACCCGAAGGTGTGAATGACGAAGGTATTCGGGCATTCGGGGTGCAAGAGGATTAAATATCGGAATACCCGAAATTTTGATGGTTATGAACGAAGGATCGCATCCATCTTCTTTTGCTGAGCAATGATGCTTAGAAAAGGTAAACTTCCCCTCGATCCTGGTCTTCAGCCAAGGAACTAGTCTTAGTTTCTGATTTAAACTTCCCCTCGATCCTGGTTTCCTACCAACGAACTGGTCTTAGTTTCTGATTTAAACTTCCCCTCGATCCTAGTTTCCTACCAAGGAACTGGTCTTAGTTTCTGATTTAAACTTCCCCTCGATCCTGGTTTCCTACCAAGGAACTGGTCTTAGTTTGGTATTCCTTCAAACTTCTCGCCGAATTTTCCTGGGGAGATGCCATTTAAGTGGAAAAAGTTTTGATGTCAGACTTGCTGGGGAACCCATTCGTCTGAATTGTAGAGGTGCACAAACTTCTCTGTTGGAGACGCCATTTGTCGATTCTATTGGGGGAAAGCGAGTATCTTGAGAGACTGTTTCCACTTGGGGATCTTACATCATACTTTTCTCGGGATCTTTCTAGAGAAATGCCATATGATGGGGTCCAATTTTGAGGTGCCGATGACCTTTTCATCAGCAGATTTTCGAAGAAACACTAATGTACTGCCAAACCTTTGCTTAAGAGGCTTTCTCTGGGGATTTTCCTTAATCCGGGAAAGCAAGGATATCATCTTCAACGGCGAAGAGTGATGCTGACTGTAGGTTCCTCTGGCTTTTTAGAGGTTCAAGTTATCAAAGTGGTCAAGGACCGACTCTGATCTAAAGATACACTGGAGGCGAGATTGTCCAGACACAACGTTTCCTGATGAGGAAAGAACTGACAACTCGATTGATAGGACTGTCATCACTAGGGGACAAGACCGACTAGAGTGATAGTGATGTAATATGAAATGTGAATGCAAATCAATAATGCATGATGTGTGTATGTATGTATTCATATGCTGACAAAACTGACGCGACATACAGACTAAAAAATGAACATGACTGGATACTCGGCCATCGCGGGGCGAAGAAGTACCGCTGGTTCAGAATAGCAATTCCACCTTGCTTAGGAAAGATAGTCCCTGTTGGGAGCTATGTTGATCGGGCTTAGGAGATGAGAACTCGGCCGAGGCGTGTCAGACGAAACAAGGTCTCTGACACAGTTGATCCCTTCATTCAGGCGTATTGGGTTAGAATGAGTACTTTGATTCTGCACTTTGAGGTTCGAACACCTTTGGAGACGCGATTGATGTTCTTTCGATGTTTAACAGTCAAAAGAAATTGCCATCTTTATTAAAAAGCAGAAAAAGTTTTAACAAGTAAATTCATTTTTGTTTTATTTCAAGAATCGTTAATCATGTTAACAACGTCGTTCTGTAAAGCTAAAACAAATAAGAATTACAAACAAAAGCACAAGGGCTCAAATTTCATTGATAAAATGGAGATCAGCCAAACGCGTGATTCCAAAGAGTATATACAAAGTTTGAAAATGGTAATTTACAGGGAAAAGGGCTACGTTGAAACATAACGACACTATCCTTCTACCAACTTTGAATTCAGGGCATCCTGAGCGTCTGTCGAAGATGACCTTAACTGGAGTTTTCTTCCGATGATGTAACTGCTGCTGCTGAGGGACTTGCCTCTGTTGAACATAGTTACTTGCCATTATCCCTAATTTTTGCCTGGATTGTACTATGAGATTCCAATCCACCGGGATGATTTTTTTATTTTGTCTCTAACTTTTGCCTGGACCGCCCTTTCGGGTTTTCAATCCACCGAGACGTTTTTTTTTAGGTGAAGTATTTCTTGACTACATCAAAATTCGTGGGATAGGCAAATTCCTCTCCGTCCATGGTTGCAAGTCTCAAGGCGCCGCCTGAGAATGCTTTTGTGACCACATAGGGGCCATCATAATTCGGAGTCCACTTGCCTCGCGAATCAGTGAGAAAAGATTGTATCTTTTTGAGCACGAGGTCTCCTTTCCTGAAGACACGAGGTCGGACCTTTTTGAAGAACGCCCTCTTCATTTTCTGTTGATACAACTGACCGTGGCATAGCGTCGTTATTCTCTTTTCTTCGATCAGATTCAGTTCGTCATGTCGACTTTGACACCATTCAGCTTCGGTGAGCTTAGCTTCCATCAATACCCTGATTGATGGGATCTCTACTTCCATGGGGAGCACTGCCTCCATGCCATATACTAGAGAGAAAGGGGTTGCCCCTGTTGAAGTGAGGACAGATGTACGATAACCGTGAAGAGCAAAGGGTAGCATATCGTGCCAGTCTTTGTAAGTTATAACCATCTTTTGAACGATCTTCTTGATGTTCTTGTTAGCCGCTTCTACCGCTCCGTTCATCTTGGGTCGGTAGGGAGACGGGTTATAGTGTTCAATCTTGAACTCTGTGCATAACTCTTTCATCATCTTATTGTTCAAGTTAGATCCATTATCAGTAATGATCTCGCTTGGAACACCATAACAGCAGATGATATTGTTTTTGATAAATCGGACCACCACTTGTCGGGTTACATTAGCGTATGATGCTGCTTCGACCCATTTGGTGAAATAGTCAATGGCTACCAGGATGAACCGATGTCCGTTTGAAGCCTTGGGCTCAATCAAGCCAATCATGTCGATTCCCCATATCGAGAATGGCCATGGGGAAGAGAGAACTTTGAGATGTGATGGAGGTACATGAATTTTGTCGGAGTATATCTGACACTTGTGACACCTCCTCATGTACTTGTAGCAGTCAGATTCCATGGTCAACCAATAGTACCCTGCTCTCAGAATTTTTCTCGCCATTGTGTGTCCGTTGGCATGAGTGCCAAAGGAGCCTTCATGAATTTCTTTCATAAGCATGTCTGCTTCTGGTCTGTCTACGCATCGGAGCAAGTCCATGTCGAAATTTCTCTTATAGAGAGTGTCACCGCTCAGGAAGAAGCTTCCAGCCAATCTTCTGAGGGTTTTCCTATCTTTTCTGAGTGCCCCAGAAGGGTACTCTTGTTTCTGAAGGAAGCTTTTGATATCATGATACCAAGGTCTATCATCTATGACTGCTTCAATCGTGAAGATGTAAGCGGGCCGTTCAAGGCGCATTATGTCGATCTTAGGTAAGTCGTTCCACTGACCTACACTAATCATGGAAGAGATAGTGGCTAATGCATCAGCCATGTGATTCTCATCACGAGGGATGTGATGAAACTCAACTCTGTTGAAGAAGGGTAACAACCTTCTTGCATAGTCTTTGTAATGAATCAATCCTGATTGGTATGTGTTCCAATCTCCTTTTATCTGATTGATAACCAAGGCTGAGTCGCCATATACGTCCAAGTTTTTGATCCTTAAATCAATCGCTTCCTCGAGACCCATAATACAAGCTTCGTATTCGGCATCGTTGTTTGTACACTTGAACGTGAGTCTAGCAGTGAAAGGAATGTGGGTACCCGGAGGGGTAACAATGATTGCCCCAATTCCGTTTCCATAATGATTAACTGCTCCGTCAAAGATAAGTCCCCATTGGGAACCTGGTTCTGGCCCTTCACTGGGTAGTGGGTCATCGCAGTCTTTCATTTTTAAATACATGACATCTTCGTCTGGGAAGTCAAACCCGATTGACTCTTGATCATCAATCGGTTGATGAGCCAAATGATCGGCTAAAACACTTCCCTTAACGGCTTTCTGAGCGTGGTACTCTATGTCATATTCTGATAACAGCATCTGCCAACGGGCAATTCTTCCCGTAAGAGCAGGTTTTTCAAATACATACTTGATTGGATCCATTTCGGAGATTAACCAAGTAGTGTGACGAATCATGTATTGGCGAAGACGTTTGGCTGCCCAAGCCAAAGCGCAGCAAGTTTTCTCGAGCATTATGTACCGAGTTTCACAGTCGGTGAACTTCTTGCTTAGATAGTAGATGGCAGACTCCTTCCTTTTAGTTTCGTCTTGTTGGCCAAGTACACATCCCATCGAGTCCTCTAGGACTGTGAGGTAAATGATCAGTGGTGTTCCTTCCACTGGAGGTGATAGAATCGGAGGATTCAACAGATATTCCTTGATACTGTCGAAGGTAGTTTGGCAATCTTCTGACCAAACGCAATCCTAGTTCTTTTTCAGTAATTTGAAAATCGGCGCACATGTGGAGGTCATAAGGAATATGAATCTGGAGATGTAGTTTAAACGTCCCAAGAATCCTCTGACTTGTTTTTCAGTTTTCGGAGAAGGCATTTCTTGAATGGCCTTGACCTTGTCAGGATCAACCTCAATTCCTTTCTGGCTGACGATGAACCCTAGTAGTTTCCCTGAACGGACACCGAAGGTGCACTTGTTGGGATTCAAGCGGAGCTTGAATTTTCTCAAACGTTCGAACAATTTCGACAGATGTTCAACGTGCTCACTCTCTATTTTTGATTTTGCAATCATATCATCGACATATACCTCGATTTCCTTATGTATCATGTCATGAAACAGAGTAGTCATGGCCCTTTGATAGGTTGCCCCGACGTTCTTCAAACCGAACGGCATTACCTTGTAACAAAAGGTACCCCATGGGGTAATGAACGAAGTTTTCTCCATGTCTTTCGGCGCCATTTTGATCTGGTTATAGCCCGAGAATCCATCCATGAAGGAGAATACATTGAACTTTGTTGTACTGTCAACCAACATGTCAATGTGTGGTAAAGGAAAGTCGTCCTTTGGACTTGCCTTATTCAGATCTCTGTAATCAACACACATTCTGACCTTTCCGTCCTTTTTGGGAACGGGTACGATGTTGGCTAACCATTGAGGATATTCTGATGTGGCGAGGAAACCCGCGTCAATCTCTTTCTGCACCTCCTCTTTGATTTTGATGGCCATGTCCGGGTGAGTGCGTCTCAACCTTTGCGTTACTAGCGGACATTCCGATCTTAACGGTAAGTGATGTTCCACGATGCTGGTATCCAACCCTGGCATATCCTGATAAGACCAAGCGAATACATCGGGAAATTCTCTGAGAAGTTTTATCAAACTCTCTCTGGCAGTTGGACTGAGCAGTGCCCCGATCCTGATTTCTTTTCTCTCTTTCTCTGAACCCAAGTTTACCATTTCCAACGGTTCTTTGTGAGGTTCAGTGGACCTTTCCTCTTGTCTGAGTAATCGGGAGATCTCTTCCGGAATTTCGTTGCCATTTTCTTCTTCAGCCTCGAATACCGGGAACTCAAAGTTGGGAGAAGGCATCGGATCGTATGTTTCAACTGGGTTTAAAACAAGCAATCTGCATGACGTGATGATTCATGTTTAGAAGAGGTAGAGAAAAATGCAAGTGTGTGCAGTGTATTTATTTTACTGCTTGTTTTTATTTTTACATGTTTTTTTAGGATTACCATTTTCTTTGAAAAAGCAAAAAGAGAAAACAGCAATTAATGCAAAAATTACAGAACGACGTTATTTTATTAATGAACAAGTCGAATCTTGAAAGTATAGCCCTATAAAACAAAACTCTGTCGCTTCAGGCAAAGCGAAGAGGGAAATTTACAGAAAGCGAGCCCTATCAAAACATCCGTTTCACCTGGGCAGGGTGAAAGGTTAAAGATGGCAATTACTTTGATTGATGAACGATCTTCGAAACCTCGACTGCAACCCATTGGCGGTGAACTCCTCGGTGAATCACAAAGTCTGGCACCTTCCTTGATTTGTCTTCAGAAATAACGCTGATTTCTGGTGGAGCGGGATCATTGGAATCTGTCTCCCAGGCAGAATTGTCGTAGGATAATTCCTCTGTTGCATTTTGCATAGCATTTGTGCTCTCAGGTACATCTCCCCATCCAGTTGCCTGGATATCCTAGAGCCTGATACGAGAGCTTTCGGGAGCGGTGTACTTGACCATATAGTCGAATTTTCCACTTGGTTCTCCCAGAGTGTCCCAAACTTCTTTGGAACTGGAGGAGTCATCTCTCTCAATGACGCTGACCTCGGGAAAAGCATAGTTGATGAATTCAAGTCCTGCAAACGTTGCGAATTCATCTTCATGTTGAGTAGTTTCTGAATGACCTGAGTGTTGTTCCCATGGCATGGTGGGGACACAGGTATTCTGTTTAATGACGGTCAGCTGATTTTCATTGATCGGCTGACTTTCTTGCCCCAAGTTTCCTGGATAAGGTTGCCACATTGGCAGACCATCCATTGGGCCATAGTAGGTGTAGTCAAAATTATCCTTCATCAGAGTGTCTTCCTCTAATGAATTTGGCGGAGCGCGGCATCCTTCCGGATCACAATCCCCGTAGATCATTTCGACATCTGATCTTGGTATAAATCTCGGACTTTCTGTAGGAAAGCAAAAAGGCATAGGCACCTCTTCCTGAGACATATAACCGTCCTTGTTAAGGTAGGACTTCCATTCTTCATCTGTGTCAGAGGGATCTTCCTCATTGATAGCATGAACTGTCTGAGACACTGGGTGAAGGAAACCTCCGCTGTGGAATAAGTTTTGAAGGGGATGAAAACTTTCATCTTTAGCAGCTGTCTGGGTACAGGTTACAGAAAAACCAAGACCCTTCTTTGTTTTATTGTCAATAGGAATGACAAGCTGTCCCCATCCTGTCGTATCGGTACTCTCGACCGCTTTAATAGCATCTTTGTATGAGGAAATCGAGGTTCCTCCTCTGAACTGATTGTTCTCAATTACCGACAGTGCTTGGAACTGAGTTCCAATAACCTCCTCGGGTTCTATTCCAGTAGATGATGACAAGTTACTCACAAACAAGGCTTGTTCCCCACAAACCGTGACAATTTGATCGTTCTTGACGAATTTTAGCTTTTGGTGGAGGGTCGAAGTGACCGCTCCAGCCTGATGCATCCAAGGTCTTCCTAATAAACAACTATACGTTGCCCGGATATCCATGACCTGGAAAGTGACTTGGAAAGTGTGAGGACCAATAGTTATGGGAAGATCAACTTCGCCGATAAACCATTTTTCTGGATCCGTCGAATGCTTTGACGACAACCTCGTTAACCCTCATCGGAGGTCCTTTGAATGATAATTGCATCAAAGTGGACTTCAGCATAACATTCAGGGCTGACCCTGTGTCTACCAGTACGCTGGCTAAAGCATCGTCCTGGCAGTTAACTGTAATGTTGAGCGCCATATTATGACGGCGACCATCTTCGGGTAATTCCTCATCACTAAATCCCAAATTGTTGCAGGAAGTGATGTTAGAGACAATGTTATCGAACTGTATGATTGTTACATCATGTTCCACAAAGGCTTGCTCCAAGACTTTCTGTAGAGCCTCCCTGTGGGCTTTTGAACTGAGTAACAGTGATAATACCGAGATCTTTGAAGGAGTCTGTAACAGCTGATCAACAATGTTATATTCACTCCTTTGGATGAGCTTCAGCATCTCATCATTTTTTTTGAAAGGTCGGGATTACTGGACTGACCGACTGGGGGATCGAGAGCTTCTGTCTGAAGTTCCTTTTCTTTGTCAAGTTCTCCAACTCCTCGGTTGAAGATTCTACCACTCCGTGTTACAGGACTGATTCCTGCAATGTTCACGACGGAGGGTAATGGAATTTCCTTTCCATTTTCAACTGTCGTTGCACCGTATTTGTAAGGGATAGCCTTAGCTGATTCATACGGTAGTGGTCCCGGTAGATAGATGACTACAGGAGCCTTCTAATTTTTCTGACCATTGTAAGTAATTTCGATTTGTTCCCGGTTGGGAACTTTAAATTCGTCAAGCAGAGGGATAATGGAAAAAACATCCCTGGTCCTGTGATGACCAGAGATCGTGACAACATCCTCAACTTGCTCGGTAAGGTAGTTCGGCGTCCAGTCGATGGGTCCAAAGCCCGGATATGGACGAATTTCTCCACGATCGACCTGACCCTGAAGAGCTGCTCTGACAAGGTAACACCTTTGGTTACTTTCCGAACAGACGCTACAACTGTCATAGTTGTGTGGTGGCACCTGGCCACGCCCACTTTGAATACAATGTAACCTCACTAGGTTAGCTTCCATAGATCGGACATCTTGACTCTGACGCCGAATGGGGTTTCTATTACTGATACTAATCTGCTGAGTATCTTCATCCATGTAGATTGGCATCCACCAATGATTTAACAAGTGCTGAAGTGCCTCCTGGACAAGGGTACAACCTCGGTCGTTTTCGCAACCCGCTTTACAGCTTTGATAGTCATGTGATATTAAGAATCCGAGTCGGACCTGCTCAGCATGTAACTCTACCAGGTTGGTATTCATTACGCGAATATCGAAGATCTGAACCATGTTGATCTGATAAGGGTTCTTATCATGGTAGTCTTGGATCCATCCAAGATCCATCTGACGCTGGAGGGCCTCTTGTATGAAAGAGCGTCCCTGTTTGTTTACCGAGCAAATCAGACAAGAACTGTAATCGTGTCATGGCAGATTATGATACTGGCTTTGCCTTGAGTGCATCGCCACCAAGTTGACATTCATTGCATGAATGTCGTGGTTCTGAATGATGTTAGAATTCGTGTAGACCATGTTAACTCCACGAACTCGGTGCTCCTGGATCCATCCGAGATCCATTTGTTCCTGTAGAGCTGCTTGCACTACCGAACATCCTTGATTATCTTTAGAGCAGATATCACACTAATGATAATTATGAGGTGGAACATGGTCATATCCACTCTGTCTACAATGCATCTTTACTAGATTGGTTTTTAACAAGAGTACATCGTGAATTTGATAGACATTGTTAGTCTCTCCTTCTATCAAATTGACTGCAACCTTCTCGTGTTGAGGCAGCGGATTCGTGAGAACATTAGGATTTGTATCCTTAAAGGATAAGACCCCGCTCCTAACAAGTTTTTGCACGTCGGACTTGAAATTGAGGCAAGTCTCTATGTTATGCCATGAACCTCCTTGATGATAAGGGCATGTTTGATCCACCTTAAACCAAAAAGGCGGATTTTCTGGTACTGTAAGAGGAGATTTAGTCTGAATGTACCCCTTAGCCAGTAGTAATGGAAACAGTTCTGCATACGATACGGGTATAGGATCAAATCCTGGCGGCCGTGTTGTACGGTTGTTGTTATATGGAGGACGAGCCTGCTGAAGAGGCTGTTGTGTCCTTTGCTGGTCAGGTTGGCTCTGCGCAACCTGAGGTTGATACATAGGAATAGACGCAGGGTTGATAGCAGGAGTCACAGCTGCTACCGGTTGATAACGTCGCCTTTGCTTTCCGAGAGAGATATTCCCAATATCTTGCTCTTTTTTCTTAGGGAGAGCACTACCGTATTTTTTAGTACTGCTCGTCGATCCAGTGTCTTTTACCAAACGTCCTTCTCGGACGGCTTCCTCAAGACGTACGCCCATGCCGACCATTTCGGTGAAATCACTGGGCGCACTGGCAACCATTCGGTCATAGTAAAATGAGCTTAAGGTATTTAAGAAGATCTTTGTCATCTCTTTTTCCTCAAGAGGTGGACAAATTTGAGCGGCAATTTCACGCCACCTTTGAGCATACTCCTTAAAGGTTTCCCTATCCTTTTACGACATCGATCTGAGTTGATCTCTGTCGGGTGCCATGTCCAAATTGTATTTATATTGTTGGACGAAAGCAGTGCTAAGATCTCTGAAAGTGCTGATCGTGGCACGGTTTAAACCCATGTACCATTTGAGTGCGGCACCGGTTAAACTATCCTAGAAGTAGTGAATCAGTAGGTCCTGATTCTCCGTCTGAGCTGACATCCGCCGCGCGTACATCACCAGATGGCTTTGAGGGCAAGAGTTACCCTTGTACTTTTCAAAGTCGGGCACTTGGAATTTGTGCGGGACTTTCACATTTGGGACCAAGCAGAGATCTGCGGCGTCCTTTCCAAATAAATCCTGACCGCGAATGGCCTGCAGTTCCTTCTGCATTTCCAAGAACTATTCCTGGAATTCATCCATTCTATCAAACATAGTCTCCTTCTTACCAGAAGGTGTTGGTGGAATCTGTCCTTCCGGGACAGTGTGCACCACAGGGGGTGGTACCGTGACTACGGCAGTGAGTCTTGGTGTTTCCCGAAGTTTGTAACCTTCAGGAGTCTTCAGTATGCCCCTGGCATCTTCGTTTTCCCGAAGTTTGTAACCTTCAGGCCCAGCGGCTTCTGTTGTGATTCCCTGATCTTCAGTGATCGGTGGAACATATTCTTCCAGGATATAGTTAACAGGCATGCCCCAAGGACGATCTTTCGGTATCTGATACCTAGGATCATACCTCTCCACTATGGGCGTTGAGGTGATCTCTGAGATCACAGTTCTTTGTAGCTGAGCTTCTGCCATGGCTTGCATGTCGTTACGAAGCTTTCTCATATCCTCTCTCAGAGCGTCGATCTCTTCTTTCAACTCTCTGTTTTCTTCCTCTAGATCATCCATCTTTTTCTGACGATTGGCCCGAGTATTATACGAATGAGACAGTTTGACTCTAGAATCGAGACACAAACGTGAGATTCGTAGGGAAGAAGAATACGCGATGTGAGAATGATGAATGCAATGATTATATTAATTGTTTAATGGTTTAGGCAAAATAAACTTCGACAATTAGATTGCAAATATCAAATGGTGGGGAAACCCCTTTTTATTGAAATTCAAAAGATTACAGAAACGGAAATACAGTAGATTACAAAGTGCAGAAACAGAAACCTAAACTAATGGGTCCTGAGTTCTCTCTGAAGAGAAATCAGGTGCTGATTCTGGTATCTTCCTTTTCTTTGACCGGGGCTCTTGGGCTGTTGTCGGGTTGTCATTCCTTTTCCAAGTGAAAGGAGCGAGCAAATTCCTTTGGTCATCTTGATTATCTACAGCATGTTGCTCCAAAATTTCAATCAGAGCATCTTTTTCTTTCAGTAATTGCTGTATTTTGATGCACTCTACATCGAGGGTGCGGTACTTGTTCTTCCAAGACCTTCTCTCCTTTTGAATTTTGTTGAGAGTAACCTGAAGCTTTTCAGTTTCCGTCATGAAGTACATGACAGATTCCCTCGGCGGAAGAATTTCGTAACGAGGATAAGGCATCTTTAGCTTGAGAGCTCTAGTTTGTACCCAATGGAGGTAAGGCTCCACCGAGACACATCCTGGTTTTCCCAGAGACTCTCGTCCTTTCTTATGAACATGCTTCCAAGCGTGCACTATTTCCATCTTTAGTGCTCTGTCGTTTTCCCCTTCCTTGAAGAAAAGACCTTCCAGATGAACACCCAGTGGGATGTGCCTCATCGGGTATCCAAATTGACGGCGAACCAACACCGGATGGTAGTTGATTCCTCCTTTAGTTCCTATAAGGGGTACGTTGGGGAAGTTTCCACAACGGTCAATGATCCTGATTCCCTCATAAATCCTATTACACCAATCTATATCAGAGTTGGTAAGAGACATGATCTTTTGCGACCAACGTAAGGCACTCTTGCAATCCCAAAAAGCAGCCGATTTGGGCAAGTGAGAGATAAACCATTTGTAAAGCAAAGGTACACAGCATGTGATCTCCCCTCCGCTGTACAAATTTCCCAAGTGTACAGAATGATATGCATCTGCGAGCAAAGTCGGCACAGGATTTCCAATGAGAAAAACCTTAATGGAGTTAATATCGACGAAGTTATTGATGTTGGGAAACAAAAATAACCCTTAAGTGAGCAAGACAAAGATGCTTTCAAAAGCAGTCACGTTTCCTATACTGTCAAAATATAGGGCCTTCTTCGTCAAGAACTGGGCTGGAAAACCTTGGATGCCACCCTTAGTGGTTAGGTGAGTCCTAACTTCAGACACGACCAAATGAATTGCTCTTGCAATAGTCTAATTCTTTGGAATTTCTTCCAGTCCAGAAAATGGAGCTCGATCCGTAATGTGTAGATCGATCAGGTGAGAATACTCCTCCAGCGTTGGTGTAAGCTGGTAATCTGGGAATGTGAAACAGTGATAAACTGGATCATAAAACTGAATGAGCGCATCCATGATTCCCTCAATCACATGGACTCTTAATAGTGGTAGCAAACCTCCGTGCTTGGCTCTGAAAGCCTCTGGGTTAGTGATCATCCTCGCTAACCTTCTCAAATCCTCTAGTTTCGAAACCTTGAAGGTATACTGGTGAGTTCTCCTTCTACCAAAATCCATTAGTGCAATCCTTTTCTCTGATATTTGCAATCACATTCTTAGTTTATTTTGAAAGAACAGAGAGACTAGAAGAGAAGATTTTTTGAATGTTTTAATGTTTTTTAAATGAATGCATGAATGCAGCACACAAAAACATAGAAAAAACATGGGGTCAAAGGGTCGTTGTCATGAAGTCAAGGCTCTACCCATCCCCAAAGGTTTATACTAGGGTGATTTTTGTACCTGTACTCATTATCATCAGCTCCTCCCAGGAAAGCAAAACAACAAGCGGATCGCCATCCAGTTGTAGTGCAATCTTAGAGTAAGTGCCATTCACCGAGAATAGATCACCAGCCTCAAATGAGGGTAGTATCGCGTAACAACTATTTCCGATAGTTTCCGCACTACGAAAGGGTTTGGCTCCTCAGCTTCTCAGACTTAACAACCAGCCCATTGTCTAGGTGAGAGAATGGGTTGCGTTGGTCAGCCTCCACTGAGGTTGATGGTCGACCCCGTCGCCATCACTTATCTTAGGTGTATACTCATTCTTTCCACATACGGCATCACCCGCATTCCCATTAGCAGAAAAATAAACACGGATAGCAACTAGGAAAAGTAGTATATATATTTGTCCTAATCATCCTAGACCTTTAAAGCTATGAATCCTAAGTTCTTGACAGAAAATGGGTTCCCCGGCGGAAGCCCCAATCTGTGGTATCACATAAGAGATGAAAAGGAAAAAAGAACACAGATATAGGGCCCCACGGTGGGCGCCATTTTTCTGTAGCGAACGATTTTGGACGCGGTTCTTAAGCGCTGGTCGCTCTCTGCGGTTGAGCTTAAAACTACAGGTCAATTCATTTTTTATCCTATTGTGAGCTGATGAAGGAAGGGAAATAGATGTCTCCAATTAACCCTGCTTTGCATACTGAGTTTAAACAGCGGTCTGTTAGGTTACGAATGCTATCAATGTGGGGGGGCCTTTGTACTGGTTATTTGTATTTTTGCCAATACGGCTTTCTTTCTTTTTATCTAGACAGAAGATTTATGGCGGGGGAACGAGGATTAGGATGTCAGGACTGATGTTTTTGAATTACTGCTTTTGATTGATGGAGATATGGGATTTGGGTTTTTTGTTTAGTGTGCTCGCTAAGATCTTTTCTTTCGATCTTATGCCTACGTATTCCCGTTTACCGAAACAGGGAAATCAGAGCGTTCGTAGTTCCTCCTATTCTATGGGAGGAAATGAGTGTTTTGGTGTCTTGATCAAAGCCCAAGACGTGAAGCGAAAAGGTGATTTGTATCTTGTTCAAAGCCCAAGATGTGAAGCTAAAAGGTCTATTTGTGTCTTGTTCAAATGCCAAGACGTGAAGCTAAAGGGGTTTGACTTTAGAGAGAATTTGTCGTCTCTAAAGAGGGGGTTGTATGTCACAACTATTGGGTGACTGATTATAAAGGAGGATTACTTTAACCGGGATACGCGGATCCTAGCAATGCCATCATTTCCTTTATAGGGGGTTTTAACCTAAAGGAGAAGACTTTAACTCAGTGTAGAGCAATGCTATCTTTCCTTAGGAATTTCTTATGCTAAATGAGGGGCAGTGGCATGGATGTAAATGATCCAGAGGCTTGCCGCTTACAGCGATTAGATGAAGGGAAAAGGAGTTATTGATGTTTGTGTACTGTGAACGAGGCACAATTTTGATGGTAAAAGGTTAATTGGATTAACCAGTGATTTTCTTATACAAAGCCTAAGAGGAGGCTGATATGTGTCTCGTACAAAGCCCGAAGAGAGGCTAAAAGGTTTTGACTCAACGAGGGAATGTTTTAGTATCTCGTATAAAGCCCGGGATGGAGGCTATTTGACTCAACAAGAGAGTTTTTGTATCTCGTACGAAGCCCGAGATGGAGGCTGTTGTTTGTTTGGCTCAATAAGAACCTTTTTGTATCTCGTATAAAGCCCGAGATGGAGGCTAAAGGGGTAATTGACTTAGCAAGGGAGTCTCTTATGTGTCTCGTACAAATCCCGAGAGAGAGGCTAAACGTCACTGGAGAAGGATCATTATACAAAGCCTAAGAGGAGGCTGTGGCGACTGTTCAGTTAAGTGACAGGTCCAGTACACTGATTTTGAAAGAGAAAATCAGTTCTTATATGAGCAACACTGTACTCAGGGATTTGATTCAAGGATCTGGGTTATTCCTGTTCTTTAAGGAAGCGGGAAATCCAAAGGATATTGAGACTATCTGAGTCTGCGGGTTTCCTTCCTATTTAACGAAGGGGTCACTTGAGAATGTCTTTGAGACTCAAGGAAGTTAGACTGTCCGTGTCTAGAGTTTCATCTTTTGTACTATGCTTTCAGAAACAGTAGTAGACTCTTTGAAAGGACTGTTCTATGAAGATGACTAAGTTTTGTTCCTATACCTTTAGGAGGTCGTCGGGACAATTTGTACGAAGCCCAAGAGGAGGCTGGAAACTTTTAAGAAGCCGACCTGTCCTTGTACTAAGCCCAAGAGAAGGCTATCATTCCCGGAGGAAGAGATCATTATACGAAGCCTAAGAGGAGGCTGTGAATACTTCTAAGAAGCCGTAGGGTCCTTGTACTATGCCCAAGAGGAGGCGGGGTTGCTTTTAGGAAGCCGGTGGGTCCTTGTACGATGCCCAAGAGGAGGCCGATTGCTTTTAAGAAGCCCGTGGGTCCCCAAACCCCGAGAAATTCAAGGCAATGCTATTCACCGAGAATAGATCAAAGTCAGGAAAGTTTGAGAATTTGGAAGAAACTCAAAGATGCCATTCACGGAGAATACATTCACCTCTGGGAGTAGAGTTTCTTGACAATTCCTAATGAGGACAGTCGAAGAGAAGACTGTATCTGGTGATCCTATTGGGGATCTAGTTATCTATTTCTACAAATAAACGAAACGGCGTCATCTAGTTCTAGACGTAGTTGCCGGGGAAACTCGAAATATCTATACTATTATTACACAGTTGATATGAGTTTATGAAAGAAGACTTACAGTGAAACAGCCCCACAATACAGTTATATGTATATGAAAGCGATAAATGAAAGCGATAACCACTTACTCGGTTGTAGAGCTTCCATGCTGTTTGGTTAGTTGTTCAACAAAGAAAGATTGAAAACAACAGTATATTCAAAATCAAAGGAGAAAGTGCTTTGAAAAAGAAAGATTTGGGGCTTACAGCTCAAGGAGAGGCCCAGGGTTTTATCAGTGAGCGCACTGTTTGAATTTGTACAGAGGGACTTATACAAGTAACTGAGGCCCAAAAAGGTTTTCTGTACAAAGGGATGGGTCTTACACTCTCTCAAGAGGCCCAAAAGGTTTAAAGAAAAGGAGTGGGGCTTATAACACGAGGGTAGGCCCAATTGATTTTTCCGTTTAAAATGGCGATCGCGCCGAGGTTTTCTTTTAACGCAGAGGGGCTTATACAATATATGAGGCCCAAATAATTTTGGTTAAAAGGGGGTTGGGTCTTACACTCTATTAGAGGCCCAAAGTGTTTTTGAATGGGTCTTATAGCTCGAGGAGAGGCCCAAGGTTATTTTTCAAAAGGCGACGATCGCGCCGTTTGTTTTTGACGGTATCAGGACTTATACAATACACTGAGGCCCAAAAAGGATTTGGTCAAAAAAAGGATTGGGTCTTACACTCTATTAGAGGCCTAAAGTGTTTTGAAAATGATTTATGAGGGTTGAATTAATCCAAAAACCCTAATTTGTTTTCAAAAATGTATTTAATTGAATAAAAATTCAATTAAAATGATCAAAATTGTTTAACATGTGAGAAACAAATTGTGATTTTGGATTAATGCTTCAAAAATTAAGTATTGACCTACAAAATAATTAGAAAGCATTAAAAGTTGCAAAATCAATGTAGAAAAAATATTTAAAATGTCAAAAAACAATTAAAACATTAATTCTTTGCAAAAATATCAATTATATGAAATAAATAATATTTTTGGGATTTTTTGATAAAATAAAATATTTTAACATTTTTGTGAATTATTAAAAAAAGAATCAACTTAAAATCATTAAAACTCAGAGAGAAATTAATTTTTGAATCAATTAAAGAAAATCACAAAATTCAAATATTTGAATTTATGAAAATGGCGCCAAGAACATGGACCAAGAACACGCGCGTTTTCTGTCTTGCCCAGATTTGCATTTTCTATCCAATCTCACTGAATACTTAATTATAACATGCAATCCACATATCATTATGCTCGTCTCAACCTCACGATCATGTCTATGTCCATTGATTTCATTTAAATTAAACATACAACAAGAAATCATGAGAAATCCTCAAGAACCCTAATTTCTGCATGAAGGCTAGGATTTTTGATACACTATTCAAACAATGCAATTAATTGAGGGAAAACATTCCATGCATGATTATGAACATATGGCCAAATTATTGTGCGAGGAAATATGCATAGATTGAGAGATGACCAAGTATGTGCTTACCTCTAAGCCATGACAGCAAGTGCAATGTGATTTTTGATTTGGAGGTGTTACAGATGAGTGGTGATGATCTGAACAGCTTCCCTACACCTTATGGAGTGTGTTTGAATGGTTGGACTTGATTGAAATTGGCTGGATCAATTCATGGCATCTCAGCTGCAACTTGATTGAAAATTTGAGCAACCAGCTGGTGATTTTGTGAAATTGGTGTTTCAGAAGTGATCTAAGTGTTTGATCAGCTCATATGTGATGTATGTGAGGTGTGTGAGTGATTGGTTTGATTGGAATTGCTCTCAAACTCAAAACCCGATAGTGACTTGCCTTAGAAGGCAAAATTGGAGTGAAAGAAGAGATTTTGAGGAAATCATCTGTTTGATGGTTTTGGTGTACTCAAACTGATCACAATTGAGCTCTATTTATAGTAGAGCAAGTTTGTTTTGCAAGGAATAGTGAATGGCAGCTGGTAAGTAGGTTTGGCCAATGTTGTCCAATGGAAATGCAAGTCTCCTCTAGCCATTGACTAGAGGTTAGGGCACAGAGCTTTGGTTCCCTTGGTCTTGGATAAGTCTTGACTGATTTCAGATGAGAATGGCTTAGTCCATGCCACCTTGATGCTTCCATTGAATGCTTCAATCCAAATTTGGAGTCTTGTCCCTATTTTGGCCATTCTAGGTTCAACATGCTATTTCTTGTTCCATGGACTTTGGAGGCTTGGCTCAGTGATTGTCCCCTTTAGATTCAATCCTCTGAGGTGTCCAAGTGGATAGGAGCATTTGAATTTGGCTGATTTTGGAAAATCGAGCAAAGTTGCAAATTCTGCCTTGCCTTTGACAACTTTCAGCAAGGCAACTTGACAATGTCATATCTCATGGTGTAAGTTGAATTTGGCAATGTTCTTGGCCATTTTGGAAAGCCCTTACATGATATAACAACTGTTTGAACAAGTTTGGTTTTGATCTCTTCTGATTCCAAGTGAAAAATCCCTCTACATTTGGCAAAAAGTGAAGCAAAATCTGACTTAGTGAAATTTTCACTAAGTGTTGGAACAAAGTGTGATTTCTTGATTTTGATCACTCCATAACTCAAAATCCTTAATGAATTAGACTTAGGTCTAATTGAAGTTTTTGTAGAGGGTAATGAGGGCTACAAATCCATCTTTGGATGAAAAAAATTGGCCTTGTGGTTTAGGAGTTATGGTCCTCCAAAGTTGGTGCATTAGTGGTACTTTTTCCATAACTTAGAAAAATTTCTAAGTTTTATGGTTACCCCTTTTACAAGTTATCCCACTTTCTTTGATTTTTCTTGATGAATGATGATTCAAATCATACATTAACATCATTTTAGGGTTAAAATCCATTTTGGTGAAAAATCTCAAAAAGTCAAAGTTGACTTTTGTGCACAGTTGACTTTTTATCAGATGAATTCCAAATTGTGCAATTCTTCAGGAAATCATGTCCTTGACCTAAATCAAACTTGATGGACATGTTCCAAGGGTGCCATAGGGTATATTGGGGCATGTCATAGGGTTTGGGAGCATGTCCTGGTCAAAAGTCAAAGTTACAGTTGACTTTCCTCGCGAAACCCTAATTGTGGTGCAGATGAAAATGAGACTTGTTGCTCAAGCTTCTTGGATTAATCCAATGTTCCAAATGGATCAATATAGTTCATTAGAGACCCTCAAATCATGTCTTGAGGTCTTGGCTCTTGACTTGTCCCAAAAGTCAACTTAGGGGTGAATTAGGTCAAGAAACCCTAATTCCTGATTTTTGATGTATGCATCCCCTGAGGTCAAATTGACTTGATGCTTAGGTCCATGAGGTTCCATGGAGTACATTAGGTTGTGTTTTGGATCTTTGGCTTATGTCCAGATGAAATTTTTCATCTGGAGGCCCTGGTCGACCAAAACCCTAATTTGGTGATACTGGCGATCTTGAGAATCGATCCACCAAGAAGGGAGCAACCTTGTGCTTAATCCTTGAAGTGGGAGTCCTTTTGGTTCATTGTGGATGTTTGAGAGGTTAGACAAGTTGAAGATCATGTCATTCCTTGATTGATCCTTTGTCTAAGGCTCTGAGAGGGCTTAAAACCCTGATTTTGATTGTAGTGAATGCTCAACAACCCTTGAGGCATTTGATGAGGCATGATGGTTCACCCATATTATGATGATGATTTGCACAATGATGGGAAATCTTAGTGGTCAAAATTTGGGGTATGACAGACTCACAGATGACACAGGAAGATTGAGACAGCTGGAGATGAGTAACTGGACAGGCAGACGTATGCTATGAATCATGCAAAGATGCAAATGATATGCAACGTCATGCAGCACAGGATGCAAAAAGAAAATGCAATGTAGGGTGATTAGGATCCGAGATAACACGAATAAATCAGAACATCCTATTAGGTAGGTCTCCCTATAACGGATAGTTCTAGATTATCTACCCATAAACCCACTCACAGGATATTTTATACGTTTTTGACAAGGTTTCAGAGTCACGGGCTTTAGTCGTATCAATGTTATGCGACGGGCTAGCCATTTTACAACGAGAGTGACAAAAAGGTCTATTCTGATCGGGGTTTTCATATTGGTTGGAGCAAGGAGATGTCCTTGAAGTCCAATATTACGCAACCACCAAAATAACACTGGTTCTAAGTGAGGGACCTAGAGTCATGGACCCTTCATGAATCAACGTCATGCAACATGCTAGCTGTTTTATAACGAGATCTACAAACAGGTCTACTCTAGAGGAGCCTTCATGTTAGTTGCTATAAGGAGCTTGCCCTCGTAGTCTAACACTACTAACTACCAAATCTAAACCTATGTTTTCTCTCTGCTTTTTCCAAAACTCGGGTGTAGAGCTTTATTCAAGATATAAGATACCCAAAGCCCACACATGGATATACAGAGATATATATGACAAAGCAATAAAGCAAGAGCAATAAAACATATAATCAAAGAAGGAAGAGAAACAAACAAAAGCTAAACACACATATGAAAACCTAACTAAACTAGGCTTGACTCACTTAAGGATGTCTCCCCAGCAGAGTCGCCATCTGTCGTACCTCGAAAAATGAGAACGACCTCGCGAAGCGCAATCGCACGCCTGCGGGATGGACTTAACAGAGTCGCCATCGATCTTTATTTATTCCATAGAGGGAAATGGAAAATATCGAATAAAACCCTTAAAAGAAAGGATAAGAATATGGTCATCGCAACCATTGTCTGAGTTCGGGAGTCGGTTACACAAGGGGAAGGTATTAGCACCCCTCACGTCCGTTGTACTCAACGGGAACCATTTAGTTAGGGTCGAATGTATGTTAGCTTAAGGTTTGTTTCTAATCTTCTACTTGAGGAAAGAGAGAGAAATGTTTTTAGGATTTTTAAAAGGGGAGACCTAAGGGCTTTTATTACTAGGGGGCTCGACAAGACTTCACAATCTCGTGCCTATGTATCCTCATAGTGCAATGAGGAACTCAGAGCCTTCGTAGTTCGGTGCTACGATGAAAAATGGAAAGGTGGAATCCAAGAAGACATTGGATGAAAAGGAAAAGGAAAAGGTAGAAAAAAGAAAAGGTGGCTCGCTAGGATCTCGCAATCCTATGCCTACGTATCCTCAAGATGAACTTGAGAAATCAGAGCGTCCGTAGTTCTGGCTACTACGGTAAAAAGCTTGAAAGTAAATCTTGTGAGGATTGGTTGTTTAGGAGAAGAGATTAATGGCTATCTCTTAAGAAAGGATTTGAATGAAGGGTTAAAGGTTGGCGAAGGAGAAGAGATTAATGGCTATCTCTTGTGAAAGCTAGTGGTTTAAAAGTGGCTTGAATATGTTTTAAGAATGCAAAAGGGTTATGCCAGAGTGCTAGACTCTAACAGTCCTTTTCATTCAAGATTGATTGAAAAATGCTAATGGACAGTGAACATTGATAGTAATCAATGATTCAAGAGTTGCGCCAAGATGCTAGATCTCGACGGCTCTTATTCATCCAAGATGAAATGAAAAATATTTGATGGACAACAAGCTTTTGATGATAAAAAGCTCAAAAAGGGTTATGTCAAGATGCTAGATCTTAACGGTCCTTATTTATCCTAATTGATATAAAAGTCATTTAGCGGACAATGAACGCTTGACGAGAATCAATTGTTCGAAGAGTTGTGTCAAGATGCTAGATCTTGACGGCTCTTATTCGTCCAAGTTGATTAAAGGTATTTTGAGGAGCAAAAGAATGAATGAATGGCTACCCCAAAGTGCGAGTCTTTGAGACCACTCGTTCGAGGTTTCCGCTAGAATGCTAGACTCCAACGGTCCTCTTCTTTCGTGTTTTTATGGAAAAAGATTTTGATTACGTACTTGGTTGAGAAAAAGTTTGACATTCAGTTAAGTAACTTTAATTGGATTTAACCTGCAACTAAAGTTCAAAACCTATTAAAGTTTTAAATTTAATCTTAATTAACTAAAATTCCAAAAATCTAAAACTTAGTAAAACTGAAATTTAAAATTTCTAAAAAAAACTTAATTAGTTAGTATTAAAAAATCTAAAAGTTAGTAAAAACTAAAATTTAAAATTTCTAAAAAAAACTTAATTAATATTCCAAAAAAAACATTTAAGACCTCTAAAACTTAATTATAATTAAATTCTAAAAAACAATTAATATTTTATATGACTTAATTACAATAAAACTTTATAAAACTTAATTAAAGCTAAGAGTCAAAACAAAAATAGTGGAAAGGGTTAGATAAAGGAAAAGGGCTGAAAGCCCAACCGCCATGCGAACAGGGTCGGGTCGCACCCTTGCTCTAACATCCAAAACCCTATGGAACAAATACGGCAAGAAAAAGAAATACGAAGAGGAAGGAGAATCGCGTCACGTTTCAACCTTACCCCACGATCCCTGCTCGTGCTTTGTGATTCAGATCTTGGTTTCGTCTTCAACCACTCGCGATTCGCTCTTGTTCCAGGTTTGATCCGTTTCTCATCCGGATTCGTATTGGTTCTGTTCTTCTTCTCCTTCTGAATCGGGTAGGGTAGTGATTTATGGAAGACGGGAGAGGTTCGTTACAGAGGTTTTGCGAAGGCTTTGGTGGTGGTGGCGCGGAGAGAAGTTTGTAGACGGAGGGAATGTTGGCGGAGGTTGAGTTTGGTCGGAGAGGGATTGAGGGTTCTGTTTGAGTTGAGAGGTTACAGAGGGAGTTTTGAGTTGAAGGATGTGGGTCGGTGGAGCGAAGGACAAGAGTGGTTGATGGAGTTGAAAGAAGTTATTGTTTTGAAAAAAAAAATGAAACCAGTGGCAGTGCGGAGGGCGGTTGGTATGTATGATGGTTGTCGTTGGGAGATTGGTGCAAGGTGGAGCGGCTTTAATCGCTAGGTTTGTAGGTTGAATACAGGGAAGAAGAAGGTAGATTGTTAAAGAAGGTTATTTGTGGTGAGGTTGTTGGAACATTGAAGGAGAAATATGAAGTTTCATAGGTTTGTGACGATGAAGAGCAAGCTCTGGGTTGTTGTTCTGAAGGTAATGGTTGAAGAAAAAAATGGGAAAGGTAATCAAGTGAAATCACAGAGTTAAGTTTTTTTCTTCTGCGAATCCACCTTTGAATAGGTCCCTCCCTCTCCTTTAAAAACAAAATTCAAACCTTTAATTTTGATTTCTGAATTTGGCTGTTGATGAATTGTAGCTTTCATTGACAGGTTTGGTACAGACTTTGTCATGGTTTAGGCTTGTATCGGTTTGTGCTGCAGGAGTTTTATGAGTGTAGTGTCTTTGGAGTTTTGTTGCAGAATATAATTTGGTATAAAACATTCAGCAGTGTGTCGTAAGCTTTGGTAGGTAGCAGGGACATGTTGTCATGAAGCAAGGCAAAGCAGAAATCAGATTATGCAGCATGGTTTTGGAGTATATTGATTAAGGCTTTTTTTTATTTTTCTAATGGACTCTAATTATTTTGTGAATTTTGGGCTTTATAATTGTAACCTCTTTGTATCTCTTGCAAAACTTAAAGACTAATTAAGTTAATCTAATTTGAATTAAACTCAAGAAATAAAAAATAAAACTATTAAAAATTGCGATGAAAATGAAATTGAACTAAATTAATAAACTTAAACTAATTAAACTAAACTTAGACTAAACCAAAAACGAAATTAAACTAATTTGAACTAAACTAAAAAAAAGCTAGACTAAAATTAACAATTAGGCTAAAGTTTGAAAATGAGCTACATTAAAATAAACTATATTAAAATAAAAAGAAATTGAAATTAAACTGAATAAATCCTAAACAAATTTAAAATGAGAATCTAACCAAAAATACAAAAATAATAAATAATTTAAATCAAAAATGACATGAAGAAGAAAAATGCATGATTAATGAGATGTTTACTAAAAATGCAAAAAAACAGAGACCGACTCAGAATGATATGAAATGATCAGAATCTAAGGGTAAAATTTGGGGTATAACAGTTGCCCCTATTTAAATATCTTCACCGGATGATGTAACACCCCATTTCCCATCGCGAATAAATAATACATAAATAAAATCAGAGTAACTAAAATTTTATTGTTCCGATAGAAACAAGGATGTCACATTTAAATAAACAAAACATCATCCCTGCTCATATATTTTTAATACATAGCACAAAATAGAATACCCTCAAAGGGGAACTTTTTCCAACAAAAGGAAAAGTCAATTATGGAATAAAGCGGAAAGATCCATAACCGACTTGTTTTACAAAATAAATTGTTTGTTAACATCCAAAATACAAACAAGATAATACAAAATAAATCCTACAAATGTATACAAATATAACATAATCGTTCCCCGACTCCCGTGCTACGTATCAGAGCAGACACCAAGACCGACAAACAGATGGAGAACTAATCTTCACAAAAGCCTCCAACACACAAATCTGCAATTGCCTCATAGAGCAACAAACCACAGCAGAAGGGTGAGAAATAACATCTAAAATCAAGATTGCATAATAATATGCAAACACACATAAAAATCACATACACAGTTATTCTCACCTCATGCATCACATACCAATACATATAGCAAACCACAGATGCATAACATATTTCTGACAATCCGAACACATAGCATATATCAGTTATGCCCACATAATAACATATTCACACAATCAATCCATTCATGAGTTTCCACACATAATGCATCCATTCACAATTCTCACACATAATGAATCCATGATTTATGCAAATGCACAGAGACCGACACAACGACTCTATGCAAATGCCATGTGGTACCGACTTCCAACATTTCATGTCTCATCACCAGTTCACTCAGGAACTATTGGAACCATCGCTCGTTACTGAGGGTCGCTCAAGTAACACCCCGTCGGACATACGATGTTCACCCGTCGCTTTAGGTCTCCACATGAGCACACGACGTTATGGATTGCTTTAGGTCTCCACATGAGCACACAATCCGATCGCTTTAGGTCCCCACATGGGCACACGATCGTCTATAACCATCGCTTTAGGTCTTCACATAGGCACACAATGTTATAGCGGATTCCCTCTGGAACCAAACCGTCACTCAGGACGTCACAACAATGCATATCATGATGCTTGGCATACAAATGACTCATGACAATCCAAGGCATACATATATACAACCATGTGAACCATTTCAACATCAATAATCATGCATTGAAAATCAATTCAAACAATGCATTCATCATTAACCACAAATCACAACAACAAGCATATTATCATATGCATTCACACCAATTCACATCAATTACACCAAACGGCAATGAGCATCGCTTTACCACCCAAACGACAACGAACTCTTTCACAATTAACATGCATTTACATTTAATTTAAACAATGCATTTATTTGCCAAAAGGCCACAATTCACAATAACTTCCACAATATAGGATTCACGCCATAAGGCTACCCACAACACATCGTATAACAGTACACACAAGCTATACGTTATATAACAAAAGCATATTGCACGATAACACCTCAATCGTACGCATTCACGACGGTAAAAATTAACACAACAATACGGTTTCAATTTTATGCTATAATTGAACCATATACAGACCTCAAAACTATTTTTCCTAGAAAGAACATCTCGTTAGCTTTCCAACGCTTTGAACGGGGGTCAAATCCGACTTACGGTTCAAGAGTTATGAATTTTTGAAGTTTTGCCAAAAACCAGAAAATTCCCTGCGGGCTGCTACGGGTTTGAGCAATTTTGTCCGAAAATCCGACGGATTCAATTATTTTTTTCGAAACAAACACATACTCATTCATACCAAACATATAGTAGTGATTTGGAACCATCAAACGTGAATTCTACGACTTTCGATTTTAATCCGAATCTTAAACCCTCAAATCTCCAAAAATGCAAAAACTTACAAAATCAACCAAATTCGATAAAACAAGCATACTCGATCACGATCTAACATTACTCGACACAACTACGCAATTTATTCCGACTTTCGTCCGTGAAAACATCGATTTCTATTCATTTCTACCATTTTCAACCTAGAAATGAAAACTATGAAAAACAAGCAAACATTCCAAGAAAACATAAACATATACATACACAATCGAAATATAATTGAAACTTCTCACCCTTACCCGATTATTCGCGCTTTAAACGGATGAATTTCTCGATTTTTCTACTTTTCCTCTTCCCCCTTTTCTTTCCTCTCTTTTCTCTTCTCTTCTCTTTCTCTTCTTTCTTTTTCTTTTCCTTACTATCTTTTCTCTCTTTTCTTTCTACTTTTCTATTTTTATAGCAAATCAAAATATCTAACCCCAAAAAGACCAAAATACCCCTCAGCTCAAATTTCTCCCAAACGCTCTCAAAATGCGATAAAACAGAAACATACCGATGAAATATATTTCGGGAAATAAAAGTTGAAAAGAAATTATAATTTATTGCAAATATTTTACCTATCAGAGAAATTATCCAATTAACAGGTAAAACTCATTTAATTTACACAATTCAAAAAAAGGCAAAAAACTCACTAACTTCCACTAGTGGAACTCAAGTGCAAAACGTGACATAACCAAAAATAACACTAACTTCCACCAGTGGATGTTAGTTCAAAATGTGACATAACCAAAAATAACACTAACTTCCACCAGTGGATGTTAGTTCAAAATGTGACACATTTATGCCACAAAACTCTAAATGCCCAAACATGATGCATTAACATGAAACACAATAAATCACACAATTCACAAAATTTCATATAAATAGAATAATTAAATACGGTTAAATTAATCGGGGCGTTACAATTCTCCCCCACTTAGAAATTTTCGTCCTCGAAAATATACTGATACGAACAACCCAGGATACGACTCTCGCATCCGACCAACAAACCAACATGCCAACCAAAGGCACACTACGAATACCACAAACTGACAAACCACCTTGCTAACAGCAACTATAACAACGACACGACAACGACCACAACAACGACAAGATGCAAAGCCCATACAATGCACTTGGTGACCAACTCACGACTCAAAGGAATACCCAAGTTACGAACACACACAGGTTCACTCTTGAACCAGAACACAACAAGAACACAAGTTCCACGACACAACATCGATCAAACAACCTCTACAAAACCAGAATACCAAACATCCTTGTCATACAACAACATTACAACAATGCTACGATTCACCAATCGAACATACGACCAAAACACCCAACTACATATTAGTACCTGATTAATCTTTAAACCTTTCGCCTAACACTTCCATACTGAAATGTCCAATAGTCTTACCATTCCTACATGTTCCCAATGTTCAACTTATGAATTCTTATAAATCACACACGTAAATACAAAACGTGCCACAACACACTTCCGCTGCGCACTCTGATTACTTGTAACCATCAAAACTATCAATCTCACGCCCAAAGTCTAACTCTTTCTCATATTCACCAAAAATCACTATTCACTTTTAATATATCCAACTTCACACTCTACTGTGTTATCTCTCACACCAGACACAAGTCTCTGAACTGCTCAAATCATTCTAATTCTCTGACCATCAAAACAGACTTACATAAAAACTTTCGGCTTAACTCGTCAGACACAACCTTAGCTTTACCAACAGGCTAATTCCAACTACAATCATAACTCATCATAAATTCTAACCATCCTCGTTGTCTCATACTCTATTCTTTCAGATCCACCAAGTACTCTAAACTATTGCGATTACCAAACACTTCGAACCTTAGAACCATAAAGACAATACCTCCAAATTTCCAACACCAAACCACCGCAACCAATTCCAAATCCTGAATAGTATAAATCCTTTTAGGAATCCTCAATGGTAGTAAAGCATAAGCCATGACTTTACCCTCTTACATTAACACACTGATTAAACTCATCAAAGACACATCACAATACCTCATAACGATTCATCAGGATCACGCAGAATCAAAACTGGAGTCGTAGACAAATTCCACTTTAACCCTCTTAACTTTCCTCACAATGAACATCCAAAGCAAATGACTCACCCTTTGCAAGTCCACCGAAGTAACAGAAACGCTAAATTGGAAAAACCCTCCATAACCTCCGGTAATAACCAACTAATGTCCAAAAAGCTTCTAATCACCTTAACCAACTTCGGAGCTTCTCATTGTAGAACTGCATCTATTTCCGATGAATCCTTAACCATACTCTCATCTGAAATAACATATCCAAGAAAACTAACCTTTTTCAACCTAAATTCTCTCTTGAATAACTTAGCATAACACTTCATCTCTTTTCAACACTTGTAGTTCAAATCTCAAACACTCTACCTGTTCTTCTTCTGAGTTTCATACCAAATCCTAATATCCTCAATCGAAACCACTACAAACTTATCCAATTAAATATGGAAAATACAATTCATCCCCTTCACAAACACTCCAGACGCATTACTAACACCAAATAACATCACTGTACTTTGTAATTCCCAACCAAAATCCAAAAGATATAAATTCTTAAAACTTTTGCAAAACTTTCCACTGGGTAACTGGTTACTCCCATACAAGCTTAACCGAGTAAATAACAGCCTATCCCGATGATAACAAACATAACCAGTCACATCAAATCGACCCAAGCCTCATCTCACACAAATTCACCACTCTTATCAAACATTCCAACCAATTGTGATTTCCCTCAAACTCGACCAAACCATTCCAGTCATCTGTTCATGAAAGTGGACACTTGTTCTCAATCGTTACCTTATTCAACTGCCAGTAACCCATACACAATTTCATTCTCTGGACAATCCAAATTCCACAAATCCCAACATGTAGCAACAACCAACCAAAAAGAACTCTTAACTATTACATCCATACCTAAGGGTTCTCTCAAAATTTCCATTAATGCCTTAAAACTCCCAAGACTTCAAACTTCACCAGAACTCTAAGTTTTGCTTTCCATAGTCTCAATACCATTATACACATCCTGCTTGTTATTCCATTCAAACATCATTCCTTTTTGTTACTAACAATACTGGAGCTCTCTAAGACAACACCTTAACGTTCCATCCAAAAACACATCTGAAAACCATGCCTAACTGACGGTCCATCACTGTGACTTCCTGACAATTTCCAGAACACTATTATCACAAACATGACCAACATTTGCGTCTCATTTCCTAGAAGTTCTTCTACTTACTTAGCAGATCCAAACCTCAAATCCTCACCTTCACCCAATTTGAGTTCACACTCTACTTTCTGAGAACAACCATTAATAATACTCAATCATTCTCTCTCAATGACTTCCCAACTTAACCAACATCCCAAAACCTCTAATCCGCCTCACCTTCAGATATAAAAATCTTCGTCGACTCAACAAAACAATCCGTAAGCACTTCCTTAATTCCAAACAATTCATTGTACACACTATCAAAGCCGAAAAGACACGTCTATTCCATCCAACATAATTCCTGTCTGTTATCAACAAGAGATTAAGGGTGATCAGTTCCTCAATTTGTCAATAGACAGCCGACAATCATGATGGGACATAGACCGCCTTTACCACACTATAATAGCATCCCTTGCATCCTGCACAAAACTACCTAAGGTACAAATCCTCAGTTGACATAAACCTTACCTCCGCATTCCCTCCGGAACCGGGAACCACAATGTCCAAAGAGCACTTACAATCTTGCAATTCACAACACACTGAGCCAACGCTCCACATCTGAAGCAACTTGGAGAAGTACCAGCTTCTCCCCCACTTATCTCAATCTCAATCCCGAAGACAAAGGATTAGAAAAACCAGAAAGTACTGACAGTGCTCCACACACATATCACGTACTAAGGGACAACCAACATCGACAGTATTCAACTGTCACACAAACTGACTCAACAACTTGGCCGGACGGACCGACCTGCTCTGATACCACTAATGTAACACCCCATTTCCCATCGCGAATAAATAATACATAAATAAAATCAGAGTAACTAAAATTTTATTGTTCCGATAGAAACAAGGATGTCACATTTAAATAAACAAAACATCATCCCTGCTCATATATTTTTAATACATAGCACAAAATAGAATACCCTCAAAGGGGAAACTTTTTCCAACAAAAGGAAAGGTCAATTATGGAATAAAGCGGAAAGATCCATAACCGACTTGTTTTACAAAATAAATTGTTTGTTAACATCCAAAATACAAACAAGATAATACAAAATAAATCCTACAAATGTATACAAATATAACATAATCGTTCCCCGACTCGCGTGCTACGTATCAGAGCAGACACCAAGACCGACAAACAGATGGAGAACTAATCTTCACAAAAGCCTCCAAGACACAAATCTGCAATTGCCTCATAGAGCAACAAACCACAGCAGAAGGGTGAGAAATAACAACTAAAATCAAGATTGCATAATAATATGCAAACACACATAAAAATCACATACACAGTTATTCTCACCTCATGCATCACATACCAATACATATAGCAAACCACAGATGCATAACATATTTCCGACAATCCGAACACATAGCATATATCAGTTATGCCCACATAATAACATATTCACACAATCAATCCATTCATGAGTTTCCACACATAATGCATCCATTCACAATTCTCACACATAATGAATCCATGATTTATGCAAATGCACAGAGACCGACACAACGACTCTATGCAAATGCCATGCGGTACCGACTTTCAACATTTCATGTCTCATCACCAGTTCACTCAGGAACTATTGGAACCATCGCTCGTTACTGAGGGTCGCTCAAGTAACACCCCGTCGGGCATACGATGTTCACCTGTCGCTTTAGGTCTCCACATGAGCACACGACGTTATGGATTGCTTTAGGTCTCCACATGAGCACACAATCCGATCGCTTTAGGTCCCCTCATGGGCACACGATCGTCTATAACCATCGCTTTAGGTCCTCACATAGGCACACGATGTTATAGCGGATTCCCTCTGGAACCAAACCGTCACTCAGGACGTCACAACAATGCATATCATGATGCTTGGCATACAAATGACTCATGACAATCCAAGGTATACATATATGCAACCATGTGAACCATTTCAACATCAATAATCATGCATTGAAAATCAATTCAAACAATGCATTCATCATTAACCACAAATCACAACAACAAGCATATTATCATATGCATTCACACCAATTCACATCAATTACACCAAACGGCAACGAGCATCGCTTTACCACCCAAACGGCAACGAACTCTTTCACAATTAACATGCATTTACATTTAATTTAAACAATGCATTTATTTGCCAAAAGTCCACAATTCACAATAATTTCCACAATATAGGATTCACGCCATAAGGCTACCCACAACACATCATATAACAGTACACACAAGCTATACGTTATATAACAAAAGCATATTGCACGATAACACCTCAATCGCACGCATTCACGACGGTAAAAATTAACACAACAATACGGTTTCAATTTTCTGCTATAATTGAACCATATACAGACCTCAAAACTATTTTTTCTAGAAAGAACATCTCGTTAGCTTTCCAACGCTTCGAACGGGGGTCAAAACCGACTTACGGTTCAAGAGTTATGAATTTTTGAAGTTTTGCCAAAAACCAGAAAATTCCCTGCGGGCTGCTACGGGTTTGAGCAATTTTGTCCGAAAATCCGACCGATTCAATTATGTTTTTCGAAACAAACACATACTCATTCATACCAAACATATAGTAGTGATTTGGAACCATCAAACGTGAATTCTACGACTTTCGATTTCAATCCGAATCTTAAACCCTCAAATCTCCAAAAATGCAAAAACTTACAAAATCAACCAAATTCGATAAAACAAGCATACTCGATCACGATCTAACATTACTCGACACAACTACGCAATTTATTCTGACTTTCGTCCGTGAAAACATCGATTTCTATTCATTTCTACCATTTTCAACATAGAAATGAAAACTATGAAAAACAAGCAAACATTCCAAGAAAACATAAACATATACATACACAATCGAAATATAATTGAAACTTCTCACCGTTACCCGATTATTCGCGCTTTAAACGGATGAATTTCTCGATTTTTCCACTTTTCCTCTTCCCCCTTTTCTTTCCTCTCTTTTCTCTTCTCTTCTCTTTCTCTTCTTTCTTTTTCTTTTCCTTACTATCTTTTCTCTCTTTTCTTTCTACTTTTCTATTTTTATAACAAATCAAAATATCTAACCCCAAAAAGACCAAAATACCCCTCAGCTTAAATATCTCCCAAACGCTCTCAAAATGCGATAAAACAGAAACATACCGATGAAATATATTTCGGGAAATAAAAGTTGAAAAGAAATTATAATTTATTGCAAATATTTTACCTATCAGAGAAATTATCCAATTAACAGGTAAAACTCATTTAATTTACACAATTCAAAAAAAGGCCAAAAACTCACTAACTTCCACCAGTGGAACTCAAGTGCAAAACGTGACATAACCAAAAATAACACTAACTTCCACCAGTGGATGTTAGTTCAAAATGTGACATAACCAAAAATAACACTAACTTCCACCAGTGGATGTTAGTTCAAAATGTGACACATTTATGCCACAAAACTCTCAATGCCCAAACATGATGCATTAACATGAAACACAATAAATCACACAATTCACAAAATTTCACATAAATGGAATAATTAAATACGGTTAAATAAATCGGGGCGTTACAGATGACATGAGGGATGGAAATCCTCGAGAGATCAAGGTGAAAGGTATTTAAATATAGCAAACCGAAAATTTTTCCCTTAGATGGAATGCAGATATGCCATGAACTTCTAGTATGATGATAATGCTAGAAAGGTAAATGCTAAAATGCAGAGGGAGACAAAAGCAGATAGGGACAAAGTCCACACAATGAGCAAACACTCACTGGGGAAGACAACAACACTGGGGAAGACAACAACACTGGGGAACAGAAATAAAACTGGAGCAAATATAAGGTGATGAAGCAACTGGTTCATGCGTGACCGAATGACACTGGGGAAATAGAAGATACTCTTACTGGGCATAGAGCCAGAAAGAAGACACGATCTCCACTGGGGATCAATTTGAAATGAAAGGGTAGACATCAGCAAAAGATTTTCTGGGATTTTCTCGTACTGAAGAGTTCAAACGGGATCTTCGAGAAAAGCCAAAAGAGAAAGACACATCCGAAAAAACGTAAGATGGTAAAAGAAACCAGACATCCAATAATGGCTTTGAATGAAAAATACAAATCACAATATCTAATAATGGCTTTAGATGAGAGTGAACAAAGACTCGATCTGGTAAAATATCAGAAAGAGTGACACATCCAGAAAGGCATCGGATGGTAGAGAAACCGGACATCCAACAATGGCTTTGAATGAAAGGTATAGATCACAATATCTAATAACGGCTTTAGATAAAAGTGAACAAAGACTCTATCTGAAAAACATCAGAAAGAGAGACACATCTGGAAAGGCATCGGATGGTAGAGAAACCAGACATCCAATAATGGCTTTGAATGAAAGGTATAGATCACAATATCTAATAACGGCTTTAGATAAAAGTGAACAAAGACTCAATCTGAAAAACATCAGAAAGAGAGACACATCCGGAAAGGCATCGGATGGTAGAGAAACCAGACATCCAATAACGGCTTTGAATGAAAGGTACAAATCACAATATCTAATAACAACTTTAGATAAAGTGAACAAAGACTCGATCTGGTAAAATATCAGAAGGAGAGACACATCTGGATAGGCATCGGATGGTAGAGAAACCAGACATCCAATAACGGCTTTGAATGAAAGGTACAAATCACAATATCTAATAACGGCTTTAGATAAAGTGAACAAAGACTCGATCTGGTAAAATATCAGAAGGAGAGACACATCCGGATAGGCATCGGATGGTAGAGAAACCGGACATCCAATAACGGCTTTGAATGAAAGGTATAGATCACAATATCTAATAACGGCTTTAGATAAAGTGAACAAGGAAGACTATATGGCGTTGAATAAAAGGACACCAGGCATTCAATAATGGCTTTGAACGGAAGGTATAGATCACAATATCTAATAACGGCTTTAGATAAAGTGAACAAGGAAGACTATATGGCGTTGAATAAAAGGACACCAGGCATTCAATAATGGCTTTGAACGGAAGGTACAAATCATAATAGTTGAGAATGGCATCGAATTATAGCGAGAAAGACATCCAGGAATGGCACCGAATGCAAAGGAGAAAACTCATCCAGGAATGGCACTGAATGGACAAATAAGACTTTCAGGAATGGCACTGAATGAAAAGGACAGGTAACGTTTGGTAAGGTAAGACGTGGACAACGACACGACCTCAGGAGAAATGCAAATGAGGATGAAACACTCATGCTATGCATATGTATATGAATTATGCAGACGATATATGATCAAATGCAAATGCAGATGCTGACGACATGGCTCGACTCTTTTGTGGAGAAGACAAAACTGGAAGACTGATTCCTCCACACGGAGATCACTGCCATTCCGCTTGGGACTAGAGATGCAACTGCTGAACACATCATTGCCACACTAGTAAACTATATCCAAATTGATGATCCTCGTAGGAAGGATGAAGAGCTACTTGGGGATTCTTCAGGTAAACTCCCCCAGATTAGTTGACTATTGTAGATGAGCTGATCATTGCTTCAGCTTGATTGATTCTGGAAATAACCGTTTCATGGTGCTCTTGGGAAACTTGCCCCAGTCTAAGTCTTGAAAGATGATTATTTTACTGTACACTGAGAAAGCTTGCCCCAGCCTGAGCCTTGCAAAATCTTCTGTATAAACCAATTCTAAGAAGTCGCCATTAAACCACAAATCTTGAACTGATTCTCAACATGATATGGAAGGAACTTGCCCCTGATTGGATCATCGACCAAGTTTCTTATTTGTTTGAAAATTCCTTGAGAAGAAAAGTTAGTTTGCAAACAAAAGTATTTGTACAAACATGGTAAATGCAGAGTTCATGCAACTTTTGAAATCAAAATCATTTTGAAAAAAAAACGAAGTATATGAGTCACTGGTCTGAACACGGCGGTTCAAGACATTCAAAGAAAAAAGGTATGATGTTAGAATAGATGATCCGGAAAGATCTTTTGGAGTCATTTTACGCAGCCTCGCTGTAGTATGCTTTCAAAATAACCTTGCTTCAGTTAGGTCTTTTGAGGGTTATAACGTGGCCTGGTTCACGGTTTGAGAACACAAAGGATAAAAGCTCAAAGTTTATTTGTGACCCACCCAATCTACGTGATGAACTCCAGTTCTACGCTCAGCTAACTCAAACTATGCACTCAAGTTCCCGTAGGTTAGGAATTGCACTGATGATAGTAATGATGATGGTTCAAAATTCAATGGACTTGAGATGGCGATCACTGCTTCCTTACAACTTTTGGTTGTCATACAAGCTTGTTCTTTCTTCTTTTCTTTTCTCTTTTTTTTTGTCTTTTTTTTTTTAGTGACTGCCTGGCTTAAGGATTACAGTGAATCATCATTGGCGTTTGACTTGAAAGACATCTTCGACACTTGCTTGTTGTGTGCGAAGGAAAACTGTGAACTTTTGTTAAAAGGCGTCTTGCATGAAACTATTGCACAATCAAGTTAACTGAGAACTACCCTGCCCCAGGTTGAGATTGCGGGTTTTTTATTTGTAAAGAAAAGAAACTCCTACTTCAAGGCTTAAAGGGGTTAAAGAGGGGTTATCTTCCTTATGTCTCCGGTGTTTGGGATTGAAACAATGCCTTACATCGTCAGCAAAGTTTTGATTTAAAAGCATACCAACAACAATTATGAGTATAACGTTTTCATCATCCTCCCTCCAATCTTTGCACAATAAAAAAGAAAGTGGACAAGAGAATTTTTCTTGAAAGAGAAAGCATTAAGAAGTAAATAGAAAACACAAATGAATTGAATCAAAAAGTTGCAAATACTTATTTCACTAACATGAAAGTACAAACATAATTTGGAAGCAAACAGCTAGTACAAAACAAAGGAAAATGCAAACAATAAGAAACAAGGTCTAATGACTATTCAACTACAAGTATGAGTTATCCTGTCTTTGAAAAGTAGCTGAGCTGAAGTCGACTGAAGCTTCACTTGCCCTGACAGAGGGTTGCTCTTGACATTCTGCATCTGTTGTTAGCTCTAGTCCTGTATCGATGTTGAGGAATCAGCTTGACGACTCACAGATGACACAGGAAGATTGAGACAGCTGGAGATGAGTAACTGGACAGATAGACGTATGCTATGAATCATGCAAAGATGCAAATGATATGCAACGTCATGCAGCACAGGATGCAAAAAGAAAATGCAATGTAGGGTGATTAGGATCCGAGATAACACGAATAAATCAGAACATCCTATTAGGTAGGTCTCCCTATAACGGATAGTTCTAGATTATCTACCCATAAACCCACTCACAGGATATTTTATAGGTTTTTTATAAGGTTTCAGAGTCACGGACCTTAGTCGTATCAACGTTATGCGACGTGCTAGCCATTTTACAACGAGAGTGACGAAAAGGTCTATTCTGATCGGGGTTTTCATATTGATTGGAGCAAGGAGATGTCCTTGAAGTCCAATATTACGCAACCACCAAAATAACACTGGTTCTAAGTGAGGGACCTAGAGTCATGGACCCTTCATGAATCAACGTCATGCAACATGCTAGCTGTTTTATAACGAGATCTACAAACAGGTCTACTCTAGAGGAGCCTTCATGTTAGTTGCTACAAGGAGCTTTCCCTCGTAGTCTAACACTACTAACTACCAAATCTAAACTTATGTTTTCTCTCTGCTTTTTCCAAAACTCGGGTGTAGAGCTTTATTCAAGATATAAGATACCCAAAGCCCACACATGGATATACAGAGATATATATATGACAAAGCAATAAAGCAAGAGCAATAAAACATATAATCAAAGAAGGAAGAGAAATAAACAAAAGCTAAACACACATATGAAAACCTAACTAAACTAGGCTTGACTCACTTAAGGATGTCTCCTCAGCAGAGTCGCCATCTGTCGTACCTCGAAAAATGAGAACGACCTCGCGAAGCACAAACGCACGCCTGCGGGATGGACTTAACAGAGTCGCCACCGGTCTTTATTTATTCCATAGAGGGAAAGGGAAAATATCGAATAAAACCCTTAAAAGAAAGGATAAGAATATGGTCATCGCAACCATTGTCTGAGTTCGGGAGTCGGTTACGCAAGGGGAAGGTATTAGCACCCCTCACGTCCGTTGTACTCAACGGGAACCATTTAGTTAGGGTCGAATGTATGTTAGCTTAAGGTTTGTTTCTAATCTTCTACTTGAGGAAAGAGAGAGAAATGTTTTTAGGATTTTTAAAAGGGGAGACCTAAGGGCTTTTATTACTAGGGGGCTCGATAAGACTTCACAATCTCATGCCTACGTATCCTCATAGTGCAATGAGGAACTCAGAGCCTTCGTAGTTCGGTGCTACGATGAAAAATGGAAAGGTGGAATCCAAGAAGACATTGGATGAAAAGGAAAAGGAAAAGATAGAAAAAAGAAAAGGTGGCTCGCTAGGATCTCGCAATCCTATGCCTACGTATCCTCAAGATGAACTTGAGAAATCAGAGTGTCCGTAGTTCTGGATACTACGGTAAAAAGCTTGAAAGCAAAGCTTGTCAGGATTGGTTGTTTAGGAGAAGAGATTAATGGATATCTCTTAAGAAAGGATTTGAATGAAGGGTTAAAGGTTGGCGAAGGAGAAGAGATTAATGCCTATCTCTTGTGAAAACTAGTGGTTTAAAAGTGGCTTGAATATGTTTTAAGAATGCAAAAGGGTTATGCCAGAGTGCTAGACTCTAACAGTCCTTTTCATTCAAGATTGATTGAAAAATGCTAATGGATAGTGAACATTGATAATAATTAATGATTCAAGAGTTGCGCCAAGATGCTAGATCTCGACGGCTCTTATTCATCCAAGTTGAAATGAAAAATATTTGATGGACAACAAGCTTTTGATGATAAAAAGCTCAAAAAGGGTTATGTCAAGATGCTAGATCTTAACGGTCCTTATTTGTCCTAATTGATATAAAAGTCGTTTAGCGGACAATGAACGGTTGACGAGAATCAATTGTTTGAAGAGTTGTGTCAAGATGCTAGATCTTGACGGCTCTTATTCGTCTAAGTTGATTAAAGGTATTTTGAGGAGCGAAAGAATGAATGAATGGCTACACCAAAGTGCGAGTCTTTGAGACCACTCGTTCGAGGTTTCCGCTAGAATGCTAGACTCCAACGGTCCTCTTCTTTCGTGTTTTTATGGAAAAAGATTTTGATTACGTACTTGGTTGAGAAAAAGTTTGACATTCAGTTAAGTAACTTTAATTGGATTTAACCTACAACTAAAGTTCAAAACCTATTAAAGTTTTAAATTTAATCTTAATTAACTAAAATTCCAAAAATCTAAAACTTAGTAAAACTGAAATTTAAAATTTCTAAAAAAAACTTAATTAGTTAGTATTAAAAAATCTAAAAGTTAGTAAAAACTAAAATTTAAAATTTCTAAAAAAAACTTAATTAATATTCCAAAAAAAACATTTAAGACCTCTAAAACTTAATTATAATAAAATTCTAAAAAACAATTAATATTTTATATGACTTAATTACAATAAAACTTTATAAAACTTAATTAAAGCTAAGAGTCAAAACAAAAATAGTGGAAAGGGTTAGATAAAGGAAAAGGGCTGAAAGCCCAACCGCCATGAGAACCGGGTCGGGTCGCACCCTTGCTCTAACATCCAAAACCCTATGGAACAAATACGGCAAGAAAAAGAAATACGAAGAGGAAGGAGAACCGCGTCACGTTTCAACCTTACCCCACGATCCCTGCTCGTGCTTTGTGATTCAGATCTTGGTTTCGTCTTCAACCACTCGTGATTCGCTCTTGTTCCAGGTTTGATCCGTTTCTCATCCGGATTCGTATTGGTTCTGTTCTTCTTCTCCTTCTGAATCGGGTAGGGTAGTGACTTAAGGAAGACGGGAGAGGTTCGTTACAGAGGTTTTGCGAAGGCTTTGGTGGTGGTGGCACGAAGAGAAGTTTGTAGACGGAGGGAATGTTGGCGGAGGTTGAGTTTGGTCGGAGAGGGATAAAGGGTTCTGTTTGAGTTGAGAGGTTACAGAGGGAGTTTTGAGTTGAAGGATGTGGGTCGGTGGAGCGAAGGACAAGAGTGGTTGATGGAGTTGAAAGAAGTTATTGTTTTGAAAAAAAAATGAAACCAGTGGCAGTGCGGAGGGCGGTTGGTATGTATGATGGTTGTCGTTGGGAGATTGGTGCAAGGTGGAACGGCTTTAATCGCTAGGTTTGTAGGTTGAATACAGGGAAGAAGAAGGTAGATTGTTAAAGAAGGTTATTTGTGGTGAGGTTGTTGGAACAATGAAGGAGAAATATGAAGTTTCATAGGTTTGTGACGATGAAGAGCAAGCTCTGGGTTGTTGTTCTGAAGGTAATGGTCGAAGAAAAAAATGGGAAAGGTAATCAAGTGAAATCACAGAGTTAAGTTTTTTTCTTCTGCAAATCCACCTTTGAATAGGTCCCTCCCTCTCCTTTAAAAACAAAATTCAAACCTTTAATTTTGATTTCTGAATTTGGCTGTTGATGAATTGTAGCTTTCATTGACAGGTTTGGTACAGACTTTGTCATGGTTTAGGCTTGTATTGGTTTGTGCTGCAGGAGTTTTATGAGTGCAGTGTCTTTGGAGTTTTGTTGCAGAATACAATTTGGTATAAAACATTCAGCAGTGTGTCGTAAGCTTTGGTAGGTAGCAGGGACAGGTTGTCATGAAGCAAGGCATAGCAGAAATCAGATTATGCAGCATGGTTTTGGAGTATATTGATTAAGGATTTTTTTTATTTTTCTAATGGACTCTAATTATTTTGTGAATTTTGGGCTTTATAATTGTAACCTCTTTGTATCTCTTGCAAAACTTAAAGACTAATTAAGTTAATCTAATTTGAATTAAACTCAAGAAATAAAAAATAAAACTATTAAAAATTGCGATGAAAATGAAATTGAACTAAATTAATAAACTTAAACTAATTAAACTAAACTTAGACTAAACCAAAAACGAAATTAAACTAATTTGAACTAAACTAAAAAAAAGCTAGACTAAAATTAACAATTAGGCTAAAGTTTGAAAATGAGCTACATTAAAATAAACTATATTAAAATAAAAAGAAATTGAAATTAAACTGAATAAATCCTAAACAAATTTAAAATGAGAATCTAACCAAAAATACAAAAATAATAAATAATTTAAATCAAAAATGACATGAAGAAGAAAAATGCATGATTAATGAGATGTTTACTAAAAATGCAAAAAAACAGAGACCGACTCAAAATGATATGAAATGATCAGAATCTAAGGGTAAAATTTGGGGTACAACAGACGTTATAGATGATCGTGAGCCTTATACAAAGAGGACCTAAAGCGATCGGATCGTGAGCCTTATACAAACAGGACCTAAAGCGATCCATAAACGTCGTGAGCCTTATACCAAGAGGACCTAAAGCGACGGGGAACATCGTTTTCCCGTCAGGGAGTTACACTAAGTAACAAGAGATGATTCCAATAATTCCTGAGTGAATTAATGATGAGAATGATGGATGGAATGGTACCGCATGCATAGAGTCATTGTGTCGGTCTCTGTGCATTTGCATAAGTCATTAATGGATTGATTATGTGTGGGAATTGTGAATGGAATTGATGAGTTGATATATACATTGGTGATAAATGTGTTGAGCATGATTGATATGCCTTGGTGATGGATGCATTAATTATGAATTGTTTTGTTTGGTATTCGAACTATGGTGTATGTTATGGTGAGAATGTTTTGCGTGCGTATTTCATGTTATTACATAATTGTATGCAACTATATTATAATTGTGTTTCTCACCCTTCTGCTGTTTTGGAATGCTCTATGAGGCATTGCAGATTAGATGCTTGAGGTCTTTTTATGAAGATTATGTCTTCATTCTTTTGTCAGTCGGCTCTGATATGTGGCACCGGGTAGTCGGGGAGATCGTTATGTGATTATGTGTATATATATCTTTTTGGATTGTACATGTATGACTCTGTATATGACAGACAAACTTTTATGATTATATATGAGATTTCAGTTGCAGATTTTCCGCTTTTATTCTGTATCTGAATTGTGGGTGTCAGTTCCTCTGTTTATGTTGCTACCTGATTGTTGCATATCTATATGAGCAGGTTGTTATATTTCGTTACTTTGAAGTGACGGTCCCTTCTATTCCATGAATGTTTTAATTATACTCTGATTATTTGTTATCGCTTTAATTGCTCGGGGTATAGATTGGGGTGTCACACAAACTATCCAGATCACAACTCCAAGTTTCCATACTATTCACTGATTAACACGCAACCCCATGCTATCATCCTTTTCCTTACCAACCATGCTGGACCTCTTCAAGTCGAAACACTAAAGTTTCATCCAAAAACACATCTGAAAACCATGCACAACTGACGGCCCATCACTGTGGCTTCCTGCCAATTTCCAGAACACTATCATCACAAACATGACAAACATCTGATTTTCACTTCCTAAAAGTTCTTCTACTTACTTAGCAGATCCAAACCTCAAATCTTCACCTTCGTCAAACTTTGAGTTTGCCCTCTACTCTCTGAGAACAACCATTAACGATACCCAATCGTTCTCTCTCAATGACTTCCCAACTGGACCAACATACCAAAACCTCTAATCCGTCTCATCTTCCGATATTAGAATCTTCATCGACTCAACAAAACAATCTGTACTCACTGGCTTAGCTCCAAACGATTCACAAAACATACTATCAAAGCTAGAAAGACATGTCTATTCCATCTAACATAATTCCGTCTACTATCAACAAGAGATTAAGGGTGATCAGTTCCTCAATTTGTCGATAGATAGCCGACAATCATGATGGGGCATAGACCATCTTTACCAGACCATAATAGCATTTCTTGCATCTTGTGCACAAAACTACCTAGGGCACAAATCCTTAGTTGACATAAACCTCACCTCCGCATTCCCTCCGGAACCGGGAACAACACTCTCCAAACAACACTTACACTCTTGCAATCCACAACACACAACCGAAGCAACTTGGAGAAGCACCAGCTTCTCCCCCACCTATCTCATTCTAAATCCCGCAGACAAAGGATTAGAAAACTATAAAGTACTGATAGTGTTTCACACACATATTACATACTAAGGAACAAACAACATCGACAGTATTCAACTGTCACACCAACTGACTCAACAACTTGGCCGGACGGACCGACCTGCTCTGATACCACTAATGTAACACCCCAATTCCCATCGCACTAAATAATACATAATTAAATCATAGTGAATAAAAATAAAATTCTTAGACAGAAATAAGGATGCCAGATTTGAGAAAAATACAATCCCTGCTCATAAATTTGATACATAACACAAAATGGCATAAACATAAAAGGGAAACTTTTTCCAACAAAAGGAAAGTTCAATTATGGAATAAAGCGGAAAGATCCATAACTGACTTGTTTTACAAAATAAATTATTTTATAACATCAAAATATTCATACAAAGGTAATACAAAATAGATCCAACAAACGTATACATATATAACAAAAGCGTTCCCCGACTCCCGTGTTACGTATCAGAGTAGACAGACCGACAAAAGGGTGGAGAACTAATCTTCACAAAATCCTCAAAGATACTAGTCTACAATTGCCTCATAGAGCAACAAACCACAGCAGAAGGGTGAGAAATAACAACTAAATCAAGATTGCATAATAATATGAAAACACATATAAATTCACATGCATAATTATTCTCACCACAAGCATCACGTACTAATACATATAGCATGCCACAGATACATAACATATTTCTAAAAATCCAACGACATATCATATATCAATTATACCAACATAATCACATATTCACACATAAGGCATACCAAATTTATAACATATGGAAACACACTGCCACCTCACATATATTCATCTATAGCATACCATAGAGAATTAATACAATCATTGTAATGCACAACATCCCCACAAAACATATCATATGCCTATACATAAAACATATTATCCATAACCAATGCATTTTTCACAGATGCATCTCAAATCACCAATGCTATCACGAGCTCAACACACAATAAATCAATTCACAATTCCCAACACACAATCAATCCATTCATGATTTATGCAAATGCGCAGAGACCGACACAACGAATCTATGCATGCGGTACCAATCCATCCATCATTCTCATCATCATTAATTCACTCAGAATTATTGGAATCATCGCTTGTTACTTAGTGTAACTCCCCGTCGGGCAAACGATGTTCCCCGTCGCTTTAGGTCCTCTTGGTATAAGGCTCACGATGTTTATGGATCACTTTAGGTCCTCTTTGTATAAGGCTCACGATCCGATCGCTTTAGGTCCTCTTTGTATAAGGCTCACGATCTTTTATAACGTCGCTTTAGGTCCTCTTTGTATAAGGCTCACGACCGTTGCAGCAGATTCCCTCTGGAATCGTTTCGTCGCTCACACCCCACAAAGGCACACGACATCACAAGATGCATATCATGATTCTTGGCATACCATGACGCATGACAATTAAATGCATCTTCACAAATCAACAATATGAATTATCTCATCGTCATTATTCTTGCATTGGAAATCAATTCAAACAATGCATTTACTTGCAATAAGGCCACCAAATAACACACATTGAATTTCACATAAACAATGCATTTCATCATAATGCACAAACCACAACAATTAGCATTTTAGCATATACACTCATATCAATTCACATCAAGAATTACTCACCATCAACCACAACAATCCTACAATCATACAATGATACTCACAACACACTGTAAAACACCGACCGCACGCATTTAACGCGATAAAAACTCGACAACCCAACACTTTTACACAACCACGACTTAATTAAATCCTCTACTTCCCTCCAAACCATTTTTAATAGAAAGAATATTTCATTAGCTTTCCAACGCATCCGACCGCGCCTCAAGCGAGTTACGGATCAAAAGTTATGAATTTTAGAAAAAAAATAGTTTTATTTTTGCTCCAGGTCACGCTAAGCGCGCTTCTCACTGCCTGGAGAGGTTGTAAATTCTCCAGACCACGCTAAGCGGGCGGCTGCGCGGCACTGCGATTTTCAGAAAAATAACCCTTCGACAATCCTTCCCAAAACTCACCATTTTCATCTCAAATCAGTCCCAAACAGCATAACAAGTATCAACAAATGTTCATATGCATAGTGTGATCATTCAACACAGTTTATATCAATTTCCGACCGTGAAAACATCGATTTCTATCTAATTGATCACAATTATCAATAAGAAAAAGTTTTGAAACAACCAAAACAATTACAACAAACAACACATATACATACACAAGCAAGATATAATCGAAACTTCTCACCCTTACCCGATTAATCGTGCTTGAAACGGAGCTATGTCGATTTCCACCTCTTTTCCTCTTCTCCATTTCTTTCCTCTCCTTTTCCTTCTTTCTCTCTTTCTTTCCTTTCCCTTTCTTTTCTCTCTTTTTCTCTCAAATCTCTATATATAAAAATATCTAATTTTTCTAAAATATCTAACCCCTCAAAATGACCATTTCACCCCTCAGCTCAAATATCTCGCAAACGCTCTCAAAACGCGATAAAACATAAACAACAATGAAATATATTTCGGGAAATAAAATTTGAATGGAAATTATAATTTATTGCAAATATTTTACCTATCAGGGAAATTAGCCAATTAACTCAATTAGCAGGTAAAATACAATAAATTCACACATTTCACAAAATTCACATAAATGAAATAAATAAATACAATTAAACAAATTGAGGCGTTACATGTAAGACCCAACCCCTCTTAAAAACCAAAATAATTTGGACCTCAGTGTATTGTATAAGTCCCGATACCGTCTAAAAGTTCGGCGTGATCGTCGCCTTTCTAACAAAAATCATTTGGGCCTCTCCTCGAGCTATAAGACCCATCTTTATTCATTTTAAAAATTCTTTGGGCCTCTAATAGCGTGTAAAACCCAATCCCCTTTTAACTAAAACCATTTTGGGCCTCAGACCTTGTATAAGTCCCTCTGCGTTAAAAGAAAAATCTCGGCTCAATCGCCAATTCAAAAACAAATCATCTGGGCCTACCCTCGTGTTGTAAGCCCCATTTCTTTTCTTTTCAAAATCTCTGGGCCTCTAATAGAGTGTAAGACCCATCCCCTTGTACATAAAATCATTTTGGGCCTCACATATTGTATAAGTCCCTCTGTACAATACACTTAGCCAAAACCATTTAGCTTCACATCTTGGGCTTTGAACAAGATACAAACCACCTTTAGCTTCACGTCTTGGGCTTTGAACAAGACACCAAAACACCTCTTTCCTCCCATAGAATAGGAGGAACTACGATCGCTCTGATTTCCCGATTTCGGGAATATTTAGGCATAAGATTGCAAAATCTTAGAGAGCATACTAATCAAAAACCCAAAATCCCGTACCTTCATACATCAATCGAAAAGCATCAGACCTAACATCTTACCAATAGCCTAGACACTATTTTTAAGCTAATAACCCTAAAGAAGAACCCCCTCTTGATAGCATCTATAAACCAACAGTTTTGACTGTTTAATCTCAGTTTGCAAGCAGGGTTAATTGGAGACATCTATTTCCCTTCCTTAATCAGCTTCACAGGATAAAAAATGAATCGAACTGTAGTACCCAAGCGATAGTGATTCGAAACCACAAAAATCGCGCTACATGTTTGAACCAATTTATCATGCTATTATTTCCTGTACCATGAGATAGCAGAGAACATCCAAAATTTGGCCTATTTTGAAATCACTATCGGATTTTGAAATAGAAACATTTTCTGAAAATTCCAAAGGCACCATTGGATTCCTCATGAAATTCTAGGCGGATACACCTAAATTTTGTCCAAATCCATGGAGAAATGAGGAAGTTAGAGCCTTCATGCAAGAGGCACAAAATCAGGCCTTGCCTTGGGCAAGGACCAGGCCATGGCGCCTTGGCCAGGCCTAAAAACAAGGCATCCCATATATATTCATGGGGTGGTTTTGATACATGAATGTATCACCACCCAAGTGGTAGCGCGCATGTGTGTTTGTTTGGCAGGTCGTGGGTTCAACACCCACCTAGACCATTTTGCCATTTCTCATATTTTTTACTATTTTTCATATTTTTTTATGGTTTTTGTTAATTAATTCCAAAATTAATTTCTCTCTCAATTTTAATTATTTTTGATTGGTTATTTTTTTGAAAATTCACAAAAATGTTGAAAATTCCCTTCCTTAATCAGCTTCACAGGATAAAAAATGAATCAAACTGTAGTACCCAAGCGATAGTGATTCGAAACCACAAAAATTGCGCTACATGTTTGAACCAATTTATCATGCTATTATTTCCTGTACCATGAGATAGCAGAGAACATGCAAAATTTGGCCTATTTTGAAATCACTATCGGATTTTGAAATAGAAACATTTTCTGAAAATTCCAAGGGCACCATTGGATTCCTCATGAAATTCTAGGTCAGATGCACCTAAATTTTGTCTCAATCCATGGAGAAATGAGAAATTAGAGGCTTCATGCAAATTGCTAAGACTATGCCTTGCCTTGGGCAAGGGCCAGGCATGGCGCCTTGGCCAGACCTAGAAACTTGGCACCCCATATATGTTCATGGGGTGGTTTTGATACACGTATGTATCACCACCCCAGTGGTAGCGCGCATGTGTGTTTGGCTTGATGGTCGTGGGTTCAACACCCACCCAGACCATTTTATCATGTTGCCATATTTTGCTATTTTTCATTTTTTATGGTTTTTGTTTAATTAATTCCAAAATTAATTTCTCCTTCAATTTTAATTATTTTTTATTGGTTCTTTTTGAGAAAATTCCCAAAAATGTTAAAATATTTTATTCCATAAAAAGTTCACAAAATATTATTTATTTCATATATTTAGTATTTTTGTAAAGAATTATGTTTTATTTGTTGTTTTAACACTTAAAATATTTCTTTCTCTTGATTTTGCAAATTCAAATAATTTTCAAATCATTCTATGAATGAAACATGATTTTTCAAACATTAATCCAAGATCACAACTTTTTTTTCACACATGTTTGATAATTTTGATCATTTTAATTGAATTTTTATTCAATTAAAATACATTTGAAAATCAAATTAGGGTTTTGAATATTCCCACCCTCACAAATCTTTTTCAAAACACTCATGGGCCTCTAATAGAGTGTAAGACCCATTCCTTGTACATGAAAACCTTTTTGGGCCTCAGTAATTAAATAAGTCCCACTGCAATTTCAGAAAATCTCGGCGCGATCGCCATTTCAAAATAAAAATATCTGGGCCTACCCTTGTGTTGTAAGTCCCATTTCTTTTCTTTTTCAAACCTTTGGGCCTCTCTTTGAGTTATAAGACCCATCCCTTTGTACATAAAACCTAATTTTGGCCTCAGTCATCGTATAAGTCCCGATATAATTTTCAGATCAACGGTACGATCTCTGTTTTTCATCTGGGCCTCTCCTTGAGTATAAGCCCCAATCTTTTCAAAAAAAACCTTCCGTTTTAATTTAGGTTCAAACTCATAGTTGTTATCAAAACTTTCTTTAATTTCTTGAACAACTAACCATACAGCTGTTACAATGGAAGCTTGCTTGCCTGTAAGTTTTATCAGCTTTCTTTTACATACTTGTATATATATATATATATTTGTTTGTGCTGGAAGCTTGCTCACCTGTAAGTCCTCCTACCCACTTTTTACATACAATATATATTTCATCTGTATATATATGCCTGTATATTATATTTGCTTAGAGTTTTCCCCAACAATTAGGTCTAGAACTAGATAAAGCCAGTGTTCACTCTTTCAACAATCAAAACTAGTTCCCCTTAGGAATTCCAGATACAGTCTTGCCTCCTCTTGGGCTTATATAATATGGAACAAAGAGAAAGGCATTATTCCCGGTGAAACTTTTCTCAGACTGTCACAATTAGAAATTGTTAAAGAAATTCATTTCCTCCAGAGAGGATTAATTCCCGGTGAAGCCTCTCTTGAATTTGTTCAAACCCTAGAACTGTTCCCTAAAGAAAAGATTATTCCCGGTGAAACTTTTCTTGAACTCTTCTTAAGTTTGGAATCAGAGGCTTCCTAAAAGCATCCCAGCCTCCTCTTGGGATTTGTTCAAGGACCCTCCGGTTTCTTAGAAGTTCTTATGCCTTCTCTTGGGATTAATACAAGGACCCTGAAGACCTCTTAAAGGTATAGGACATAACTTAGTCATCCTTTGCTTGAGCAGTCTTTCTAAAGAGTCAAAACCTTGAACAGTTTAGGGTTGATTCTCATCCCTTAAACCACCAGCCTCCTCCTGGGCATCATACAAAGATAAACTCTTCCATACTAGTAGACTTAGACAGTCTAATCCCCTCTTGGATCTCAAAGACATTCTCAAATTCCCTACAAACATAGGAAAAAACCCTGGTCATTTAATCAATCTCCGGTAGAGTTGAAATCTCTATAGGTTTTCAAAACTCAATCTTTAAACTCTCACTTTAAATTTCCCCAGCCAGGGTCAGCTTATCATCAGTATAACACCAAACCTTTATCAGAACCTCAAGGCATCTGATACCTCAACTCTTCTGTAACCCTCAGCAAGAGTTAATCCCCCAACTTGGACTTGCCTCTGGATCTCAATAATCCTCAGCAGAAGCCAGCCTCCTTTTAGGCTTTGTATAATGATTTTCCTCAGCAGAATTAGCCCCAACAACACCTTTTTGTTGAGTCTATCTTCTTTCTTAAAACACTTTCTTGTTGAGTTAACCCTTTTCAGCCTCAATCTTGGGCTTTGTACAAGACAAACAAAGCACTCTCTTATTGAGTCAATCACCTTTCCACACTCTCTTGTTGAGTCAATTGTACAAAACATAAACACTCTCTTGTTGAGTCATTCTTTTTAGCCTCAATCTTGGGCTTTATACAAGACATATATAAACTTTCTCCAACAAAGTCAAAATCTTCATAACCTCCTCTTAAGCTTGGGATAAATATCTTCCCCAACAAAGTCAATTCCTCCCAGCCTTCTTTTAGGCTTTGAGAAACAATATCCCTAAGCGGAGTTGATCCTTTTTTCAACCTCAATCTTGGGCTTTGTACAAGACACCCATAAATATCCTCTCACTAGTAGAGTCAACATCGTTCAGTCTAAATCTTGGGCTTTGTACAAGACACCGTATAAATCTCTCCAGTTGAGTCAATCTTCTTTTACCCTCAATCTTGGGCTTTGTACAAGACAGATAAAATCTCTCACCCATAGCGTCAGTTTCCCCTTTTAGCCTCAATCTTGGGCTTTGTACAAGTCAGGCAAACTATTTCCCCGGAAAAGTCAACTTTTAGCCTCCTCTTAGGCTTTGTATAATGATATCCCCAAAAGAGTCAGTCTCTTTTTAGCCTTAATCTTGGGCTTTGTACAAGACAGATAAATACTCTCTGGTTGAGTCAGTCTTTTCTAGCCTCCTCTTAGGCTTTGTATAAGGACTTCCCCAGTGGAGTCAATCAATATCTTAGCTTCAACCTTGGGCTTTGATCAAGGCACACAAAAATCAACATCCCCTCAGAGGAAATCAAAATCTCTCTGTAGGAAGACATTTCTCTGTGTTATCACACATTAAAACAGACATTCAAAACAAACCCTAATCCCAGATAACTGCTGTAAGTGGAACACTTGTTGATTCAAATATCCAAGTTGTCGTCCATCTCTTATCCTGGAAAACTTCCTCTTTCATCTAATTATTGTAAGTGGCAAGCCTCTGGATTATTTACATCCATGCCACTGTCCCTCTCTTAGCATGAAAGACTCCTTAGGAAAAATGGCATTGCTCAACACTGAGTTAAAGTTTCCTCCTTTAGGAAAAATCCCCTATAAAGGAAATTATGGCATTACTGGATTCTCACATCCCAGTTAAAGTAATCCTCCTTTATAATAAGTCTCCCAACAGTTGTGATAAACGCACGAGATGTCTCCCTTTAGAGATGACAAATTCTCTCTCAGTCAAACCTTTTAGCTTCAATCTTGGGCTTTGAACAAGACACAAATACTCAACTTTTTAGCTTCAATCTTGAGCTTTGAACAAGACACCAAAACATCATCTTTTTCCTCCCATAGAATAGGAGGAACTACGATTGCTCTGATTTCCCTGTTTCTTTAAACGGGAATACGTAGGCATAAGATTACGAAATCTTAGCGAGCATACCAATCAAAAACTCTAGGTCCAGTACCTTCACATACCAATCAAAAACTAAGGTCCAGTACCTCACCAAAATCATAAAAAACATACTCTCTCTCAAACATCCCCAAAGAAGAAACTTTCCCATTTACAGAATAAACACCATCAAGTACAAAGTAAAACCTAATGCTAACAACCTGTGGATAACCACATATAGGATGGGTAATTGACGACTCCCCATTTTATAACCTGACCCCGAACTCCCCAAATCTCTTAGCGTTTGTTCAGTTAAACACTCGCGTGCAAGGTTAGTTTTAGATAGCTTCACTTTCCCTTCCAGCTTCACGGGATAAATAAGAAATCAGAAAGTAGCACCCCACTCCTACCATTGCAGTGAGGAGAAACGCATGGTGATAAGGTGGTCGCGTCACTGACAAAAATAGCACTCTACAGAAAAATGGCGACTCTGCTGGGGAGTCTCATTAGGATCTATCTTACCTTAGTCATCATTCGTCCCCATTTTCCAACAGGAAAATGGCGACTCTGCTGGGGAGTGCCATTAGAATCTGTCTTACCTTAGTCATCATTCGTCACCATTTTCCAACAGTAAAATGGCGACTCTGCTGGGGAGTCTCATTAGGATATGTCTTACCTTAGTCATCATTTGTCCGCATTTTCCAACAGGAAAATGGTGACTCTGCTAGGGAGTCTCATTAGGATCTGTCTTACCTTAGTCATCATTCGTCCCCATTTTCCAACAGTAAAATGGTGACTCTGCTGGGGGCCAAATTAAGACTAGAATTCCTAAGAGGTCTAGGATGTTAGTTTTAGGAATTATATATATATATATATATATATATATATATATATATATATATATATATATATATTGCTTTTCCTACTTAATATCCGTGTTTATTTTTCTGTCAATGGGAATACGAGTGATGTCGCATGTGGAAAGTATGAGAGAACCCTAAGATAGGTGATGGCATAGACGGGTGGTCTTAAAGGAAGTGATTCCCAAATAAGCGATCTTGGTAGACCATCAAATCAATGGAGGTACCCTTTGCGGATTCAATGTTGAACGACTTTGTCGTGAAAGCAGATTGTCCCAATGTGGTATCCGTGAAACTGAGGATTTAGTAGACATTAACCATGTTGCCATTTGGTAGTGCGGTAGCTATCAAAAATAGTTGTAACGCGATACTGCACTCAATTGAGATTACCCTAGGATGCTACAACTCGCTCGGATGAACCAGCTTGCTGTTGATATCCCTAGGGGGGTCATTGATTTTGGGAACTTTTAACTCGTTCTACAGGTACAAAAATTCACCAGAATACAACCTTTGGGGATGGGTAGAGCTATGACTCCATGCTCGTGACGTTGAACCCTTGAACCCATGTTTTTTCAATGTTTTTATGTGCTGCATTCATGCATTCATCTAAAAAACTCTTAAACAAAGAAAAAATCTTCTTTTCCCTTCTCTCTTTTTTCAAATTAAACTAAAATAATGATTGCAAATATCAGAGAGAAAGATTGCGTTATGGATTTCGGTAGATGGAAGACGCACAAGTACACCTTCAAGGCTCCAAAACTAGAGGATTTAAGGGGGTTGGCAAGGATGATCACCAACCCTGATGCTTTCAGAGCTAAGTACGGAGGGCTGCTGTCTATGTTAAGGGTCCATGTAGTTGAAGGAATCTTGTCTACGCTGATTCAGTTCTACGATCCGATTTATCACTGTTTCACATTCCCGGATTATCAACTAGCACCGACGCTAGAAGAGTACTCTCACCTGACTGATTTACCCATTAATTACCAAGCTCCCTTTTCTGGACTGGAAGAAATTCCAAAGGATTAAACCATTGCAAGAGCAATCTATTTGGACGAGTCAGAAGTCAGGACTCACATGACAACTAAGGAAGGAGTCCAAGGTTTACCGGCCAAGTTTTTGGTAGAGAAAGCCCTATACTTTGCTATTACAGGAAACGTTACTGCTTTCGAAGATATCTTTGTTCTACTCACATACGGGTTGTTCGTTTTTCCCAACATTGATAAATTCGTGGATACTAATGCCATTAAGATGTTTTTTATCAGAAACCCCGTACCAACCTTGCTCGCAGATTCTTATCATTCTGTACACTTAAGGAATTTGTACAGCGGAGGAATGATCACATGCTGTGTACCCCTGCTTTACAAGTGGTTCATTTCCCATTTACCCAAGTCTGCTGCCTTTTGGGATCATAAGAGTACTCTACGTTGGTCACAGAGAATCATGTCTCTTACCAACTCTGACATAGATTGGTACGATCGGATCTACAATGGGATAAGGATCATCGACAAATATGGGAACTTCCCTAATGTACCCCTCGTAGGAACTAAAGGAGGAATTAACTATCATCCAATTTTAGTTCGCCGTCAACTCAGATACCCGATGAGGCATATCCTGCATTATGTTCATCTGGAAGGTCTTTTCTTCAAGGAAGGAGAAAAGGATTGGGCACTAAAGAAAGAAATAGTGCATGCCTGGCAACATATTCACAGGAAAGGAAGATAGCCTCTAGGAAGACCGGATTGTATCTCCGTGGAACCTTATCTCAACTAGGTACAAACTAGAGCCCTCAAGCCGAGGATGTCTTACCCTCATCAAGAAGTTCTTCCGTTAAAGGAATCTGTCCTTTATTTTATGTCGGATACTGAAAAACTCCAGGTTGCTCTGAACAAATTTCAACGGGAAAAGAACTCTTGGAAGAACAAATACCGCATTCTCAATGTAGAGTGTACCAAAATTCAGGAACTGATAAAAGATAAGGATGCTCTGATTAAGATACTAGAACATCATGTTGTAGAAAATCAAGAAGACCAAAGAAACTTGCTCGCTCATTTCACTTGGCAAAGGACTGACAACCCGACAACGGCTGAAGAGCCCCGGTCAAAGAAAAGGAAAATACTAGAACCAGCATCTGAGTTCTCCTTAGAGAGGACTCAGGATCCATAAACTTAGACATTTCCTTTTACAACACTTTGTAAAATACTGTATTTCCCTTTCTGCAATCTTTCAAATTCAATAAAACAGGGTCTCCCAACTGTATGATATTTGCAATCTATTTGTTGATGTTTCTTTTTTATTAAAGCAAAAACAAAAAAAATAATATATATCGTTGCATATCATTCATCATTCTCACATAACGCATTCTTCTTACCTTCGAATCTCACGTATACGTCACGATTCTAGAGTCAAACTGTCTCATTCGTACAATACTCAGGTCAATCGACAAAAGAAAATGGACGATCTCGAGGAAGAGAACAGAGAGCTGAGAGAAGAAATTGACGCTCTGAAGGAAGATTTGAAAAAACTTCACAGTGACATGTAATCCCTGGCAACAGCTCAGAGACAACAATAAATGACTGTGATCTCGGAGATCACATCTATAACCATAGTGGAGACGTATGATCCTCGGTACAACATGCCTAAAGATTATCCCTGGGGCATGCCTATCAATTTTGTCCCTGAAGGATACATCCCACCGGTCACTGAAGACCCAGAAACTGCAGCAGGAACCGCTGGGCTTGAAGGTTACAAACTTCAGGAAAGCGAAGATGCAAGAGTCATGACAGCAATTCCTGAAGGTTACAAACTTTGGGACAGGGAAGCACCAAGAGTCACTGCCGTAATGACTGTACCACAACCCGTGGTTCACACTGTCCCGGAAGGACAGGTTCCACAAGTAATCTCTGGTGCAAACGAAAATACATACGAAAGAATGAATGAGTTCCAGGAACAGTTCCTGGAAATGCAGAAGGAACTGCACGCCATTCGCGATCAGGATTTATTCGGAAAGGATGCCGCAGATCTTTGTCTGGTCCCTAACGTGAAAATACCGCACAAATTCAAGGTGCCTGTCTTTGAAAAATACAAGGGCAACTCTTTTCCACAAAGTCATTTGGTGATGTACGCTCGAAAGATGTCAACTCAGACAGAAAATCAGCAGCTACTGATCCATTATTTTCAAGACAGTTTAACCGGTGTGTAGCTCGGTTTTTGTGGTTTCAAATCACTATCGCTTTGGGTGCTACATTTCGATTCATTTTTTATCTTGTGAAGCTGATTAAGGAAGGGAAATAAATGTCTCCAATAAACCCTGCTTGCATACTGAGTTTAAACAGATGACTGTTGGTTTACAGATGCTATTAAGATAGTGGGTCTCTCTTAGGTTATTTTGTTAAGAATAGAATGCCTTGACTGTTCATGAGGTTTTTGGGTAGATACTAGACCTGACTTTTTTCAATTGATGTATGAAGGTACTGGACCTAGAGTTTTGGGTTAGTGTGCTCGCTAAGATTTTGGCAATCTTATGCCTACGTATTCCCGTTTAAACGAAATAGGGAAATCAGAGCAATCATAGTTCCTCCTATTCTAAGGGAGGAAAAAGATGTTTTGGTGTCTTGTTCAAAGCCCAAGACAGAGGCTAAAAGTTTTGAATGAGAGAGAATTTGTCATCTCTAAAGGGAAATTGTTGATTTTTGTGTGCCTTGATCGAAGCCCAAGGTTGAAGCTAGGAGGTTGATTGACTCCACTAGAGAAGTCCTTATACAAAACCTAAGAGGAGGCTAGGAGACTGACTCAACAAGAGAGTGTTTATATATGTGTGTCTTGTATGAGGCCCAAGATTGAGGCAAAAAAAGGAGACTGGCTCTTTGGGGATATCATTATACAAAGCCTAAGAGGAGGCTAAAAATTTGACTTTTATGGGGAAAATGTTCTTTCTGTCTTGTACAAAGCCCAAGATTGAGGTTAAAAGGGATTTTGACTCCGCCGGGGAGTTTTGTATGTGTCTTGTACAAAGCCCAAGATAGAGGCTAAAATTTAATCGACTCCGGTGAGGATATTTAAGTGTCTTGTACAAAGCCCAAGACGGAGGCTAAATGGATTTGACTCAGTGGGAGAGTGTTATATATCTTGTACAAAGCCCAAGATGGATGTGGAAAAGAGTTTGACTCGGCCTGGGAGTTTATTCCTCGAAGTCTAGTGAAAGCTCGGAGGAATTGACTTCGTTGGGGAAATGTTTGTCCCAAGCTTATGAAGGTTTATATCCCGTACAAAGCCCGAGATAGAGGCTGAACAAACTGGAGAAATCATTCTACACAGCTTAAGAGGAGGCTAACTCCTACTAGGGGAAATCTTTATACAAAGCATAAGAGAAGGCTTATTGACTCAACAAGAGAGTGTTTTGTTTTTATTTGTCTCATACAAAGCCCGAGATTGAGGCTAAAGGATTGACTCAACAAGAGAGCACTGAAAGGTGATTGACTCAACAAGAGAGTTTGAGACGGTGATTGACTCAACAAGAGAGTTTGAAAAGGTGATGGACTCCACAAGAGAGTCTGAAAAGTAATTGACCGACTCAACAAGAGAGTCTAAAAAGGATAGCTCCGCTGGGGAGAATCATTGTACAAAGCCCAAGAGGAGGCCGACTATGCTGAGGAAAGGGGTCCTTATACGAAGCCTAAGAGGAGGCTAACTTCTGTAGGGGATTCTTGAGATCCCGAGGCAGGTCCAAAATGGAGAATCAACTCTTGCAGGGGGATGCAGAAGAATTGATAGATCAGAAACCTAGAGGTTTTGATTTTAGAGAGTGTTAGCCTGACCCTAGTTGGGGATTTTCGGGAGAACGACAGGGTTTTAGAACCCGCAAGTTTTGACTCTTGCTTGAAATTTATCCAGAATCCGGGGTTTCTCCTATGTTTTGGAGGGAACTTGAGAATGTCTTTGAGACTCAAGGGGGTTTAGACTGTCCAAGTCTAGGAGTAGAGTTTTATATTTTGTATGATGCCTAAGAGGAGGCCGACTCTTTTAAGGGATGAGTATCAACCCTAAAATTGACCTGAGGGTTTTTTGGTGACTCCTTTTAGAAAGACAGCTCTAACGAGGGATGACTAGGTTCTGTCCTATACCTGTAAGAGTTCTTCAGGGTCCTTGTATTAAGCCCAAGAGAAGGCATGAGAACTTCTAAGAAGCCGAAGAGTCGTTGTACAACGCCCAAGAGGAGGCGAGGATGCTTTTAGGAAGCCTGTGGGTCCCCAAACCAAGAGAAGTTCAAGAAATGCAATTCATAGAGAAGAGATCATTCCAGGAAAGTTTGAAGGTTTGGAAGAAACTCAAGAGATGTTATTCACGGAGAATAAATCAACTCTAGGGAGTATAATTTCTTTGACAATTTCTAGGGGTGACAGTCTGAGAAAAGGTTCACCGAGAATGCTGCCTTTCTCTTTGTTCCATATTGTTTAATCCCAAGAGGAGGGAAGACTGTATCTGGTAATCCTATGGGGATCTAGTTTTGTTTGTTTTAAAGAGTGACCAACAGGGCTTTACCTAGTTCTAGACCTAGTTACTGGGGAAAACTATAAATAACTATACTAGTATATACACAGTTGATATATGACAAGTATGTAAAAGGATGTGAAAGAAGACTTACAGTGAAGCAGCCCCACAATACAGTTATATATATGAAAGCAGTAAATGAAAGCGGATAAACACTTACCCGTTGTAGAGCTTCCATGCTGTTTTGTTAGTTGTTCAACAAAGAAATTAAAGAAAGTTTTGATAACAACTGTATATTTGAATTCAAAATCGAAGGAGAAAGTGCTTTGAAAAGATTGTTGGGGCTTACAACTCAAGGAGAGGCCCAAGGTTTTAACAGTGATCGCACCGCTATTTTGAAAATGTACAGAGGGACTTATACAATAAGTGAGGCCCACAGTTGTTTATATACAAATAGGGGGTTGGGTCTTACACTCTATTAGAGGCCCGAAGTGTTTTTTAAGAAAGGGAATGGGACTTATAGCTCAAGGAGAAGCCCAGATGATTTTTGTTTTTTTCAAGGCGACGATCGCGCCGTGATTTTGAAAATACAGTGGGACTTATACAATGTCTGAGGCCCAAAAGGTTTTGTATTTTCAAAGGGGTTGGGTCTTACACTCTCTCAAGAGGCCCAAGGTTTGTTTTTGTACAAGTGGTGGGGCTTACAACTCAAGGAGAGGCCCATGGTGGACAGTGATCGCACCGTCGTTTTGAAAACACAGTGGGTCTTATACAATGAATGAGGCCCAAATTATTTTGATTTTTCAAAAGGGGTTGGTCTTACACTCTATTTGAGTCCCATGAGTGTTTGAAAAAGATTGATGGGGGTTGAAAATCAAAGAAACCCTAATTTTACAAGATGATTTAAATAAACTACTTGTGATTTTTTTTAAGGTTTGAAAAATGAGGTTTTAATCACAAGATGATTTATAACTCATTTGGTTTTGATTTTCAAGATAAATATTCACATTTAAAATGTTTAAAAATAATTAAAGATTAATTTATTCACAAAAATACCTACTATATTAAATAAATAATATAAATTTGATTTTTTTGTAGAATAGAATATTTTAACATTTTTGTGATTTTTTGCAAAAAGAACCAATCAAAATTAATTAAAATTGAGAGTTATTAATTTTTCAAATCATTAAAAATAAAAGGAAAAAATAATAAAAGGCTTAATACCCTTTTTGGTCCTCTAACTATACCCTCGGGTCCAATTTGATCCTCTTTCTTTTAAAAGTTCCAAATTGGTCCCTTACGTTGTCTAACAGAGTTAAATAAGTCCTTTCCGTCAAATAATGTTAACGGTGTTAGTTATTAATGATGTGGCAGCTGACGTGGAACTATTCTCTTCATTCTCTCTCTGCACTAACGCGAAAACACCACATAACCCTCTCTTTTCAGGTCAAAATGACCATTTCCTTTGAATTTCCTCAAGAACACTCAAGAACATCTTTAAATGTTCTTGAGTTCACAAACCCGGAATCCACCAAATTAATCCAAACCAAATAAAATCAAAATGAAACACATCATAAATTTCATTCTAAACATAAATCTGCATTTTTGAGCCCATGTATGAAAAAATAAGGGTTTTTTCTTAAGAAAATATAAAATATAATGTAAAAATAAAATCAACCACAAATTGAAACAGTGAGAACCCATATTGCCCTTCTTTTTCTCTATTTCTCACACTATGATTAAAGAAGAAGGAGAAACTATGCATAGATTTCTGAAAAAGGGCCAGCAAACAGTACAAGAACAAATGAAGAAATAAAAATACTTGAATCGATTCATTCATTCATAATCAACATAACTTCTGCATCATAATCTCGGAAACTAACCAAGAGCTTGAATAAAAACAAACCCTAAAAACATGGGTTTTATCAATTTTCCTTTACACAGTTTTACATCAAATACAAGTTGATGCAAACCAAAAGGGAAAATTACCTACTGACCTAAACTATATACAAAGCTTCATGAAATTCAAGAACAAATATTAAAAAAAACATCAGAAGAAGCTAGTTATGTTGAAATCATCAACGAATGTAACCGTAAAACAAAAGAGGAGTACTTCCACGATTGGGTGGAACAAAATGGTCGGTGTTTGTTTCTTGAACAATAACAACAGTTTCTGCAACTGCCATAACAAACTCTTTTGAGGGTGGATTGTGGTTCTGTAGATAAAGAAGAGGGTTTATTGTGATTTTGGCGGTTTATGTGTTGAAGTCGATTTGAGGTTTGTGTGGTTCTGTTGAGAGTTTTTTTTTGTCTTTTGAAGATGAAAAAATTAGAGAAGATCTGTTGTTGTGCCTCTTATACGAAGCTGCAGAACAATTTGCATTCTTGAGATTGCTTTGAAAATTTTACAAAATCTGGAAATTTTTATAGATTCTGGAAATTGTATGAAGAAGATGAAGATTGTTATCAAAATCTGGAAATTTTTATGTCATCTGCCACATTAGCTAAAATTAACAGTGTCACTCATATTTGACGGAAAATACTGTTTTGATTCTCTTTGACAACGTAAGGGATCAAATTGGAACTTTTAAAAGAAAGAGGACCAAAATGGACCCCGAGTTATAGGTAAGGGACTAAAAAGGGTATTAAGCCATAATAAAAAGTGAAAAACATTAAAAAGGGGTCTGGGGCGAGGGGGATTCAAACCCCAGACCTCTTGGGTGCAGCGCGCACCCTCTACCACTGGGGTGGTGATATATCTGTGTATCAAAACCACCCCATGAATAAATGAGGCATGGTGTTTTTTTGGCCTGGCCAAGGCAAGGCAAGGTAAGGCAAAGTTTTGGGCAAAAACATGAAGCTTGTAACTTCCTCATTTCTCCATGGATTGGGACAAAATTTATGTCTATCCTGACTAGAATTTCACAAGGAATCCAATGGCGGTGTTGCTTTTTTCAGAAAATAAATCCTCCTCAAAATCCGATAGTGGTTTTGAAATAGGCCATAATTTGCATTTTTTGTGCTACCTCGTGTTACAGGCATGAATTACATGATGAATTGGTCCAAACACAACATATATAACATGTATGAGATGTGTATTATCATTGGACTTCAAAGCAATGCATATTTCAAAGAGTTCAAGTTATGATGCTTACCTCTTTAGGAGCTTTTTGGGCTATCTGCCAAGCTTCTTCTTCCAGAAATGATTTGATACTTTAGACTTCCTCAATTGATCACTTAAAAGCTTTTGGAATGGCTGAAACCAACTGGAATCCTCAGGGATGGTAAGTGGCCCTTTCTTGCAAAAGGGGCAAAAGTGGCCAATATGACAACCCTCTCAAATGGTGTTCCAGATGTGGGGAACCATTTGGGACAGTTCAAGGATGATATTTGGAGTGTGTTTGAGGTCTTATCTGGTTTTGAAAGTGACTGAATCAAGACATGGCTTGAAAAATGCAAAAAAGTCTTATTTTGAGGTTTTGAGAGGGGACTTTGAGATTTTGGTGTTACAGGTCACTTATGAGAGTTTGGAAAGCTTAGATATGACATATTGGATGTGTTTGGATCATGAGTTGTGATGAAAATGCTCTCTAACTCAAAAACTCAGAGTTACCTTGCAAAAGAAGGCATTTTTACCTAGAGAAAGAGATTTTGAGGAAAGCAAGTGTTGTAGTGCTTTGGTGTACTCAAATTGAGCACAAATGAGCTCTATTTATAGTAGAATAAGTTTGTTTTCTAAGCAATAGTGAATGGTGGCTGCTGCAGGCTGTTGGCCACTTATAGCATAAAGGAGTTCTAGTCTTCCATGACCATTGACTTGAGGTTAGGGCACAAGCCTTTGGTTCCCTAGTTCAGAGATCATCCTTGACTTATTCAGTTGGAATAGGCTCAGTTCATGCCACCTTGGTGCATCCATTGAATGCTCCAAAACAAAATTGGAGTCTTGTCCCCCTTTTAGGCTTTTTTAGGTTTGGCATGTTATTTGTAGTTCCAAAGACTTGGGAGGGTTATGGATCACTGTTTGTTCCTCCTTGGTCTCCCCCTGAGGTGTTCAGAAGGATAAATTTGTTTGTCATTTGCACAAATTGCTCAAATCGAGCAAAATGTACAAATATGCCTTGTTATGATAGTTGCAGCAAGGCATATTGCCACTGTCATAACTCTTATAGCTCAGATGGCATTTGATGGAGTTCTTGGACATTTTGGAAAGCTCTCATATGATACAACACAGGTGTGATCATAGTTTGTCTTGAAACTTTTTGGATCCAAGTGAAAAATGTCCCTACATTTTGAAAAAAGTGAAACAGATTCTGACTTAGTAAAAATTTCACTAAGTGTTGGAAAAATGTCACTTTTGTGTTTTCAGCCATTTTGATCACTCCATAACTTAAAATCCACGAGGAATTGGAATGAGCTGTAGTTGACACTTTTAAAGTATGCCATGCGAGCTACAAATCCATCTTTGGATCAGCCAAAATGGTTGCTTGGATCACAAGTTATGATCCTTGGAAGTTGGTATCCTAGCCATTTTGTTCCATAACTAAGAAAATTTCTAAGTTTTTTATGGTTACCCCTTTTACAAGTTATCCCACTTTCTTTGATTTTTCTTGATGAATGATGATTCCAATCACACATTAAAATCATTTTAGGGTTAAGGAACCATAATTGTGAAAAAGCTCAAAAAGTCAAACTTTGACTTTTGGGCACAGTTGACTTTTTATCAGATGAATTCCAAACTGTGCGATCCTCTATGAAATCAAGTCCTTGACCTAAATCAAACTTGATGGATGGATTCCATAGGTGTTATAGGGTGTATTGAATCATGTCCCAAGGTTTGGGAGCATGTCCTGGTCAAAAGTCAAAGGTACAGTTGACTTTTTTCTCAAAAACCCTAACTGTGGTTCATATGAAATTGAAACTTATAGATCAAGCTTCTTGGATCAATCCATTGTTGGAAATGGGTCAATGTGGTGTATTTGAGACCCTCAAATCATGTCTTGAGGTCTTGGTTCATGTTTGGTCCCAAAAGTCAACTTAGGGGTGAATTAGGTCAAGAAACCCTAATTCCTGATTTTTTATGAATGCATCCCCTGTGGCTAAATTGACTTGATGATGGGGTCCATGAGGTCCCTTGGAGTATCTTGAGTTATATTTTGAAGCATTGGCTTATGGAAAGATGAAAAATTCCATCTGGAGGCCCTGGTCGACCAAAAACCCTAATTTGGTGACACTGGTGATCTTGAGGCTTACTCCACCTGGAATGCTGCAGCCTTGTGCTTGATCCTTGATGTGGGAGTCCTCTTGATCCCTTGTGGATGTTTGAGAGGTTAGACAAGCTGAAGATCATGTCATTTCTTGATTAATCCTTTGCCTAAGGACTCTGAGAGGGCTTGAAACCCTAAGCTTGATTGTAGTGAATGTTCGCCCATCCTGGGGAGACTAATGAGGTATGATGGTTCATCCATATTGTGATGATGATTTGTACAATGATGGGAAATCTTAGTGGTCAAAATTTGGGGTATGACAGATGCCCCTATTTAATCTTCTTGGACCCGAAGGTGTGAATGGCGAAGGTTTTCGGGCATTCGGGGTGCAAGAGGATTAAATATCGGAATACCCAAAATTTTGATGGTGGTTATGAATGGCAGCTTGCTCATCCATCTTCTTTTGCTAAGCAGTGATACTTAGAAAAGGTAAAAACTTCCCCTCGTTCCTGGTATTCAGCCAAGGAACTAGTCTAAGTTTCTGATATAAACTTCCCTTCGATCCTGGTTTCCTACCAAGGAACTGGTCTCAGTTTCTGATATAAACTTCCCCTCGATCCTGGTCTTCAGCCACGGAACTGGTCTCAGTTTCTGAAGTAAACTTCCCCTCGATCCTGGTTTCCTACCAAGGAACTGGTCTAAGTTTCTGATATAAACTTCCCCTCGATCCTGGTTTCCTCCCAAGGAACTGGTCTCAGTTTCTTTAGTCAATAAATTTTTTGACAAGGGACGCTATTTGTAGCAGTTTTCCTCAAACTTCTCGCCAAAAATTCCTGGGGAGATGCCATTTGATAGAAAAAAAATTCTGATGTCAGACTTGTTAGGGAACCCATTCGTCTGAGTTGTAGAGGTGTTTAAACTTCTTTGTTGAAGACGCCATTTGTCGACTCTACTGGGGAAAATGAGTCTCTTGAGAGACTGTTTCCGCTTGGGGATATTACATCATACTTTTCTAGAGATCTTCTCGGAGAAATGCCATATGGTGTAATCTGAATTGGAGGTGTTGATGACCTGTTCGATAGCAAATTTTCAAAGAGAGACTGCTGTGTTGCCAAATCTTCGATAAAGGGGCTTTCTTTGGAGATTTTTCTTAATCCGGGAAAGCGAGGATATCATCTTCAATGGTGAAGAGTGACGTTCGTCGACTGTCTTCTTGCCTTTCAGAGGTTCAAGTTATCAAAGTGGTCGAGGACCAACTCCAATCCAGAAATAAACTGGATGAGAGATTGCTTAGATGATTCGTTTCCTGACGAGGAAAGAACTGACAACTTGATTGACAAGAAGACTTTTATCACTTGGGGATAAGACCGACTAGAGTGATAGTGATGCAATATGAATATGAATGTGAATTAATAATGCATGATGTATGTATGTTTATGCTGACAAAACAGACGCGACATACTAACTAAGTGAATGAACAGGACTGGATACTCGGCCACCGCGGGGGACGAAGAAGTACCACTTGTTCAAAATAGTAATTTTGCCTTGCTTAGGAGAGAAAGTCCCGGTGGGGAACAACGTTGGTCGGGCATAGGAGGTAAGAACTCTGTCGGGGATATCAGATGGGAGAACCACATCTGATATAGTTAATCCTTCATTCAGGTATACTGGTTTGAGAAGGAGTACTTTAATTCTGCACTTTAAAGTTTAAACGCCTTTAGGGAGGCGATCGATGTTCTTTCGATGTTTAACAGTCAAAAGAATTGTCATCTCTATTTTAAAAGCAGAAAAAAAAATTGAAAAGTAAATTCATTTTTGTTTTATTTCAAGAATCCTTAATCATGTTAAAATGTCGTTCTATAAAGCTAAAACAAATACGAATTGCCAACAAAAGCACAAGGGCTCAAATTTTATTGATAGGATGGAAATCAGCCAAGCGCGTGATTCCATTGAGTATTTATAAAGCTAGAAAATGGTAATTTACAGGAAAAGGGCTACATTGAAAACATAACGACCACTATCCTTCTACCAACTTTGAATTCTGGACATCCTGAGCTTCTTTCGAAGATGACCTTAACTGGAGTTTTCAGATGGATGGCATTACTGCTACTGGGGAATTTGCCCCTGTTAGACGTAGTTACTTGCCATGAATCCCTAATTTTTGCCTGGATTGTACTTTGAGATTTCCAATCCATCGGGAAGATTTTTGATTATGCCTCTAATTTTTTCCTGGACCGCCCTTTCGGGTTTTCAATCCACCGAGACGTTTTTTTTAGTTTAGTCGAAGTACTTCTTGACTACGTCAACATTCGTGGGGTAGGCAAATTCTTCTTCATCCATAGTTGCAAGTCTCAAGGCGCCGTCTGAGAAGGCTTTCTTGACCACATAGGGGCCATCATAGTTCGGGGTCCATTTGCCCCGAGGATCAGTGAGAAATGATTGTATCTTTTTTAGCACAGGGTCTCCTTTCCTAAAGACGTGGGGTCAAACCTTTTTGTCGAACGCCTTCTTCATTCTTTGCTGATACAACTGACCGTGACATAGAGCCGTTATTCGCATTTCTTCGATCAGATTCAGGTCGTCGTGTCGACTCTAACACCATTCGGCCTCTGTTAACTTAGCTTCCATCAATACCCGGAGTGATGGGATCTCTACTTCTATGGGAAGTACTGCTTCCATGCCATATACTAGAGAAAAAGGGGTTGCCCCTGTTGAAGTACGGACAGATGTGCGATAACCGTGGAGAGCAAAAGGCAGCATTTCATGCCAGTCTTTGTAGGTTACAACCATCTTTTGAACAATCTTCTTGATGTTCTTGTTAGCCATTTCTACCGCTCCGTTCATCTTAGGTCGGTAGGGAGATGAGTTACGGTGTTTGATCTTGAACTCAGCGCACAACTCTTTCATTATCTTGTTGTTCAAGTTAGATCCATTGTCAGTAATGATCTGGCTTTGAACACCATAACGACATATGAGATTGTTTTTGATAAAACGGACCACCACTTATCGGGTTACATTGGCGTATGATGTTGATTCGACCCATTTGGTGAAGTAATCAATGGCAACCAGGATGAACCGATGTCTGTTTGAAGCTCTGGGTTCGATCATGCCAATCATGTCGGTTCCCCATATTGAAAATGGCCATGGGGAAGAAATAACTTTGAGATGCGTTGGCGGTACATGGATTTTGTCTGAGTATATCTGACACTTGTGACATCTCCTCATGTACTTGTAGCAATCGGATTCCATGGTCAACCAATAGTACCCTGCTCTTAGAATTTTTCTCACCATTGTGTGTCCGTTGGCATGAGTGCCAAAGGATCCTTCGTGAATTTCATTTCTAAGCCCATTCGCTTCTGGCCTATCTATGCGTCGGAGCAGGACCATGTCAAAGTTTCTCTTATAGAGGGTATCACCGCTCAGGAAGAAGTTTCCAACCAATCTTCTGTGGGTCTTTCTATCTTTTCTGAATGCCCCAGGTGGGTATTCTTGTTTCTGAAGGAAGCATTTGATATCGTGATACCAAGGTTTGTCGTCTATGACTGCTTCGATCGTGAAGATGTAAGCGGGCCGTTCAAGGCGTATTATGTCGATCTTACGTATGTCATTCCTTTGACCTACATTAATCATGGAAGAGAGAGTGGCTAATGCATCAGCCACGTGATTCTCTTCACGCGGGATGTGATGAAACTCGATTCTGTTGAAGAATGGTAACAACCTTCTCGCGTAGTCTTTGTAAGGAATCAGTCTTGATTGGTATGTGTTCCAATCTCCTTTGATCTGATTGATGACCATAGCTGAGTCGCCATATACATCCAATTTCTTAATTCTCAAGTCAATCGCTTCTTCGAGACCTATGATACAAGCTTCGTATTCGACCTCATTGTTTGTACACTTGAATGTTAGTCTGGCAGTGAAAGGAATATGGGTACCCTGGGGTGTTATGATGATTGCCCCAATTCCATTTCCATAATGATTGACAGCTCCGTCAAAGATAAGTCCCCATAGGGAACCTGGTTCTGGCCCTTCACTGGGGAACGGTTCATCACAATCTTTCATTTTCAAATACATGACATCTTCGTCTGGGAAGTCAAACCCGACTGATTCCTGATCGTCAATCGGTTGATGAGCCAAATGATCGGCTAAAACACTTCCTTTGACGGCTTTCTGAGCGTGGTATTTGATGTTGTATTCTGATAACAACATCTGCCAACGGGCAATCCTTCCCGTGAGAACAGGTTTCTCAAAGACATACTTGATTGGATCCATTTCTGAGATTAACCAAATAGTGTGGTGAATCATATACTGGCGAAGACATTTGGCTGCCCAAGCCAGAGCGCAACAAGTTTTTTTAAGCATAGTGTACCGAGTTTCACACTCGGTGAATTTCTTGCTCAAATAGTAGATGGCAGACTCTTTCCTTTTTGTTTCGTCTTGTTGACCAAGCACGCAACCCATGGAGTCTTCCAAGACTGCTAAGTAAAGGATTAGTGTCCTTCCTTCCATTGGAGGTGATAGAATCGGTGGGTTCAACAGGTATTCCTTGATACTGTTGAAGGCAGTTTGACAGTCTTCTGTCCAAACGTAGTCCTGATTCTTTTTGAGTAATTTGAAGATTGGCACGCATGTCGCGGTCATGAGGATTATAAATCTGGAAATGTAATTCAAACGTCCCAGGAATCCCCTGACTTGTTTTTCAGTCTTCGGAGAAGGCATTTCTTGAATGGCCTTGACTTTGTCAGGATCAACCTCAATTCCTTTCTGGCTGAGGAAGCGGACACCGTATGTGTACTTGTTGGGATTCAAGCAGAGTTTGTATTTCCTCAGATGCTCGAATAGTTTTAATAGGTGGGTCACATGCTCCTCTTCTGTCTTAGATTTAGCAATCATATCATCGACATATACCTCTATCTCTTTGTGTCTCATGTCATGAAACAGAGTAGTCATGACCCTTTGATAGGTTGCCCCAGCGTTTTTTAAACTGAACGGCATTACCTTGTAACAAAAGGTACCCCATGGGGTAATGAATAAAGTTTTCTCCATGTCTTTCGGTGCCATTTTTATCTGATAATAGCCCGAGAATCCATCCATAAAGGAGAATACTTTAAATTTTGATGTGCTGTCAACCAGCATGTCGATGTGCGGTAGGGAAAAGTCATCCTTTGGACTGGCTTTGTTTAGATCCCTGTAGTCTACACACATTCTGACCTTTCTGTCCTTTTTCGGAACTGGTACTATGTTGACTAACCACTGAGGATACTCTGATGCGGCGAGGAAACCCGCGTCAATTTGCTTATGTACTTCCTCTTTGATTTTGATGGCCATGTCTGGGTAAGTTCTTCTCAACCTCTATTTTACTGGCGGACATTCTGATTGTAACGGTAGATGATGTTCCATGATGCTGGTGTCCAACCCTGGCATATCCTGATAGGACCAAGCGAATACATCGGGAAATTCTTTGAGAAGTTTTGTCAAACTTTTTTTGACAGTCGGATTGAGCAGTGCCCCAATCTTGACTTCCTTTCTCTCTTCTTCTGAACCCAAGTTGACCGTTTCCAACGGCTCCTTGTGTGGTTTGGTGGACCTTTCCTCTTGTCTGAGTAGTCAGGAGATCTCTTCTGGTATTTCTTTGTCATCTTCTTCTTCAGCCTCAAATACCGGGAATTCAAAGTTGGGAGAAGGCATTGGATCGTATGTTTTAATGGGGTTTAAAATAAGCAATCTGCATGACGTGATGATTGTTTTTAGAAGAGATGGAGAGAATGCAAAAGTGTGTGCAGTGTATTTTCTTTGAAAAACTGCTTGTTTATTGTTTGAGTTGTTTTTTAGGATTACCATTTTCTGAAAAAGTGAAAAGAGAAAACAACAATTAATGCGGAAATTACAGAACAACATTATTTTATTTATGATTTAGTCGATTCTTGAAACTGCAGCCCTATAAAACAAATCTTTGTCGCTTTGGACAAAGTGAAGAGGTACATTTACAGAAAGTGAGCCCTATCAAAACATCCATTTCACCTGGGCAGGGTGAAAGGTTAAAGACGGCAATTACTTAGACTTATGGACGATCTTCGGAACGTTGAAAGCAACCCATTGGCAGCGAACTCCTCGGTGAATCACAAAGTCTGGTACTTTCCTTCTTGATTTTTCTTTAGAAATAACGTTGATTTCTGGTGGAGCAGGATCGTTGGAATCTGTCTCCCAGGCAGAGTTGTTGTAGGAGGATTCCTCAGCTATATCTTGCATAATGTTTGCACTCTTAGGCAGATCTCCCCATCCAGTTGGCTGGATGTCTTGAGCCTGATACGAGAACTTTCAGGAGCGGTGTACTTGACCAGGAAGTCGTACTTGCAACTCAGTTGTCCTAAGGTGTCCCACACTTCTTTGGAACTGGAGGAGTCATCCCTTTCGATGACGTTGACCTCGAGAAAAGCATATTTAATGAACTCAAGTCCTGCAAACTTTGCGAATTCATCGTTGTGTTGGATATTCTCTGAATGCCCTGAGTAATAATCCCATGACGTGGTGGGGACGCAGGTATCCTTCTCAATGATGCTCAGCTGATAATCATCATTTGGATGACTCTCTGGTATTGTAAGAGGAGCCCTGGTTTGGACATGCCTCTTGACTAGTAATAATGGAAACAGTTTTGCGTACAACATGGGTATAGGGTCGAACCCTGGTGGTCGTGTTGTACGGTTATTGTTGTATTGAGGACGAGCCTGCTGAAGAGGTTGTTGTGTCCTTTGCTAATATTTTGGATTCGGTTAGCTTTGAGCAACCTGAGGTTGATACGTAGGAACAGGCGCAGGGTTAATAGCAGGAGTTATAGCTGCTACTGGTTGGTACCGTCGCCTTTGCTTTCTGAGAAAGATATTTCCAATATCTTGCTCTTTTTTCTTAGGGAGAGCACTACCGTATCTTTTGGTACTGCATGACGATCCAGCATCTTTAACTAAACTTCCTTCACGGAATGCTTCCTCAAGACGAACTCCCATGCCGACCATTTTAGTAAAGTCGCCGGGCGGACTGGCAACCATTCTATCATAGTAAAATGAGCTCAAGGTTTTCAAGAAGATTTTTGTCATCTCTTTTTCCTCGAGAGGTGGACAAATCTGGGCGGCAATTTCACGCCATCTTTGAGCATATTCCTTAAAGGTTTCCTTGTCCTTTTGTGACATGGCTTTGAGTTGATCTCTATCTGGTGCCATGTCCAGGTTATACTTATATTATTGAACGAAGGCAGCGCCAAGATCTCCGAAAGTAGTGATCTTAGTGCGGTTTAAACCCATGTACCATTTGAGTGTGGCACCGGTTAAACTATCTTGGAAGTAATGGATCAGTAGCTGCTGGTTCTCTGTCTGAGTTGACATCCTCCAAGCGTACATCACCAAATGACTTTGAGGGCAAGAGTTACCCTTTACTTCTCAAATTCGGGCACCTTGAATTTGGGCGGAACTTTCATATTGGGGACCAAACAAAGGTCTGCGGCATCCTTTCCAAATAGATCCTGACTGCGAATGGATTGCAGTTCCTTCTGCATTTCCAGGAACTATTCATAGAATTCCTTCATTCTGTTGTCCATACTTTGGTTTCCACCAGAAGGTATCTATGGAATCTGTCCTTCCAGGACAGCGTGTACCACAGGTGGTGGTATAGTCATTACGGATGTGACTCTTGGCGCCTCCCGAAGTTTGTAACCTTCAGGAGTTGTTGTCATGCCCCTAGCATCTTCGCTTTCCTGAAGTTTGTAACCTTCAGGCCCAGTGGCTCCTACTGCAGTTTTCGTATCTTTAGTGATCGGCGGAATATATCCTTCCGGGATATAGTTGGGTGGCATGCCCCAGGGATGATCTTTAGGCATGTTATACCGAGGATCAATCTTTTCCACTATAGGAGTTGATGTGATCTCTAAGATCATAGTCCTTTGTATCTGAGCTGCTGCCAGAGCTTGCATGTCACTGTGAAACTTTCTCAGATCCTTTCTCAGAGCGTCGATTTCTTCTCTTAACTCTCTGTTCTCTTCCTCGAGATTATCCATTTTCTTTTGTTGACTGCCCAAGTATTGTACGAATGAGACAGCTTAACGCTAGAATCGAGACACAGACGTGAGATTCGTAGGGAAGAAGAAAGAATGCGTTATGCGAGAATGATGGATGATATGCAATGATTATATTTAGTTTTTTAATCAAAAGAAACTTCGACAATTGGATTGCAAATATCAAACAGTGGGGAAACCCCATTTTATTGAATTCAAAGACTGCGGAAATGGAAATACAGTAATTACAAAGTGCTGAAAAAGGAAATCTAAACTTATGGGTCCCGAGTCCTCTTTGAGGAGGGCTCAGGTGCTGGTTATGGTATTTTCCTTTTCTTTGACCAAGGCTCTTGAGCCGTTGTCGGGTTTTCATTCCTTTGCCAAGTGAAAGGAGCGAGCAAGTTCCTTTGGTCTTCTTGATTCTCTACAGCATGATTCTCTACAACATCTTTATCTTTTAGTAGTTGCTGTATTTTTTTACATTCCACTTTGAGAATGTGGTACTTGTTCTTCCAAGACTTTCTCTCCTGTTGAACTTGGTTGAGAGTAACCTGAAGTTTTTCCATATCAGACATAAAATAAAGGATAGGTTCCTTCAACGGAAGCACTTCGGAACGAGGGTAAGGCATCCTCAGCTTGAGAGCTCTAGTTTGTACCCAGTGGAGATAAGGTTCCACCGAGACACAATCCAGTTTTCCTAGAGACTCTCTTCCTTTCCTATGAATATGTTTCCAAGCATGCACTATTTCTATCTTTAGTGCCCTGTCATTTTCTCATTCCTTGAAGAAAAGACCTTCCAGATGAGCATTACGTGGGACATGCCTCATCGGGTATCCAAATTGACGACGAACTAAAACTCGATGATAATTAATTCCTCCCTTAGTTCCTATAAGGGGCACATTAGGGAAATTTCCACAACGGTCAATGATTCTGATCCCGTCATAGATTCGATTGTACCAATCGATGTCAGAGTTGGTAAGAGACATGATTCTCTGCGACCAATGTAACGTACTCTTTTGATCCCAAAATGTGGCAGACTTTGGTAAATGGGAAGTGAACCATTTGTATAGTAGGGGTACACAGCATGTGATCATTCCTCCGCTATACAAATTCCTTAAGTGTAAAGAATAATAGGCATCTGCGAGCAATGTTGGTACGAGGTTTCCAATAAAAAAGATCTTAATGGCATTGATATCAACGAAGTTATCAATGTTAGGAAACAGAAATAATCCGTAGGTGAACAAAACAAAGATGCTCTCAAATGCAGTTACGTTCCCTATACTAGCAAAGTACAAGGTTTTCTTTATCAAAAACTGGGATGGTAAACCTGAGATACCACCCTTAATGGTCATGTGAGTCCTGACTTCTGACTCGTCCAAATAGATTGCTATTGCAATGGTTTGATCCTTTGGAATTTCTTCCAGTCCAGAAAAGGGAGCGTTATCAGTGATGGGTAAATAAGTCAGGTGAGAATACTCCTCCTGTGTTGGTGCTAGCTGATAATCCAGGAATGTGAAACAGTGATAGACCAGATCGTAGAACTGGATTAGTGTGGACAGGATTCCTTCAATCACATGGACCCTTAACAGAGACAACAGTCATTCATACTTAGCTCTGAAAGCCTCAGGGTTGGTGATCATCCTCGCCAAACCTCTTAAATCCTCTAATTTTGGAACCTTGAAGGTGTACTTGTGAGTCTTCCTTCTACCGAAATCCATAACGCAATCTTTCTCTCTGATATTTGCAATCATTGCTTTAGTTTAATTTGAAAAAGAGAGACTAGAAGAGAAATTTTTCTTTGTTTTAATGTTTTTTAGATGAATGTATGAATGCAGCACACAAAAACATAGAAAAAACATGGGGTCAAAGGTTCGGTGTCATGAAGTCAAGGCTCTACCCATCCCCAAAGGTTATCTTGGTGATTTTTTGTACCTGTCCTCAAAATCACTGACCCCTCTTGGGATAACGATAGCAAGCGGATATCCAAACGAGCTGTAGTATCTTAGAGTAATCTCAAATGAGGGTAGTATCGCGTGACAACTATTTTTGATAGCTTCCGCACTACAAAATGGTTTCAGTCTACCAAAATCCTCAGTTTCTCAAATAACCCAATCGAACAATCTGCTTTCAACAACCGAAGTCGTATAGGCATTGAATCCGCAAAGGGCATCTCCACTGATTTGATGGTTGACCGGGATCTCTTATTTAGGAGTCACTCCCTGTAGGATTACCCATCTGGTGCCATCACCTATCTTAGGTGTATACTCAATCGTTCGAGATGCGACATCACACGCATTCCCATTAGCAGAAAAATAAACACGGATATCAATTAGGAAAAGCGATATATATATTTATCTTAAAACTAACAACCTATACCTCTTAAGAGCTATAATAATCCTAGTCCTAAACAGAAAATGGCTCCCCAACAGAGTCACCATTTTCCGTGGCATTAAACTTAAGGTTTCTACCTAAAACTGTAAGAAAGAATGCGCTCCCACTGTGGTCGCCATTTTTCTATAGTGCGTTTTTGTGGTTTCGAATCACTATCGCTTTGGGTGCTACAGTTCGATTCATTTTTTTATCCTGTGAAGCTGGTTAAGGAAGGGAAATAGATGTCTCCAATTAACCCTGCTTGCATACTGAGTTTAAACAGATGACTGTTGGTTTACAGATTCTATTAAGATAGTGGGTATCTCTTAGGTTATTTTGTTAAGAATATAATTCCTTGACTGTTCATGAGGTTTTTGGGTAGATACTAGACCTGACTTTTTTCGATTGATGTATGAAGGTACTGGACCTAGAGTTTTGGGTTAGTGTGCTCGCTAAGATTTTGGCAATCTTATGCCTACGTATTCCCATTTAAACGAAATAGGGAAATCAGAGCAATCGTAGTTCCTCCTATTCTAAGGGAGGAAAAGATGTTTTGGTGTCTTGTTCAAAGCCCAAGACAGAGGCTAAAAGTTTTGACTGAGAGAGAATTTGTCATCTCTAAAGGGGAATTGTTGATTTTTGTGTGCCTTGATCGAAGCCTAAGGTTGAAGCTAGGAGGTTGATTGACTCCACTCGGGAAGTCCTTATACAAAGCCTAAGAGGAGGCTAGGAGACTGACTCAATAAGAGAGTGTCTATATATGTGTGTCTTGTACGAGGCCCAAGATTGAGTCAAAAAAAGGAAACTGACTCTTTGGGGATATCATTATACAAAGCCTAAGGGGAGGCTAAAAGTTTGACTTTTATGGGGAAAATGTTCTTTCTGTCTTGTACAAAGTCCAAGATTGAGGATAAAAGGGATTTTGACTCCGCTGGGGAGTTTTGTATATGTCTTGTACAAAGCCCAAGATAGAAGCTAAAATTTAATCGACTTAGGTGAGGATATTTTAAGTGTCTTGTACAAAGCCCAAGATGGAGGCTAACGGATTTGACTCTGTGGGAGAGTGTTATATATCTTGTACAAAGCCCAAGATGGAGGCAGAAAAGAGTTTGACTCGGCCTGGGAGTTTATTCCTCGAAGTCTAGTGAAAGCTCGGAGGAATTGACTTCGTTGGGGAAATGTTTGTCCCAAGCTTATGAAGGTTTATATCTCGTAAAAATCCCAAGATAGAGGCTAAAAGGGTTTGACTCAACAAGAGATTGCTTTTATCTGTCTCGTACAAAGCCCGAGATAGAGGCTGAACAAACTAGAGAAATCATTCTACACAGCTTAAGAGGAGGCTTATTGACTCAACAAGAGAGTGTTTTTTTTATCTGTCTCATACAAAGCCCGAGATTGAGGATAAAGGGTTGACTCAACAAGAGAGCACTGAAAGGTGATTGACTCAACAAGAGAGTCTAAGACGGTGATTGACTCAACAAGAGAGTCTGACTCAACAAGAGAGTCTGAAAAGGTGATGGACTCAACAAGAGAGTCTGAAAAGTAATTGATCGACTCAACAAGAGAGTCTGAAAAGGTTAGCTCTACTGGGGAGAATCATTGTACAAAGCCCAAGAGGAGGCTGACTATGCTGAGGAAAGGGGTCCTTATACGAAGCCTAAGAGGAGGCTAACTTCTGCAGGGGATTCTTGAGATCCCGAGGCAGGTCCAAAATGGGGAATCAACTCTTGCAGGGGGATGCAGAAGAATTGATAGATCAGAAACCTAGAGGTTTTGATTTACGATAGTGTTATCCTGACCCTAGTTGGGGATTATCGAGAGAACGACGGGGTTTTAGAACCCGCAAGTTTTAACTCTTGCTGGAAATTAATCCAAAATTCGGGGTTTCTCCTATGTTTTGGAGGGAACTTGAGAATGTCTTTGAGACTCAAGGGGGTTTAGACTGTCCAAGTCTATGGGTAGAGTTTTATCTTTTGTATAATGCCCAAGAGGAGGCCGACTCTTTTAAGGGATGAGTATCAACCCTAAAATTGGTCTGAGGGTTTTTTGGTGACTCCTTTTAGAAAGACAGCTCTAACGAAGGATGACTAGGTTCTGTCCTATACCTGTAAGAGGTCTTCAGGGTCCTTGTATTAAGCCCAGGAGAAGGCATGAGAACTTCTAAGAAGCCGAAGGGTCCTTGTACAACGCCCAAGAGGAGGCGGGGATGCTTTTAGGAAGCCTGTGGATCCCCAAACCAAGAGAAGTTCAAGAAATGCAATTCACAGAGAAGAGATCATTCCAGGAAAGTTCGAGGGTTTGGAAGAAACTCAAGAGATGATATTCACGGAGAATAGATCAACTCTGGGGAGTAGAATTTCTTAGACAATTTCTAGGGGTGATAGTCTGAGAAAAGGATCACCGAGAATGCTGCCTTTCTCTTTGTTCCATGTTGTTTATCCCCAAGAGGAGGGAAGACTGTATCTGGTAATCCTATGGGGATCTAGTTTTGTTTGTTTTAAAGAGTGACCAACAGGGCTTTACCTAGTTCTAGACCTAGTTGCCGGGGAAAACTCTAAATAACTATACTAGTATATATACGGTTGATATATGACAAGTATGTAAAAGGATGTGAAAGAATACTTACAGTGAAGCAGCCCCACAATACAGTTATATATATATGAAAGCAGTAAATGAAAGCAGATAAACACTTACCTGTTGTAGAGCTTCCATGCTATTTTGTTAGTGGTTCAACAAAGAAATTAAAGAAAGTTTTGATAACAACTGTATATTTGAATTCAAAATCAAAGGAGAAAGTGCTTTGAAAAGATTGTTGGGGCTTACAACTCAAGGAGAGGCCCAAGTTTTTAACAGTGATCACACCACTGTTTTGAAAATGTACAGAGGGACTTATACAATAAGTGAGGCCCACAGTTGTTTATGTACAAATGGGGGGTTGGGTCTTACACTCTATTAGAGGCCCAAAGTGTTTTTTAAGAAAGGGAATGGGACTTATACAATGTCTGAGGCCCAAAAGGTTTTGTATTTTCAAAGGGGTTAGGTCTTACACTCTCTCAAGAGGCCCAAGGTTTATTTATGTACAAGTGGTGGGGCTTACAACTCAGGGAGAGGCCCATGGTGGACAGTGATCGCACCGTCGTTTTGAAAACACAGTGGGTCTTATACAATGAATGAGGCCCAAATTATTTTGGTTTTTCAAAAGGGGTTGGGTCTTACACTCTATTAGAAGCCCATGAGTGTTTGAAAAAGATTGATGAGGGTTGAAAATCAAATAAACCCTAATTTCATTTTCTTTTTAAAGAAAATCAATAAAATGATAAAAATACCAAATTAGTTTAAATAAACTACTTATGATTTTTGTTTAAGGTTTGAAAAATGAGGTTTTAATCACAAGATGATTTAGAACTCATTTGGTTTTGATTTTCAAGATAAATATTCACTTTTAAAATGTTTAAAAACAATTAAAGATGAATTTATTCACAAAAATACCAACTATATTAAATAAATAATATAAATTTGATTTTTTTGTGGAATAAAATATTTTAACATTTTTGTGATTTTTTACAAAAAGAACCAATAAAAAATAATTAAAATTGAGAAAGTTATTAATTTTTCAAATCATTAAAAATAAAAGGAAAAAATAATAAAAAGTGAAAAAACATTAAAAAGGAGTCTGGGGCGAGGGGGATTCGAACCCCAGACCTCTTGGGTGCAGCGCGCGCCCTCTACCACTGGGGTGGTGATACATCCATGTATCAAAACCACCCCATGAATATATGAGGCATGGTGTGTTTTTGGCCTTGCCAAGGCAAGGCAAGACAAAGTTTTGGCAAAAAATGTGAAGCTTGTAACTTCCTCATTTCTCCATGGATTGGGACAAAATTTAGGTCTACCCTGCCTAGAATTTCACAAGGAATCCAATGGTGGTGTTGGTTTTTTCACAAAATAAATCCTCCTCAAAATCCGATAGTGGTTTTGAAATAGGCCATAATTTGCATTTTCTGTGTTACCTCTTGTTACATGCATGAATTACATGATGAATTGGTCTAAACACAACATATATAACATGTATGAGATGTGTATGATCAGTGGACTTCAAAGCAATGCATATTTCAAAGAGTTCAAGTTGTGATGCTTACCTCTTTAGGGGCTTTTTGGTCTATCTGCCAAGCTTCTTGTTCCAGAAATGATTTGATGCTTTAGACACCCTCAATTGATCACTTAGAAGCTTTTGGAATGGCTGGAACCAACTGGAATCCTCAGGGATGGAAACTGGCCCTTTCTTGCAAAAGGGGCAAAAGTGGCCAATATGACAACTCTCTCAAATGGTGTTCCAGATGCGGGGAACCATTTGGGACAGTTCAAGGATGATATTTGGAGTGTGTTTGAGGTCTTATCTGGTTTTGAAAGTGACTGAATCAACACATGGCTTGAAAAATGCAAAAAAGTCCTATTTTGAGGTTTTGAGAGGGGACTTTGAGATTTTGGTGTTACAGGTCACTTATGAGAGTTTGGACAGCTTAGATATGACATATAGGATATGTTTGGATCATGAGCTGTGATGGAAATGCTCTCTAACTCAAAAACTCAAAGTTACCTTGCAAAAGAAGGCATTTTTGCCTAGAGAAAGAGATTTTGAGGAAAGCAAGTGTTGTAGTGCTTTGGTGTACTCAAACTGAGCACAAATGAGCTCTATTTATAGTATAGCAAGTTTGTTTTGCAAGCAATAGTGAATGGTGGCTGCTGCAGGCTGTTGACCACTTGTAGCATAGAGGAGTTCTAGTCTTCCATGACCATTGACTTGAGGTTAGGGCACATGCCTTTGGTTCCCTAGTTCAGAGATCATCCTTGACTCATTCAGTTGGAATAGGCTCAGTTCATGCCACCTTGTTGCATCCATTGAATGCTCCAAAACAAAATTGGAGTCTTGTCCCCCTTTTAGGCTTTTTAAGGTTTGGCATGCTATTTGTAGTTCCAAAGACTTGGGAGGGTTATGGATCAATGTTTGTTCCTCCTTGGTCTCCCCCTGAGGTGTTCAGATGGATAAACTTATTTGTCATTTGCACAAATTGCTCAAATTGAGCAAAATGCACAAATCTTCCTTGTTATGACATTTGCAGCAAGGCATATTGCCACTGTCATAACTCTTAGCTCAGATGGCATTTGATGGAGTTCTTGGACATTTTGGAAAGCTCTCATATGATACAACACAGGTGTGATCATATTTTATCTTGACACTTTTTTGGATCCAAGTGAAAAATGTCCCTACATTTTGAGAAAAGTGAAACAGATTCTGACTTAGTGAAAATTTCACTAAGTGTTGGAAAAATGTCACTTTTGTGTTTTCAGCCATTTTTATCACTCCATAACTTAAAATAAATGAGGAATTGGAATGAGCTGTAGTTGACACTTTTAAAGTATGCCATGAGAGCTGCAAATCCATCTTTGGATCAGCCAAAATGGTTGCTTGGATCACAAGTTATGATCCTTGGAAGTTGGTATCCTAGCCACTTTGTTCCATAACTTAGAAAATTTCTAAGTTTTTCATGGTTACCCCCTTTTACAAGTTATCCCACTTTCTTTGATTTTTCTTGATGAATGATGATTCCAATCACACATTAATATCATTTTAGGGTTAAGGAACCATAATTGTGAAAAAACTCAAAAAGTCAAACTTTGACTTTTGGGCACAGTTGACTTTTTATCAAATGAATTCCAAACTGTGCGATCCTCTATGAAATCAAGTCCTTGACCTAAATCAAACTTGATGGATGGATTCCATAGGTGTTATAGGGTGTATTGAATCATGTCCCAAGGTTTGGGAGCATGTCCTGGTCAAAATTCAAAGGTACAATTGACATTTTCCTCAAAAACCCTAACTGTGGTTCTGATGAAATTGAAACTTGTAGATCAAGCTTCTTGGATCAATCCATTGTTGCAAATGGATCAATGTGGTGTATTTGAGACCCTCAAATCATGTCTTGAGGTCTTGGCTCATGTTTGGTCCAAAAAGTCAACTTAGGGGTGAATTAGGTCAAGAAACCCTAATTCCTGATTTTTGATGAATGCATCCCCTGGGGCTAAATTGACTTGATGATGGGGTCCATGAAGTCCCTTGGAGTATCTTGAGTTATATTTTGAAGCATTGGCTTATGGCCAGATGAAAAATTCCATCTGGAGGCCTTGGTCGACCAAAAACCCTAATTTGGTGACAATGGTGATCTTGAGGCTTACTCCACCTGGAATGATGTAGCCTTGTGCTTGATCCTTGATGTGGGAGTCCTCTTGATCCCTTGTGGATGTTTGAGAGGTTAGAAAAGTTGAAGATCATGTCATTTCTTGATTGATCCTTTGCCTAAGGACTCTGAGAGGGCTTGAAACCCTAAGCTTGATTGTAGTGAATGCTCGCCCATCCTTGGGGAGACTAATGAGGTATGATGGTTCATCCATATTGTGATGATGATTTGCACAATGATGCGAAATATTAGTGGTCAAAATTTGGTGTATGACACGGTGCCGCACTCAAATGGTACATGGGTTTAAACCGCACCAAGATCGTTACTTTCAGAGATCTTGGCGCAACCTTCGTTCATCACTATAAGTATAACCTGGACATGGCACCAGACAGAGATCAACTCAAAGAAATGTCGCAGAAGGACAAGGAAACTTTCAAGGAATACGCTCAGAGATGGCATGAAATTGCCGCCCAGATCTATCCCCCTCTTGAGGAAAAAGAGATGACAAAGATCTTTTTGAAAACCTTGAGCTCATTCTATTATGACCGAATGATCGCCAATGCACCCAGTGACTTCACTAAGATGGTGAACATAGGGGAACGCCTTGAGGAAGCAGTTCGAGAAGGACATCTGGTCAAAGGTGCAAAACCATCAAGCAGTACCAAAAGATACAGTAGTGCTTTCCCAAAGAAAAAAGAGCAAGATATTGGTAATATCTCTCTCGGAAAGCAAAGGCGAAGGTATCAACCAATAGCAACAGTAACTCCCGCTATCAACCCAACGCCGGCTCCAACGTATCAACCTCAGGTTACTCAGAGCCAACCAAATCAACAACAGTATCAACAAAGGACACAACAGCCTCTTCAATTGGCTCATCCACAGTACAACAACAACAACCGTACAACACGACCATCAGGGTTTAACCCTATACCAATGTTGTACGCAAAACTGTTTCCACTATTACTGGTCAAGGGGCATGTCCAAACCAAGTCTCCTCGTACAGTACCGGAAAATCCGCCTTTTTGGTTCAAAGTAGATCAAACTTGCCCTTACCATCAAGGAGGACCGGAGCACAACATAGAAAACTGTCTCAGCTTCAAGTCCGATGTACAGAAGCTTGTCAAGAACGGGGTATTATCCTTCAAGGATACAAATCCAAATGTTCAGACGAACCCATTTCCTCAGCATGAGAAATCTGCCATAAATTTAATAGAGGAAGAATTTAACCACAGTTGTCAAATTCACGATGTACTCCTATTGGGAACCAATTTGGTCAGGATGCATTGCAGACAGAGCGGATACGGTCATGTCCCATCTCACAATTATCACCAGTGCGAGATCTGCTCAAAGAATAATCAAGGATGTTCCGTAGTGCAATCAGCTCTACAAGAACAGAAGGATCTCGGATGGATCCAAGATCACCGAATCCGTGAGGTCAATATGGCTAACGCAAATCTCAACATTGTCCAGAACCACAACATTCTAGCAATGAATGTCAACTTGGTGGCAATGCACTCAAGGAAAAGCCAACATCATGATCTGCCACGACACGATTACAATTCATGTCCGATCTGCTCAACAAAATAATCAGGGATGCTCTTTTGTACAAGAGGCCCTCCAGTGTCAGATGGATCTCGGATGGATCCAGGATTACCGTGATAGAAGTAGCCATCAAGTTAATATGATTCAAATCTTTGATATTCGCTTGATGAATACCAGTCTGGTAGAATTACATGCTAAGTAAGCCAGGCTCAGTTTTCTGGCTTCACATGATTATCAGGACTGTAAAGTGTGTCGTGAAGACGACCAAGGATGTGCATTTGTCCAAAGAACACTTCAACACTTGTTGGACCACTGGTGGCTTCCAATCTACTTGGATGAAGCTACACAATAGATCAGTATGACTGACGATAATCCTACTAGGCATCAAAGTCAGGATGTCCGCTCGATGGAAACATATCTAGTAAGGTTGCACTGCATACAAAGTGGACGTGGCCAGGTGCCACCACACAACTATGAGCGCTGCAGAGTTTGCTCAAAAAATAACCAACGATGCTACCTTGTACAGTTAGCTCTTCAAAATCAGTTGGACCGAAAAGAGATTCGACCATGTTCAAGTTCTGGTTCAATCAACGTAATGCAAGACTATCTTCCTGATCAAAGCAAAGACGTTGTCTTAATCTCTAAACATGAAATGGCCAAAGACGTATGCACCATAATCCCTCTACTACATGAATCAAGAGTTCCTCTTGATAGTAGAAAGATTCTCAACCTCGAACCAATTGAGGCCAGCTACGATGGTCAGAAAAATCAAAAGGCTCCTGTGGTTATCTATCTGCCAGGACCAATACCATACAAATCCAATAAGGCTATCCCTTATAAGTACGGTGCAACAACAGTCGAAAGTGGAAAAGAAACTCCATTACCCTCCGTCGTAAACATTGTCGACATCAGTCAAATAACACGGAGCGGTCGGATCTTCAACAGAGGAGTTGGAGAACCCACCAAGGAAAAGGAACCTCAAACAAAAGTTCCATATCAACAAATCGGGCAATCCAGCAATCATGACCTTTCAAAGAACAACGATGAGATGCTGAAGCTCATCCAGAAGAGTGAGTATAACATTGTAGACCAATTGTTGCAAACTCCGTCAAGAATCTCTGTGCTATCTCTCTTGCTCAGTTTCGAAGCTCACATGGAAGCTTTGCAGAAAGTTATAGAGCAAGCTTTCGTAGAATAAGATGTGACGATAAGACAATTTGACAGCATCATCTCCAACATTACTTCCTGCAATAACTTGGGATTTAGTGATGAAGAAATGCTGGAAGAAGACAAAAATCACAACATGGCACTTAACATTACAGTCAACTTCCAGGACGATGCTTTAGCCACCGTACTGGTAGATACCGGATCAGCTCTGAATGTTATGCCAAAATTTACTCTGATGCGACTATCATTTCAAGGTTCTCTGATGAGAGGCAGTGAGGTCATCGTCAAAGCCTTTAATGGATCTAGAAAAACAGTTATCAGTGAAGTTGATCTTGCCATAACTATCGGTCCTCACACTTTCCAGGTCACTTTCCAGGTCATGGACATCCGGGCAGCATACAGCTATTTGTTAGGAAGACCTTGGGTACACGAAGCTGGGGTAGTCACTTTGACACTTCACCAGTTGTGATAAACAGACGAGATGTCTCCCTTTAGAGATGAAAAATTCTCTCTCAATCAAACCTTTTAGCTTCAATCTTGGGCTTTGAACAAGACACCAAAACATCATCTTTTTCCTCCTATTCTATGGGAGGAACTACGATTGCTCTGATTTCCCTATTTCTTTAAATGGAAATAGGGATGGCAACAGGTCGGGTCGGGTGCGGGTTTCACACTAACCAAACCTGCACCCGAAATCACCACCCGAACCCGAAACCGAACCAAAGGCTATTCGGGTGGCAAAATAACACCCACGCCCGCACCCGTTGGGTTCGAGTTTTTTCACCCAAACCCGAACCCGTAGCAAAAACTAAAATATATATATATATATATAGCGGGTGTGGTTCCGGGTTTCGGGCACGGGTTTTACAGTACCCAAACCCGCACCTGAAATATTGGGTGGCACCCAAACCCGAACCCGAACCCAGTCAACTCGGGTTTTCACCCGTTGACTCGGGTTCGGGTGCGGGTGGGCCCCGCGGGTTTGGGTCTTCCTGCCATCCCTAAACGGGAATACATAGGCATAAGATTGCGAAATCTTAGCAAGCATACCAATAAAAAACTCTAGTTCCAGTACCTTCACATACCAATAAAAAACTAAGGTCCAGTACCTCACCAAAATCATCAAAAACTTACTCTCTCTCAAACATCCCCAAAGAAAAAACTTTCCCATTTACAGAATAAACACCATCAAGTACAAAGCAGAAGCTAATGCTAACAACCTGTGGATAACCACATATAGGATGGGTAATTGACGACTCCCCATTGTATAACCTGACCCCGAACTCCCCGAATCTCTTAGCGTTTGTTCAGTTAAACACTCGCGTGCAAGGTTAGTTTTAGATAGCTTCCATTTCCCTTCCAACTTCATGGGATAAATAAGAAATCAGAAAGTAGCACCCCACTCCTACCATTGCGGTGAGGAGAAACCCATGGTGATAAGGTGGTCGCATCACCGACAAAAATCGCACGCTACAGTAAGGCATCCTCAATTTGATAGCTGTAGTTTGTACTCAGTGGAGATAAGGCTCTGCAGAGATGCAGTTTGGCCTCCCCAGGGATTCTCTCCCCTTCCTATGAACATGTTGCCAGGCATGCACTATTTCTTTCTTTAGTGCCCTGTCATTTTCTCCTTCCTTGAAGAAAAGACCTTCCAGATGAGCATTATGTGGGATATTCTTCATCGGGTATCCCAGCTGACGACGAGCTAGTATTGGATGATAGTTGATCCCACCTTTAGTACCAATGAGGGATACATGGGGGAAATTTCCACATTTGTCGATGATTTTTATCCCATTATAGATCTGATTGTACCAATCTATGTCAGAATTGGTAAGGGACATAATCTTTTGCGACAATCGCAGACTACTCTTGTGATCCCAAAAAGCAGCAGACTTGGGTAAGTGGGAAATAAACCATTTGTAGAGTAATGGTACACAGTAGGTGATCATCCCTCCACTGTACAAATTCATTAAGTGTACAGAATGGTAAGCATCCGCGAGCAAGGTTGGGATCGGGTTCCCAATTAGGAATATCTTGACAGCATTGGTGTCGACGAAGTTGTCAATGTTGGGAAAGAGGAATAACCCGTATATGAGCAGAACAAAGACATCCTCGAAAGCGGTTATATTTCCTATACTGGTGAAGTATAGAGCTTTATCCATCAGGAATTTAGCTGGTAAACCATGGATTCTTCCTTTGGTGGTCTTGTGAGTCCCGATTTCTGACTCATCCGAAGAGATTGCTTTTGCAATGGCTTGATCTTTTGGAATTTCTTCCAGTCCAGAAAATGGATCTTGATCAGTGATAGGTAAATCAATCAGGTGGGAGTACTCTTCCAGTGTTGGTGTGAGCTGGTAATCTGGAAAACTGAAGCAGTGGTAAATCGGATCGTAGAACTGAATAAGTGTAGACAAGATCCCTTCAACCATGTTGACCTTCAAAAGAGACAATAGTCCTCTAGTCTTAGCTTTGAAAGCTTCGAGATTAGTAATCATCCTTCCCAATTTCCTTAGGTCTTCTAGTTTTGGAACCTTGAAGGTGTACTTGTGCGTTTTTCTTCTTCCGAAATCCATAACGCAACCTTTGATATTTGCAATTATTATTTCAGTTCTTTTAGAAAAAAAATTTCTTGTTTTAAAAGGTTTTTTTATGAATGCATGGATGCATGAATGCAGCAAACAAAAACATTTGAAAACATGGGTTTAGGGGTTCATCGTCACGAGCATAGAGCCATGGATCTACCTATCCCCAAAGGTGTGTACTAATAGATCAATTTTTGTACCTGTAGAACGGGTTCTAACAGAGGTTCCCAAAATCATTGACCCCTCTTAGAGATATTGACAGTAAGCCGATTGACTCATGAGAGTTGTAATATCCCAAGATGGATCTCTTTTGAGTGTAGTATCGTGTATCAACTATTCCCGATAGTCACCGCACTACCTAATGGTTTATTGGTAAAGTGTCTACTAATCCTCAGCTTCAAGGGTAACGTAATGGGAAAAAAACAATGCTTTCACGACAGCTCGTTCAACATTGGTAATTCCACGTAGGCGCCTCCACTGATTCAGTGGACTCTCAAGTTAGCTTGGTCGAGATTCACTCCCTATAAGCCTCCCCGAATACGCCACCACTTATCTTAATGTTCTCTCGGACTCACCACATGCGTATTAATCGCATTCCCAGATAACAGTAATTTAAACCAGGGCGTTAAATAATATGACAGCAGATAATATATATATATATATATATATATATATATATAATGAGAAAGTAAGTAAATAAACAGAAAAATAAATGCAAAGCAAGGCCTAGACCTCTTAGGAACTCTAATCCTAAACTCCCCTGCAGAGTCGCCATTTTTATGTAGCGTGCGGTTTTTGTTGGTGACGCGACCACCTTTACCGCAATAATTGGTTTGGGGTGCTACTTTCTGATTTCTGTATTTATCCTATGAAGCTGGTTAAGGAAGGGGAAGATATCTTAAACTAACCCTGCACGCAAATGTTTTCTTTAACAAATGCTAAGAGATCGGGGATCGGGGTCTGGTTATACAAAGGAAAGCTATTAACACCCAGTGTATCTATGATAATCCATAGGAACCTTCTTTTGCATGTATTTCTTTTAACTTAAAATGCTTTCTCGTGTTTATCTGCTGTGGATTGGGAAAGTTTCTCCTTTGGGAGTGTTGAGATAATGCTTTTGTTATTTCTGGCTTTTCTGTTACTTTTGGGAAGGTACCTGGACCTAAAGTCTTTGATTTGTGTGCTCGCTAAGATTTCGTAATCTATGCCTACGTATACCTGTAAAGAGATTTGGGAAATTAGAGCAATCGTAGTTCCTCCTATTTCTATGGGAGGAAAGATATGTAGTGTCTTGTTCAAAGCCCAAGATTGAAGCTAACTGAGTATTTGTGTCTTGTTTAAAGCCCAAGATTAAAGCTAAAAGGTTGACTGAGATAGAATTTGTCATTTCTAAAGAGAGATATCTCACCTATTCATCACAAATGTCAGGTAATTGGTTATAAGGGAAATTACTTTAACTGGGATATGGGAATCCAGCAATGCCCTAATTTCCTTTTTAAATCAGATGTCATGAAGGAAGAAGCTTTAACTCAATGTAGAGCAATGCCACTTTTTCCTTTATGAATATTTCATGGTAAGAGAGGGAAATTGGCTTGGATGTATAGAATCCAGAGGCTTGCCACTTACAGCTGTCAAATGAAAGATAAGTTTTAACCAGGATAAAGGAATGACTCCAGATTAGATTTTAAATCAACAAGTATGCCACTTACAACAATTATCTGGAAAAAGGTTTTGTTTGTTTTGATATGTGATGTATAGAAGAGGTATCTTTCTACAGAGAGGACTCATGGTCTCATCTGAGGGGATGTTGATTTTTGTGTGCCTTGTGTCATACCCCAAATTTTGACCACCAAGATTTCCCATCATTGTGAAAATCATTGTCACAATATGGATGTGTCATCATGCCTTATCAATCTCCTCAAGGATTGTTGAGCATTCACTACAACCATGAATTAGGGTTTTGAGCCCTCTCAGAGCACTTAGACAAAGGATCAATCAAGAAGTGACATGAGCTTCAACTTTTCTAACCTCTCAAACACCTATAAAGGATCAAGAGGATTCCCATATCCAGAATCAAGCACAAAGTTGCAACATTCCAAGTGGATCAAGCCTCAAGATCGCCAGTGTCACCAAATTAGGGTTTTGGACGACCAAGGCCTCCAGATGAAAATTTTCTTCTGGGCATGAGCCAATGCTTCAAATCATAACCCAAAATACTCCAAGGGACCTTATGGACCAAATCATCAAGTCAATTTAGCCACAGGAGATGCATTCATAAAAAATCAGGAATTAGGGTTTCTTGACCTAATTCACCCCAAAGTTGACTTTTGGAGCAAAGCATGAGCCAAGACCTCAAGACATGATTTGAGGACCTCAAATACACCACATTGATCCATTTAAAACAATGGATTGATCCAAGAAGCTTGATTCACAAGTTTCAATTTCATCTGGACCACAATTAGGGTTTTGCGGAAAAAGTCAACTGTATCTTTGACTTTTGACCAAGACATGCTCCCAAACCTTGGGGCATGATTAAATACACCCTAAAACACCTATGGAATCCATCCATTAGGTTTGAATTAGGTCAAGAACTTGATTGCCTAAAGGATCGCACAGTTTGGATTTCATCTGACAAAAAGTCAACTGTGCACAAAATCAAGTTTGACTTTTTGGAATTTTTCACAAATATGGTTCTCCTAAGTCAAAAATAATGTTAATGTATGGTATTGATCATCATCCATCTAGAAAAATCAAGAAAAGTGAGGTTTCTTGCAAAAGGGGCAACCATGAGAAAACCAAAATTTTTTTAAGTTATGGAACAAAAATGGTTTTGTACCAACTTTGCAAGGTCATAACTCCTAAACCACAAGGCCTTTTTCTCCCATTCAAATCTCAAATGAAAGTCCATCTGACATACTTTAAAAGTGTCAACTACAAGAGATTCCAAATCCTCATGGATTTTGAGTTATAGATTGATCAAAATCACAAAAACATGAAAATGATCACTTTTCCAACACAGTGAAATTTTCAATAAGTCAGAATCTGTCTTACTTTTTCCAAAATGTAGGGACATTTTTCACCTTGATCCAAGTTAAACCAGGCCCATTGGTGAACATCAAAGTTGAAGTATGCCATGAGGGCTTTCCAACAAGTACCAGATCAATCTCCAAATTCAATTTGAGTAGGGAGATACAACCCTTGGAACATGGCATCATGGACTGATTTTTACAAGGCAGATTTGTGCATTTTTGCTCGAGTTAGCTAATTTGGACAATTCTAAGCCTTTTCATCCATTTGGACACATCAGAGGATAACATCCAAGAGAAAAGATCTGATCCACAAACCTTTCAAGTCCAAGGAACTACATGTAGCCATAAGTGCGCTAAAAAGGCTAAAAGGTGCAAAGACTCCAATTTTGTCTCCAATCCTTCAATGGATGCATCAAGGTGGCATGGACTGAGACATTTCTAATTGAATGAGTCAAGATTCAACTCTGAATCAAAGAACCATAGGCATATGCCATAACCTCAATTCAATGGCTAAAGGAGACTAAAGATTCCTTTTGCTACAATTGGCCAAGGGACTGTCCAAGTTGCCATTCACTATTGTTGGCAAAACAAACTTGCTCTATTATAAATATGGCTCATTTGTGGTCAGTTTGAGTACACCAAATCACTACAACACTTGCTTTCCTCAAAATCTCTCTCATTAGGCCAAAATGCCTTCTTTTGCAAGTCACTACTGAGTTTTTGAGTTAAAGAGCAATTCCACCACAGCTCATGATCCAAACATATCCAATGTATCATATCTAAGTTGTTTAAACACTCACCCTTGATCTGAAACACCAAAATTAGAAAGTCAACCTCCAAAACCTCAAATTTTGACTTTTCTGCATTTTTCAAGCCATGTCTTGATTCAGTCACTTTCAAAACCAAACAAAGCCTCAAACACACTCTAAATATCATCCTCAAATTGTCCCAATTGGTTTACCTCATCTGGAACACCATTTGAGAGAGTTACTATCTTGGTCACTTTTGCCCCATTTGCAATCAAGAGTGTCTAAAGCATTGGATTACTTCTGGCACAAGGATATTGACAGATAGCACAATGAGCTTCAAGAGGTAAGTTCATCACAACTTGAACTCTCTAAATCATGCATTGCTTTGAGGTCCATTGATCATGGACATCTCATACATATTATATATGTTGTGTTTGAACAAATTTACCATGCTATAGCTGCCTATATGATGAGATAGCTTAAAACATGCAAATCTAGGTCTATTTTGAAATCACTATCGGATTTTAAAATAGAAACATTTTCTGAAAATTCCAAAGGCACCATTGGATTCCTCATGAAATTCTAGGCGGATACACCTAAATTTTGTCCAAATCCATGGAGAAATGAGGAAGTTAGAGCCTTCATGCAAGAGGCACAAAATCAGGCCTTGCCTTGCCAGGCCATGGCGCCTTGGCCAGGCCTAAAAACAAGGCATCCCATATATATTCATGGGGTGGTTTTGATACACGGATGTATCACCACCCAAGTGGTAGCGCGCATGTGTGTTTGTTTGGCAGGTCGTGGGTTCAACACCCACCTAGACCATTTTGCCATTTCTCATATTTTTTGCTATTTTTCATATTTTTTTATGGTTTTTGTTAATTAATTCCAAAATTAATTATTCTCTCAATTTTAATTATTTTTGATTGGTTATTTTTTTGAAAATTCACAAAAATGTTAAAATATTTTATTCTACAAAAATTTCACAAAAATATTATTTATTTCATATATTTGGTATTTTTGTAAAGAATTATATTTTTATTTGTTTTTAGGCATTTAAAAATATTTCTTTCTCTTGATTTTGCAAATTCAAATGATTTTCAAATCATTCTATGAATGAAACAAGATTTTTCAAACACTAATCCAAGATCACAACTTGTTTTTCACACATATTTGATAATTTTGATAATTTTAATTGAATTTTATTCAATTAAAATGCATTTTAAAATCAAATTAGGGTTTTAATTGTTTTCACCCTCACAAACATTTTTCAAAACACTCTTGGGCCTCTAATAGAGTGTAAGACCCACCGCTTGTAAATAAACATTTCTTGGGCCTCAGTAATTTTATAAGTCCCACTGTGCTTTCTAAAACCGCGGTGCGATCGTCACCCTTTAAACAAAATCATATGGGCCTACCCTTGTGTTGTAAGTCCCATTTCTTTTCTGCCCCCACATAATTATGAGCGCTATAGAGTTTGCTCAAAGAACAACCAGGGGTGTTACCTCGTACGGTCAGCTCTTCAGAATCAGTTGGACCGGAAAGAGATTCGACCATGTTCAAGTTCTAGTTCGATCAACGTGATGCAAGACTATCTTCCTGATCAAAGCAAAGACGTTGTCATAATCTCCGATTATAGGAGGACCAAAGACGTTTGTGCCATAATCCCTCTACTCGATGAATCAAGAATTCCTCTTGATAGTAGAAAGATTCTCAACCTCAGACCAATTGAAGCTTCCTATAATGGTCAGAAAAACCAGAAAGCTCCCGTGGTTATCTACTTGCCAGGTCCAATACCGTACAAATTTGATAAGGCTATCCCTTACAAGTACTGTGCAACAACAATCAAAAATGGAAAGGAAACTCCATTACCCTCCGTCATAAACATTGCCGACATCATTCGAGTGACACGGAGCGGTCGGATCTTCAACAGAGGAGTTGGAGAACCCACCAAAGAGAAGGAACCTCAAACAGAAGTTCCCAATCAACCAGTCAAACAATCCAGTAATCTAGAACTAGTAAAAAAACATTGAGATGCTGAAGCTCATCCACAAAAGTGAGTACAACATTGTAGACTAACTATTGCAAACTCCTTCGAGAATCTCTGTGCTATCTCTCCTGCTTAGTTTCGAAGCTTACAGGGAAGCTTTGTAGAAAGTCTTAAAGCAAGCCTTTGTGGAACAAGATGTGGCTATAAGACAGGTTGACAGCATTATTTCCAGCATCACTTCCTGCAACAATTTAGGATTCAATGATGAAGAAATGCCGGAAGAATGCGAAAATCACAATATGGCGCTCAACATTACAGTCAACTACCAGGACGATACTTTGGCCAGCGTACTGGTAGACACGGGATCAGCTCTGAATGTTATGCCAAAATCTACTCTGATATGACTATCATTTCAAGGATCTCCGATGATAGACAGCGAGGTCATCGTCAAAGCCTTTGACGGATCTAGAAAAACAGTTATCGGCGAAGTTGAACTTCCCATAACTATCGGTTCTCACACTTTCCAAGTCACTTTCCAGATCATGGACATCCGGGCAGCCTACAGCTATTTATTAGGAAGACCTTGGATACACGAAGCTGGGGCAGTCACTTCGACACTTCACCAAAAGCTGAAGTTCGTCAAGAATGACAAGTTAGTCACAGTATGCGGAGAGCAGGTCTTAATAGTGAGCAATTTATCATCATTTTCCTGTGTAGAGCCCGAGGAGGTTGTTGGAACTCAGTTTCAAACACTATCAGTGAGCAATGAGAATCAATCAGAAAGAGGGACATCGATTTCCTCATACAAAGATGCTTTCAAAGCGATTAAGAGTAAAGACACAAAAGGATGGGGACAGCTCGTAATTCCTACGGATAACAAGGCAAAGAAAGGTCTTAGTTTTTCCTCAGCCTGTACCCAGACTGCCACCAAAGATGAAAATTTGTATCCCATTCAGGACTTCTTCCACAGTGGAGGCTTCCTCACCCAGTGTCTCAAGAAGTTGACACCATCAATGAGGGTGACTCCTCCGATATAGATGAAGAGTGGAAGTCCTATCTCAACGAGGACGGTTATATGTCTCAGGGAGAGACACATACGCCATTTTGCTTTCCCACGCAGAGTCCGAGATATATACCAAGATTAAACATCAAGATGATGTACAGAGATTGTGATCCTGAGGGATGCCATGCTCTGCCAAACTCATTAGATGAGGACTCTCCGATGAAAGACAACTTTGACTATGACTATTATGACCCATTGCATGACTTGCCTATCTGGCAGCCGTACCGAGAAGACTCGGGGCAAAAGAGTCAGCCCAACGATGCATATCAGCTAAGCATCATTGAAAAGAATACCTGCATCCCCACCAAATCATGGGATCATTACTCAGGACATTCTGAAGATATCCAGCACAACGATGAATTTGCAAAGACTGCGGGACAATAGTTCATCAACTATGATTTTCCTGAGGTGAACGTCATTGAGAAGGATGACTCCTTTGTTCCCACAAAAGTTTGGGACACCTTTGGACAACCGAGTGACAAGTACGACTTCTTGGTCAAGTACACCGCTCCTGAAAGCTCTCGCATCAGGCTTGAAGACATCCAGCCAACTGGATGGGGAGATCCGCCTGAGAGTGAAAACACTATGCAAGATACAACAGAAGAGTTCGTTTACAACAACTCTGCCTGGGAGGAAGACTCCAACGATCCTGCTCCGCCAGAAATCAGCGTCATTCTGAGGACAAACCAAGAAAGAAGGTACCAGACTTTGTGATTCACCGAGGAGTTTGCAGCGTCTAGGTTGTCGTACCCCAAATTTTAACCACTCTTAAAACTTAGATCATTAACGTATCCAGCATCCTTACAAGTCCTCTGGTCATTCTCAATGACCTAAACAGTCAAGGGGGGCCCTTTTGATTTCTTACGGAGTTTGATCTTACATTAAGGGTTTGGTTGTTATTTTAGGATCTAGTTTTTTTATTATTTAACATTTAATTTTTATTAGAAAGAAAATTAGGACTAATTTACTAGGAAAATATTAATATGCCTACTATTAATATTAAAAGGTATAACTTTTATTATTATTAGGAATTGGTGAGTTTTTAAAATTATTATTAAATTATTTTTTTAGAATTATTAGTATTATTATTAGTCTTAGTGGCATTTCATTTCAAATGATTAAATTGGTCCATTTGGTAAGTATTTAGCTATAAGGAGTTGTGAGTGTGGGAGGTCATGAGTTCATGTCCCTCCTTTCTCACTTTTAATTTCTTTTCTCTTATATATACTTCTAACTTTATTTTTATTTATTTTCTAAACTAAAAAATTACAAAAATTGTATTTTTTATTTTTTATTAATTTATTTTCGTATTTATAAAATATTCTTTTTTAAAATAATTAATTTTTTGCTTTTTCCACTTTTTACTAAAAAAAATACTCAAAAATTATTAAATAAAAAAATATAGAAAGATTTTGTTCATTTTTTCTATTTTTTAAGATATATTCTCATATTTGGAAAGAATCAACCTAATTGATTAATTAATCAAAAATCAAAATTAAATCTTGATTATACTAATTAATATTTGATTTCTTAGTGTTTTTGTTGACCTAAAATCTTTGTATAAATAAAGTGTAAAACTTACATAATAGGGGAGGCCATTTCCAATCACAAATCCTTACACATTCACGTTGTAAAAACCTCATGTAACAACACAGTAAAAAAGGAACCCTCCACATATCTCAATCTTCACGTTTTTTAACCAAATCCATAACAAACCTCTCTTACAATTTACTTCTCCAGAAAAACATTCAAACCAATCCTAAATTCATACAATGTAAACCATAACATTTTAACACCAATTACAACCTCATCTCCCTAATCATCATGAACAATCATCAAGGTCACACAATCTTCATTCATCCTCCCACACCATAGATTCTCACAACCAGCATAATTTCAAACACAAACCACAATTCAAAGCACCACTCTTAACCCAACAAGTTCAAAGACGGAAGTGGAAGCAAGGAAAGCTTTGGAATCAAACAGACAAACGTTACCGGAAAACGCCGCACCGGACCCTGTCACGCTCGAATCTAATGGCGAATGCCCTTGGCTGGAATTGCACCCACCGTGAGCCGCCTCCAGCATGAACCACCGTGGCACCTCCACGAGCTCACCACCGTAGGGCCAACAAGCGCTGCACGCTGTCACCGGAAAACGGTCTGGAGCCGACACGGTTTTGCATCATACGGTAATTTTTTTTCTCTCTTGTACTGTATTGAATATATTGCGATTTTGAGTTGTTGGTTTGAAATTTATGTAAAGATTTAATGTTTGAGATAAGCTTTATGATAGACTAAAAAGTTGAGAAGAGGAAGAACATAAGCATAGCAGAGAGAAAAGAAGACGTTTAGATGAAGGGGCTGCATATTTATTGTTTACATATAATAATCATTATTATTTTAAGTTGAAATAGTCAAATGCCTAATTGTTTGTTAAAGTAAATCAAGAAAAATGAAAGATGGAGCGTCTACTCTTCAAGAGGTACTTTCTATTATTTTAATAATTTGTTTTTCTTCTTATTTTATTATTTTATTTTATCCTTTTTACAATTCACTATTTTGATTAATTTAAATTAGGGTTAGAATTTTTTTTTTTAAATTAGTATTGGGTCTATATCCAAACTAAGGCCCAATTTATTTATTTTAATTTAACTTAATTAGTTTAATTGATAATTTAGTTTAGTGGATTCTATATTTAATTTTATTTAGCTTATAAATAAAAAACACAAAATACTAGTAACGATACAAAAAATATAGGGATTTTAATTAAGAATATGATAGGGTTAGTCTTGAGATCAATAATAGGATTAGGGGTAGTATGAAGGTTTGGTTTAATCTAATTAATAATTAGAATTAAGGATTTTGATATAATATTAACATATTAATTTTTAATTAGGGTTATTATTAGGGGAAATATAATTAGGGATTTTAGGGTTTTATTTTGGATTTTTTATATGGGGTTTGAGATTTTAAATTTTGGTTTTATATTTGAAATAATTTTGTTTTTGAAAATAGGGATAAAAACTTTCATAAGTGGGATAATTAGGAATAAGAATTTTATTTAGGGTTTATTAGGGTGAAAAATAATTAAGGATTTTAATTATTGGTTTGGGTTTTTTAGGAATTGTTTTGGAATTTTAGAATTGACAAATTAAATAATTTTCTTTTGTAATAAAATGGGTTCTTAAAATAGAGGAATTTTTTTTTTAAAATTAATCTTTATTAAAAATCTGGATTATTATGGGAAATATTTCTGGATTGAAATTTATATGGTTAATTTGATTATTAAAATATTAGGTTGGGATTAAATTATATTGGTGGGTTTATTGTATTTTAGCATATGGTTAATGTAAATAATAACAATATTTATGATTAATATGGAATAGGGAAAATACAGAAATAATTTAGGGATTTTATTAAGGATTAATTTTAGTTTATTTATGTTAAATTAACATATTTGGGATGAAAACTTAAGGTTTTTTTTAATTTTTTTAATATACATTTAAAGGGATTATTTTCCATGATAAAAATAGGGATAAAGGTTGTGGTGATATATTTAAAAAAAAAAGGGGGGATAATTTTTACAAATAAATTTGGGATATTTTTTAGGAAAAATCCAAGGGATAGCATATGGTGTTTTTATAAACTATTGTGCTTGGTATTTTCTAAATAAATCAAGGGGATTTTAAGTTTGGGTTTTTTATAATTTTTATAATTAGTTTATTTTCTTAAATAAATTTAGAGGGGTTTAAAGGATTTATAAGATTCAAGGGATTTAAGGGATATTATTAAGGATTTAAGGGACATGAGAGGTTTTTTTTAGGAATTAAAACTTGGGATAAAACACTTCGTCCGAGAGTATAAATAAGGAATGGGATTTAGGGATAGAACTCTTGATATCCGAGAGTATAAATAAGGGATTAAGGGATAAAACTCTTGGTCCGAGAGCCTAAATAAGGGATAAGGGATAAGGATTTAGGGATAGCACTCTTGATATCCGAGAGTATAAATAAAAGGATTAAGGGATAAAACTCTTCCTCCGAGAGTCTAAATAATGGATAGGGATTTAAGGGATTTAAGGGATAGAACTCCTCATCTAGGAGTATAAACACTTGATTTAAGGGATAGAACTCTTTATCCAAGAGTATAAATAGTGGATTGGGTTTAGGATTAGGAATGGGAATAGGATTAGGGGGTAGGAATAGGGGAGGTGAACTACGGTTACTCTGATCCTTCATTTTGAGGGTACGTAGGCATAGGGTTGCAAACCAACCCTAGCGAGTATAATTAGGAAAAAACTTAGGTTTTATTTTCATTTAGACAAACAAACATGCCCAAAACTCAAAGGTGGATCTCATTGAGTACAATGGAAGTAAGGGGTGCCTAACACCTTCCCTTTACTTAACCGACTCCCGAACCGTACGAATCTCTACCTTAGGATAGGATATTTAGGTTTATCATTATTTTCCTTTAAAAAATATGGTGGCGACTCGAATATTTTTTCCGGCCGCGACAGCTGGCGACTCTGCTGGGGATTCCTTCCAAAAGAGAGTCAATCCTAACCTTAGGATTTAGGGATTTGTTTGTCTTGGATGTTTATTTTGGTTTTTTTATTGTTATTTATTTTTTATTTTTATTTCATATATTTATTTATTTAACCTTTTGTTTTTTATTTTGTTATCATACAAGGGATTGGGCCAATAAAATAAAAGGAGTGAAGCTAAAACCCAAAGCTTGGAGGATAACCCTAGAACCTAAAGTGGAACGGAAATGTTTTTGCGGGGGACTCAACTTCCCCTAAAATGCATTGATGCCACACTCATAGTAGATCCTTCCAAAGTTGTCCTCACGAAAGGGCTAGCCCCTCTCGTAGTGGAATGATTTAGATGTGGTCCGTGACTCTGAGAACCTTTAACCTACCCCACACCAATCTATGAAGACCCTATGTATTCAACCCTCAAGGGCTGTTACTAGGCTCCTACCCCAAATGAGACTTATCCCGAAGGATTACCGTAGGAAGGCTTGCTCCTTCTCATGGTAAAACAAGGGTATAGTCTGAACATTTTGGGGTCGTTATGCTGTCCAAATTTTTATAACCTACAAGTGAGGGGATTGGGTAGTCTTAACATAGATCCAGCCTGTTCTAGGGAGCCCACCTTACTAGGGCATGCTTGCACATTACCTTACCTTAACCCAATAAAATACTTAATTAAAACATTCATTCATCATTTTCATGAAAATATATTTTAAAAGAAAATGTTCTTGCATACCCCATGCATTTTCATGCACTTTGCATACGTACACATACATTTGCATATCCTTTCCACCTCCGCCTTTATCCAACTGCCTAGTTAGCAGATTTCTCGATACTCACAAAGGAACATGAAAGATATCTCAAGAAGCTTTGGAGGAACCCAACAAGGGGAAAGTACCATTGAAGATGGAAGGTAACCCTTCACCATGCCAACTAGAGGCCCACCTAGAGCCTCAAATATAACAACCTTGGATGATATATGCCTCTGCAACAGAGTCTCAATTGTATCTACTTCAGTAGCAGCCTCATGTGTTTCAACAAAGGAAGTTTGGAAGAGAATAAGATCCTACACCAATGTCTCATGACTTAATGGGAGGTGCCTTAATGAAGCTGCAGTTACTTGACCTTATTCAGGCACTACAAGCTATGAGCTCAAAGCACAAGACCTGCAACCGAATTTCAAAGGAGGAGTTCCATGGATTAAAAGACACCCCTTACTTTTACAAGTGGAGGGACATCAAGAAGTCTCCCAAAATTGGTTGGATCAACAAGGGAGCTCACTTCTAGGATCACTAGGCCTTTATCATTCCCAGTTGTATTTTCCTTTTTGCTAAGTGTTGTTTGGTATTAAAAGATGTACTTTTTGGGAAATAATTTTAATAAGATGAGCATGCATGCTTTTGGAATTCATCCATTCGTTTCACTCTTTCTTATGCCACCAAAATAAAATAAATCACACCTTTTCTTTTCACTTCTCACCTATTTACAAACTTAGGAAGAGAAGGATGTAAATAAACAAACGAATTTGCTGATGTATGCTTTAATGGTATGACTTGGCTGAAGATGTAAGGCATTGTTTCACTCCCCAAACACTGGAGAAATAAGGAGATAATCCGTAGTTAACCCCCTCGAGCTAGAAGTTGGTGTTCTTTCTATTTTCCAAAAAACCTTAATCTTAACCAGGGGCAGGGTAGATTTCAATTAACTCAACAATGCGTCCTAATGCAAGGGAATCAGTATACCTAATCACAAGGAAAAAGGTTTAAAGCACATCTTCTTCCTCACACCATTCAACATTGAGGAAGCAAAAGGGATAATAGCTCATAATATCTAATATGCCAGTCACACCCTTTCTAAGTCAAAAGCAAATCACTCAAGAATTGTTCCAAAAAAAAGCCCGCTAAGTCAAGAAGAAAAGGAAAAAGCTGAAAAATAATGGACTTTGACTTAGGCAAAATAAGGGTATCCCGATGGACCACTAAATTCAGAAGAATTGGTCCATGCAAAAATAAGGGATTAAAAGAAAGGAAAAAGGAAAATAGGGAACAATCTTATAAACAAGAGTGGGTGACTACACCTAAAAAAAGAGCTCATCAAGTGCTTAAACCAGTATACCTTTTAATCACCATGACTGAAAAGGTTCTTTTACAGGATGAACACGTCAGTTGGGTTAATTGGATTTAGGAATGGAGAATATCAAGGAGAATGGGGTGGGTTAAATTTCAAATTTTGAGCCTTGTATCTTTGTTTTCATAAACCGTGAACCAGGCCACGTTACAACATGTAAAAGTCCTAATTGAAGCTAGGGGCACTATAAAAGCATACTCGGCAAATTCATTGTTAAACTGACTCCGAATCCGAATGTTTGTTAAAACATCATTTTTCAATCTTCGTTTGTGCCAATCTCATGGCCAAATATCATCTGTATACGCCATATCCATTTCTAACAATTCTCGATTTCAAAACTTGCATGAGCATTGAGTTGGAATTACTTTTCAAAGGGAATAACTTTACTCGCAAATCAATACTTGACATCAGGGAAATATCTATAATGGTCTAATCAGGGGCATATCATTTCAAGGAATGTCTGACTAGGGGCAAGTCACCTAAGGATCCTCCCAATCAAGGGGCAAATCCTGATGGTCATAAGAGCACATTATCTAGAGATCCTTCTAGCTAGGAGCAAAGCATCCCAAGACTTGACACACTGATGCTGAGTCACCTCCACGACTCTATTGATAAGGGGTGGACTTTTCAAGAGGTTCACGCTGGGGCACGCCAACTCAAGGGTGCATTGAGGCCAATCACTCTAGGAGTCATCTAATCAGGGGCGAAGACATGATAATGGGGCAGTTCATATTAAGGTCATATCATAGCATGGCAGGATCCAAGTTCCTTTTCAAGCCACTCCTCCATACCCAATTAATTAAGGGGCATACCTTTTGAAGATTCAAAATCTGGAGCATATTTTCCAAGGTTGAAATACTGGGGCAATTCATCTCAAGGTCGTATCAAGGCATGGTGGGATCTGAGGTGTAATCCAACCCTCTTCATACTTCCAAGAGGCACATGCAAGCTCTGTCCTACATCAATAATCGTCAAGTTAAAAACGAGTATCGGGATATCAGGCTAGCTCAATGCACCCTACCATATCAGTTAACAAATATCATGGAGATATCCAACACTGGGGCACTTATGGAAACATTCAAATCATTGTCATGCATTAATCATGTCGCTACGCTCTAGCATCTAATCATGCATATATAACATAACATCACATACATACATGAGCATACATGCATAAACATACATACATGTACTCATGCATACGTACATAAGGTTCATAACTACTCTTAGGGGTTTAATCCCCAACTTGGCAACATGACTTTTATAAGGTATCGTGTTTCTTCAATTATCTAAGGGTTTTTATCTAGGGTTCCATTAAGGGTTTTGTCGAGGGTTTCATTAGGATTTTTCATTAGTTTTTATCAGAGGGATTATATCCAGGGTTTCATTTAAAGGGTTTCATTTAAAGGTTTCCTCTAAGGGTTTTATCAAGGGTTTATCGAGGTTTTTTTCCTTATGGGATTTTATCAAAGAATTTATAATATATTTTCCAAGGGATTTATCAGGAGTTCTACAAAAATTCCTATCCAAGATTTTTCATCATCAAGGGATTTATCAAGGGTTCTACAAAAATTCCTATCCAGGGATTTTTCATCATCTAGGGATTTCATCAAGGGGTTCTATCAAAGGGTTTACATCGAACATTCTACACAGGAATCGACCAAAAGGGGTTTACCTAGGAATTTTATCAAGGGGTTCTACCAGAACTTTATCAAGGGGTTTCACCAAAGCCTTAGCAAAAGGGGTTTCATCCAGAGTAATTGGGGTATCACTAAAGTCCTACCTGATTCCAATAGCATGATCGGAGGATCATAGGAATCTTAGGTAATTTCAACCCGAAAGGGTTGAAACTAATCATCAGGGTTTTATCAAGATTTCACCAAGGATTTTTTTATCCAAGGTTCCATCGGGGATTTGTCAGACGTTTCGTTGAAGTATTATTATCATGGATAAATCAAAGTCGGATACTAACAGAGCATTGAGGATTGTTCAATCCTTGCTCATCTCCAGAGTTTATCCACTCCGCGGTCAAAATTAGGGTTCCTCTTTTATATTTAATCACCTCCACCATGAGAGGATGAGAACTCATCGTCATCATCATCTCAGTTTGAAGCTGATTAAATAGGGGCAGCTGTCGTACCCCAAATTTTGACCACTCTTAAAACTTAGATCATTAACGTATCCAGCATCCTTACAAGTCCTCTGGTCATTCTCAATGACCTAAACAGTCAAGGGGGCCCCTTTTGATTTCTTACGGAGTTTGATCTTACATTAAGGGTTTGGTTGTTATTTTAGGATCTAGTTTTTTTATTATTTAACATTTAATTTTTTTTAGAAAGAAAATTAGGACTAATTTACTAGGAAAATATTAATATGACTACTATTAATATTAAAAGGTATAACTTTTATTATTATTAGGAATTGGTGAGTTTTTTAAATTATTATTAAATTATTTTTTTAGAATTATTAGTATTATTATTAGTCTTAGTGGCATTTCATTTCAAATGATTAAATTGGTCCATTTGGTAAGTATTTAGCTATAAGGAGTTGTGAGTGTGGGAGGTCATGAGTTCATGTCCCTCCTTTCTCACTTTTAATTTCTTTTCGCTTATATATACTTCTAACTTTATTTTTATTTATTTTCTAAACTAAAAAATTACAAAAATTGTATTTTTTATTTTTTATTAATTTATTTTCGTATTTATAAAATATTCTTTTTTAAAATAATTAATTTTTTTCTTTTTCAACTTTTTACTAAAAAAAATACTCAAAAATTATTAAATAAAAAAATATGGAAAGATTTTGTTCATTTTTTCTATTTTTTAAGATATATTCTCATATTTGGAAAGAATCAACCTAATTGATTAATTAATCAAAAATCAAAATTAAATCTTAATTATACTAATTAATATTTGATTTCTTAGTGTTTTTGTTGACTTAAAATCTTTGTATAAATAAAGTGTAAAACTTACATAATAGGGGAGACCATTTCCAATCACAAATCCTTACACATTCACGTTGTAAAAACCTCATGTAACAACAAAGTAAAAAAGGAACCCTCCACATATCTCAATCTTCACGTTTTTTAACCAAATCCATAACAAACCTCTCTTACAATTTACTTCTCCAGAAAAACATTCAAACCAATCCTAAATTCATACAATGTAAACCATAACATTTTAACACCAATTACAACCTCATCTCCCTAATCATCATGAACAATCATCAAGGTCACACAATCTTCATTCATCCTCCCACACCATAGATTCTCACAACCAGCATAATTTCAAACACAAACCACAATTCAAAGCACCACCCTTAACCCAACAAGTTCAAAGACGGAAGTGGAAGCAAGGAAAGCTTTGGAATCAAACAGATAAACGTTACCGGAAAACGCCGCACCGCACCCTGTCACGCTCGAATCTAATGGCGAATGCCCTTGGCTGGAATTGCACCCACCGTGAGTCGCCTCCAGCATGAACCACCGTGGCACCTCCACGAGCTCACCACCGTAGGGCCAACAAGCGTTGCACGCTGTCACCGGAAAACGGTCCGGAGCCGACACGGTTTTGCATCATACGGTAATTTTTTTTCTCTTTTGTACTGTATTGAATATATTGCGATTTTGAGTTGTTGGTTTGAAATTTATGTAAAGATTTAATGTTTGAGATAAGCTTTATGATAGACTAAAAAGTTGAGAAGAGGAAGAAAATAAGCATAGCAGAGAGAGAAGAAGACGTTTAGATGAAGGGGCTGCATATTTATTGTTTACATATAATAATCATTATTATTTTAAGTTGAAATAGTCAAATGCCTAATTGTTTGTTAAAGTAAATCAAGAAAAATGAAAGATGGAGGCGTCTACTCTTCAAGAGGTACTTTCTATTATTTTAATAATTTTTTTTTCTTCTTATTTTATTATTTTATTTTTTCCTTTTTACAATTCACTATTTTGATTAATTTAAATTAGGGTTAAAAATTTTTTTTTTAAATTAGTATTGGGTCTATATCCAAACTAAGGCGCAATTTATTTATTTTAATTTAACTTAATTAGTTTAATTGATAATTTAATTTAGTGGATTCTATATTTAATTTTATTTAGCTTATAAATAAAAAACACAAAATACTAGTAACGATACAAAAAATATAGGGATTTTAATTAAGAATATGATAGGGTTAGTCTTGAGATCAATAATAGGATTAGGGGTAGTATGAAGGTTTGGTTTAATCTAATTAATAATTAGAATTAAGGATTTTGATATAATATTAACATATTAATTTTTAATTAGGGTTATTATTAGGGGAAATATAATTAGGGATTTTAGGGTTTTATTTTGGATTTTTTATATGGGGTTTGAGATTTTAAATTTTAGTTTTATATTTGAAATAATTTTGTTTTTGAAAATAGGGATAAAAACTTTCATAAGTGGGATAATTAGGAATAAGAATTTTATTTAGGGTTTATTAGGGTGAAAAATAATTAAGGATTTTAATTATTGGTTTGGGTTTTTTAGGAATTGTTTTGGGATTTTAGAATTGACAAATTGAATAATTTTCTTTTGTGATAAAATGGGTTCTTAAAATAGAGGAATTTTTTTTTTTAAATTAATCTTTATTAAAAATCTGGATTTTTATGGGAAATATTTCTGGATTGAAATTTATATGGTTAATTTGATTATTAAAATATTAGGTTGGGATTAAATTATATTGGTGGGTTTACTGTATTTTAGCATATGGTTAATGTAAATAATAACAATATTTATGATTAATATGGACTAGGGAAAATACAGAAATAATTTAGGGATTTTAATTAAGGATTAATTTTAGTTTATTTATGTTAAATTAACATTTTTGGGATGAAAACTTAAGGTTTTTTTTAATTTTTTTTATATACATTTAAAGGGATTATTTTCCATGATAAAAATAGGGATAAAGGTTGTGGTGATATATTTTAAAAAAAAAAGGGGGATAATTTTTACAAATAAATTTGGGATATTTTTTAGGAAAAATCCAAGGGATAGCATATGGTGTTTTTATAAACTATTGTGCTTGGTATTTTCTAAATAAATCAAGTGGATTTTAAGTTTGGGTTTTTTATAATTTTTATAATTAGTTTATTTTGTTAAATAAATTTAGAGGGGTTTAAAGGTTTTATAAGATTCAAGGGATTTAAGGGATATTATTAAGGATTTAAGGGACATGAGAGGTTTTTTTTAGGAATTAAAACTTGGGATAAAACTCTTCGTCCGAAAGTATAAATAAGGGATGGGATTTAGGGATAGAACTCTTGATATCCGAGAGTATAAATAAAAGGATTAAGGGATAAAGCTCTTGGTCCGAGAGCCTAAATAAGGGATAAGGGATAAGGATTTAGGGATAGCACTCTTGATATCCGAGAGTATAAATAAAATGATTAAGGGATAAAATTCTTCCTCCGAGAGTCTAAATAATGGATAGGGATTTAAGGGATTTAAGGGATAGAACTCCTCATCTAGGAGTATGAACACTAGATTTAAGGGATATAACTCTTTATCCAAGAGTATAAATAGTGGATTGGGTTTAGGAATGGGAATAGGATTAGGGGGTAGGAATAGGGGAGGTGAACTACGGTTGCTCTGATCCTTCATTTTGAGGGTACGTAGGCATAGGGTTGCAAACCAACCCTAGCGAGTATAATTAGGTAAAAACTAAGGTTTTCTTTTCATTTAGACAAACAAACATGCCCAAAACTCAAAGGTGGATCCCATTGAGTACAATGGAAGTAAGGGGTGCCTAACACCTTCCCTTTACTTAACCGACTCCCGAACCGTAGGAATATCTACCTTAGGATAGGATATTTAGGTTTATCATTATTTTCCTTTAAAAAATATGGTGGCGACTCGAATATTTTTGCCGGCCGCGACAGCTGGCGACTCTGCTAGGGATTCCTTCCAAAAGAGAGTCAATCCTAACCTTAGGATTTAGGGATTTGTTTGTCTTGGATGTTTATTTTGGTTTTTTTATTGTTATTTATTTTTTTTTTTATTTCATATATTTATTTATTTAACCTTTTGTTTTTTATTTTGTTATCATACAAGGGATTGGGGCAATAAAATAAAAGGAATGAAGCTAAAACCCAAAGCTTGGAGGATAACCTTAGAACCTAAAGTGGAACGGAAATGTTTTTGCGGGGGACTCAACGTCCCCTAAAATGCATTGATGCCACACTCAGAGTAGATCCTTCCAAAGTTGTCCTCACGAAAGGGCTAGCCCCTCTCGTAGTGGAATGATTTGGATGTGGTCCGTGACTCTGAGAACCTTTAACCTACCCCACACTAATCTATGGAGACCCTATGTATTCAACCCTCAAGGGTTGTTACTAGGCTCCTACCCCAAATGAGACTTATCCCGAAGGATTACCGTAGGAAGACTTGCTCCTTCTCATGGTAAAACAAGGGTATAGTCTGAACATTTTGGGGTCGTTATGCTGTCCAAATTTTTATAACCTACATGTGAGGGGATTGGGTAGTCTTAACATAGATCCAGCCTGTTCTAGGGAGCCCACCTTACTAGGGCATGCTTGCACATTACCTTACCCTAACCCAATAAAATACTTAATTAAAACATTCATTCATCATTTTCATGAAAATATATTTTAAAAGAAAATGTTCTTGCATACCCCATGCATTTTCATGCACTTTGCATACGTACACATACATTTGCATATCCTTTCCACCTCCGCCTTTATCCAACTGCCTAGTTAGCAGATTTCTCGATACTCACAAAGGAACATGAAAGATATCTCAAGAAGCTTTGGAAGAACCCAACAAGGGGAAAGTACCATTGAAGATGGAAGGTAACCCTTCACCATGCCAACTAGAGGCCCACCTAGAGCCTCAAATATAACAACCTTGGATGATATATGCCTCTACAACAGAGTCTCAATTGTATCTACTTCAGTAGCAGCCTCATGTGTTTCAACAAAGGAAGTTTGGAAGAGAATAAGATCCTACACAAATGTCTCATGACTTAATGGGAGGTGCCTTAGTGAAGCTGGAGTTACTTGACCTTATTCAGGCACTACAAGCTATGAGCTCAAAGCACAAGACCTGCAACCGAATTTTAAAGGAGGAGTTCCATGGATTAAAAGATACCCCTTACTTTTACAAGTGGAGGGACATTAAGAAGTCTCCCAAAATTAGTTGGATCAACAAGGGAGCTCACTTCTAGGATCACTAGGCCTTTATCATTCCCAGTTGTATTTTCCTTTTTGCTAAGTGTTGTTTGGTATTAAAAGATGTACTTTTTGGGAAATAATTTTAATAAGATGAGCATGCATGCTTTTGGAATTCATCCATTCGTTTCACTCTTTCTTATGCCACCAAAATAAAATAAATCACACCTTTTCTTTTCACTTCTCACCTATTAACAAACTTAGGAGAATAAGGATGTAAATAAACAAACGAATTTGCTGATGTATGCTTTAATGGTATGACTTGGCTGAAGATGTAAGGCATTGTTTCACTCTCCAAACACTAGAGAAATAAGGAGATAATCCGTAGTTAACCCCCTCGAGCCAGAAGTTGGTGTTCTATCTATTTTCAAAAAAACCTTAATCTTAACCAGGGGCATGGTAGATTTCAATTAACTCAACAATGCGTCCTAATGCAAGGGAATCAGTACACCTAATCACAAGGAAAAAGGTTTAAAGCACATCTTCTTCCTCACACCATTCAACATTGAGGAAGCAAAAGGGATAATAGCTCATAATATCTAATATGCCAGTCACACCCTTTCTAAGTCAAAAGCAAATCACTCAAGAATTGTTCCAAAAAAAAGCCCGTTAAGTCAAGAAGAAAAGGAAAAAGCTGAAAAATAATGGACTTTGACTTAGGCAAAATAAGGGTATCCCGATGGCCCACTAAATTCAGAAGAGTTGGTCCATGCAAAAATAAGGGATTAAAAGAAAGGAAAAAGGAAAATAGGGAACAATCTTATAAACAGGAGTGGGTGACTGCACCTAAAAGAAGAGCTCATCAAGTGCTTAAACCAGTATACCTTTTAATCACCGTGACTGAAAAGGTTCTTTTACAGGATTAACGCGTCTGTTGGGTTAATTGGATTTAGGAATGGAGAATATCAAGGAGAATGGGGTGGGTTAAATTTCAAATTTTGAGCCTTGTATCTTTGTTTTCTTAAACCGTGAACCAGGCCACGTTACAACATGTAAAAGTCCTAATTGAAGCTAGGGGCACTATAAAAGCATACTCGGCAAACTCATTGTTAAACTGACTCCGAATCCGAATGTTTGTTAAAACATCATTTTTCAATCTTCGTTTGTGCCAATCTCATGGCCAAATATCATCTGTATACGCCATATCCATTTCTAACAATTCTCGATTTCAAAACTTGCATGAGCATTGAGTTGGAATTACTTTTCAAAGGGAATAACTTTACTCGCAAATCAATACTTGACATCAGGGAAATATCTATAATGGTCTAATCAGGGGCATATCATTTCAAGGAATGTCTGACTAGGGGCAAGTCACCTAAGAATCCTCCCAATCAAGGGACAAATCCTGATGGTCATAAGAGCACATTATCTAGAGATCCTAATAACTAGGAGCAAAGCATCCCAAGACTTGACACACTGATGCTGAGTCACCTCCACGACTCTAATGATAAGGGGTGGACTTTTCAAGAGGTTCACGCTGGGGCACGCCAACTCAAGGGTGCATTGAGACCAATCACTCTAGGAGTCATCTAATCAAGGGCGAAGACATGATAATGGGGCAGTTCATATTAAGGTCATATCATAGCATGGTAGGATCCAAGTTCCTTTTCAAGCCACTCCTCCATACCCAATTAATTAAGGGGCATACCTTTTGAAGATTCAAAATCTGGAGCATATTTTCCATGGTTGAAATACTGGGGCAATTCATCTCAAGGTCGTATCAAGGCATGGTGGGATCTGAGGCGTAATCCTATGAAACTCAAACAATCAAGGGCAAACCCTCTTCATACTTCCAAGAGGCACATGCAAGCTCTGTCCTACATCAATAATCGTCAAGTTCAAAACGAGTATCGGGATATCAGGCTAGCTCAATGCACCCTACCGTATCAGTTAACAAATATCATGGAGACATCCAACACTGGGGCACTTATGGAAACATTCAAATCATTGTCATGCATTAATCATGTCGCTACGCTCTAGCATCTAATCATGCATATATAACATAACATCACATACATACATGAGCATACATGCATAAACATACATACATGTACTCATGCATACGTACATAAGGTTCATAACTACTCTTAGGGGTTTAATCCCCAACTTGGCAACATGACTTTTATAAGGTATCGTGTTTCTTCAATTATCAAAAGGTTTTTATCTAGGGTTCCATTAAGGGTTTTGTCGAGGGTTTCATTAGGATTTTTCATTAGTTTTTATCAGAGGGATTATATCCAGGGTTTCATTTAAAGGATTTCATTTAAAGGTTTCCTCTAAGGGTTTTATCAAGGGTTTATCGAGGTTTTTTTCCTTATGGGATTTTATCAAAGAATTTATAATATTTTTTCCAAGGGATTTATCAGGAGTTCTACAAAAATTCCTATCCAAGATTTTTCATCATCAAGGGATTTCATCAAGGGATTTATCAGGGGTTCTACAAAAAATTCCTATCCAGGGATTTTTCATCATCTAGGGATTTCATCAAGGGGTTCTATCAAAGGGTTTACATCGAACATTCTACACAGGAATCGACCAAAAGGGGTTAACCTAGGAATTTTATCAAGGGGTTCTACCAGAACTTTATCAAGGGGTTTCACCAAAGCCTTAGCAAAAGGGGTTTCATCCAGAGTAATTGGGGTATCACTAAAGTCCTACCTGATTCCAATAGCATGATCGGAGGATCATAGGAATCATAGGCAATTTCCACCCGAAAGGGTTGAAACTAATCATCAGGGTTTTATCAAGTTTTCACCAAGGATTTTTTTATCCAAGGTTCCATCGGGGATTTGTCAGACGTTTCGTTGAAGTATTATTATCATGGATACATCAAAGTCGGATACTAACAGAGCATTGAGGATTGTTCAATCCTTGCTCATCTCCAGAGTTTATCCACTCCGCGGTCAAAATTAGGGTTCCTCTTTTATATTTAATCACCTCCACCATGAGAGGATGAGAACTCATCGTCATCATCATCTCAGTTTGAAGCTGATTAAATAGGGGCAGCTGTCGTACCCCTAATTTTGACCACTCTTAAAACTTAGATCATTAACGTATCCAGCATCCTTACAAGTCCTCTGGTCATTCTCAATGACCTAAACAGTCAAGGGGGGCCCTTTTGATTTCTTACGGAGTTTGATCTTACATTAAGGGTTTGGTTGTTATTTTAAGATCTAGTTTTTTTATTATTTAACATTTAATTTTTATTAGAAAGAAAATTAGGACTAATTTACTAGGAAAATATTAATATGCCTACTATTAATATTAAAAGGTATAACTTTTATTATTATTAGGAATTGGTGAGTTTTTTAAATTATTATTAAATTATTTTTTTAGAATTATTAGTATTATTATTAGTCTTAGTGGCATTTCATTTCAAATGATTAAATTGGTCCATTTGGTAAGTATTTAGCTATAAGGAGTTGTGAGTGTGGGAGGTCATGAGTTTATGTCCCTCCTTTCTCACTTTTAATTTCTTTTCTCTTATATATACTTCTAACTTTATTTTTATTTATTTTCTAAACTAAAAAATTACAAAAATTGTATTTTTTATTTTTTATTAATTTATTTTCGTATTTATAAAATATTCTTTTTTAAAATAATTAATTTTTTGCTTTTTCAACTTTTTACTAAAAAAAATACTCAAAAATTATTAAATAAAAAAATATGGAAAGATTTTGTTCATTTTTTCTATTTTTTAAGATATATTCTCATATTTGGAAAGAATCAACCTAATTGATTAATTAATCAAAAATCAAAATTAAATCTTGATTATACTAATTAATATTTGATTTCTTAGTGTTTTTGTTGACCTAAAATCTTTGTATAAATAAAGTGTAAAACTTACATAATAGGGGAGGCCATTTCCAATCACAAATCCTTACACATTCACGTTGTAAAAACCTCATGTAACAACACAGTAAAAAAGGAACCCTCCACATATCTCAATCTTCATGTTTTTTAACCAAATCCATAACAAACCTCTCTTACAATTTACTTCTCCAGAAAAACATTCAAACCAATCCTAAATTCATACAATGTAAACCTTAACATTTTAACACCAATTACAACCTCATCTCCCTAATCATCATGAACAATCATCAAGGTCACACAATCTTCATTCATCCTCCCACACCATAGATTCTCACAACCAGCATAATTTCAAACACAAACCACAATTCAAAGCACCACCCTTAACCCAACAAGTTCAAAGACGGAAGTGGAAGCAAGGAAAGCTTTGGAATCAAACAGACAAACGTTACCGGAAAACGCCGCACCGCACCCTGCCACGCTCGAATCTAATGGCGAATGCCCATGGCTGGAATTGCACCCACCGTGAGCCGCCTCCAGCATGAACCACCGCGGCACCTCCACGAGCTCACCACCGTAGGGCCAATAAGCGCTGCACGCTGTCACCGGAAAACGGTCTGGAGCCGACACGGTTTTGCATCATACGGTAATTTTTTTTCTCTCTTGTACTGTATTGAATATATTGCGATTTTGAGTTGTTGGTTTGAAATTTATGTAAAGATTTAATGTTTGAGATAAGCTTTATGATAGAATAAAAAGTTGAGAAGAGGAAGAACATAAGCATAGCAGAGAGAGAAGAAGACGTTTAGATGAAGGGGCTGCATATTTATTGTTTACATATAATAATCATTATTATTTTAAGTTGAAATAGTCAAATGCCTAATAGTTTGTTAAAGTAAATCAAGAAAAATGAAAGATGGGGCATCTACTCTTCAAGAGGTACTTTCTATTATTTTAATAATTTTTTTTTCTTCTTATTTTATTATTTTATTTTATCCTTTTTACAATTCACTATTTTGATTAATTTAAATTAGGGTTAGAATTTTTTTTTAAAATTAGTATTGGGTCTATATCCAAACTAAGGCCCAATTTATTTATTTTAATTTAACTTAATTAGTTTAATTGATAATTTAGTTTAGTGGATTCTATATTTAATTTTATTTAGCTTATAAATAAAAAACACAAAATACTAGTAACGATACAAAAAATATAGGGATTTTAATTAAGAATATGATAGGGTTAGTCTTGAGATCAATAATAGGATTAGGGGTAGTATGACGGTTTGGTTTAATCTAATTAATAATTAGAATTAAGGATTTTGATATAATATTAACATATTAATTTTTAATTAGGGTTATTATTTGGGGAAATATAATTAGTGATTTTAGGGTTTTATTTTGGATTTTTTATATGGGGTTTGAGATTTTAAATTTTGGTTTTATATTTGAAATAATTTTGTTTTTTAAAATAGGGATAAAAACTTTCATAAGTGGGATAATTAGGAATAAGAATTTTATTTAGGGTTTATTAGGGTGAAAAATAATTAAGGATTTTAATTATTGGTTTGGGTTTTTTAGGAATTGTTTTGGGATTTTAGAATTGACAAATTAAATAATTTTCTTTTGTGATAAAATGGGTTCTTAAAATAGAGGAATATTTTTTTTTAAATTAATCTTTATTAAAAATCTGGATTTTTATGGGAAATATTTCTGGATTGAAATTTATATGGTTAATTTGATTATTAAAATATTAGGTTGGGATTAAATTATATTGGTGGGTTTATTGTATTTTAGCATATGGTTAATGTAAATAATAACAATATTTATGATTAATATGGAATAGGGAAAATACAGAAATAATTTAGGGATTTTAATTAAGGATTAATTTTAGTTTATTTATGTTAAATTAACATTTTTGGGATGAAAACTTAAGGTTTTTTTTAATTTTTTTTATATACATTTAAAGGGATTATTTTCCATGATAAAAATAGGGATAAAGATTGTGGTGATATATTTTTAAAAAAAAAAGGGGATAATTTTTACAAATAAATTTGGGATATTTTTTAGGAAAAATCCAAGGGATAGCATATGGTGTTTTTATAAACTATTGTGCTTGGTATTTTCTAAATAAATCAAGGGGATTTTAAGTTTGGGTTTTTTATAATTTTTATAATTAGTTTATTTTCTTAAATAAATTTAGAGGGGTTTAAAGGATTTATAAGATTCAAGGGATTTAAGGGATATTATTAAGGATTTAAGGGACATGAGAGGTTTTTTTTAGGAATTAAAACTTGGGATAAAACTCTTCGTCTGAGAGTATAAATAAGGGATGGGATTTAGGGATAGAACTCTTGATATCCGAGAGTATAAATAAAAGGATTAAGGGATAAAGCTCTTGGTTCGAGAGCCTAAATAAGGGATAAGGGATAAGGATTTAGGGATATCACTCTTGATATCTGAGAGTATAAATAAAAGGATTAAGGGATAAAACTCTTCCTCCGAGAGTCTAAATAATGGATAGGGATTTAAGGGATAGAACTCCTCATCTAGGAGTATAAACACTAGATTTAAGGGATAGAACTCTTTATCCAAGAGTATAAATAGTGGATTGGGTTTAAGATTAGGAATGGGAATAGGATTAGGGGGTAGGAATAGGGGAGGTGAACTACGGTTACTCCGATCCTTCATTTTGAGGGTACGTAGGCATAGGGTTGCAAACCAACCCTAGCGAGTATAATTAGGAAAAAACTTAGGTTTTCTTTTCATTTAGACAAACAAACATGCCCTAAACTCAAAGGTGGATCCCATTGAGTACAATGGAAGTAAGGGGTGCCTAACACCTTCCCTTTACTTAACCGACTCCCGAACCATAGGAATCTCTAACTTAGGATAGGATATTTAGGTTTATCATTATTTTCCTTTAAAAAATATGGTGGCGACTCGAATATTTTTGTCGGCCGCGACATAGGTAATTGCCATCTTTGTTTTAACCTTTCACCCCGCCCAGGTGAAACGAATGTTTTTATAGGGCTCACTTTTCTGTAAATATCCCTCTTCGCTTCGCCCAAAGCGACATAGTTTTGTTTTATAGGGTTGTAGTTTCAAGAATCAACTAAATCATAAATAAATAAACGTCGTTCTGTAATTCCCGCATTTATTGTTGTTATCACTTTTTGTTTTTTCAGAAAATGGTAATCCTAAAACAGCCCAAAAACAAATAAAAACGAGAATTTTTCAGAAAATACACTGCACACACTCTTGCATTCTCTCTATCTCTTCTAAAAAACAAATCATCACGTCATGTAGATTGCTTGTTTTAAACCCCATTGAATCATACGATCCAATGCCTTCTCCCAACTTTGAATTCCCGGTATTTGAAGCTAAAGAAGAAGAGGACGAAGAAATTCCAGAAGAGATCTCATGACTACTCAGACAATAGGAAAGGTCCATTGAACCTCACAAAGAGCCGTTGGAAATGGTCAATTTGGGTTCAGAAGAAGAGAGGAAAGAAATCAAGATTGGGGAACTGTTCAGTCTGATTGTCAAAGAAAGCTTGATAAAACTTCTCAAAGAGTTTCCCGATGTATTTTCTTGGTCCTACCAGGACATGCCAGGGTTGGATACCAGCATCGTGGAACATCATCTACTGTTGAAATCAGAATGTCCTCCAGTGAAATAGAGACTGAGACTGACTCATCTGGACATGGCCATCAAAATCAAAGAGGAAGTGCAGAAACAGATTGCCGCGGGTTTCCTTGCCACCTCAGAATATCCTCAATGGTTGGCTAACATAGTGCTAGTTCCGAAAAAGGATGGAAAAGTCAGAATGTGTGTAGACTACAGGGAACTGAACAAAGCCAGTCCAAAGGATGACTTTCCCTTACCACACATAGACATGCTGGTAGACAGTACAACGAAGTTCAAAGTCTTTTCCTTCATGGATGGATTCTCGGGCTATAATCAAATAAAAATGGCGACGAAAGATATGGAGAAAACTTCATTCATCACCCCATGGGGTACCTTTTGTTACAAGGTAATGCCGTTCGGTCTAGAGAACGCTGGGGTAACCTATCAAAGGGCCATGACAACTCTGTTTCACGACATGATGCACGAAGAGATTGAAGTGTACGTCGATGACATGATTGCCAAATCTAAAATAGAAGAAGAGCATGTGACACAACTATCAAAGTTATTCGAGCGTCTGAGGAAGTACAAACTCCGCTTGAATCCCAACAAATGCACATTCGGTGTCCGTTCAGGAAAACTCTTAGGGTTCATCGTCAGCCAAAAGGGAATTGAGGTTGATCCTGACAAGGTCAAGGTCATTCAAGAAATGCCTTCACCAAAGATTGAGAAACAAGTCAGAGGATTTTTGGGACGTTTGAATTACATCTCAAGGTTTATATCTATCATAACCGCGACATGCACGCCGATCTTGAAACTACTCAAAAAGAATTAAAGTTGTGTATGGACGGAAGATTGCCAAAAGGCCTTCGACAGTATCAATGAGTATTTGTTGAATCCGCCGATCCTGTCACCTCCACTGGAGGGAAGACCACTGATTATCTACTTAACAGTCCTGGAATACTCTATGGGTTGTGTACTTGGCGAGCTAGACAAAACCAAAAGAAAAGAGTCTGCCATCTACTATGAGCAAGAAATTTACCGACTATGAAACTCGGTACACTATGCTCGAGAAAACTTGTTGCGCTCTGGCTTGGGCAGCTAAATGTCTTCGCCAGTACATGATTTGTCACACTACTTGGTTAATCTCCGAAATGGATCCAATCAAGTATGTCTTTGAAAAGCCTACTCTTACGGGAAGGATTGCCCGCTGGCAGATGTTGCTATCAGAATATGACATCGAGTACCATGCTCAAAAAGCCGTCAAAGGAAGTATTTTAGCTGATCATTTGGCTCATCAACCGATTGACGATCAAGAATCAGTCGGATTTGACTTCCTAGACGAAGATGTCATGTACTTAAAAATGAAATATTTCGATGAACCGCTACGCAGTGAAGGGCCGGAACCAGATTCCCAATGGGGACTAATCTTTGACAGAGCTGTCAACATTTATGGAAAAGGAATTGGGGCAATCATCATAACACCTCAGGGTACCTACATTCCTTTCACCGCCCGACTAACATTCAAGTGCACAAATAACGAGGTTGAATACGAAGCTTGTATCATGGGTCTCGAAGAAGCAATTGACTTAAGGTTTAAGAACTTAGATGTGTATGAAGACTCAACCCTGGTTATCAATCAGATCAAAGTTGATTGGAACACATACCAATCAGGACTGATTCCTTACAAATATTACGCGAGAAGGTTGTTGCCATTTTTCAATAGAATCGAGTTTCAACATATCCCTCGTGAAGAGAATCACATGGCTGATGCACTAGCCACTCTCTCTTCCATGATTAGTGTAGTTCAATGGAACGACGTACCTAGGATTGAAATAATGCGCCTTGAGAGGCCCGCTTATATCTTCACAATCGAAGCAGTCATAGACGATAAACCTTGGTATCATGATATCAAATGCTTCCTTCAAAAACAAGAGTACCCGCCTGAGGCATCAAGAAAAGACAGGAAGACTCTCAGAAGGTTGGCTGGAAACTTCTTCCTGAGTGGTAATACACTCTATAAGAGAAACTTTGACATGGTCTTGCTTTGATGCGTAGACAGACCAGAAGCAAACATGCTGATGAAAGAAATTCACGAAGGATCCTTTGGCACTCATGCCAACGAACATACAATGGCGATAAAAAATCTGAGAGCAGGATACTATTGGTTGACAATGGAATCTGATTGCTACAAGTACATGAGAAGGTGTCACAAGTGTCAGATATACTCAGACAAAATCCATGTGCCGCTAACACATCTCAAAGTTCTTTCTTCCCCATGGCCTTTTTCCATATGGGGAATCGACATGATTGGCATGATTGAACCCAAGGCTTCAAACGGACATCGGTTCATCCTGGTAGCCATTGACTACTTCACCAAGTGGGTCGAAGCAGCGTCATACGCCAATGTGACCCGACAAGTCATGGTCTGCTTTATCAAAAGCAATCTCATCTGCCGATATGGTGTTCTGAGCCAGATCATTACTGATAATGGATCTAACTTGAACAATAAGATAATGAAAGAGTTATGCGCTGAGTTCAAGATCGAACACCATAACTCATCTCCCTACCGACCTAAGATGAACGCGCGGTTGAAGAGGCTAACAAGAATATAGAGAAGATTGTTCAAAAGATGGTTATAACCGATAAAGACTGGCACGAAATGCTGCCCTTTGTTCTTCACGGTTATCGCACATCTGTCTGCACTTCAACAGGGGCAACCCCTTTCTTTCTAGTATATGGCATGGAGGCAGTACTCCCCATACAAGTAGAGATCCCATCAATCCGGGTATTGATGGAAGCTAAGCTAACAGAGGCTGAAGGGTGTCAAAGTTGACACGATGAGCTGAATCTGATCCAAGAAAAGTGAATAACGGCTCTTTGCCACGGTCAGTTGTATCAGCAAAGAATGAAGAAAGCGTTCCACAAAAAGGTTCGACCTCGCGTCTTCAGAAAAGGAGACCTTGTGCTAAAAAAGATACAATCATTCCTCATGGATTCCCGAGGCAAATGGACTCTGAATTATGACGGCCCTTATGTGGTCAAGAAAGCCTTCTCAGGAGGTGCCTTGAGACTCGCAACCATGGATGGAGAAGAGGTTGCCTACCCCACGAATTTTGATGTAGTCAAGAAATACTTCGCCTAAATAAATAAAAACGTCTAGGTGGATTGAAAACCTGAAAAGACGCTCCAGGAAAAAATTAGAGACATAAGCAAAAAAATCATCCCGGTGGATTGGAAATCTCAAGGTACAATCCAGGCCAAAGTTAGGGATCAATGCCAAGTAACTACATCTGATCAGTTCAACTACTCAGCAGTAATGCCATCCATCAAGAAAACTTCAGTCAAGGTCATCTTCGACCGAAGCTCAAGATGTCCAGAATTCAAAGTTGGTAGAAGGATAATAGTCGTTATGTTTCAATGTAGCCCTTTTCCCTTAAATTACCATTTTCTAAACTTTGTAAATGCTCTATGGAATCACGCGTTTGGCTGATTTCCATCCAATCAATAAAATTTGAGCCATAGTGCTTTTGTTTGCAATTCTCATTTGTTTTAGCTTTACAGAATGACATTTTAACATGATCAACGATTCTTGAAATAAAACAAAAATGAATTTACTTGTCAAAATTTCTCCTGCTTTTAAAATAAAGATGGCAATTCCTTTTGACTTTGAACATCAAAAAGAACATCGATCGCTTCTTTGAAGGTGATTGAACCTCAAAGTGCAGAATCAAAGTACTCCTTCTAAACCAGTACGCATGAATGAAGGATCAACTGTGTCAGATGCAAATGTCCCATCTGATATCCCCGACAGAGTTCTTAACTCTTAAGACCGATTGAACGGTTCTCTTCTCCCACACAGAGTCTGCCTCTCCTAAGAAAGACAGGATTTCTATTTTGAACCAGTGGTACTTTTCCTCCCCCGCAGTGGCCGAGTATATAGTCGTGTTCATTCATTATTCTGTATGTCGCGTCAGTTTTGTTAGCATAAACATACATACATCATGCATTATTGATTCATATTCATATTCATATTGCATTGCTATCACTCTGGTCACATTCATCCCCCAAGTGATAAAAGTCGTCTTATCTGTCGAGTTGTCAGTTCTTTCCTCGTCAGGAAATGTATTGTCTGAGCAAATTCTCCCCAGTTTATTTCTGGATTGGAGACTGTGCTCGACCACTTTAATAACCTGAACCTCTGAAAGGCAGGAAGACCTTCGGCCGACACCTTTGGAACATCACTCTTCACCATTGAAGATGATATTTTTCGCTTTCCCGGATTAAGGAATATCCCTAGAGAAAGCCTCTCAACTGAAGACTCTCGGTGATGCAGCAGTTTCTCTCTGAAAGGTTTGCTATCAATGAGGTCATCAGCACCTCAAAATTAGATTACATCACATGGAATTTCTCCAAAAAAATATCTCGAAGAAAAGTATGATGTAATATCCCCAAGCAAAAAGCAGTCTTTCGAGAGACTCGTTCTTCCCCAGTAGAGTCAACAAGTGGCATCTCCAACAGAGAAGTTTGCACACCTCTACCGCTCAGACAAATGGGTACCCCCAGCAAGTCTGACCTCAAATCTTTTCCATCAAATGGCATCTCCCCAGTAGGAAACTCGGCGAGAAGTTTGATGAAGACCGCTACACATAGCATTCCTTGTCAAGGAAGAAACTCGACAAGAAGAAACTAAGACCAGTTTCGTGGCTAAAAATCAGGATCGAGGGGAAGTTTATTTCAGAAACTAAGACCAGTTCCATGGCTGAAGACTAAGATCGAGGGGAAGTTTATTTTAGAAACTAAGACCAGTTTCGTGGCTGAAGACCAGGATTGCGGGGAAGTTTATTTCAGAAACTGAGACTAGTTCTGTGGCTGAAGACCGGGATCGAGGGGAAGTTTCACCCTTTTCTAAGTATCATTGCTTAGCAAAAGAAGATGGATGAGTGAATTTCTATTCATAACCATAGTCAAAATTTCGGGTATTTCGATATTTGATCCTCTTGCACCCTGAATGTCTGAATACCTTCGCCATTCACACCTTCAGGTCCAAGAAGACTAAATAGAGGCATCTGTCATACCCCAAATTTTGACCACCAAGATTTACCATCATTGTGAAAATCATTGTCACAATATGGATGTGCCATCATGGCTCATCGATCTCCTTAAGGATTGTTGAGCATTCACTACAACCAAGAATTAGGGTTTTGAGCCCTCTCAGAGCACTTAGACAAAGGATAAATCAAAAAGTGACATGATCTTCAACTTGTCTAACCTCTCAAACACCTATAAAGGATCAAGAGGACTCCCATATCAAGAATCAAGTACAAAGTTGCAACATTCCAAGTGGATCAAGCCTCAAGATCGCCACTGTCACCAAATTAGGGTTTTGGTCGACCAAGGCCTCCAGATGAAAATTTTCTTCTGGGCATGAGCCAATGCTTCAAAGCATAACCCAAAATACTCCAAGGGACCTTATGGACCCAATCATCAAGTTAATTTAGCCTCTGGGGATGCATTCATAAAAAATCAGGAATTAGGGTTTCTTGACCTAATTCACCCCTAAGTTGACTTTTGGAGCAAAGCATGAGCCAAGATCTCAAGACATGATTTGAGATCTTAAATACACCACATTGATCCATTCACAACAATGGATTGATCCAAGAAGCTTGATTCACAACTTTCAATTTCATCTGGACCACAATTAGGGTTTTGAGGAAAAAGTCAACTATATCTTTGACTTTTGACCAAGACATGCTCCCAAACCTTGGGGCATGATTCAATACACCCTAAAACACCTATGGAATCCATCCATTAGGTTTGAATTGGGTCAAGAACTTGATTGCATAAAGGATCGCACAGTTTGCATTTCATCTGACAAAAAGTCAACTGTGCACAAAATCAAGTTTGACTTTTTGGAATTTTTCACAAATATGGTTCCCCTAAGTCCAAAATAATGTTAATGTATGGTATTGATCATCATCCATCAAGAAAAATCAAGAAAAGTGAGGTTTCTTGCAAAAGGGGAAACCATGAGAAAACCAAATATTTTCTAAGTTATGGAACAAAAGTGGTTTTGTACCAACTTTGCAAGGTAATAACTCCTAAACCACAAGGCCTTTTTCTCTCATTCAAAACCCAAATGAAAATCCATCTAACATACTTTAAAAATGTCAACTACAAGAGATTCCAAATCCTCATTGATTTTGAGTTATGGATTGATCAAAATCACAAAAACATGAAAATGGCCACTTTTCCAACACTTAGTGAAATTTTCGATAAGTCAGAATTTGTCTTACTTTTTCCAAAATGTAGGGACATTTTTCACCTTGATCCAAGTTAAACCAGGTCCATTGGTGAACATCAAAGTTGAAGTACGCCATGAGGGCTTTCCAACAAGTACCAGATCATCTCCAAATTCAATTTGAGTAGGGAGATACAACCCTTGGAATACGGCATCATGGACTGATTTTTACAAGGCAGATTCATGCATTTTGCTCGAGTTAGCTAATTTGGACAATTCCAAGCCTTATCATCCATTTGGACACATCAGAGGATAACATCCAAGAGAAAAGATCTGATCCACAAGCCTCCCAAGTCCAAGGAACTACATGTAGCCATAAGTGCCCTAAAAAGGCTAAAAGGTGCAAAGACTCCAATTTTTTCTCCAAGCCTTCAATGGATGCATCAACGTGGCATGGACTGAGACATTGCTAACTGAATGAGTCAAGATTTGGCTCTGAATCAAAGAACCATAGGCCTGTGCCCAAACCTCAAGTCAATGGCTAGAGGAGACTAAAGATTCCTTTTGCTATAATTGGCCAAGGGACTGTCCAAGTTGCCATTCACTATTGCTGGCAAAACAAACTTGCTCTACTATAAATAGAGCTCATTTGTGGTCAGTTTGAGTACACCAAAGCACTATAACACTTGCTTTCCTCAAAATCTCTCTCATTAGGCCAAAATGCCTTGTTTTGCAAGTCACCACTGAGTTTTTGAGTTAGAGAGCAATTCCACCACAACTCATGATCCAAACACATCCAATGTATCATATCTAAGTTGTTCAAACACTCACCCTTGATCTGAAACACCAAAATCAGAAAGTCAACTTCCAAAACCTCAAATTTTGACTTTTCTGCATTTTTCAAGCCATGTATTGATTCAGTCACTTTCAAAATCCAACAAAGCCTCAAACACACTCCAAATATCATCCTCTAACTATCCCAATTGGTTTCCCTCGTCTGGAACACCATTTGAGAGAGTTACTATGTTGGTCACTTTTGCCCCTTTTGCAAGAAAGAGCCTATTCTTGTTCCTGAGGACTCTAGCTGGTTTTGATAATCCTAAAAGCTTCTGAGGGATCAATCAAGAGTGTCTAAAACATTGGATTACTTGAACAAGGAGCTAGATAGATAGCACAAGGAGCTTCAAGAGGTAAGTGCATCACAACTTGAACTCTCTAAATCATGCATTGCTTTGAGGTTCATTGATCATGGACATCTCATACATATCATATATGTTGTGTTTGAACCAATTTATCATGCTATAGCTGCCTGTATGATGAGATAGCATAAAACATGCAAATCTAGGCCTATTTTGAATTCACTATCGGATTTTAAAATAGAAACATTTTCTGAAAATTCCAAAGACACCATTGGATTCCTCATGAAATTCTAGGCAGGATACACCTAAATTTTGTCCAAATCCATGGAGAAATGAGGAAGTTAGAGCCTTCATGCAAGATGCACAAAATCAGTCCTTGCCTTGGGCAAGGGCCAGGCCATGGCGCCTTGGCCAGGCCTAAAAACAAGGCATCCCATATATTCAAGGGGTGGTTTTGATACACGGATATATCACCATCCAAGTGGTAGCGCGCATGTGTGTTTGTTTGGCAGGTCGTGGGTTCAACACTCACCCAGACCATTTTTCCATTTCTCATACTTTTTGCTATTTTTCACATTTTTTATGGTTTTTGTTAATTAATTCCAAAATTAATTTCTCTCTCAATTTTAATTATTTTTTATTGGTTATTTTTTTGAAAATTCACAAAAATGTTAAAATATCTTATTCTACAAAAATTTCACAAAAATATTATTTGTTTCATATATTTGGTATTTTTGTAAAGAATTATATTTTTATTTGTTTTTAGGCATTTAAAAATATTTCTTTCTCTTGATTTTGCAAATTCAAATGATTTTCAAATCATTCTATGAATGAAACATGATTTTACAAATACTAATCCAAGATCACAACTAGTTTTTCACACATGTTTGATAATTTTGAACATTTTAATTGAATTTTATTCAATTAAAATGCATTTTTAAATCAAATTAGGGTTTTAATTGTTTTCATCCTCACAAACATTTTTCTAAACACTCATGGGCCTCTAATAGAGTGTAAGACCCATCCCTTGTAAATAAACATTTCTTGGGCCTCAGTCATTGTATAAGTCCCACTGTGCTTTCTAAAATCGCGGTGCGATCGTCACCCTTTAAACAAAATCATCTGGGCCTACCCTTGTGTTGTAAGTCCTATTTCTTTTCTTTTTCAAACACTTTGGGCCTCTAATAGAGTGTAAGACCCAACCCCTTTTGTACATAAACATTTCTTGGGCCTCAGTCATTGTATAAGTCCCGATACAATTTTTAGATCAACGGTACGCTTACTGTTTTTCATCTGGGCCTCTCCTTGAGTATAAGCCCCAACAATATTTTCAAAATAATTTCCCTTTTGATTTAGGTTCAAATTCATAGTTGTTATCAAAACTTTCTTTAATTTCTTTGAACAACTAACCATGCAGCTGTTACAATGGAAGCTTGCTCACCTGTAAGTTTTAAAACAGCTTTCTTTTACATACTTGCATATATATATATATATATTTGTTTGTGCTGGAAGCTTGCTCACCTGTAAGTCCTCCTACCCTCTTTTACATACAGTATATATTTCATCTGTATATATATGCCTGTATATTATCTTGCTTAAATTTTTCCCTTCAATTAGGTCTAGGATTAGATAAAGCCAGTGGTCACTCTTTCAACACAGTCAAACTAGTTCCCCATAGGAATTTCCAGATACAGTCTTGCCTCCTTTTGGGCTTATACAATATGGAACAAAGAGAAAGACATTATTCCCGGTGAAACTTTTCTCAGACTGTCACTATTAGAAAATTGTCAAAGAAATTCATTCCCCCAGAGAGGATTAATTCCCGGTGAAACCTCTCTTGAATTTCTTCAAACCATAGAACTGTTCACTAAAGAAAGGATTATTCTCGGTGAAACCTTTCTTGAACTTTTCTTAGGTTTGGACCCACAGGCTTCCTTAAAGCATCCCCAGCCTCCTCTTGGGCTTTGTACAAGGACCCTCAGGCTTCTTAAAAGTTCTCATGCCTCCTATTGGGCTTAGTACAAGGACCCAAAGACCTCTTACATGGATAGGACAAAACTTAGTCATCCTTTGGTAGAGCAGTCTTTCTAAGAGCCAAAACATCAAACTAGTTTAGGATTGATTCTCATCCCTTAAAAACACTAGCCTCCTCTTGGGCTTTATACAAGCAGACAGGAACAGTCTTGCCTCCTCTTGGGCATCATACAAAGATAAACAACCAGTAGACTTGGACAGTCTCACCCCTTTTTGGATCTCAAAGAAACCCTCAAGTTTCCCAAAAGCACAGGATAAACCCTGATCATCTCATCAATCACCAGCAAAGTTAAAACCTCCATAGGTTTTAAAACTCCATCTTTAAACTCTCTCTTTGATTTTCCCCAACAAGGGTCAAATCACTATCAATAAACCCTTATCTGAACCTCAAGGCATCTTATATTTCAACTCTTCTGTAATCCTCAGTAAGAGTTTATTCCCCACTTTGGACCTGCCTCTGGATCTCATAATCCTCAACAGAAGTTAGCCTCATCTTAGGCTTTGTATAAGGATCATAAACACTCTCTTGTTGAGTCAATCATACTTATCAGCCTCAATCTTGGGCTTTGTACAAGACACACAAAGACACTCTCTTGTTGAGTCAATCACCTTAAGACACTCTCTTATTGAGTCGATCACCTTAAAACACTCTCTTGTCGAGTCAATCACCTTAAAATACTCTCTTGTCGAGTCAATCACCTTAAAACACTCTCTTGTTGAGTTAATCACCTCCCAACCTCTTCTTAGGCTTTGTATAATGATCCTTCTTTTCCTCAGCAAAATTTATCCTCAATCTTGGGCTTTGTACAAGACACATATAAAATATATCTAAGCAGGGTCATTCTCTTTTAAGCCTCCTCTTAGGCTTTGTATAAATGATTTTTCCTCAGTAGAGTTAGCCTCAATCTTGGGCTTTGTACAAGACAAATCATACTCTCCAGCTGAGTCAATCTTCTTTTGGCCTCAATCTTGGGCCTTGTACAAGACAGATAAAACCTCTCACTAGTAGAGTCAGTTTCCCCTTTTAGCCACAATCTTGGGATTTGTACAAGACACATACAAATATTCCCCAATTTAATCAAAAACCCTCTTTAGCCTCAATCTTGGGCTTTGTACAAGACAGACAAAATATTTTCCCAGAAAAGTCAATGTTTAGCTTCCTCTTAGGCTTTGTATAATGATCTCCCCAAAAGAGTCAGTCTCTTTTTTGCCTCAATCTTGGGATTTGTACAAGACAGATAATAAACTCCCCAGTGGAGTCAATCAATCTCTTAGCTTCAACCTCAGGCTTTGATCAAAGCACACAAAAACCAAAATCCCCTCAGAGGAAATCAAAAACCTCTATGTAGGAAGATATTTCTCTGTACATCACAAATCAAAATAGAAAATCAAAACAAACCTTAATCCTAGATAATTACTATAAGTGGCATACTTGTTGATTCAAAAATCCAAGCTGTAGTCCATCTCTTATCCTGGTAAATCCTCTTCTTTCATCTAACTGCTGTAAGTGGCAAGTCTCTGGATAACAAACCTCCATGCCACTGTCCCTCCCTTAGCATGAAAGACTCCTAAGGAAAAATGGCATTACTCTATACTGAGTTAAAGTTTTCTCCTTCAAGAGAAAATCCCCTATAAAGGAAATTATGGCATTGTTGGATTCACATATCCCAGTTAAAGTAATCCTCCTTTATAATCAGTCACCCAACAGTTGTGATAAACAGATGAGATATCTCCCTTTAGAGATGACAACTTCTCTCTTAGTCAAACCTTTTAGCTTCAATCTTGGGCTTTGAGCAAGACACAAATAACCTTTAGCTTCAATCTTGGGCTTTGAACAAGACACCAAATATCTTTTCCTCCCATAGAATAGGAGGAACTACGATTGCTCTGATTTCCCTGTTTTCTTTAACGGGAATACGTAGGCATAAGATTGCGAAATCTTAGCGAGCACACCAATCCAAAAATTTAGGTCCAGTACCTTCACACCCTAATAAAAAACCGTAGGTCCAGTACCTTACCAAAAATATCGGGGAAAACCCGAAATCAACAGAAACTCTCTCTCTCAAACACTCCCCAAAGAGAAACTTTCCCAATCAATAGAAAAACACCAGTACGTAGGAAAAATGAATAGAAAACAGTATAATTGCTAATAACCTGTGGATAACAACATATAGGATGGGTAACTGACAACTCCCCGTTGTATAACTTGACCCCAAACTCCCCAATCTCTTAAGCATTTGTTCAGTTAAACATTTACGTGCAAGGTTAGTTTTAGATAGCTTCCATTTCCTTTCCAGCTTCATAGGATAAATAAGAAATCAGAAAGTAGCACCCAATCCCTGCCATTGTGGTGAGGAAAAATCAAATGGCGATAAGGTGGTCGCATCACCCAAAAAAAATCGCACGCTACACCTTGATTAAAGCCCAAGGTTGAAGCTAAAGGAAACTGACTCCACTGGGGAGGGTTTTATTTGTCTTGTACAAAGCCCAAGATTGAGGCTGACCGGGGGAATTTCTTATATGAAGCCTAAGAGGAGGCTAACTATTGCTGAGGATTTGTTGAAATCCAGGAGCAAGTCCAACTTGTATTTGGGGGAATCCAAAGAGATTTACTCTTGTTGGGAATTAGGGAAGAGTTGGAATAACAGATGCCATGAGGCTCTAACTTCATTGAGGATTTATTGTTTTTCAATTGACCTTGGTTGGGATGTTTCAAAGTGAAAGTTAAGCCTTGTTAGGGGGCCAGGGGAGTTTAAGGTGAGTTTGAAAACCTTAGAGGTTTAAACTCTTCCGGAGACTGGTGTATTGGTAGAGTGATCAGGGTTCTTCCTATGCTTTTAGGAAATTGTAGAGTCTCTATGTGTGGTAAAAAAGGAGACTATGCTAAGTGAGACTTTCCAAGTTTACTTGAATGAAGCCCAAGATGAGGTTGAGACTGTCCAAGTCTCTCAAGAAGTGGTAGGCTCTGGTGTAGAGAGGGGTCTTTGTATGATGCCCAATAGAAAGCTGTTGGTTTAAGGGATTGTAGCGGGGAAATTTGTGAGTGTAAGCTATTGATTAACTTAACTCAAAAAATGAACAAGAGTCGCCACCGCACTTTTATTTTATCCACAAAGGGAAAGGAAAAAGAGCGAACAAAACCTAAAGAGTTCTAAAAAACAAGAACAAACAGAGATTGGGTAAGGGGGGTTGGTTATGTAAAGGGAAGGTTTTACGCACCCAATACATCTATAGTACTCTATAGGAGCCCTTTGATGTATTCACTGCTTTTTGGTCTGAAAATGGTTTGCTTGTAAAGAGATTGAGGAGATGAGAGGAGAAATATTTTTTAAGATTTTTGTGTTTGGGGAGACTTATCGTCTCATGCCTACGTACCCACGATGTGCAATGTAGGATCAAAACCCCGTAGTTCTTGGTACAAAGAGCGAAAATTATTGGTTATGGTTTATTTTATCTTGAAAAAGACAACCCGTCATTCTCAAGAGAGAATACTCAACTAATTACCCAAAGGTATGGGAAAGTGACATTTGCTTCACATTAAGATGGAGGATTTGCTTGGATTAACATCAACAAGACTAATCACTTCAACATCTAAGTGGAAAATGACCATACTTTCAACAAAATACCATGGTTAGGAGTTTTACATCTCATCAAAAAAATGACTCATGTCTAATTCTTTTTGAAAAGTTTAAAAGAAAAAGGTGCATAAAAGCATAAAAGAATTTGGATGAGTTTTGTATTTTTTATTTATTTTTATGAAATAGTCAAAATATAGTTAAATGGATTGACATTTATTAAGAAAACAAAGTTTAAAAAGTCACTTGACAAAAGTCAAGGTTTTATTATGAAAGTGGTTTTAAGTTTGAAAACAAGAAGAAGATTTTGAAAAAGGGGGAAGATTTTGAAAATTTAAGAATGGGGAGGAGAAGAAGTGACTATCCTAGTGCATAATGTAAAAGCTAGGGAAAGGAAAGATCTAACCAAAATGGAGCCACCTCAAAGCAATATCAAAACAATTTCATCCTTAAGCAAATTGGCCGAATAAGGGCAAGTCTTCAATCAATACTCCAAGCAAAGGGATGAGAAGTCCTCATTCTAGGTCCATAAGTCCGATATTACTTCAAAAGAGGTCCATAAAGAGATTACTCCAAAGCATAGGATAGTAACCAATAGTCCAAATGAAGAGAATTAAGTTTTTTATGGTTTAATCCTTTATTAATGTATTAAGTCCAAATGGACAAAAGAAAAATGGCATAAGCATAAACATGTGTCCAACGGACAAAGGAAAAATTGCGAAAACATAAACATGTGTCCAACGGACAAAGAAAAAATTGCGGAAACATAAACATATGTCCAACGGACAAAGGAAAAATTGCATAAAAGTAAATGAGAGATAAGGAGCGAGAAGGAAATGTAAATGATTAGTACAATAGTAATGTTAGTAAGTTAGTAATTAGTGATTAGTTGTTAGTGTTAGTGATCAATTATAATTGAATAATTGCACTTAGGTCAAGATTAATGAGAACTCATTAGAGGATTGATAAGACCAAAGCCTCCTAACAACAAGTTTCATAAGTTTTGAACCAAAAGACAAATAATCAACTATTCTTGATAGTTTTTCGAGACGGGACAAATTTTGGTCTATGTTAAGCGCACGCCGAGTAATTTGTTCGAGCAATTACCCTACGAATGAGGCCGGCCATGAGATGTATGTGTTAATGCACGCGAGATAAACGATATAGGGATCGTTATCCTAAAGCGGTGCCACACGAAAAGAAAATGTGGAAATGATCTAGTCTTGATCGAAATTCAATAAAGGAATTCCAAGATCAATTAGACTTTCATCGATCAAAAAGAAAAAGAATCAAGATGAAGAGAAGTGGATCTAACATTTATGATCCACACAACTAACAATAAAGAAATTAAAAAGAAAATTCAAAATGAAATCAAGATAAAAGATATTCACATGATTTTTTTTAAAAGCAATTTCTAAACAAAATTAAAAAAAGTAGTATAATCCAAAATTTAAAATAAAAAGATTAAGAAAGAAAATTAAAGAAAATTGTTAAAGAAGAAGAGATGGAGGTTCAACAAAAAATGAATGGAGGTGGTGAGTAGTAAATCTACGGGCCTTGAGCCCAACACAAACCAATTACCACTAAAAATAAAAAAAAAAGAAACAAAAATCAGAAAGGAAAAAACAAGGCAAAGTGATCTTCTCCTTCTAATCACCGCCAGCCACTATTCACCTCACTCTCTTTTACGAATTTTCATCGCCGATTCACAACCATCACTGCGTATCCTCTTCAATTCGCGCGGTGGATCTCAACGTCACATCGTCGTTCTCTCCCTTTGCTAAATACGTCGCTCCGCCATTCACCGTCTCAACTTCTTTCTCTCACCGGCACAAATCAGAAGCCACTCGGAAATGAAATCAAAGCAAATCTGCAGTGCAATGGAAAAAGAAGAGGTAATTACTCAATCACGAATCTGAATCTTCTTCTTCTCAAGTTGCTTTGCTTGAAATCGGTGCTGTTGTTGTTGATTGAAGTTTGTTGTAGTGAATTGGTGAATTCGGTTGAAGGTTAAAGGAAAAATTGCAGAGAATTCGGAGCTTGGAGGTGTAGATCGAAGGGATTGAAGTTAGAGGAATGTGAAGGTTTGAAGTTGAAGCTTGAAGGTTAGAATTGAAGCTCAGTTTTTGGGAGATTTTCTCATAATAACTTTAGGCTCTCCAAGCTTGGAAAAAAAGAATGAAATACGACTCTTATTTATAGATGGAGCGAAGTGAAATTGGTATGTCGTTTCTGCGTTTTGATTCAATTTGTTTGCTGCCGTTTTCATTTATTTGCAAGTCGTATTGAATTTGTGGCTCTGCGTTTCGATTGTTAGCGGTGTATTTTGCGTTTCAATTCTTGCAATGCGCTTGGAATGTAAGTCGTTTTGCTGCGTTTTGTTTGATGCTCACATGACAGCAGCGTGATGCTCGTGTTGTATTGAAGCTTGTGATGCCGTTTTGTTCTTTTGAATTGTCTACTGCTTTTTGAACTTGTATGTGCAGCTTTTGGCTCATTTGGATTGCGTGTGGCTCACGTGTGTGATTCCTGCTACGTTTAACTTACTGAAGCTTTAGAATATTCACATCGTGGCTTGCCGGCTTGGAATGTCATCGTGGTAGCTGGTAATTGTGAGGTACTTGGGCACGACGTGAGGGCTTGTGTTGCATAAGGCTGGTCTTGTCATTTGTGCCTTGGTCGTGTTTTCTCATGGCTTATTTTCATGTGCAGAGGGCTTGTATGTGCTTAGTTTGATGTAGCCGTATATTTGCTTGTAGTTTTGAGTGACTTTGGTGGGCCGTGTGGTAGTAGCATGGTATTCTTGATTTGTGAATTGTAGTAGCATGGCATGTGACTCATGGCTTCTAGAGACTATTCTTCTTCCCTTTTTGTAATTAAATTGGAAATGTAAATGGGATTGTATCTATTTTTATAGCTTTTGAGGGTCTTGGAAATTTGTAATTTCTAATTACATCTTTAATGTGGAAATGAACCATGATTTGGATAAATGATCTTTGTTTGGATTATGGATAATAAAAGTAAAATGGAAATTGGATATTAATGGATATTTAAATCAAATGGGTTTTGGAAAATGGTTATAGAAATGGTTTAAAAGGAGAAATGGATAAAAGTGGATAAAAAATGGTTTAGTGAATGGCTAATCAAAATGAATATGGAAATGGATCATGGATGGCAAATCTTTATTTTTTAGCCCAAAACCAATCTCGAACTTTTCACAAGCCTCTGATAAAGTGCACACAGCTACCACTAAGCAAACCACAACTAAACAACAGCCACTTAAATCCATCATCCTCTGCATCTCTGATAATAAGTTCTGAATCACTTCAAAAATCAATCATCTGGGAAAATAAATCCACAGATGAACCCAATTTGGACTGGTGACTTCAGATGAACATGATGGATATCAACACACAACAACTTGACAGTCTCTGCTTGAGAAATAAACCACTGGTGCAAATAACTCGTATTTGGAACAATTGCTTGATAGTTTGACCAAGATTAGGTCAAACATCCATCTGAACCACATCACGCCTTTGCTTTTTTGACAACCCTGCAAAACCTTAAACGCACAGAGAGAGAAACAAGCAAACAACAACATATTTTTGGTGTTTTGGTTAGTGGTTAGTAAACAGAAACGAGTAATAATAATATACAGATACTCAGGCGAAACAAAGATTGTGATCTTGTTTGTGATATGAGATGCAAAATTATATGTGGGATCTTAGGGGTAAAAATTAGGGTATTACAGGGATGAAGATCAACCTTAGAATGGTATGATGTTCTGGAATTTTGACTCTCCTGGGGATTGAACTAGTAGAGATGACTAATTTTTATCCTATGCTTTTAGGAAGCCTTTGGGTCCTTGTACTAAGCCCAAGAGGAGGCTGGGGAACTTCTAAGAAGCCTATTGGTCCTTGTACTAAGCCCAAGAGAAGGTTGGGGATACTTCTAGGAAGCCTGTGGGTCCAAGCCAAAGAAAAGTTCAAGAAAGGTTTCACCGGGAATTAATCCTTTCTTTGTTGAACAGTTCTAAGGTTTGAGGAAATTCAAAAGAGGTTTCACCGGGAACTAATCCTCTCTGGGAAAATGAATTTCTCGTATACACATATTTCTAAGTTTTGACAGTCTTGAGAAAAGTTTCACCAGGAATAATGCCTTTCTCTGTTCCATATTGAATAAGCCCAAGAGGAGGCAGGCTGTATAGGGAATTTCCTATGAGGGAACTAGTTTTGACTAAGTTAAAAGTAACATCTGGTTTGACCTAAGTGTAGACCTAACTGTTGGGGAAACTCTAAACAAATATGCACAAGAATATATACAAATAAGTGAATAAATAGGTATATAAACAAATATTCATTGAATAGAAAAGATGTTGGGACTTATACTTCGAGAAGAGGCCCAAGTGTATGGCGATTGATTGTATGATTTTAACTGTATGTTTAGGGTTTTAAGAAATTGAAGAAAGTTTTGAGAAAACTTTGAATTTAAATTTGAATTAAAAGAAATTTGTTTGAAAGAAAAGAAATGTTTGGGGCTTATAACTCAAAGAGAGGCCCAAGTGGTCTAAGAGCAGTTTCACTGAGAATAATGCTTCTCTTAGTACTAGTTAAAACAGATAGATGATTTTGAAATCAGAGGTATGGGGCTTACAACTCAAGGAGAGGCCCATGTGTTGTTTATTGTTTAAAACCAAGTCTATGTATAAAAGATTGGGGCTTATACTCAAGGAGAGGCCCAAATGACTTATTTGAAAACATTGATCGCACTGCATACCGAAAGACGTTGTGGGGACTTATACTATAGCAGACGCTCAAAAATTGTTTTTGTACAAAGAGGGATTGGGTATTACACTCTATTAGAGGCTCAAAAATGTTTGTGAAGAAAGAATAATGGGGCTTACACTCGAGGAGAGGCCCAAATGATTTATTTGAAAAGGCGACGATCGCGCCGCGGTTTTGAAAACCACATAGGGACTTATACAATGACTGAGGCCCTAAAAATTATTTACACAAAGGGATGGGTTTTACACTCTACAAAGAGGCCCAAAGAATTTATTTTTATACAAGAGTTGGGGCTTATAGCTCAAGGAGATGCCCAGGTGAAAAACAGCGATCACACTGTTTATCGTATCGGGACTTATACAATGACTGAGGTCGAAAATAGTGTATTTACAAAGGGGTTGGGTCTTACACTCTACAAAGAGGCCCGAAAGTGTTTCAAATGGAGTTTGAAAATTTAAAATTAAGGAAAACGCTTATTTTAATTAAAAAACAATTTTTAAAAGAAAATTAAATAGAAAATGATATAAAATATCAAACATATTTAAAAACAAGTTGTGAACTTTAAAAAATGTTTTGAAAAATCATGTTATGTTTATATGAAAGTGTGAAATTCATTTGAATTTTAAAAATCAAGAGAAAAATTCCATTAAAAATGTTTAAAAACAATTAAAATGAAATTCTTTACAAAACTTCAAACAATATTAAATAAATAATATAAATTTGTAGAATAAAATATTTTAACATTTTTGTGAAATTTTAAAAAAATAACCAATACAAAATGATTAAATTTGAGAGAGAAATTAATTTTTGAAATCAGTTAAGAAAATAACTTAAAAATTCAAAAATTCAAATAAATTTGAAAAAGGCGCCAATGGTCACCTTCTTCTTCCTCGTGCCCGCGCCATGGACGATTTGCAAAACCTCACTTTTCTCTCTGATTACTCAATGGTTTTGACTTTTGTAAACATCAATCTCACTCGTTTTTGAACTAGGATTCCAATGGTACCAATTAATTGCATTTATATTAAATGTGCAGTGAGAAATCAAGTGATGAAAACATGAACCCTAATTTCTGCAAGAACACTATGAAATCATATACACAATAGCTACAAAGCAATTGATTGAGGGGAAACACTCTACATAAGTGCAGAAACATGTTTGTAACTTGAAAACACATTTAGGATGCATGGATCATAGAGTTTAAGAGTTCAGGCTTACCTCTTGCAAGAAGAAATTAAATTGTGTGTTGGAGGTGTTACAGATGTTGTTTGATGGCTTGGATAGCTTCAATGGACCTTATGTAAGATGTTTGGAAGCTTGGAATGGATTGAAGCAACCTGGATCACCTTGTGGCAACTCAACTGCAAATAGGCCTGAGTTTGATTTGGAGCTTTATGATTCTGAGGTTACAGATGTGTGGGAAGTGTTTGGATAGCTCACATATGATGTATATGATGTGTCTACAACATTGGTTTTGATAGAATTGCTCTCTATTTGAAAATTCGAATGTTACTTGAAAAAGAAGCAAATTTTATTTTTTTGAGAGTGAAAGGAAGAAAAGCATGAGTTGTTATGCTTTGGTGGACTCAAACTGATCAGAAAGGATCCCTATTTATAGTAGAGCAAGTTTGTTTTGGGAGCAATAGGGATTGGGGATGGATCACCCTATTATCCATTGAGTTTTGTCAAGTAGCCAAAGTCTCCTCTAGCCATTGACTTGAGTCAATCTTGCAGGCATATGGTCTTCTGATTCTTGGACTAATCTTGACTCATTTGCAATGTTGTGGATTGATACATGCCAGCTCTATGCATCCTGGAAATGTACCTTGAATGCCACATGCCTAAAGGATTACATTTTTAACTTGGTGGCCTTGTGATCAGATACTTCATCATTCATGTTGATTTTGGACAGAAATACAATGATACAAGTGTCCAAAATTGGCTCAAGAAATCGTGGGATACAAGTTATGTACCAATGCTGTTGTGTAGGCAGGGTGAAAAATACCATTTTTGGAGGCTTATAACTGCTTGCTCAAGTTGAATCATGGGAGGCTCTTGTACTTTTTGGAAAGCCCCTATATCATACTTCAACTTTGATGTTTAACTTTGGTCTTGAATCATCTTGGATCATAATGAAAAATGGCCTTAAAGTTGGTGAAAATACAAAACAGATTATGTCCAAAAATATCACTAAGTGTTGAAAAAATGTCCATTTTCCATTTTTTGTGATTTTGATCAATCCATAACTCAAAATCCATGAGGATTTGGAATATGTTGTAGTTGAAAATCTTGAAGTATGTAATGAGAGATTTCATTTGAGCTTTGGATGGAAGAAAAAGGTTACTTGGATCACAAGTTATGGTCTTGCAAAGTTGGGTAGAAATCACTTTTTTTCATGATTTAGTGAAATTTTAAGTTTCTTAAGATTGCCCCTTTTGCAAGTAACCCTACTTTTCTTGACTTTTCTTGATGGATGATGATCCAAACCATAAGTTAACATTGTTTTTGACTTAGAGAGGCCATATTTGTCAAGAAATTCCAAAAGTCAAACTTGGTTTTTGGGCATAGTTGGCTTTTTGTCAGATGAATTTCAAACTTTGTGATTTTCTATGAAATCAAGTCCTTGACCTAATTCAAACCTAATGGATGGATTCCATTGGTTTTTTAGAGTGTCTTGAATCATGTCCCAAGGTTTGAGATCATGTCTTGGTCAAAAGTCAAAGGTGTGGTTGACTTTTTCTCAGAAACCCTAGTTTGGGATCCAGATTAATTTGAATCTCTATATTTCTCATGAACCAAGTTATTTGTGTCCATTTGAACTTGTAAGAGGGTCAATATAAGATATTTGAGGTCTTCAAAACATTCCATGAGGTTTTGGCTCATGCTTTGCTTCAAAAGTCAACTTAGGGGTGAATTATGTCAAGAAACCCTAATTCCTGATTTTTGATGAATGCATCCCTTGAGGATATTTTAAACTTATGATTGGATACATGAGGCCCCTTTGAGCTTCTTAGATCATATTTTGAAGTATTAGCTCATGCCCAGATTAAAATTTCTCTCTGGAGGCCTTGGTCGACCAAAACCCTAATTTGGTGACACTGATGATCTTGAGGCTTGATCAACTTGAGATGTTGCATTTTCATGCTTGATTCTTGATGTGGGAAACCTCTTGATACTTCATGGATGTTTGAGAGGCTTGACAAGTTAAGGATCATGTCCATTCTTGATTGATCCTTTGTCTGAGTACTCTGAGAGGGCTCAAAACCCTAATTCTTGATTGGAGTGAATGCTCAACAATCTTTGAGAGGATTGATGAGGCATGAAGGTACATCCCTATTGTGGTGATGATTTTCACAATTATGGGAAATATTGTGGTCAAAATTTAGGGTATGACACATTATGTTTAGAAATGACATATAGAAGTTTAATCGGTAGAGCCAATTTGACTTTTGGATCGTCGTCCAGATGATTTTCCAATCGTTGTTTTTGGAGAGCCAATTTTTATTCCACAGTTAAGGTTTCCATTTGATGAAAGCACACACAATTTAGGGTTGAAATAACAAATAGGTTTGAAGGATAAAAGTGTGACAAGATATAGCGTAGGTGTGTGATGTGATGTGAAAATAAATAGAGGGAATTTTGATGATTATAAATACTGAGAAAAGGAAACGATTAGACATAGATAAATGTAAAATCAGTTTTAGCATGTAATCCCAAGACACGTCTAGTCATTTATGGTAATAATTACTGAACATGGATTGCAAAAAGGACAAATGTCTTAAATCGAGGTATAACCTCTTCACATTCTTGACAACATGTTGAGAGGGTTAACTTTTCAGTTCCCAATGGTTACAAAGATATCAATCATTCACACGATCTTTAATACTCAGAATATATTTCTTAAAATAATTGATTTTCTAAGATATAAGAATAGATTTCTAAACCATTTAAAAATAAATAGTAAAGGTTAGAAATAAATTACTCAATACTTCTGTAGATTCCCACCTTCTGATGTAGAGGCTTCATCAGAATCACCACGCGTTCAACTTCTGTAGTCATTGAGTGAGTGCTTCTAGTTGGTCCACTAGACTTATTTCTTCTTCCATCGTTTGTCTTCTTTCTGCTGCAATCTTCATAGGAATCTTGAACTTGTGCAGAGGCATGATCATCTTCATGACTTCTTGATCTTCCAATCTGAAGGGTGAGAACATCTCTTCTGATGTTGGTTTCATCTTTGATCATTGGAGAAGAACCAAGTTCTATATCTAGTCTTCACCTTAGAATCACCCATCTTCTGTCTTCAAGAAAGATCAGAAAACGACTTCTTCAAGAAGGCTTATTTTCAGAAGGCCAAAAATTTCTCAGCTTAAACATAAACTTTTGAGAAGTTATGTTCAAAAGAAACTTGTCGGAATCTTCTTGCATCATCAGAATTCAATCACTGAATAGATGCTAATCTTCACCAGATGTAGATATCATCATGATCATCAAACCAAGACATATTTTCTTTGAGGGTTTGAATAATAATCTTGTTTTTACTGGTTTGATCTTATGAACTAGAAACAGTTCATCAAAAAGTAACACATTCTATTCTTTCCTTTCTTAGGAGTGTGAATTGTGATGGTTTCTGATTAAGCATCTTCTGATTTCTTCATTATGATACTTCTTAAGCAACTCCATTTCCTTCAGCATAGAGAAGATAGTTTCTAGCTCTGTATTCGTCCACTAAGCTTTAGCATCTGACTTCCAAGCTTACCATCAAATCTAACATTGATTTGATTTCTAATGAAGGTACTTCAGTAGCCTTTGGATATTTAGAGTAATCTAACCAATATGCATCAGAATAGATTCGAATCATATTCTGTTCTGAATAAACATGCTAGCTGCTTCTAGAAATGCTTTGTCATGATGATTTCTCATATATCATGATTTAAGCCATTTATTTTTCAAGCTTGTTCTAACTTCAATCATCTGTATTTGTCTTATGTCAACCCATTTCTCTTCATGATCATACATACGACAAGAACTCAAAAAATTGATCTTGCATGTGTTGTTCTTCCAATCTTCTGACAGCTTGATAATCTTTCTTTCTGATCAGATCAAAAATTTGTGAAGCTTTCCAGAATTGGAGTAGATGGCTTCATTCTGTGCAGACAGTCAGAATCCTGATAACCAGCTCCAATGCTATTTTGCAGGCTTGATCAGTTGCCATCAACATTTATTCAAATAACAAGCTTCTGATAATCTTTTTCAAGAATCTTGACAAAGAGTTCATCATTCAGAATCTTAAATTCTGTAGTCATGTTTTAAAATCTTGATAATAAGATTTCTAGTATCTTCAGCATACTTCATCTTGAAGTGTTCATGCTTCAAAATCACGACTCAAGCATTTTCTCTTCTTCACATGAAAGAGTTCCTAATGAGCAATACTGAGAAAGTCAACGGTGGACCGAGTCTGTTTGTTGAAAACATCCCATACTCAGAAAGAATAACTTTCAGTAAACAAGATTTCTTGCTTCCTGATGATTCTTATTGATCCTTTAGATCATCCATCTTAAGCCTTGTCTAGGCATCACCTTTAGAAGATACCTAGTTCTCAACTAACGTATTCCAAGAATAGCATTCATCAGATTCTTCAAATTATCTGATGAGTCTATTATCCTTTTACCAGCTAATTCTTCATCTTGTTTTCAATCTTCTTGTAAGTGCCATAAGAGAAGGTTGTGTTGTCAATAGCAACCAACTCTAAGAATCAGTGACATAATCCAGAATGAACCTTTCTGGTTTGTCATTTCAGTACTCAATCTACTCATCATCGTATGAAAGTGAAATTGTAGATGGTGGAGGAGATTAACCAGAGCATTTCTCAAAGCTCGTCTGGATCTTTATCTGATACGGTTAAGTGTTTGATAAACATCAATAACAGAATCAGAGCTCTGATACCAATTGAAGGTTGAGAAACACAAGAAATAGGGGTTTGAATTGAGTTTCACATTTCATCCCCATTTGCGAAATTTAAACTAATTGTGTTAACATGTAAATAAAATAAATGAACACAATTATTTTATCCTGGTTCACTATTAACAAAGTTACTTCAGTCCACCCCTTAAGGTGATTTTGCCTTATCATAAGGACTTAATCCACTAATCATCAACATGATTACTGCCACAATGGATACCTTCCATTGCCTTCTTGATAATCCTGGCATCCATTCGCCTCTCAAGGAATCAACCACTAAGTTGTTAGAAACACACTTAGTCTTCTCAAGCATTTCCGGTCTTCACTCGACCGCTCAAGGAACAATACCTTTTAAAGGATTTTCTTGTGCACTATATATGCTTCTTACAAGCTGATTACACAAATGAAGTACAATAAACACCTAAGTGTTTCTAGCAAGATGTGAGCAATAACTCCTTGCTTTATAATACAGAAACTATCTAAAAATGAATCTCTAAGAGATTATAAAGCACCCTAGTTCTTTATTACTTAAAAGCTTTCTTATGAGCACTGCGGCTTCTTATCATAAACTTTAAGCTTCTTTCTGATGCACTCCTTTCTGAGTAGGTAATGCGTCTTCCAGCTTAACTATCAAGATCAACTAAGTTACTATGCTTCTCTTATTGATGTTTCAATTGATAAGTTTCACATGGCTTTAGCATGTTGCATCGTTGTGCGTTCTTCATCATTATGCTTCAGCTTCTTCTTCATTGAGCATTCTTCTTTTAAGCTTCATCTTGCAACATCTTGTACTCCTTTCTTGAGCATATAATGCTTTTTCCAATTCAACCATCAAGTTCAACTAAGCTACTATGCTTTACTTATAATATCTCACTTGAGTAGTTTCATATGGTGTTAACATGATTATCGTTTGTGCACACTTGTAGTAGAAGCTTCATCTTTGCTTGCTACATTTGATTGTTTGTTGTGTTGAATAATAATCCTTTGTATGAACAACAACCAACAACCTTTTTATCTTTCTCTCTTTTTGATCAATGACTGCTTCAAGCAATAAGCCATTAGCGACAAACAACAGGCCCCATTTCTTCAAGCTTCCAAGTCTTCAATTTGTAGAGAAGGAGAGAATAGATCCATTGAGTGGTATTCTTGGAAAAATATTCCAACAACAATATCCCAACATTCATATGAAGGAATGGTCGACATCACTGTACAAAAAGCTGCTCCGCGCCACCTTTTCGAGGTAGAGGATATAGAGTTTTAGTACTATTATATTCAGCTTAAAACCATTCTGATCTTCTTTCTTCTAGCATCTTCAGAGGCTTCATATATTAACTTGATGAAGCGTTTTGTAGAAGAGTCATTCTTTGTGTAGTCTTCAGAAACCCAGTCTTCAGAATTACAAGATCTTTGTTCAACAGAATCTATCTTGAGAATCTTCAGCACTCGTTCTTTTAGAAGCATTATCTTCAGAGTCTTCAGAGACCATTCCTTCAGAACCTTGTCTTCAGAGTCTTCAAATTTCATTAAGCACGTTCTTTGTCTTCAGAGTCTTCAGCACTTCGTCTAATCAGAACCTTGTCTTCAAAAACTCTTCAAAACTTGATCTTCATAAATTGTGTCTTCAAAATCTCCAGTGCTTTGTTCACCTGAACCATGTCTTCAGAACCTTCATAACTTGTAACATTAGAAACGCATCACATTAGAAAGTCTTGTAGACCTTTCTCATAAAGTCTTAATTAGAATGTTCAGAACTAACGTTCATTAGAACCGTTGTATTAGAAACATTCATGAATCTTGACTTTAACTTGTACACACATATGTTTTTCTTCTAGAGTGTTGATAACAGAGTCTGATGACGTCACACGTCTTCTTATCAGAGTTAGAATCATATTTTCAACAGCCACACACTAGACAGAAATCATATCATACATAATTGTTCTCTTAGATAATATGTGCAGTTATCATTAAAACTTAATGGCCAGATGTAGAACCGAATCTTGTTCTTACAGGAGCTTCCTTAGATGTGATTCTTATGATTTAGCTTTCTCTTATTGTATTTTGATCCTTTGTAACTTGTACTTCCAAGTGTAACTCTTTCAAATTATTAATAAAATGAGATTTTCAATATTTCAAGTTTTATTCCTTTATGATGTTACCTTTATCTTAAAATTTCCTTGAAAACTGAATGAAAGCATTTGCATTGCATATCATGTATCATTCTGCATCTGGTCTTGCTTTTGAGAGTTTTCTCGGGTGTCTTATTGCTTTTCTCTTGGTATTCTGAGAAGTTAAGTTGTCGCACCAATACAACACTTGTGCTAATTCTCAAAGAAAAATGGATCACTTGGAACAAGAGAATCGTGAACTTCGTAAAGAGGTTACAACCCTCCGTGTTGGTATGGAGTAGCTTAATGATCTAGTAGAGTCTCTGGTTGCTCTACAAAATCAGTCTACTCGTCCTCCTACTCCTCAGGCAACTCAGCCTCATCCCACTGTAATTTCTAAAGTGGTTTTTATGCTCATTTTTGTGGATCTGATTAGTGCTCTGTCACATTCTATGCCTCCTAGTTTCCCCTGGGGCATGCCTTTAAACTTTACTCCTGAGGGATGCAAACCTGCTGTTGAAGTCCCTACTGTTCAACATATAATGACAATTCCTCCACCTGTGGTGCATCTGTCCCACAGACTGATGAACCTATCTTCCATGCTAAGCCAAACGAAAGCTTAGGCGTTTATGAATGAATGGATGAATTTCAATATCAGTTTCAAGAAATGCAAAAAGAGATCAAAGCTTTAAGGGGAAAAGAGTTGTTTGGAAAGAATGCTCATGAGCTATGTTTTGTTCCGAATGTGAAGATTCCCGCCAAGTTAAAAGTTCCTAATTTCGAAAAGTATAAAGGTAACACCTTTCCACAAAGCCATTTTGTCATGTATGCTAGAAAGATGTCCACTCATACTGACAACCATCTGCTGTTAATTCACTACTTCCAAGACAGTCTCATTGGTGCTGCACTGAAATGGTATATGGGTCTAGATAGCACTCAAATCCGTACTTTCAATGATCAGGGAGAAGCTTTTATCCATCAATATAAGTACAACTTGGATATGGCGCCGGACCGTGATTAACTCTGTGCTATGTCACAGAAATAGATGGAAACCTTTAAGGAATATGCCTAAAGGTGACATGAGATTGCTGCACAGATCAGTCCTCCGTTGGAAGAAAAGGAGATGACTAAGATTTTTTTGAAGACGTTGAGTTCATTTTACTATGAATAATGGTAGCCAGTGCGCCCAACGATTTTATCGAAATAATAAATATGGGTATGCGCTTATAAGAAGGGGTCCGTGAAGGACGTTTGACCAAGGAAGGTAACTCTGTTAGAAGTGCAAAGAAGTATGGTCCTGGGTTTTCTAATAAGAATCATGGAGAAACTAATGCGGTTTCTCAAGAGAGTTCCAGAAGACACAGGGGAAGAAATAATAATAATCATTATCATCAGCAACAAGTAGCTTCAGTTACACCTGTCACCAACGCTGCTCCATCCACTCAAGCTACTTCAAATTATCAACCACAATGCCAATAAAGAACACATCCAAATAATCAATAGAATCGTCCATAAAGGAAAGTTCAATTTGATCCTATTCCGATGTCTTATGTTGAGTTGTACCCTGCCTTGGTAAAGAAAAACCTTGTACGGACAAGAGAACCACCAGCTATTCCTAAAGAGCTCTCATGGTGGTACAAAGCTGATCTTTCATGTGCCTATCATCAAGGGGCACCCGAACATGATATAGAGAACTGTTTTCCATTGAAAGCTGAGGTTCAGAGACTTATCCGAAGTGGAATTCTGTCATTTAAAGATCTTGGGCCTAACGTTCAAGCGAATCCTTTGCCTAAACATGGTAATGCTAATGTGAATATGGTGGAAGGATGCCCTGGTACTTATCGTATATTTTATGTGAATTTGATCAGAGGTTCTCTAGTGGATATGCATGCAAGTATGTGTAGATTGAGCTATTACGAGCATGATCATGTTGCGTGCCATATTTGTTCCAGAAGCCCTAGAGGCTATTATGTGGTAAAAAGAGACCTTCAAGAAATGTTAGATCAAAGGTTGATTCAGAATGCTCGTCTGAGGAATGATGCTAATCATGGAGTGAACGTCATTGTACCTCACTTCAATATTCCTGAACTAGTTGAGAACTCTTACAATAGCCAGAAGTCATCTGTTACTCCATTGGTTATTTGTTTACCTGGTCCTATTTCTTATGAATATGATAAAGCTTTTTCGTATCGATACAATGCTACAATGTTGGAAGATGGAAAAGAGGTGCATATTCCTTCCCTTTCATCTGTTGTGAATATGGCTGACGTTAGCAGGGTGACCCAGAGCGGTCGTGTGTTTGTAGCGCCACATCCTAAGAAGGATGATAATATCCTTGTTAACAAGCCAATTGTGTTTGAGACAGCGGTGGTACAATCTAAATCTGGATTTATTACCAGTTAATCTAGTGGCACAAGCCATGATACTGATGATGAGGTGTTGAATCTGATTAAGAAGAGTAAGTACAAAATTGTGGATTAGTTGTTGCAAACTCCTTCCAAGATCTCTATATTATCCTTGTTAATGAACTTTGAGGTTCATAGGGAAGCTTTGAGGAAAGTACTGGAACAAGCATATGTGGACCATGATGTGTCCGTTGATCAATTCAAAAATATTGTTGGTAATATTACTGCTTGCAATAACCTAAGCTTCAGTGATGAAGAGCTGCCAGAGGAAGGGAGGAATCATAACATGGCTTCACATATTTCTATGAATTGTCAAGAGGACGCTTTGTCTAATGTGCTGGTTGACACTAGTTTATCTCTTAATATGATTCTGAAATCTACCTTGTCAAGACTATCATATCAGTGTACTCCTATAAGGTTCAATGGTGTGGTTGTTAGAGCTTTCGATGCTTCGAGGAAAACACTTATATGGTAAGTTGATCTCCCTGTGAAAATAGGCCCGCAACCTTTCATGATTACCTTTCAGGTTATGGACATTCACCCTGCCTACAGTTGTTTGTTAGGCAGACCATGGATACATGAGGCTGGAGCTGTCACTTCGACACTCCACCAAAAGCTGAAATTTGTGAAGAATGGGAACCTTGTTGTGGTAGGAGGAAAACAGGCTATGCTGGTAACCATTTGTCATCTTTCTCGTATATTGACGTTGAAGAGGCTATGGGAACTTCGTTTAAAGCCCTATCCATTGTTGACAATGTTGAAAAGAATAGTGGGGCATCCGTTTCTTCTTTAAAAGATGCACAACAGGTTGTTGAGAACGGTGATTCTGTGGGCTAGGGTAGAGTCATTGAACTTGATGAAAACAAGAATAGATCTGGTCTGGGTTTTTCTCCTGGAACAACTAGAAGGCAATTGAAGCACTACCAAGATATATTTCACAGTGTTGGGTTCATCCACTTTGGTGATCAAACTACTATCGCAATTATTGAAGTTGACTCAGATGATGACATGCCGAACTTCGTGACACACAGAGGGTCTGTCAAAATTGGACAGTTGTCGACTTTCCTACTATTGTTCACTCTTCAAAGTAATTTGTTTTTGTGTTTTTCAAATATCCTTTCACTCTGCCCAAGGTGAAAGTGAATTTGTGAGGGCTTGTTTCAAACTTTATTATCATAAATAAAATGTTATTTTGCTTATCCATATGTGTTTTTATCTTTTATCTTTTTTTTTTTTGGAAAATGGTAACCTAAAAAACAAAAAATAATAATAATAATTTCAATATCTTCATGATCCTTGCACATTTATTTGTTTCCTAAATTCAAGCATATATCATTGTGCAGATTGATTGTTAAACTCATTGCAAACAATGTCCCTATGTCCTCTCCCAACTTTGAATTCCCTGTGTTTAAAGCTAAAGAAGAGGATGTTGAGGAAATTCCAGATGATATTTCTCGGTTGTTTGAGCACGAGGAAAAGACCATTCAGCCTTACAAAGAGCCGGTGACAGTGATTAATTTGGGATCAGAAAAAGATAGGAAAGAAGTCAGGATTGGGGCACTGCTTCAGTCACATATTAAGGAGAGGATGGTAGAGCTTCTTAGAGAGTATGTGGATGTCTTTGCTTGGTCTTATCAAGATATGCCAGGTCTTGATACTGATATTGTGGAGCATAAATTGTCGTTGGAGCCAGAATGTTCGCTAGTTAAATAAAAGTTTAGAAGAACTCACCCAGACATGGCTGTTAAGATTACAGAGGAGGTTTAGAAGCAGATTGATGGTGGTTTTCTTATTACTGCTGAGTATCCTCAATGGGTGGCCAATATTGTTCCAGTTCCAAAGAAAGACAATAAAGTCCGGATGCGCGTTGATAATAGAAATTTGAATAAACCAAGTCCAAAAGATGATTTCCCACTACCACACATTGATATGTTGGTAGATAATACTCCTAAATTCAACATCTTCTCCTTTATGGATAGATTTTTTGGCTATAACCAAATCAAGATGGCACCCGAGGATATGGAAAAACAATATTCATTACACCCTGGGGAACATTCTGTTACAAAGTGATGCCCTTTGGTCCGAGAAATGCTGGTGCAACGTTCTAGAGAGCTATGACCACTCTGTTCCATGATATGATGCATAAAGAAATAGAGGTCTATGTGGATGATATGATTTGTAAGTCGAAGACTGAAGAAGATCATATTGAATATTTGTTGAAGTTGTTTCAGCGATTGGGGAAGTTTAGACTCTGTCTGAATCTTAATAAATTCACTTTTGGTGTCTGTTCAGGAAAGTTTTTGGGCTTTAGTGTCAGCTAAAAAAGGTATTGAGGTAGACCCTGATGAAGTCTGAGCTATTTAGGAAATGCATGCGCCTAATGCATAAAAACAAGTCAGAGGATTTCTTGGATGTTTGAATTACATCTCCAGATTTATATCCCATATGACTACCACTTGTGGGCCGATCTTCAAGCTTCTCCGCAAAGATCAAGGTTGTGTATGGACAGAAGATTTTTAGAAGGCTTTTGATGGTATCAAAGAGTATCTTCTTGAACCTCCTATTTTGTCTCCTCCCGTGGAAGGAAGACCATTGATTATGTATTTGACTGTGCTAGAAGAGTCTATTGGTTGTGTTCTTGGTCAACAAGATGAAACCGGTAGGAAAGAATATGCCATCTACTACTTGAGTAAAAAGTTCACAGATTGTGAATCTTGGTACTCAATGTTAGAAAAGACGTGTTGTACTTTGTCATGGGCTGCTAAACGTTTGTGCCAGTACATGATTAATCATACAACTTGGTTGATATCCAAAATGGATCCAATCAAGTATATTTTTGAAAAGTCTGCTTTAACTGGGAGGATTTCCCGCTGGCAAATGCTTTTATTTGAATATGACATTGAGTACCATACTCGAAAGGCGATCAAAGGAAGTGTCTTGGCTGATCATTTGTCTCATCAAATAATTGATGATTATATCAGGTTTGACTTCCCTAATGAGGATGTTATGTATTTAAAAGCCAAATATTGTGATGAACCGTTACCTGAAAAAGGGCATGATCCTGAATCTCATTTTGGTTTAGTATTTGACGGAGCTATTAATGCTTATGGCAACAGAATTGGGGAAATTATTATCACTCCTCATGGTTCTCATACACCATTTACTGCAAGGTTGATGTTTGAGTGCACAAATAATATGGCAGAGTATGAAGCCTACATAATGGGTCTTGAGAGGCGATTGATTTGAGGATTAAACTCTTGATGTGTTTGGGGATTCAGCCCTAGTGATTAACAAGATTAAAGGTGAATGGGAGACTTGTCAAGTCGGCCTGATTCCTTATAAATATTTTGAAATGAGGTTACTCACATTCTTTAACAAGGTTGAATTGCATCATATCCCTCGTGAAGAGAATCAGATGGCAAATGCCGTGGCCACTTTGTCCTCTATGATTAGAGTGAATCGTTGGAATGATGTGCCCAAGATTAATGTTATGCGTCTTGATAGACATGCTCACGTGTTTGTGGCAGAATAAGTGAAACATGATAAGTCGTGGTATCTTGACATCAAATGTTTCATCCAGAGTCAAGAATACCAACCTGGGGCATCCAAGAAGAATAAGAAGACTTTGAGAAGATTGACTGGAAATTTCTTCTTCAATGGAGATGTGCAATACAAAAGAAACTATGACATGGTCTTGTTCAGATGCGTGGATAGACACGAAACAAACATGTTGATGAAAGAAATTCATGAAGGATCCTTTGGTGCCCATGCCAATGGACATGTTATGCCTAAGAAAATGTTAAGAGCATGTTACTATTGGCTGACAATGGAATCTGATTATTGAAAATATGTGAAGAAGTGCCATAAGTTCCAGATTTATGCTGACAAAATTCATGTGCTACCAACTCTTCTCAATGTTATCTCATCTCCATGGCTTTTCTCTATGTGGGGAATTGACATGATTGAGCCCAAGTGTCATACCCCAAATTTTGACCACCAAGATTTCCCATCATTGTGAGAATCATCATCATAATATGGATGTACCATCATGCCTCATCAATCTCCCCAAAGATGGGTAAGCATTCACTACAATTGAGAATTAGGGTTTTGAGCCTCTCAGGACTCTTAGACAAAGGATCAATCAAGGAATGACATGATCTTCAACTTGTCTAACCTCTTAAAACATCCACAAAGGACCAAGAGGAATCCCACATTAAGAATCAAGCACAAAGTTGTGGCATTCCAAGTGGTTTGAGCCTCAAAACACCCGATGTCGCCGAATTAGGACTTTGGACGACCGGGGCCTCCAGAGTGAAATTTTCACAAGAGGATGAGCCAAGACTCCAACAGCCAAGACTCCAACATGTGACTCAATATTCTCAAAATAACCCTAATAATCCATTTACAAAGATAAATGACCCTCAGAGGATGCATTCCCCAAAAGTCGGGAATTAGGGTTTTACGCGCCGAACCGCTCCGGGGCCATAAGTCAAAACATGACTTTTTTGGCAAGAATGATCCTTATGATTCATATTTTCATAAAATGTGGCTTATAATGTCATTTGAGCAAGAATTGATCAAGAAATCAAGATAACTTGTAAAAGTGGTAACCTTGAAAAATTGAAAAATTTTCTAAGTTACTAAATTTTAATGGTTTTGGTGCCAACTTCCAAGGACCATAACTTCTGATCCAAGCAACCATTTTGGGTGATCCAAAGCTGGATTTGTAGGTCTGGCTACACTATACAAAAGCTTCAACTGCCTCTAACTCCAATTCTTTATGGATTTTAAGTTATGGAGTGATCAAAATGACAAAAACATGAAAATGACACTTTTTCCAACACTTAGTGAAAATCTGCCTAAGTTACCAGCCTTGGACATCAATGTTCATGAGTATTTTTCAATGGGATCCAAATAGTTTCAAAACAAACTATGATCACACATGTATTTTATCATATGAGGGCTTTCTAAAAAGCACAGGAACCTCCCATAACTCAACCTGAGCAGGGAGATATGAATCCCTCAAAATCACCATTTCCAACTGTCCTAAGCAAGGCAGAATTTGGAGTTTTGCTCGATTTGGAAAATTTGGACAACTCCATGCCTTGTCATCCATTTGGAAACATCAGAGGATAAAACAAAAAGGGAATGATCTGATCCCCAAGCCTCCAAAGTCCAAGAATCTACACATAGCCATAACAAACCTAAAAAGGCTAAAAAGGTGCCAAGACTCCAATTTTGTTTCCAAGCATTCAATAGATGCACCAAGGTGGCATGGACTGACACATTCCTAACTGAATGCGTCAAGAATAAGCTCTAAATCAAAGGACCATAGGCCTGTGCCCTAACCTCAACTCAATGCTAGAGGAGACTAAAGATTCCATTTGATCCACATTGGCCAAAGGCCTGCTGCAGTTGCCACACACTATTGCTGCCAAAACAAACTTGACATGCTATAAATAGAGCCCATTTGTGATCAATTTGAGTACACCAAAGCACTACAACTGATGCTTTCCTCAAAATCTCTCTCTTTAGGCGAAAATGCCTTCTTTTGCAAGTCATCTCTGAGTTTTTGAGTTAGAGAGCAATTCCACCACAGCTCATGATCCAAACACATCCAATATATTATATCTAAGCTGTCTAAACACTCACTTGTGATCAGAAACACCAAAATCAGAAAATCCTCTTCCAAAACCTCAAAATTTGACTTTTCTGCATTTTTCAAGCCATGCCTTGTTTCAGTCACTTCCAAAACCAAACCAGGCCTCAAAGACACTCCAAATATCATCCTCAAACTGTTCTAATTGGTTTCCCTCATCTGGAACACCATTTGAGAGAGTTGCTATTTTGGTCACTTTGCCACTTTTGCAAGAAAGAGCCTAATACTTGTTCATGAGGATTCCAAATGGTTCTGATCATCCTACAAGCTTCTAAGGGATCAACCAAGAATGTTCAAAGCATTGGATCACTTCTGGCACAAGGAGCTTGGCAGATAGCACAAGGAACTCCAAGAGGTAACTGCATCATCACTTGAACTCTCTAAATTATGCATTGCTTTGAGGTCCATTGATCATGGACCTCTCATACATATCATATGTGTTGTGTTTGAACCAATTTATCATGCTATTATTGCTTGTACCATGAGATAGCATAGAACATGCAAATCTAGGCCTATTTTGAAATCACTATCAGATTTTGAGATGGAGGCATTTTCTGAAAATTCCAAGGGCACCATTGGATTCCTCATGAAATTCTAGGTCAGATACACCTAAATTTTGTCCCAATCCATGGAGAAATGAGAAAGTTAGAGGCTTCACGCAAATTGCTAAAAATCAGGCCTTGCCTTGGGCAAGGGCAAGGCATGGCGCCTTGGCCAGGCCTAAAACAAGGCATCCCATATGTATTTATGGGGTGGTTTTGATACACGAATGTATCACCACCCCAGTGGTAGTGCGCGCATGTGTTTGTCTTGGAGGTCATAGGTTCAAACCCCACCCATACATTTTTTGCTACCTTTCCATATTTTTGGTATTTTCAATATTTTATGGTTTTTGTTAATTAATTCAAAAATTAATTTCTCTTTCAATTTTAATTATTTTTTATTGGTTCTTTTTTTCTGAAAATTCCCAAAAATGTTAAAATATTTTATTCCATAAAAATTTCACAAAAATATTATTTATTTCATATATTTAGTATTTTTGTAAAGAATTATGTTTTATTTGTTTTTTTTAACATTACAAATATTTCTTTCTCTTGATTTTTCAACTTCAAATGATTTTTAAATCATTCCATAAATAAAACTTGATTTTTCAAACATTAATCCAGACAACATCTTGTTTTCCACACATGTTTGATAATTTTGGTCATTTTAATTGAATTTTATTCAATTAAAATACATTTTCTTAAATCAAATTAGTGTTTTGTTGTTTTCACCCTCACAAACCTTTTTCAAAACTATTTTTGGGCCTCTTGATAGAGTGTAAGTCCAAGCCCTTGTAAATAAATAAATTTGGGCCTCAGTCATTGTATAAGTCCCACTGCGATTTCTAAAATCTCGATGCGATCGTCGCCTGTTAAACAAAAGTCATCTAGGCCTACCCTTTGTGTTGTAAGTCCCATTTCTTTTCTTTTTCAAACACTTTGGGCCTCTCCTTGAGTTGGAAGACACATCCCTTTGTACATAAAATAATTTGGGCCTTAGTCATTGTATAAGTTCCAGTACAATTTTCAGATCAACGGTACGATTACTGTTTTTCATCTGGGTCTCTCCTTGAGTATAAGTCTCAATCTTTTCAAAAACAATCTTCCCTTTTGATTTAGGTTTAAACTCATAGTTGTTATCAAAACTTTCTTTAATTTCTTGAACAACTAACCATACAACTGTTATAATGGAAGCTTGCTCGCCTGTAAGATTTAAACAGCTTTCTTTTACATACTTGCATATATATATATATATATATATATATATATATATATATTGTAGTACCCTAAATTTTGACCCGTTTCTAGTGCCACTTTATTTTGCTTTTTTCTTTTTTTCTTAATTATTTGCTTTTTTATTTTTTATTTTTTTTATTTTTTTATTTTTAACTTTATTTCTATTTGGCTTATATTCAAAATTACAAAAACTATATGTTATTATTAATTTTCATTTTTAATCATTAGGCACTTTTAAAAATATTATGAAAAGCATGATTTTAGACATAAAATAGTAAAAAAAAATTGTTTAAATGCATTAGATTTAATTAGGTTAATCGCATTCTAGTTAATTTGATTCCATTTTAACTTGTTAATTTGATTTTATTCGATTATTACTAAAAATATAAAAAAATCATCAATCAAAATCTTTGGTTAATCATATTAATTAAATTAATGGGTTAGATAATTTCATACATGTTATTATTAATTAGAAATTAAAGTTTATTATTCAGTGTTGTTAGCATTAAGTAGTGATCCAAGCATTCCCAAATCAATAGACGTTACTACATTTTAAAAGTTACAAATTCAGTCTCAATTCTCGTGTTTCCAAAATAAAATCAAATTAAAAGATCGGTCCCAATTAATTATCCAAATCAATATTGAAGACATTCCAAAACAATATGGGAACAAATCATCAAACTTTAATTCCATAATTGAATTCCTTCCCATCTTAAATGATTCTAAAATCTTTATAAAATCAAGAATAAAAATGGTAGAAAGGGGGGAGAAAACAGAGACAAAATACACGATACACACAAGCAAGAAGCATCTTACTGTTACTGATACACTATCACAACCTTCAGTCACAAACTTACCATAATCTCACCCAACATCTCTCCACATACACCAACAACAAACTAAACAAAGAATAACAAGTCAATCTTACCACACAAATCACCATCAAAAAAATTCGAAAAAACAATTGCATCAAAGATTCATCAAATCCAGCTTCGATCCATCAAACAATATGAAAAAGAAACAAATTTAAAAAATATAGTGAAGAATATCCGAAACAGTTTCGAAGAGTAACGGAACCGTGCAACCATGTGACCGAATCCCACGGGAAAACCGATCGCATCTTCGGCGATATATCTCCATCGCCGCACCGTACCGATCCCTCCACTGTTCACCGCCGTGTTGCTTTCAACAGGTAAAATCTCTCTTTTTTTTTATTTTATTTTTATATGTGGTCATGTATTGATTGGTTGGATTTTGGAGAGTTTGAGTGAGGGATTCAAAAATGGTAGAGAGGTTAAAGAAACTTGTTTCATTAATTTTTATTTGGTTGTTGAGAATGAGAGAAACAAGAAGGAAAAGGGTCTATGCTTTAAATCCAGAAAGAACGAGGGGTCTGCTATTTCTATTGCATTTGGTTTGTTTTTCTATGAATTGTCACGTGTTCCTTGCCTATTGGAGTTTGTTGGAGTTTGAAAGGTCAAACCTCATTTTCTATTCATTTTATTAATTATTATTTGTTATTTGTGAGTAATAGCCATTCTATACTAATAGCCCTGTGTATGCGTTTTGCTGTCCTGGGAACATGCTTCAAGATTTTCCTTTCTTTTATTTATTCTATTATTTATTAGCCATTAGATTTAGTGCTATTTACTTATTATTTAGATTTAATTGGATTTAGGACTCTTTTAATGGATTTTAGGCTCATTGATATGTACACCCCAGGCAGTAAGCCCAGTTGCTTACTCAGCGTAAAATACACCACCTGAATATTGTTTTAAATAATTAAATTAATTACTTAATTTAATTATTTAATTAGGATTAAAATTTTAATTAGGGTTTAAAAATAGGATTTTAAGTTTTTTTAATAATTAAATTAATAACTTAATTTAATTATTTAATTAGAATTAAAATATTAATTACGGTTTAAAAAAAAAGGTTTTAGGTTTTTTTATAATTAAATTAATAACTTAATTTAATTATTTAATTAGGTTAAATTTTAATTAGGGTTTAGAAATAGGATTTTAGGTTTTTTTTAATAATTAAATTAATAACTTAATTTAATTACTTAATTAGAATTTATAAAAAATAGGATTTTAGGTTATTTAATAAGGATAAATATAATTAGGGATTTTAAGGTTCTATTTTGGGTTTCTTTTAAATAATTTGTTTATTTATTCAAAATAATTTGCTTATTTCTTTAGAATAAGGATTTTTTTTAATGGGATTTTGTTCCTGGTTCTTTTTGGGATGAGGTATTTTGGGAAATTTGGAAATTCATTAAAATTTGGGTTAAGATTCATTTTAAGAAAAATTAATATCTATATATTTTTATTTAATGTGGATTTAAATAGGGGTTTGGATAAAAATAAATTAAAGCAAATTTAATTTGAATTATGGGATTAAATTCTTTTATTTTGGGAATATTTTAAGTGTGGTAATTACATTTTTTTGAATTGGGATAGTTTAAGGGTTTAATTTTGCTATTTTTAGCGCATTGTCATTTTGGGAATTTATCATATTTTTTTAATTTCTATGGAATTTTAGGGATTCATTTAATAAAGGATATAAAAGGGTTTTTTAAGGATTTAAAATTTGGGATAAAACTCTTTGTCCAAGAGTCTAAATAAAGGATGAGATTTTGGGATAAAACTCTTAGGTTCCAAGAGTATAAATATGGGCCAAGGGATAAGGTTTTAGGGATAAAACTCTCCATCCGAGAGTATAAACAATGAATAAGGGATAGAACTCTCCATCCGAGAGTATAAACAATGGATAAGGGATATAACTCTCCATCCGAGAGTATAAACAATGGATAAGGGATAGAACTCTCTGTCAGAGAGTATAAATAATGGATAAGGGATATAACTCCTTATCTAGGAGTATAAACAATAGATTAAGGGATAAAACTTCTTATCTAGGAGTATAAACAACAGATTGGGGGATATAACTTTTTATCCAAGAGTATAAATAGTGGATTAGGTTTTAGGATTAGGATTAGGAATGGGAATAGGTATAGGAATAGGATTAGGGGGTAGGAATAGGGGAGGTGAACTACAGTTACTCTGATCCTTCAAAATTGAAGGTACGTAGGCATAGGGTTGTAAACCCTAGCGAGTATAATTAATAAAAAACTTAGGTTTCTTTTGTAAATAAATCATTTAGACAAACAAACAAACATACCCTAGAATCTAAGGAGGATCCCATTGAGTACAATGGAGGTGAGGGGTGCCTAACACCTTCCCCTCACTTAACCGACTCCCGAACCGTAGGAATCTCTGCCCTTGGGATTAAGGATTTTTAGGTTTATCATTATTTTCCTTAAAAAATATGATGGCGAATCGAAAATTTTTTGCCGGCCGCGACAGTTAGCGACTCTGCTGGGGATTCCTCCCTAAAGAGAGTCCCTCCTAACCTTAGGTTTTAGGGTTTTGTTTGTTTGTCTTGGGTGTTTATTGTTTTTTTTATTCTCATGTTTTTTATTTGTTTTATATTTTGTTTTTATTTTATTATATTTGTTATATTTTTATTTTGTCATCATACTTTGGATTGGGGCATATGATGTGTAAAGCTAAAGCCCAAGCTTGGAGTATAACCCTAGATTAGGACGTGGAACGGAAATGTTTTAGGGGGGATGTGACATCCCAACAATTCATTGATGGCACACTCATAATAGATCCTTCCAAAGGTGTCCTCATGAAAGGGCTAGCCCCTAACGTAGAGGATGATTTGGATGTGGTCAGAGACTCTGATAACTTTTAGCCTACCCCTTTCCAACTCATGGAGACCCCATGTATTCAACCCTCAAGGGCTGTTACTAGGGTCCTACCCAGATGAGACTTATCCTGAAGGATTACCATAGGAAGGCTTGCTCCTTCTCATGGTAAAACAAGGGTATAGTCTGTACATTATAGGGTCGTTATGCTGACCAAACTTTATATCCTATATGAGGGGATTGGGTAGATAAGCTTTAGATCTAATCCTATTATAGGGAGCCTACCTAGTTAGGGTCATGCTTGCATTTTCACTTTACCCTAACCAAGTAAAAACAAAACAAAGTGTCCATGTCATCATGCATTTAAAAACATTTTTTTGCATATATGCATTTTTGTGGGGAATTTCAAGATGTGTTGTAGGAATATTGGAAAGAGGGATTCAAGCGAAAGGGTTACCCTACGCATTAGAGTGCCAAGTGTTGATTTACAAAGTCTCAAAGACCTTTGAGACTTAATGCCAAATCTGCTCAAAGGATGTTTACACACAAGTATGGAAGGATCCTCGATCTCTTAGGGATCCCTATGAAGGTAGAGGTCATAATTGCTTTTGCACAACTTTATAATCCTTCTCTATGTGACTTCCTCTTCAAGGATTTTTAACTAGCTCTTACGCTATACTTGGATTTACAAGGAAAAAACTTACATGGGGCATGGGGGAAAAAAATAAAATAAAAACAAAAAAAATATATATATAAAAAAAGGGAAAAGAAAGAAAAATGGTCAAGCTTAAAAAAAAACCTGTTGTATCCCTTGAAGATCCATCATCTCACTACAAGGAGGATAAGGAAGAGCAAGGGCTCAAGAAAGGATACTTGGAGGAGTTCAAAGCTCATTGAAAGAAGGCATTGGGGGCCTCTATTTAGTTTACACCTTCTAGGGTTCGGGAGTTTCCATTTTGGGATTATTGTTTTGGTTTAGTCCCAAGGAATTATTTTTACTTTCCTAATTTATATTCATCTCTAACTACAATGGATTTTGGAATTCCCTCCAAATAATTTTTTAAAATTATTTAGCATGCATCATGCATATTCATACATCCATCACCAACATGCATTCAAACAAGGAAAAAGGAATAAAAAAATCATTTTCTTTTAAAACTTCGTCTCAGGGCCATTGAGCATAACAATCTGACTTCCCGACCTCACACTCAAGCGTACCGAAGGAAAACTATGAATCAGTTGAAAAAGGATTTGGTCACTCTAAGAGAAGAAATGGATACTGTCAAGGAGAATGTGGAAGGTATGAAAAGCCAGATTGATCAACTGGCACTTGCCATCCAGAGTTTGATAGCTAGAGGAACCATGTCAAGTTCTCAAAGGAAGGTTCCTACTCCTCCCTCCATATTGAAGACAATTGCCCTCTACTAGGGTTTGTCCATGATCTGGAACGTGAGCACAAAACTGTTAACCAACCTCTCGAGGGAACCGTCTCCCCACCTATTTCCAATGGGGCACCTCGTACTACTCACATACCTATTCCACGTAAGAATTGCACAGATTGGAACATCCAATACGAGGGTGAAAATCTAAGGCAAGTGGCCCTCGAAAATAAAGGAACCACTGTTAGGGAAAGGAGATGGATTGATGATAAGTACAAAGCACTTGAGGAAAGGTTAAAGGTCGTGGAGGGACTCAATGTTTTTGGAGTGGATGCTTTGGAAATATGTTTGGTGCCCGATGTGGTCATACCTCCCAAGTTTAAGGCTCCGAACTTTGAGAAATACAAGGGTGTCAGTTGTCCTAAAAATCACCTTAGGATGTTCGCTCGAAAAATGGGTGCCCATGCTACTAATAAGAAGCTGATGATGCACACTTTCCAAGACAGCCTATGTGGGGCATCCTTGGACTGATACATGCAATTGGAGAGGATTCACGTTAAGACTTGGGAAGACCTTGCAAGCGCCTTTCTGAAGCAATACCAATACAACATGGACATGGCTCCTAACCGTACGCACTTGCAAAACATGTCTCAAAAGGGGAATAAGTCCTTCAAAGAATATGCCGAAAGATGGAGGGAACTAGCTTCTCGTGTGCAACCTCCATTATTGGAAAGTGAACTTGTGGATATGTTTATGGATACCCTACAAGGAACATACTACAAAAGGATGATTGGGGCAGCCTCAACAGGATTTATTCACTTGATTATCATTGGAGAAAGGATTGAGAACGGTTTAAAGACAAGAAAGATTGAACAGTCATCCTCCGACCAACATAACAATAAAAGGTATCCCGAAAACAACCTAAAGAAAAATGATGTCAGTGTTGTAGACCCTGAAGGTCCAAATCTGGGAGATAATGCATTACTGGGGCACATTGGGGCAACAATCAACTCCATGGAAGGGATGTGGGATGAATGCCTTATTAATAAGGGAGACATAACAAACTGGGGACAACAATGGGAGTCACCTGAGGAGAAGGATTTGTTTGGGCTGGGTTACAAACCAGCTAATGAAGGATTAGAAGGCGATTTCCATGGTGTGGGATTTGGAATTTGGGATCATGTGGCCTTAATGGAAGAGGAAGAAAGGAATGCCTAATTTCGGCAATTGGAGAACCATCGGGATTTCTGAGATGATTTTTGTTTCGAAGTAATTTACTTTTTCCTTAAAATAATAATAAGTCTCTTGCTATGCCCAAGGAAAGTGGACAAAGCTTTGTAGGGCCACCTCTTATTTCATTGGATTATTTCTATCAATAAAATTGCATTTTGTTTTCAATCAAGATCTTTTTTCTTTCATTTTCTGTTTATTCGGAATGGAAATATACCTTCTTTCAATATTTTCATTTCTAGCACTTCATTCCAAAAAGGAAAAAAAATCTTCTTCCTCGTGCAAATTTAAAAATGAACCTATTAAAAATAACACCGCTATAATCTCGAATGACTTCGAATTACCGATTAACCAAGCAGAAGAGGGTGATGAGAACGAGTGTGAGCTTCCCGAAGAGTTAGCCAGACTGTTGAGGCAAGAGGACAAGGAAATACATCTTTATGAGGAACCGGTGGATGTGATCAATCTGGGAACTGAGGAAGATAGGAAAGAGGTCAAAGTCGTGCTTCTCCGGATAAGGATATAAAGGAAAGACTGATCGAGCTTTTGTAAGGTTACTCCGACGTGTTTACAGGGTCATACCAAGATACGCCAGGACTTGATACGAACATCGTCGAGCACGGATTACTACTCAAACTAGGACGCACGCCAATCAAGCAAAAGGCTGAGGAGGACTAGACCAGGCATGACCCTCCAGATCAGGGAAGAAGTCAAGAAACAATTTGACTTTTTGTCACAAGGTAACGCCTGTGGGGTTAAGAAATGTAGGAGTAACTTATCAAAGGACTATGGTAATATGGTGCATAAGGAGATAGAGGTCCATATGGATGATATGATTACCAAGTCACAAAAAAGAGAAGATCACCTAACTAACTCACAAAAGTTGTTGGATCAATTAAGGAAATTCAAGTTAAGAAAAATTAATATCCTTAGAATTTTATTTAATGTGGATTTAAATAGGGGTATGGATAAAAATAAATTAAAGCAAAGTTAATTTGAATTTTGGGATTAAATTCTTTTATTTTGGGAATATTTTAAGCGTGGAAATTATATATTTTTTGAATTGGGATAGTTTAGGGGTTTAATTTTGCTACTTTTAGCGCATTGTCATTTTGGGAATTTATCATATTTTTTTAATTTCTATGGAATTTTAGGGATTCATTTAATAAAGGATATAAAAGGGTTTTTTAAGGATTTAAAATTTGGGATAAAATTCTTTGTCCAAGAGTCTAATTAAAGGATGGGATTTTGGGATAAAACTCTTAGGTTTTAAGAGTATAAATATGGGCCAAGGGATAAGGTTTTAGGGATAGAACTCTCCATCCGAGAGTATAAACAATGGATAAGGGATAGAACTCTCCATCCGAGAGTATAAACAATGGATAAGGGTTAGAACTCTCCATCCGACAGTATAAACAATGGATAAGGGATAAAACTATCTGTCAGAGAGTATAAACAATGGATAAGGGATATAACTCCTTATCTAGGAGTATAAACAATAGATTAAGGGATAGAACTCCTTATCTAGGAGTATAAACAATAGATTGGGGGATATAACTCTTTATCCAAGAGTATAAATAGTGGATTAGGTTTTAGGATTAGGATTAGGAATGAGAATAGGTATAGGAATAGGATTAGGGGGTAGGAATAGGGGAGGTGAACTACGGTTACTCTGATCCTTCAAAATTGAAGGTACGTAGGCATAGGGTTGTAAACCTTTGTATAATTAATAAAAAAACTTAGGTTTCTTTTGTAAATAAATCATTTAGAAAAACAAACAAACATACCCTAGAATCTAAGGAGGATCCCATTGAGTACAATGGAGGTGAGGGGTGCCTAACACCTTCCCCTCACTTAACCGACTCCCGAACCGTAGGAATCTCTGCCCTTGGGATTAAGGATTTTTAGGTTTATCATTATTTTCCTTAAAAAATATGATGGCGACTCAAAAATTTTTTGTTGGCCACGACATATATATATATATATATATATATATATATATATATATATATATATATATATATATATATATATATATATATATATTTGTTTGTGCCGGAAGCTTGCTCACCTATAAGTCCTCCTACCTTCTTTTTACATACTTGTCTATATATATTTGTATATATATGCCTGTATATACTTTGCTTAGAGTTTTCCCCGATTTGGTCTAGAACTAGATAGAGCCAGTGGCCACTCTTTCAACACAGTCAAAACTAGTTCCCCATAGGAATTCTAGATACAATCTTGCCTTCTCTTGGGCTTATACAATATGGAACAAAGAGAAAGGCATTATTCCCGGTGAAAATTTTCTCAGACTGTCATTATTAGAAAATTGTCAAAGAAATTCAGTTCCCCAGAGAGGATTAATTCTTGGTGAAACCTCTCTTGAATTTCTTCAAACCCTAGAACTGTTCACTAAAGAAAAGATTATTCCCGGTGAAACTTTTCTTAAGTTTGGACCCACGGGCTTCCTAAAAGCATCCCAGCCTCCTCTTGGGCTTTGTACAAGGACCCTCTGGCTTCTTAGAAGTTCTCATGTCTTCTCTTGGGCTTAGTACAAGGAGCCTGAAGACCTCTTAAAGGTATAAGACAAAACTTAGTCATCCTTTGTTAGAGCTGTCTTTCTAAAGAGTCAAAACCTCAGATCAATTTAGGGTTGATATTCATCCCTTAAAGCACCTGCCTCCTCTTGGGCATTATACAAAGATACATCTTCCTTACCAGTAGACTTGGACAGTCTAATCCCCTATGGGATCTCAAAGACATTCTCAAGTTCCCTATAAATACAGGAGAAACACTGGTCATTTAATCAATCCCCAGTAGAGTCAAAACCTGTAGGTTCTAAAACTCAGTCTTTTATTATAATTTCCCCAACCAGGGTCAGCTTATCATTAGAGCCTCAAGGCATCTGACACATCAGCTCTTCTGGAACCCTCAACAAGAGTTGATTCCCCGCTTTAGACCTGCCTCTGTATCTCAATAATCTTCAGCAGAAGTCAGCCTCCTCTTAGGCTTTGTATAATGATTTCCTTCAGCAAAATTAACCTCAAAAGCACTCTCTTGTTGAGTCAACCCTTTTTTTATCCTTAATCTTGGGCTTTGTACAAGACAGATAAAAGCACTCTCTTATTGAGTCAATCTTTTCCAGCCTCCTCTTAGGCTTTGTATAATGATTTTCCCTAGCAGAAGTTAGCCTCATTTTAGGCTTTGTATAAGAATTTTAAAACACTCTCTTGTTGAGTTAATTAACTTAAGGCACTCTCTTGTTAAGTTGACCCTCTTTAGCCTCCTCTTAGGCTTTGTATAATGATTTCTCTAGCTCGTTCAGCCTCAATCTTGGGCTTTGTACAAGACACACAAAGATACTTTCTTGCTGAGTCAATCACCTTAAAACACTCTCTTGTTAAGTAATCATCTCTCAGCCTCCTCTAGGGCTTTGTATAAGGATCCTTCTTTTCCTCAACTAAAGTCAGCCTCAATCTTGGGCTTTGTACAAGACACCCATAAATATCTTCAGCTGAGTCAGTCAAATATTTTGTAGCCTCAATCTTGGGCTTTGTACAAGACACATATAAAATCTCCCTAAGCAAGAGTCAATAAGTCTTTTTCGCCTCAATCTTGAGCTTTGTACAAGACAGACAAAATATTTCCCCAGAAAAGTCAACTTGTAGCCTCCTCTTAGGCTTTGTATAGTGATATCCCCCAAAGAGTCACTTTCTCTTTTAGCCTCAATCTTGGGCTTTGTACATAACACATAAACACTCTCTTGTTGAGTCAGCCTTTCCAAGCCTCCTCTTAGGCTTTGTAAAAGTACTTCCCCAGTGGAGTCAATCAATCTCTTAGCTTCAACCTTGGGCTTTGATCAAGGTACACACAAAAAAAACCAAAATCCCTTCAGAGGAAATCAAAAGCCTCTCTGTAGGAAAACATTTCTCTGTATATCACCACATTAAAACAGACATTTAAAACAAGCCCAAATCCCAGATAACTGCTGTAAGTGGCACACTTGTTGATTCAAACATCCAAGCTGTCATCCATCCCTTATCCTGGTAAATCCTCTCTTTTATCTAATTGATGTAAGTGGCAAGCCTCTGGATTATTTACATCCACGCCATTGTCCCTCTCTTAGCATGAAAGACTCCTAAGGAAAAAAATGACATTGCTCTACACTGAGTTAAAGTTTTTACCTTTAGGATAAATCCCCTATAAAGGAAATTATGGCATTGCTAGATTCTCACATCCCAGTTAAATTAATTATCCTTTATAATCAGTCACCCAACAGTTGTGATAAACAGACGAGATGTCTCCCTTTAGAGATGACAAATTCTCTCTCAATCAATACCCTTTAGCTTCAATCTTGGGCTTTGAACAAGACACAAATAACCTTTAGCTTCAATCTTGGGCTTTGAACAAGACACCAAAACATCTTTTTCCTCCCATAGAATAGGAGGAAGTATGATTACTCTGATTTCCCAGTTTCTTTAAACGGGAATACGTAGGCATAAGATTGCGAAATCTTAGCGAGCATACTAAACAAAAACTCTATATCCAGTACCTTCATATCAATCAAAACTGAGGTCCAGCACCTCACCAAAATCATCAAAAACTTACTCTCTCTCTCTCTCAAACATCTCCCAAAAAAGAAACTTTCCCATTTACAGAATAAACACCATCAAGTACAAAGCAGAACCTAATGCTAATTAACCTGTGGATAACCACATATAGGATGGGTAATTGACAACTCCCCATTGTATAACCTGACCCCGAACTCCCCGAATTTCTTAAGCGTTTGTTCAGTTAAACATCCGCGTGCAAGGTTAGTTTTAGATGGCTTCCCTTTCCCTTCCAACTTCACGGGATAAATAAGAAATCAGAAAGTAGCACCCCACTCCTACCATTGCGGTGAGGAGAAACCCATGGCGATAAGGTGGTCGTGTCACCGACAAAAATCGCACGCTACAGTAAAAATGGCGACTCTGCTGGGGAACCAAATTAAGACTAGAATTCCTAAGAGGTCTAGGATGTTAGTTTTAGTAATTAATATATATATATATATATATATATATATACTGCTTTTCCTACGTGATATCCGTGTTTATTTTTCTGTCAATGGGAATACGAGTGATGTCGCATGTGGAAAGTTCGAGAGAACCCTAAGATAGGTGATGGCATAGACGGGTGGACTTACAGGGAGTGATTCCCGAATAAGTGATCCTGGTAGACCATCAAATCAGTGGAGATGCCCTTTGCGGATTCAATGTTGAACGACTTCATCATGAAAGTAGATTGTCCGAATGTGGTATCCTTGAAATTGAGGATTTAGTAGACATTAACCATATGGCCATTTGGTAGTGCAGTAACTATCAGAAATAGTTGACACGCAATACTACACTCAATTGAGATTACCCTAGGATGCTACAGCTCGCTCGGGTGACCCAACTTGCTGTTGTTATCCCTAGGGGGGTCAATGATTTTGGGAACTTTTAACCCGTTCTATAGGTACACAAATTCACCTGAATACAACCTTTGGGGATGGGTATAGCCATGACTCCATGCTCGTGACGTTGAACCCTTGAACCCATATTTTTTCAATGTTTTTGTGTGCTGCATTCATGCATTCATTTAAAAAAACTCTTAAACAAAGAAAACAAATCTTCTTTTCTCTTCTCTCTTTTTCAAATTAAACTAAAACAATGATTGCAAATATCAGAGAGAAAGATTGCGTTATGGATTTCGGTAGAAGGAAGACACACAAGTACACCTTCAAGGCTCCAAAACTAGAGGATTTAAAGGGGTTGGCAAGGATGATCACCAACCCTGATGCTTTCAGAGCTAAGTACGGAGGACTGATGTCTCTGTTAAGGGTCCATGTAGTTGAAGGAATCCTGTCTATGCTGATTCAGTTCTACGATCCAGTTTATCACTATTTCACATTCCCGGATTATCAACTAGCACCAACACTAGAGGAGTACTCTCACCTGACTGACTTACCCATCACTGATCAAGCTCCTTTTTCTGGACTGGAAGAAATTCCAAAGGATCAAACCATTGCAAGAGAAATCTATTTGGACGAGTCAGAAGTCAGGACTCACATGACCACTAAGGAAGGAATCCAAGGTTTACCGGCCAAGTTTTTGGTAGAGAAAACCCTGTACTTTGCCAGTATAGGAAACATTACTGCTTTCGAAGATATCTTTGTCCTACTCACATACGGGCTTTTCCTTTTTCCCAACATCGATAACTTTGTCGATACCAATGCCATTAAGATCTTTCTGATTGGAAACTCCGTACCAACCTTGCTCGCAGATGCTTATCATTATGTACACTTAAGGAATTTGTACAGCGAAAGAATGATCACATGCAGTGCACCCTTGCTTTACAAGTGGTTCACTTCCCATTTACCCAAGTCTGCTACTTTTTGGGATTATAAGAGTACTCTACGTTGGTCATAGAGAATCATGTCTCTTACCAACTCTGACATAGATTGGTATAATAGGATCTACGACGGGATAAGGATCATCGACCGTTGCGGAAACTTCCCTAATGTACCCCTCATAGGAACTAAAGGAGGAATCAACTATCACCCAATTTTAGTTCGCCGTCAACTCGGATACCCGATGAAGAATATCTCACATAATGTTCATCTGGAAGGTCTTTTCTTCAAGGAAGGAGAAAATGACAGGACACTAAAGAAGGAAATAGTGCATGCATGGTAACATGTTCACAGGAAGGGAAGAGAGTCTCTAGGAAGACCAGATTGTACCTCCGTAAAACCTTATCTCCACTGGGTACAAACTAGAGCTCTCAAGCTGAGGATGCCTTACCCTCGTCAAGAAGTTCTTCCGTTAAAGGAATTTGTCCTTTATTTTATGTCTGACACGAAAAAACTCCAGATCGCTCTCAACAAAGTTCAACGGGAAAAGAACTCTTGGAAGAACAAATACCGCATTCTCAATGTAGAGTGTACCAAAATTCAGGAACTGTTAAAAGAGAAGGATGCTCTGATCGAGATTCTAGAACAGCATGCTATAGAAAATCAAAGGAACTTGCTCACTCCTTTCGCTTGGCAAACGAATGACAACCCGATAACGGCTGAAGAGCCCCAGTGAAACAAAAGGAAAATACCAGAACCAACATATGAGTTCTCTTCAGAGATGACCCAGGATCCATGAACTTAGACATTTCCTTTTACAACACTTTGTAAAGTACTGTATTTCATTTCTGCAATCTTTCAAATTCAATAAAACGGGGTCTCCCCACTGTATGATATTTGCAATCTAATTGTTGAAGTTTCTTTTTTATAACAAAAAAAATTTAATTAATATCATTGCATATCATTCATCATTCTCACATAACACATTCTTCCTATCTATGAGTCTCATGTATGTGTTACAATTCTAGAGTCAAACTGTCTCACTCGTACAATACTCGGGCCAATCGACAAAAGAAAATGGACGATATCGAGGAAGAGAATAGAGAGCTGAGAGAAGAAATCGACGCTCTGAAGGAAGATCTAAAAAAACTTCATAGTGACATGCAATCTCTGGCAATAGCTCAGAGGCAACAACAAAGGACTGTGATCTCGGAGATCACATCTACGCCCATAGTGGAGACATATGATCCTCGGTACAACATGCTTAAAGATCGTCCCTGGCGCATACCTATCAACTTCGTCCCTGAAGGATACATTATGCCGGTCACTGAAGACCCAGAAACTGCAGCAGGAACCGCTGGGCCTGAAGGTTACAAACTTAGGGAAAGCGAAGACGTAAGAGTGATGGTAGCAACTCCTGGAGGTTACAAACTTTGGGGCATAGAAGAACCAAAAGTCGCCGCCGTAATGACTATACCACAACCTGTGGTACACAGTGTCCCGGAAGGACAGATTCCACAAATACCGTCTGGTGGAAACAAAAACATGTATGAAAGGATGAATGAGTTCCAGGAACAATTCCTGGAGATGCAGAAGGAACTGCACGCCATTCGCGGTCAGTATTTATTCGAAAAGGACGTCGCAGACCTTTGTCTGGTACCTAATGTGAAAATCCCGCACAAATTCAAGGCACCTGACTTTGAAAAATACAAGGGCAACTCTTGATCTCAAAGTCATTTGGTGATGTACGCTCGAAAAATGTCAACTCAGACAGAAAATCAATAGCTACTGATCCATTATTTCCAAGACAGTTTAACTGGTGCCGCACTAAAATGGTACATGGGTTTAAACCGCACCAAGATCGTTACTTTCAGAGATCTTGGCGCAACCTTCGTCCAGCAGTACAAGTATAACCTGGACATGGCACCAGATAGAGATCAACTCAGAGCAATGTCACAAAAAGACAAGGAAACTTTTAAGGAATATGCCAGAGATAACGAGAAATTGCCGCCCAGATCTGTCCCCCTCTTGAGGAAAATGAGATGACAAAGATCTTTTTGAAAACCTTGAGCACATTCTATTACGACCGAATGGTCGCCAGTGTGCCCAGCGACTTCACTGATATGGTGAACATGGGGGTACGTCTTAAAGAGGCAGTCCGAGAAGGACGATTGGTAAAAAATGCAGAACCATCAAGCAGTACCAAAAGATATGATAGTACTTTCCCAAAGAAAAAAGAGCAAGATATTGGTAATATCTCTCTAGGAAAGCAAAGGTGAAGGTATCAACCAGTAGCAGCGGTAACTCCTGCTATCAACCCAGCGCCGGCTCCAACGTATCAACCTCAGGTTGCTCAGAGCCAACCAAATCAACAACAGTATCAGAAAAGGACACAACAGCCTCTTCAGCAGGCTCGTCCACAGTACAACAACAATCGTATGACACGACCACCAGGGTTGGACCCTATACCAATGTTGTACGCATAACTGTTTCCACTACTAATGGTTAAGGGGCATGTCCAAACCAGGTATCCTCTTACAGTACAGGAAAATCCACCTTTTTGGTTCAAAGCGGATCAGACTTGCCCTTACCATCAAGGAGGACCAGGGCACAACATTGAGAACTATATCAGCTTCAAATCTGATGTACAGAAGCTTATCAGGAACGAGGTCTTATCCTTCAAGGATACAAATCCAAATGTTCAGATGAACCCGTTACCTCAGCATGAGAAAACTGCCGTAAATTTGATAGAGAAAGAGGTTAATCGCATTTATCAAATTCGTGATGTACTCCTATTAGGAACCAATCTGGTCAGGATGCATTGTAGACAGAGCGGGTACAGTCATGTACCGTCTCACAATTATCACCAGTGTGATATCTGCTCAAAGAATAATCAAGGATGTTCCGTAGTGCAATCAACTCTACAAGAACAAATGGATCTCAGATGGATCTAAGATCATTGAATCTGTGAGGTCAATATGGCTCACGCAAATCCCAACATTGTCCAGAACCACAAAATTCTGGCGATGAATGTCAACTTGGTGGCAATGTACTCAAGGCAAAGTCAATACCATGATCTGCCACGACACGATTACAATTCCTGTCCGATCTGCTCAATAAACAATCAGGGATGCTCTTTTGTACAAGAGGCCCTCCAGCGTCAGATGGACCTCGGATGGATCCAGAATTACCATGATAGAAGTAGCCATCAAGTTAATATGATTCAAATCTTTGATATTTGCTTGATGAATACCAGTCTGGTAGAATTACACACTAAACAAGTCAGGCTCGGCTTTCTAGCTTCACATGATTATCAGGACTGTAAAGTGTGTCGTGAAGACGACCAAGGATGTGCATTTTTCCAAAGAACACTTCAACACTTGTTGGACCACTAGTGGCTTCCAATCTACTTGGATGAAGCTACACAACAGATCAGTATGACTGATGGGAATCCTACTAGGCATCAAAGTCAGGATGGCCGCTAGATGGAAACAGATCTAGTAAGATTGCACTGCATATAAAGTGGACGTGGTCGGGTGCCACTTCACAACTAAGAGCACTGTAGAGTTTGTTCAGAGAACAACCAAGGATGCTACCTTATACGGTCAGCTCTTCAAAATCATTTAGACCGAAAAGAGATTCGACCATGTGTCATACCCCAAATTTTGACCACTAAGATTTCCCATCATTGTGCAAATCATCATCACAATGTGGATGAACCATCATGCCTCATCAAATGCCTTCAGGGTTGTTGAGCATTCACTACAATCAGAATTAGGGTTTCAAGCCCTCTCTAAGTGCTTAGACAAAGGATCAATCAAGGAATGACATGATCTTCAATTTGTCTAACCTCTCAAACATCCACAATGGATCAAAAGGACTCCCACTTCAAGGATTAAGCACAAGGCTGCTCCTTTCTAGGTGGATTAAGTCTCAGGATCGCCAGTGTCACCAAATTAGGGTTTTGGTCGACCAGGGCTTCCAGATGAAAAATTTCATCTGGACACAAGCCAAAGATCCAAAACACAACCTAATGTACTCCATGGAACCTCATGGACCCATTCCTCAAGTCAATTTTGCCTCAGGGGATGCATTCATCAAAAATCAGGAATTAGGGTTTCTTGACCTAATTCACCCCTAAGTTGACTTTTGGGACAAATCATGAACCAAGACCTCAAGAGAGGATTTGAGGGTCTCTAATAAACTATATTGATCCATTTGGGACAATGGATTGATCTAAGAAGCTTGAGCAACAAGTCTCAATTTCATCTGCACCACAATTAGGGTTTCGCGAGGAAAGTCAACTGTAGCTTTGACTTTTGACCAGGACATGCTCCCAAACCCTAAGACATGATTCAATATACCATATGACACCCATGGAACATGCCCATCAAGTTTCATTTAGGTCAAGGACATGATTTCATGAAGAATTGCACAGTTTGGAATTCATCTGATAAAAAGTCAACTGTGCACAAAAGTCAACTTTGACTTTTTGAGATTTTTCACCAAAATGGATTTTTAACCCTAAAATGATGTTAATGTATGATTTGAATCATCATTCATCAAGAAAAATCAAGAAAAGTTGGATAACTTGTAAAAGGGGTAACCATAAAAATTTAGAAAATTTTCTAACTTAAAAATAAAGTGACAAGGGTACCAACTTTGAAGGATCATAACTCCTAAACCACAAAGCCATTTTTTCTCATCCAAAGATGGATTTGTAGCCCTCATTATCCTCTACAAAAACTTCAACTAGACCTAAGTCCAATTCATTAAGGATTTTGAGTTATGGAGTGATCAAAATGGCTGAAAAGTGAAAATGTCACTTTTTCCAACACTTAGTGAAATTTTCACTAAGTCAGAATCTGCCTTCACTTTTTGCCAAATGTAGGGGGATTTTTCACTTGGATTCAAAAGAGATCAAAACTAAACATAAGGGCTTTCCAAAATGGCCAAGAACATTTCCAAATTCCATTTGAGTCATGAGATATGACATTGGAAAGTTGCCTTGCTGAAATCTGTCAAAGGCAAGGCAGAATTTGCAACTTTGCTCGATTTACCAAAATCAGCCAAATTCAAATGCTCCTATCCACTTGGACACATCTGAGGATTGAATCTAAAGGGGACAATCACTGAGCCAAGCCTCCAAAGTCCATGGAACAAGAAATAACATGTTGAACCTAGAATGGCCAAAATAGGGACAAGACTCCAAATTTGGATTGAAGCATCCAATGGAAGCATCAAGGTGGCATGAACTGAGCCATTCTCATCTGAAATCAGTCAAGACTTATCCAAGACCAAGGGAACCAAAGCTCTATGCCCTAACCTCTAGTTAATGGCTAGAGGATACTTGCATTTCCATTGGCCAACATTGAACAAACACCTGCTGCAGTTGCCATTCACTGTGGATCCCAAAACACACTTGCTCTACTATAAATAGAGCTCAATTGTGATCAGTTTGAGTACACCAAAGCCATCTAACAGATGCTTTCCTCAAAATCTCTTTCTCTTGGCAAAAATGCCTTTCTTAGCAAGGTAGCTATCGAGTTTTGAGTTTGAGAGCTTTTCCAATCAAACCAATCACACACACACTTCATACACATCACATATGAGCTGATTAAACACTTAGATCACTTCTGAAACACCAATTTCACAAAATCACTAGCTGGTTGCTCAAATTTTCAATCAAGTTGCAGCTGAGATGCCATGAATTGATCCATCCAATTTCAATCAAGTCCAAGCATTCAAACACACTCCATAGGGTGTAGGGAAGCTGTTCAGATCATCACCACTCATCTGTAACACCTCTAAATCAAAAATCACATTGCACTTGCTGTAACAGCTTAGAGGTAAGCATATACTTGGTCATCTCTCGATCTATGCATATTTCCTCGCACAATAATTTGGCCATATGTTCATAATCATGCATGGAATGTTTTCCCTCAATTAATTGCATTGTTTGAATCGTGTATCAAAAATCCTAGCCTTCATGCAGAAATTAGGGTTCTTGAGGTTTCTTCGTGATTTCATGTTTTATGTTTAATTTAAATGAAATTAATTGTTATAGACATGATCGTGAGGTTGAGACGAGCATAATGATATGTGGATTGCATGATATGATTACGTATTCAGTGAGATTGGGTGGAAAACGCAAATCAGCCAAACCCAGAAAAACGCGCGTGTTCTTGCTTGTGTTCTTGGCGCCTTTTTCACAAATTCAAATATTTGAATTTTGTGATTTTGTTTAATTGATTCAAAAATTAATTTCTCTCTGAGTTTTAATGATTTTGAGTTGATTCTTTTTTTAATAATTCACAAAAATGTTAAAATATTTTATTTTATCAAAAAATCCAAAAAATATTATTTATTTCATATAATTGATATTTTTGCAAAGAATTAATATTTTAATTGTTTTTGACATTTTAAATATTTTTTCTACATTGATTTTGCAACTTTTAATGCTTTCTAATTATTTTGTAGGTCAATACTTAATTTTTGAAGCATTAATCCAAAATCACAATTTGTTTTCCACATGTTAAACAATTTTGATCATTTTTAATTGAATTTTTATTCAATTAAATACATTTTTGAAAACAAATTAGGGTTTTTGGATTAATTCAACCCTCATAAATCATTTTCAAAACTCTTTGGGCCTCTTGAGAGAGTGTAAGACCCAACCTACTTGTACATAAATATTTTGGGCCTCATTCGTTGTATAAGTCCCTCTGTACATTTTCAAATAAACGGCACGATCATCGCCTTTTGAAAAATAACCTTGGGCCTCTCCTCGAGCTATAAGACCCATTCAAAAACACTTTGGGCCTCTAATAGAGTGTAAGACCCAATCCCCTTTTAACAAAACCATTTTTGGGCCTCACTTATTGTATAAGTCCCTCTGCGTTAAAAGAAAACCTCGGCGCGATCACCATTTTTAAACGAATAATCAATTGGGCCTACCCTCGTGTTATAAGCCCCATTCTTTTTCTTTAAAACTCTTTGGGCCTCTTGAAAGAGTGTAAGACCCATCCCTTTGTACAGAAAACCTTTTTGGGCCTCAGTCACTTGTATAAGTCCCTCTGTACAAATTCAAACAGTGCGCTCACTGATAAAACCCTGGGCCTCTCCTTGAGCTGCAAGTCCCAAAATTTTCTTTTTCAAAGCACTTTCTCCTTTGATTTTGAATATACTGTTGTTTTCAATCTTTCTTTGTTGAACAACTAACCAAACAACATGGAAGCTCTACAACCGAGTAAGTGGTTATCGCTTTCATTTGCCGCTTTCATATACATATAACTGTATTGTGGGGCTGTTTCACTGTAAGTCTTCTTTCATAAACTCATATCAACTGTGTAATAATAGTATAGATATTTAGAGTTTCCCCGGCAACTACGTCTGGCACTAGGTAAAGCCGTTTCAATCACTCTTAGAAATAGCCTAAACTAGATCCCCATAGGATTACCAGACACAGTCTTCCCTCCTTTTGGGGTTAAACAATATGGAGATATGAAAGGCAACATTCTCTGTGAACCCTTTCATAGACTGTCACTCATAGAAGTTGTCAAAGAAACTCTATTCCCCAGAGATGATCTCTTCTCCGTGAATTGCATCTCTTGAGTTTCTTCCAAATTCTTGAACTTTCCTGACTTTGATCTATTCTCGGTGAATAGCATTGCCTTGAATTTCTCGGGGTTTGGGGACCCACAGGCTTCTTAAAAGCAATTGTCAAGAAACTTTATTCCCTAGAGATGATCTCTTCTCCGGGAATTGCATCTCTTGAGTTTCTTCCAAATTCTCGAACTTTCCTGACTTTGATCTATTCTCGGTGAATAGCATTGCCTTGAATTTCTCGGGGTTTGGGGACCCATCGGCTTCTTAAAAGCATCAGCCTCCTCTTGGGCATCGTACAAGGACCCACAGGCTTCCTAAAAGCAACCCCGCCTCCTCTTGGGCTTAGTACAAGGACCCATCAGCTTCTTAGAAGTATTCACAGCCTCCTCTTAGGCTTTGTATAATGATCTCTTCCTCCGGGAATGATAGCCTCCTCTTGGGCTTAGTACAAGGACCCGTCGGCTTCTTAAAAGTCTCCAACCTCCTCTTGGGCTTCGTACAAATTGTCTCGACGACCTCCTAGAGGTATAGGAACAGAACTTAGTCATCTGCATAGAACAGTCCTTTCATAGAGTCTACTACTATTTCTCAACACATAGTACAAAAGGTGAAACTCTAGACTTGGACAGTCTAATCTCCTTGAGTCTCAAAGACATTCTCAAGTGACCCCTTCGTTAAATAGGAAGGAAACCCGCAGACTCGGACAGTCTCAATACCCTTCGGATTTCCCGCTTCCTTAAAGAATAGGAATAACCCGGATCCTCGAATCAAATCCTTGAGTACAGTGTTGCTCATATAAGAACTGATTTTCTCTTTCAAAATCAGTATACAGGACCTGTCACTCAACTGAAACAGCGCCGTAGCCTCCTCTTGGGCTTTGTACAATGATTCTCCCCAGCGGAATCAAACAACATTTAGCCTCTCTCTCGGGCTTTGTACGAGACACATAAGAGACTCCCTCGTTGAGTCAATCACCCCTTTCGCCTCCATCTCGGGCTTCGTACGAGATACAAAAAACTCTCTTGTTGAGTCAAATAGCCTCCATCTCGGGCTTTATACGAGATACCAAAATATTCTCAAGTTGAGTCAACCCTTTTAGCCTCTCTCTCGGGCTTTGTACGAGACACATAATAGCCTCCTCTTAGGCTTTATATAAGAAAACCACTGGTTGATCCAATCAACCTTTTAGCATCAAAGTTGTGCCTCGTTCACAGTACACAAACATCAACAACTCCTCCCCTTTCATCTAATTGTTGTAAGCGGCAAGCCTCTGGATCATCTACATCCATGCCACTGTCCCTCTTTTAGCATGAGAAATTCCTAAGGAAAGATAGCATTGCTCTACACTGAGTTAAAGTCTTCTCCTTCAGGTTAAAACCTCCTTTAAAGGAAATTTTGGCATTGCCGGATTCACACATCCCGGTTAAAGTAATTCTCCTTTATAAACAGTTGTGACATACAACCCCCTCTTTAGAGATGACAAATTCTCTCTAGAGTCAGGACCTTCAGCTTCACGTCTTGGGCTTTGAACAAGACACAAATAGACCTTTCAGCTTCACGTCTTGGGCTTTGAACAAGACACAAATAGACTTTTCAGCTTCACATCTTGGGCTTTGAACAAGATACAAATCACCTTTCACTTCACGTCTTGGGATTTGAACAAGACACCAAAAACACCCATTTCCTCCCATAGAATAGGAGGAACTACGAACGCTCTGATTTCCCTGTTTCGGTAAACGGGAATACGTAGGCATAAGATCGAAAGAAAAGATCTTAGCGAGCACAATCAACAAAAAACCCAAATCCCATATCTCCATCAATCAAAAGCAGTAATTCAAAAAGCACCAGTCCTAACATCCTAATCCTTGTTCCCCACCAGAAACCTTCTGCCCAGATGAAAAGAAAGAAACCGTATTGGCGAAAATACAAATAACCAGTACAAAGGCCCCCCCACATTGATAGCATTCATAACCTAACAGACCGCTGTTTAAACTCAGTATGCAAAGCAGGGTTAATTGGAGACATCTATTTCCCTTCCTTATTCAGCTCACAATAGGGTAAAAAATGAATCGACCTGTAGGCAAAGCTCAAACCGCAGAGAGCGACCAGTGCTTAAGAACCGCGTCCAAAATCGCTCGCTACAGAAAAATGGCGCCCACCGTGGGGCGGTTCAAAGTTAGATCTAGGTACGGTCTTCCTTTTCTTTTCATCTCTTGTGTGATACCACAGATTGGGGCCTCCGTCGGGGAACCATTTTCTGTCAGGAACTTAGGATTCATAGCTTTAAAGGTCTAGGATGATTAGGACAAATATATATACTGCTTTTCCTAATTACTATACGTGTTTATTTTTCTGCTAATGGGAATGTGGGTGATGCCGTATGTGGAAAGATTGAGTATACACTTAAGATAAGTGATGGCGACGGGGTCGGCCATCAACCTCAGTGGAGGCTGACCAACACAACCCATTCTCTCACCTAGACAATGGGCCGGTTGTTAAGTCTAAGAAGCTGAGGAGCCAAACCCTTTCGTAGTGCAGAAACTATCGGAAATAGTTGTTATGCGATACTACCCCCATTTGATGCCGGTGATCTATTCTCGGTGAATGACACTTACTCTAAGATTGCTTTACAACTCGCTGGCGATCCGGTTGTTATTTTGCTTTCCTGGGAGGAGCTGATGATAATGAGTACAGGTACAAAAATCAGCCTAGTATAAACCTTTGGGGATGGATAGAGCCTTGACTTCATGACAACGACCCTTTGACCCCATGTTTTTTCTATGTTTTTGTGTGCTGCATTCATGCATTCATTTAAAAAAAACATTAAAACATTCAAAAAATCTTCTCTTCTAGTCTCTCTGTTCTTTCAAAATAAACTAAGACTGTGATTGCAAATATCAGAGAAAAGGATTGCACTAATGGATTTCGGTAGAAGGAGAACTCACCAGTATACCTTCAAGGTTCCAAAACTAGAGGATTTGAGAAGGTTAGCAGGGATGATCACTAACCCTGAGGCTTTTAGAGCCAAGCACGGAGGTTTACTGCCACTGTTAAGAGTCCATGTGATTAAGGGAATCATGGATGCGCTCATTCAGTTTTATGATCCGATTTATCACCGTTTCACATTCCCGGATTACCAGCTCACACCAACGCTGGAGGAGTATTCTCACCTGATTGATCTACACATTACAGATCGAGCTCCATTTTCTGGACTGGAAGAAATTCCAAAGAATCCGACTATTGCAAGAGCAATTCATTTGGACGAGTCTGAGGTCAGGACTCACGTGACCACTAAGGGTGGCATCCAAGGTTTGTCAGCCCAGTTCTTGACAAAGAAGACCCTGTATTTTGCCAGTATAGGAAACATGACTTATTTTTAAAGCATCTTTGTCTTGCTCACCTACGGGTTATTTTTGTTTCCTAACATCAATAACTTCGTCGATATTAATTCTATTAAGGTTTTTCTCATTGGAAATACTGTACCAACTTTGCTCGCAGATGCGTATCATTCTGTACACTTGCGGAATTTGTACAGTGGAGGGGAGATCACATGCTGTGTACCTCTACTTTACAAATGGTTTATCTCTCACTTGCCCAAGTCTGCTGCTTTTTGGGATTGCAAGAGTGCCTTACGTTGGTCGCAGAAGATCATGTCTCTTACCAACTCTGATATAGATTGGTGTAATAGGATTTATGATGGAATCAGAATCATTGATCGTTGTGGAAGCTTCCCCAATGTACCCCTCATAGGAACTAAAGGAGGAATCAACTACCATCCGGTATTGGTTCGCCGTCAATTTGGATACCCGATGAGACACATCCCACTGGGTGTTCATCTGGAAGGTCTTTTCTTCAAGGAAGGAGAAAATGACAGAGCACTAAAGATGGAAATAGTGCAAGCTTGGAAGCATGTTCATAAGAAAGGACGAGAGTCTCTAGGAAAATCGGATTGTGTCTCGGTGGAGCCTTATCTCCATTGGGTACAAACTAGAGCTCTCAAGCTAAAAATGCCTTATCCTCGTTACGGAATTCTTCCGCCGAGGGAATCTGTCATGTACTTCATGACGGAAACTGAAAAGCTTCAGGTTACTCTCAACAAAGTTCAACTGGAGAGGAGGTCTTGGAAGAACAAGTACCGCACCCTCGACGTAGAATGCATCAAAATGCAGCAATTACTGAAAGAAAAAGATGCTCTAATTGAAATTTTGGAGCAACATGCTGTAGATAATCAAGATGACCAAAGGAATTTGCTCGCTCCTTTCACTTGGCAAAGGAATGACAACCCAACAACGGCCCAAGAGCCCCGGTCAAAGAAAAGGAAGATACCAGAATCAGCACCTGATTTCTCTTTAGAGAGGACTCAGGACCCATTAGCTTAGGTTTCTGTTTCTGCACTTTGTAATCTACTGTATTTCCATTTCTGTAATCCTTTGGAATTCAATAAAAAGGGGTTTCCCCACTGTTTGATATTTGCAATCTAATTGTCGAAGTTTATTTTGATTAAACCAAAAAATAATTAATATAATCATTGCATTCATCATTCTCACATCGCGTATTCTCCTTACCTACGAATCTCACGTTTGTGTCTCGGTTCTAGAGTCAAACTGTCTCATTCGTATAATACTCGGGCCAATCGTCAGAAAAGGATGGATGATCTTGAGGAAGAAAATAGAGAGTTGAAAGAAGAGATCGACGCTCTGAGAGAGGATATGAGAAAGCTTCGTAACGACATGCAAGCCATGGCAGAAGCTCAGCTACAACGAACTGTGATCTCAGAGATCACCTCAACGCCCATAGTGGAGAGATATGATCCTAGGTATCAGATACCGAAAGATCGTACTTGGGGCATGCCTGTTAACTATATCCCGGAAGGATATGTTCCGCCGATCACTGAAGATCAGGGAATCACAACAGAAGCCGTTGGGCCTGAAGGTTACAAACTTCGGGAATGCGAAGATGCCAGGGGCATACTGAAGACTCTTAAAGGTTACAAACTTCGGGAAATGTCAAGACTCACTGTCGTAGTCACGGTGCCACCTCCTGTGGTGCACACTGTCCTGGAAGGACAGATTCCACAGATACCTTATGGTAAGAAGGAAACTATGTTCGATAGAATGGATAAATTCCAGGAGCAATTCTTGGAAATGCAGAAGGAGCTGCAAGCCATTCGCAGTCAGGATCTATTTGGAAAGGACGCCGCAGATCTCTGCTTGGTCCCAAACGTGAAAGTCCTGCACAAATTTCAAGTGCCCGACTTTGAAAAGTACAAGGGTAAATCTTGCCCTCAGAGCCATCTGGAGATGTACGCTCGGCGGATGTCAGCTCAGATGGAGAATCAGGATCTACTGATTCATTACTTTCAGGATAGTTTAACCGGTGCCGCACTCAAATGGTACATGGGTTTAAATCGTACTACGATCAGCACATTCAGAGATCTTGGTACTGCCTTCGTCCAACAATACAAATACAATTTGGACATGGCACCCGACAGAGATCAACTCAGATCAATGTCGCAAAAGGACAAGGAAACCTTTAAGGAGTATGCTCAAAGGTGGCGTGAAATTGCCGCTCAAATTTGTCCACCTCTTGAGGAAAAAGAGATGACAAAGATCTTCTTAAAGACCTTAAGCTCATTTTACTATGACCGAATGGTTTCCAGTGCGCCCAGTGATTTCACCGAAATGGTCGGCATGGGCGTACGTCTTGAGGAAGTCATCCGAGAAGGACGTTTGGTAAAAGACACTGGATCGACGAGCGGTACTAAAAAATATGGTAGTACTCTCCCTAAGAAAAAAGAGCAAGATATTGGGAATATCTCTCTCGGAAAACGAAGACGACGTTATCAACCGGTAGCAGTTGTGACTCCTGCTATCAACCTTGCGTCTATTCCTACGTATCAACCTCAGGTTGCACAGAGCCAACCTGATCAGCAAAGGACACAACAGCCTCTTCAGCAGGCTCGTCCTCCATATAACAACAAACGTACAACACGGCCACCAGGATTTGATCCTATACCCGTAACGTATGCAGAACTATTTCCGTTACTACTGGCTAAGGGGCACATCCAGACTAAGTCTCCTCTTATAGTACCAGAAAATCCACCTTTTTGGTTTAAGGTGGATCAAACGTGCCCTTATCATCAAGGAGGTTTGGGGCATAACATAGAGACTTGCCTCAATTTCAAGTCCGACGTACAAAAACTTGTTAGGAGCGGGGTCTTATCCTTCAAGGATACGAATCCTAATGTTCTCACGAACCCGCTGCCTCAACATGAGAAAGCCGCAGTCAATTTGATAGAAGGAGAATTTAACAATGTCTATCAAATTCACGATGTACTCTTGTTGAAAACCAATTTGGTCAAGATGCATTGTAGACAGAGTGGATATGGCCATGTGCCACCTCATAATTATCATCAGTGTGATATCTGCTCTAAAGACAATCAAGGATGTTCTGTGGTGCAAGCAGCCCTACAGGAACAAATCGATCTCGGATGGATCCAAGAGCACCGATTTCGTAGAGTTAACATGGTTTACACGAATTCTAACGTCATTCAGAACCACGATATCCGTGCAATGAATGCCAACTTGGTGGCGATGCACTCAAGGCAAAGCCAGTATTATAATCTGCCGTGGCACGATTACAGTTCTTGTCTGATTTGCTCGGTAAACAAACAGGGATGCTCTTTCATACAAGAGGCCCTCCAGCGTCAGATGGATCTTGGATGGATCCAAGACTACCATGATAGGAACCCTTATCAGATCAACATGGTTCAGATCTTCGATATTCGCGTGATGAATACCAACCTGGTAGAGCTACATGCTGAACAGGTCCGACTCGGATTCTTAATATCACACGAGTATCAAAGCTGTAAAGCAGGTTGCGAAAATGATCGAGGTTGTACCCTTGTCCAGGAGGAACTTCAGCACTTGTTAAATCATTGGTGGATGCCAATCTATATGGATGAAGATACTCAGCAGATTAGTATCAGTAATAGAAACCCCATTCGGCGTCAAAATCAGGATGTCCGATCAGTGGAAGCTAACCTAGTGAGGTTACATTGTATTCAAAGTGCGCGTGGCCAGGTGCCACCACACAACTATGACAGTTGTAGCGTCTGTTCAGAAAGTAACCAAGGGTGTTACCTTGTGAGAGCAGCTCTTCAGGGGCAGGCGGATCGTGGAGAAATTCGTCCATATCCGGGTTCTAGACCCATCAACTGGACGCCGAACTACCTTGCCGATCAAATTGAAGATGTTGTCACAATCTCTGGTCATCACAGGACCAGGGATGTTTTTACCATTATTCCTCTACTTGACGAATCTAAGGTTCCCAACCGGGAATGAATTGAGATTGCTTATGATGGTCAGAAAAATCAGAAGGCTCCTGTAGTCATCTATCTACCAGGACCACTACCGTATGAATCAGCTAAGGCGATCCCTTACAAATACGGTGCAACGACAGTTGAAAATGGAAAGGAAATTCCATTACCCTCCGTCGTGAATATTGCAGACATCAGTCGTGTAACACGGAGTGGTAGAATCTTCAACCGAGGGGTTGAGGAACCTAACAAAGAAAAGGAACTTCAGACAGAAGCTCCTGATCCACCAGTCGTTCAATCCAGTGATCCCGACCTTTTGAAAAACAATGATGAGATGCTGAAGCTCATCCAAAAAAGTGAATATAACATTGTCAATCAACTGTTACAGACTCCTTCAAAGATCTCGGTGTTATCACTGTTACTCAATTCAGAAGCGCATAGGGAGGCTCTACAGAAAGTCTTGGAGCAAGCCTTTGTGGAACAGGATGTAACAATCAGACAGTTCGATAGCATTGTCTCTAACATCACTTCCTGCAACAATTTAGGATTTAGTGATGAGGAATTACCCGAAGAGGGTCGTCGTCATAACATGGCGCTCAATATCACAGTTAACTGCCAGGACGATGCTTTAGCCAACGTACTGGTAGACACAGGGTCAGCCCTGAATGTTATGCCGAAGTCCACTTTGATGCAATTATCATTCAAGGACCCTCCGATGAGAACCAGCAAGGTCATCGTCAAAGCATTCGACGGATCCAGAAAAACAGTTATCGGCGAAGTTGATTTTTCCATAACTATCGGTCCTCACACTTTCCAAGTCACTTTCCAGGTCATGGATATCCGAACAACATACAGTTGTTTATTAGGAAGACCTTGGATACATCAGGCTGGAGCGGTCACTTCGACCCTCCACCAAAAGCTAAAGTTCGTTAAGAACGATCAACTTGTCATGGTTTGTGGGGAACAAGCCTTGCTTGTAAGCAACTTGTCATCATCTACTGACATAGAACCCGAGGAGGTTATTGGAACTCAGTTCCAAGCACTGTCAGTGAGCAAGAACAATCAGTTCGGAGTAGGAACCTCGATTTCCTCATACAAAGATGCTATCAAAATGGTCGAGAGTACCGATACGAAAGGATGGGGACAGCTTGTCATTCCTACTAGCAATACAACAAAAGAGGGTCTTAGTTTTTCTGCAACCTGTACCCAGACAGCTGCCAGCAATGAAAGTCTTCATCCCCTTCAAAATTTCTTCCACAGTGGAGGTTTCCTTCACCCAGTGTCTTAAGCAGTCCATGCTATCAATGAGGAAGATCCCTCTGACACAGAGGAAGAGTGGAAGTCCTACCTTAACAAGGACGGTTATATGTCTCAGGAAGAGGTGCCTATGCCTTTTTGTTTCCCTACAGAAAGTCCGAGATTTATACCAAGGTCGGATGTCGAAATGATATACGGGGATTGTGATCCGGAAGGCTGCCGTGCTCCGCCAAATTCATTAGAGGAAGACACTCTGATGAAAGACAATTTTGACTACACCTACTATGGCCCAATGGATGGTCTGCCAATGTGGCAACCTTATCCAGGAAACTTGGGGCAAGAAAGTCAGCCGAGTAATGAAACTCAGCTGAGTATCATTTAACAGAATACTGCGTCCCCACCATGTCATGGGATCAACACTCAGGTCACTCAGAAACTACTTAACATGAAGATGAATTTGCAACGTTTGCAGGACTTGAATTCATCAACTATGCTTTTCCCGAGGTCAACGTCATCGAGAGGGATGACCCTTCCAGTTCCAAAGAAGTGTGGGACACCTTGGGACAACCAAGTGGAAAATACGACTTTATGGTCAAGTACACTGCGCCCGAAAGCTTTCGTATCAGGCTCGAAGACATCCAGCCAACTGGATGGGGAGATACAGCTGAGAGCACAAATGCTATGGAAAATGCAACAGAGGAATTCTCCTACGATAATTCTGCCTGGGAGACAGATTCCAACGATCCTACTCCACCAGAAATCAGCGTCATTTCTGAAGACAAATCAAGGAAGGTGTCAGACTTTGTGATTCACCGAGGAGTTCGCCGCCAATGGGTTACCGTCGAGGTTCCGAAAATCATTCATCAGTCAAAGTAATTGCCATCTTTAACCTTTCACCCTGCCCAGGTGAAACGGATGTTTTGATAGGGCTCGCTTTCTGTAAATTTCCCTCTTCGCTTTGCCCGAAGTGACAAAGTTTTGTTTTATAGGGCTGTAGTTTCAAGATTCGACTTGTTCATTAATAAAATAACGTCGTTCTGTAATTTCCGCATTAATTGTTGTTTTCTCTTTTTGCTTTTTCAGAAAATGGTAATCCTTAAAAAACAAAACAAATAATAAAAACAAGCAGTAAAATAAATACACTGCACACACTTGCATTTTCTCTATCTCTTCTAAACACGAATCATCACGTCACGCAGATTGCTTGTTTTAAACCCAGTTGAAACATACGATCCGATGCCTTCTCCTAACTTTGAGTTCCCGGTATTCGAAGCTGAAGAAGAAAATGATGACAAAATTCCAGAAGAGATCTCCCGACTACTCAGACAAGAGGAAAGGTCCATTGAACCTCACGAAGAACCGTTGGAAACGGTAAAATTGGGTTCAGAGCAAGAGAGAAAAGAAATCAGGATTGGGGCACTGCTCAGTCCAACTGCCTGAGAGGGTTTGATAAAACTTCTCAAAGAATTTCCCGATGTATTCGCTTGGTCCTATCAGGATATGCCAGGGTTGGATACCAGCATCGTGGAACATCACTTACCGTTGAGATTGGAATGTCCGCCCGTAAAGCAAAGGTTGAGACGCACTTAGCCGGACATGGCCATCAAAATCAAAGAGGAGGTACAGAAACAGATCGACGCAGGTTTCCTCGCTACATCTGAATATCCTCAATGGTTAGCCAACATCGTACCCGTTCCCAAAAAGGACGGAAAGGTCAGAATGTGTGTCGACTACAGAGATCTGAACAAGGCAAGTCCAAAGGACGACTTTCCTTTACCACACATTAACATGCTGGTAGACAGTACAACAAAGTTCAAAGTCTTCTCCTTCATGGATGGATTCTCGGGCTATAACCAGATTAAAATGGCGCCGAAAGACATGGAGAAAACTTCGTTCATTACCCCATGGGGCACCTTTTGTTACAAGGTGATGCCGTTCGGTTTGAAGAACGCTGGGGCAACCTATCAAAGGGCCATGACTACTCTGTTTCATGACATGATACACAAAGAAATCGAAGTGTATGTCGATGATATGATTGCAAAATCAAAAACAGAGAGTGAGCACGTTGAACATCTGTCAAAATTGTTCGAATGTTTAAGAAAGTTCAAGCTCCGCTTGAATCCCAACAAGTGCACCTTCGGTGTCCGTTCAGGGAAACTACTAGGGTTCATCGTCAGCCAGAAAGGGATTGAGGTAGATCCTGACAAGGTCAAGGCCATTCAAGAAATGTCTTCTCTGAAAACTGAAAAACAAGTCAGAGGATTCTTGGGATGTTTGAACTACATTTCCAGATTCATATTCCTCATGACCGCGACATGCGCGCCGATTTTCAAATTACTGAAAAAGAACCAGGATTGCGTTTGGTCAAAAGATTGCCAAACCGTCTTCGACAGTATCAATGAATATCTGTTGAATCCTCCGATTCTATCACCTCCAGTGGAAGGAAGACCACTGATCATTTACCTCACTGTCCTAGAGGACTCAATGGGATGTGTACTTAGCCAGCAAGACGAAACTAAAAGGAAAGAGTCTGCCATTTACTATTTGAGCTAGAAATTCACCGACTGTGAAACTCGGTACACGATGCTCGAGAAAACTTGCCGTGTTTTGGCTTGGGCAGCCAAACGTCTTCGCCAATACATGATTCGTCATACTACTTGGTTAATCTCCGAAATGGATCCAATCAAGTACGTATTTGAAAAACCTGCTCTCACGGGAAGAATTGCCCGTTGGCAGATGCTGTTATCAGAATATGACATAGAGTACCACGCTCAGAAAGCCGTTAAGGGAAGTATTTTAGCCGATCATTTGGCTCATCAACCGATTGACAATCAAGAATCAATCGGGTTTGACTTCCCAGACGAAGATGTCATGTATCTAAAAATGAAAGATTGCGATGAACCGTTACCCAGTGAAGGGCCAGAACCAGGTTCCCAATGGGGACTTATCTTTGACGGAGAAGTTAATCATTATGGAAACAGAATTGGGGCAATCATTATTACCCCTCAGGGTACCCATATTCCTTTCACTGCCAGACTTACGTTCAAATGTACGAACAACGAGGCCGAATACGAAGCTTGTATCATGGGTCTCGAAGAAGCAATTGATTTAAGGATCAAAAACTTAGACGTATACGGCGACTCAGCCTTGGTTATCAATCAGATCACAGGAGATTGGAACACATACCAATCAGGATTGATTCCTTACAAAGACTATGCAAGAAGGTTGTTACCCTTCTTCAACAGAGTTGAGTTTCATCACATCCCTCGTGAAGAGAATCACATGGCTGATGCCTTAGCCACTCTCTCTTCCATGATTAGTGTAGGTCAATGGAATGACATACCTAAGATCGACATCATGCGCCTTGAACGACCCGCTTACATCTTCACGATCGAAGCAGTCATAGATGACACACCTTGGTATCACGATATCAAATGCGTCCTTCAGAAACAAGAGTACCCATCTGGGGCACTCAGAAAAGACAGGAAAACCCTTAGAAGATTGGCTGGAAACTTCTTCCTGAGCGGTGACACTCTCTATAAGAGAAACTTTGACATGGTCTTGCTCCGTTGCGTAGACAGACCCGAAGCAGACATGCTGATAAAAGAAATTCACGAAGGATCCTTTGGCACTCATGCCAATGGACACGCAATGGCGAGAAAAATTCTGAGAGCAGGGTACTATTGGTTGACCATGGAATCCGACTGCTACAAGTACATGAGGAGGTGTCACAAGTGTCAGATATACTCCGACAAAATTCATGTACCGCCATCACATCTCAAAGTTCTCTCTTCCCCATGGCCTTTTTCCATAAGGGGAATCGACATGATCGGCATGATCAAACCTAAGGCTTCAAATGGACATCGGTTCATCCTGGTAGCCATTGACTACTTCACCAAGTGGGTCGAAGCAGCATCATACGCTAATGTAAACCGACAAGTGGCGGTCTGATTTATCAAAAACAATATCATCTGCCGTTATGGTATTCCAAGCGAGATCATTACTGATAATGGATCTAACTTGAACAATAAGATGATGAAGGAGTTGTGCGCAGAGTTCAAGATTGAACATCATAGCTCATCTCCCTACCGACCCAAGATGAACGGAGCGGTAGAAGCGACTAACAAGAACATCAAGAGGATCGTTCAAAAGATGGTTGTAACCTACAAAGACTGGCACGAGATGCTACCCTTTGCTCTTCACGATTATCGCACATCTGTTCGCACTTCAACAGGGGCTACCCCTTTCTCTCTAGTGTATGGCATGGAAGCAGTGCTCCCCATAGAAGTAGAGATCCCATCATTCAGGGTATTGATGGAAGCTAAGCTCACCGAAGCTGAATGGTGTCAAAATCGACACGACGAACTGAATCTGATCGAGGAGAAGCAAATCACGACATTATGCCACGGTCAGTTGTATCCATAGAGAATGAAGAGGGCGTTTGACAAAAAGGTCCGACCTCGTGTCTTCAGGAAAGGAGACCTCGTGCTCAAGAAGATATAATCATTTCTCACTGATTCTCGGGGCAAGTGGACTCCGAATTATGATGGCCCCTATGTTGTCACAAAAGCTTTCTCAGGCGGCGCCTTGAGACTTGCAACCATGGACGGAGAGGAATTTGCCTACCCCACGAATGTTGATGTAGTCAAGAAATACTTCGCCTAAACTAAAAATTAAAAAAAAAAAAGTCTCGGTGGATTGAAAACCCGAAAGGGCGGTCCAAGCAAAAGTTAGAGACATGTAAAAAATCATCCCGATGGATTGGAAATCTCATAGTACAATCCATGCAAAAGTTAGGGCTAATGGCAAGTAACTATGTTCAACAGAGGCAAGTCCCTCAGCAGCAGCAGCAGTTACATCGTCCATCGGAGGAAAACTCCAGTCAAGGTCATCTTCGACAGAAGCTCAGGATTCCCTGAATTCAAAGTTGGTAGAAGGATAGTGGTCATTATGTTTCAACGTAGCCCTTTTCCCTGTAAATTACCATTTTCAAACTTTGTAAATACTTTTTGGAATCACGCGTTTGGCTGATTTCCATCCTATCAATAAAATTTGAGCCCTTGTGCTTTTGTTTGTAATTCTTATTTGTTTTAGCTTTACAGAACGACATTTTAACATGATCAACGATTCTTGAAATAAAACAAAAATGAATTTACTTGTTAAAAATTTTTCTGATTTTAAATTAAAGATGGCAATTTCTTTTGACTGTTAAACATCAGAAGAGCATCGACCGCTTCTCCGGAAGTAAGCAAACTTTAAAGTGCAGAATCAAAGTGCTCCTTCTAACCCAGTACACCTGAATGAAGGGATCAACTGTGCCAGCGACCTTGTTTCATCTGACACCCCTCAGCCGAGTTCTCATCTCCTAAGCCCGACCAACATAGCTCCCAACAGGGACTATCTCTCCTAAGCAAGGTGGAATTGCTATCTTGAACCAGCGATATCTCTACACGCCCCGCGATGGCCGAGTATCCAGTCATGTTTATCTTTTAGTTTTTGTGTCGTGTCAGTTTTTTCCGCATATACATACATACATCATGCATTATTGGTTTGCATTCACATTTCATATTGCATCGCTATCACTCTAGCCGGTCTTGTCCCTTAGTGATAGGAGTCCTCTCAATCGAGTTGTCAGTTCTTTCCTCGTCAGGAAGTGCGGCGTCTGAACAATCTCTCTCCTCCAGTTTATTTCTGGATTGAAGTTGGATCCTCGACCACTTTGATAACTTGAACCTCTGAAAGACCAGAGAACCTTCAGTCAACATCACTCTTCGCCATTGAAGATGATATCCTTGCTTTCCCGGATTAAGGAAAATCCCGAGAGAAAGCATCCTAATTAGAGATTCGACAATACAGCAGATTTTCTCCAAAAAAACCGCTGCTAAAAAGGTCATCGGCACCTCAAATTTGGATTCCATCATATGGCATTTCTCCGGGAAGATCCCGAGAAATGTATGATGTAAGACCCCAAGCGAAGACAGTCTTTCAAGAGACTCGCTTTCCCTTAGTAGAATCGACAAATGGCGTCTCCAAACAGAGAAGTTTGTGTACCTCTACAATTCAGACGATTGGGTTCCCCAGCAAGTCTGACGTCAAAACTTTTCCGTCAGATGGCATCTCCCCAGGAAAATTCGGCGAAAAGTTTGAGGGAAGTCGTTACGAATAGCGTCCCTTGTCAATGAAGTTTATTGACAAAAGAAACTAAGACCAGTTCCTTGGTAAGAAACCAGGATCGGGGGAAGTTTACCTTTTCTAAGCATCAATGCTTAGCAAAAGAAGATGAATGTGTGAATTACCATGCATAGACTCAATCAAAATTTCGGGTATTCTGATATTTAATCCTCTTGCACCCCGAATGCCCGAATACCTTCATCATTCACACCTTCGGGTCCAAGAAGATTAAATAGGGGCATCTGTCATACCCCAAATTTTGACCACTAAGATTTCCCATCATTGTGCAAATCATCATCACAATGTGGATGAACCATCATGCCTCATCAAATGCCTTAAGGGTTGTTGAGCATTCACTACAATCAAAATTAGGGTTTCATGCCCTCTCTAAGTGCTTAGACAAAGGATCAATCAAGGAATGACATGATCTTCAATTTGTCTAACGTCTCAAACATCCACAATGGATCAAAAGGACTCCCACTTCAAGGATTAAGCACAAGGCTGCTCCCTTCTAGGTGGATCAAGTCTCAGGATCACCAGTGTCACCAAATTAGGGTTTTGGTCGACCAGGGCCTCCAGATGAAAAATTTCATCTGGACACAAGCCAAAGATCCAAAACACAACCTAATGTACTCCATGGAACCTCATGGACCCATTCCTCAAGTCAATTTTGCCTCAGGGGATGCATTCATCAAAAATCAGGAATTAGGGTTTCTTGACCTAATTCACCCCTAAGTTGACTTTTGGGACAAATCATGAACCAAGACCTCAAGAGAGGATTTGAGGGTCTCTAATAAACTATATTGATCCATTTGGGACAATGGATTGATCTAAGAAGCTTGAGCAACAAGTCTCAATTTCATCTGCACCACAATTAGGGTTTCGCGAGGAAAGTCAACTGTAGCTTTGACTTTTGACCAGGACATGCTCCCAAACCCTAAGACATGATTCAATATACCCTATGACACCCATGGAAAATGCCCATCAAGTTTCATTTAGGTCAAGGACATGATTTCATGAAGAATTGCACAGTTTGGAATTCATCTGATAAAAAGTCAACTGTGCACAAAAGTCAACTTTGACTTTTTGAGATTTTTCACCAAAATGGATTTTTAACCCTAAAATGATGTTAATGTATGATTTGAATCATCATTCATCAAGAAAAATCAAGAAAAGTTGGATAACTTGTAAAAGGGGTAACCATAAAAACTTAGAAAATTTTCTAAGTTAAAAATAAAGTGACAAGGGTACCAACTTTGAATGATCATAACTCCTAAACCACAAAGCCATTTTTTCTCATCCAAAGATGGATTTGTAGCCCTCATTACCCTCTACAAAAACTTCAACTAGACCTAAGTCCAATTCATTAAGGATTTTGAGTTATGGAGTGATCAAAATGGCTGAAAAGTGAAAATGTCACTTTTTCCAACACTTAGTGAAATTTTCACTAAGTCAGAATCTGCCTTCACTTTTTGCCAAATGTAGGGGGATTTTTCACTTGGATTCAAAAGAGATCAAAATCAAACATGTTCAAACAGTTGTTATATCATGTAAGGGCTTTCCAAAATGGCCAAGAACATTGCCAAATTCCATTTGAGTCATGAGATATGACATTGGAAAGTTGCCTTGCTGAAATCTGTCAAAGGCAAGGCAGAATTTGCAACTTTGCTCGATTTGCCAAAATCAGCCAAATTCAAATGCTCCTATCCACTTGGACATATCTGAGGATTGAATCTAAAGGAGACAATCACTGAGCCAAGCCTCTAAAGTCCATGGAACAAGAAATAGCATGTTGAACCTAGAATGGCCAAAATAGGGACAAGACTCCAAATTTGGATTGAAGCATTCAATGGAAGCATAAAGGTGGCATGAACTGAGCCATTCTCATCTAAAAATCAGTCAAGACTTATCCAAGACCAAGGGAACCAAAGCTCTGTGCCCAAACCTCTAGTCAATGGCTAGAGGAGACTTGCATTTCCATTGGCCAACATTGAACAAACACCTGCTGCAGTTTCCATTCACTGTGGATCCCAAAACAAACTTGCTCTACTATAAATAGAGCTCAATTGTGATCAGTTTGAGTACACCAAAGCCATCTAACAGATGCTTTCCTCAAAATCTCTTTCTCTTGGCAAAAATGCCTTTCTTAGCAAGGTAGCTATCGAGTTTTGAGTTTGAGAGCTTTTCCAATCAAACCAATCACACACACACCTCATACACATCACATATGAGCTGATCAAACACTTAGATCACTTCTGAAACACCAATTTCACAAAATCACCAGCTGGTTGCTCAAATTTTCAATCAAGTTGCAGCTGAGATGCCATGAATTGATCCAGCCATTTTTAATCAAGTCCAAGCATTCAAACACACTCCATAGGGTGTAGGGAAGCTGTTCAGATCATCACCACTCATCTGTAACACCTCCAAATCAAAAATCACATTGCACTTGCTGTCACGGCTTAGAGGTAAGCATATACTTGGTCATCTCTCAATCTATGCATATTTCCTCGCACAATAATTTGGCCATATGTTCATAATCATGCATGGAATGTTTTCCCTCAATTAATTGCATTGTTTGAATCGTGTATCAAAAATCCTAGCCTTCATGCAGAAATTAGGGTTCTTGAGGGTTCTTCGTGATTTCATGTTTTATGTTTAATTTAAATGAAATTAAGTGTTATAGACATGATCGTGAGGTTGAGACGAGCATAATGATATGTGGATTGCATGATATGATTACGTATTAAGTGAGATTGGGTGGAAAACGCAAATCAGCCAAACCTAAAAAAACATGCGTGTTCTTGCTTGTGTTCTTGGCGCCTTTTTCACAAATTCAAATATTTGAATTTTGTGATTTTGTTTAATTGATTCAAAAATTAATTTCTCTCTGAGTTTTAATGATTTTGAGTTGATTCTTTTTTTAATAATTCACAAAAATGTTAAAATATTTTATTTTATCAAAAAAATCCCAAAAATATTATTTATTTCATATAATTGATATTTTTGCAAAGAATTAATATTTTAATTGTTTTTGACATTTTAAATATTTTTTCTACATTGATTTTGCAACTTTTAATGCTTTCTAATTATTTTGTAGGTCAATACTTAATTTTTGAAGCATTAATCCAAAATCACAATTTGTTTTCCACATGTTAAACAATTTTGATCATTTTTAATTGAATTTTTATTCAATTAAATACATTTTTGAAAACAAATTAGGGTTTTTGGATTAATTCAACCCTCATAAATCATTTTCAAAACTCTTTGGGCCTCTTGAGAGAGTGTAAGATCCAACCCACTTGTACAGAAATATTTTGGGCCTCATTCGTTGTATAAGTCCCTCTGTACATTTTCAAATAAACGGCACGATCATCGCCTTTTGAAAAATAACCTTGGGCCTATCCTCGAGCTATAAGACCCATTCAAAAACACTTTGGGCCTCTAATAGAGTGTAAGACCCAATCCCCTTTTAACCAAACCATTTTTGGGCCTCACTTATTGTATAAGTCCCTCTGCGTTAAAAGAAAACCTCGGCGCGATCGCCATTTTTAAATGAATAATCAATTGGGCCTACCCTCGTGTTATAAGCCCCATTCTTTTTCTTTAAAACTCTTTGGGCCTCTTGAAAGAGTGTAAGACCCATCCCTTTGTACAGAAAACCTTTTTGGGCCTCAGTCACTTGTATAAGTCCCTTTGTACAAATTCAAACAGTGCGCTCACTGATAAAACCCTGGGCCTCTCCTTGAGCTGCAAGTCCCAAATTTTTCTTTTTCAAAGCACTTTCTCCTTTGATTTTGAATATACTGTTGTTTTCAATCTTTCTTTGTTGAACAACTAACCAAACAGCATGGAAGCTCTACAACCGAGTAAGTGGTTATCGCTTTCATTTACCGCTTTCATATACATATAACTGTATTGTGGGGCTGTTTCACTGTAAGTCTTCTTTCATAAACTCATATCAACTGTGTAATAATAGTATAGATATTTAGAGTTTCCCCGACAACTACGTCTAGCACTAGGTAAAGCTGTTTCAATCACTCTTAGAAATAGTCTAAACTAGATCCCCATAGGATTACCAGACACAGTCTTCCCTCCTCTTGGGGTTAAACAATATGGAGATATGAAAGGCAGCATTCTTTGTGAACCCTTTCAAAGACTGTCACTCATAGAAGTTGTCAAAGAAACTCTATTCCCCAGAGGTGATCTCTTCTCCGTGAATTGCATCTCTTGAGTTTCTTCCAAATTCTCGAACTTTCCTGACTTTGATCTATTCTCGGTGAATAGCATTGCCTTGAATTTCTCGGGGTTTGGGGACCCACAGGCTTCTTAAAAGCAATTGTCAAGAAACTCTATTCCCCAGAGATGATCTCTTCTCCGTGAATTGCATCTCTTGAGTTTCTTCCAAATTCTCAAACTTTCCTGACTTTGATCTATTCTCGGTGAATAGCATTGCCTTGAATTTCTCGGGGTTTGGGGACCCATCGGCTTCTTAAAAGCATCGTCCTCCTCTTGGGCATCGTACAAGGACCCACAGGCTTCCTAAAAGCAACCCCACCTCCTCTTGGGCTTAGTACAAGGACCCATCGGCTTCTTAGAAGTATTCACAGCCTCCTCTTAGGCTTTGTATAATGATCTCTTCATCCGGGAATGATAGCCTCCTCTTGGGCTTAGTACAAGGACCCGTCGGCTTCTTAAAAGTCTCAAGCCTCCTCTTGGGCTTCGTACAAATTGTTCCGACGACCTCCTAGAGGTATAGGAACAGAACTTAGTCATCTGCATAGAACAGTCCTTTCATAGAGTCTACTACTGTTTCTCAACACATAGTACAAAAGGTGAAACTCTAGACTTGGACAGTCTAATCTCCTTGAGTCTCAAAGACATTCTCAAGTGACCCCTTCGTTAAATAGGAAGGAAACCCGTAGACTCGGACAGTCTCAATACCCTTCGGATTTCCCACTTCCTTAAAGAACAGGAATAACCCGGATCCTCGAATCAAATCCTTGAGTACAGTGTTGCTCATATAAGAACTGATTTTCTCTTTCAAAATCAGTATACTAGACCTGTCACTCAACTGAAACAGCACCGTAGCCTCCTCTTGGGCTTTGTACAATGATTCTCCCCAGCAGAATCAAACAACATTTAGCCTCTCTCTCGGGCTTTGTACGAGACACATAAGAGACTCCCTCATTGAGTCAATCACCCCTTTCGCCTCCATCTCGGGCTTCGTACGAGATACAAAAAACTCTCTTGTTGAGTCAAATAGCCTCCATCTCGGGCTTTATACGAGATACCAAAAGATTCTCCTGTTGAGTCAACCCTTTTAGCCTCTCTCTCGGGCTTTGTATGAGACACATAATAGCCTCCTCTTAGGCTTTGTATAAGAAAACCACTGGTTGATCCAATCAACCTTTTAGCATCAAAGCTGTGCCTCGATCACAGTACACAAACATCAACAACTCCTCCCCTTTCATCTAATTGCTGTAAGCGGCAAGCCTCTGGATCATCTACATCCATGCCACTGTCCCTCTTTTAGCATGAGAAATTCCTAAGGAAAGATAACATTGCTCTACACTGAGTTAAAGTCTTCTCCTTCAGGTTAAAACCTCCTTTAAAGGAAATTATGGCATTGCCGGATTCACACATCCCGGTTAAATTGATTCTCCTTTATAAACAGTTGTGACATACAACCCCCTCTTTAGAGATGACAAATTCTCTCTAGAATCAGGACCTTCAGCTTCACGTCTTGGGCTTTGAACAAGACACATATAGACCTTTCAGCTTCACGTCTTGGGCTTTGAACAAGACACAAATAGACTTTTCAGCTTCATATCTTGGGCTTTGAACAAGATACAAATCACCTTTCGCTTCACGTCTTGGGCTTTGAACAAGACACCAAAAACACCCATTTCCTCCCATAGAATAGGAGGAACTACGAACGCTCTGATTTCCCTGTTTCGGTAAACGGGAATACGTAGGCATAAGATCGAAAGAAAAGATCTTAGCGAGCACAATCAACAAAAAACCCAAATCCCATATCTCCATCAATCAAAAGCAGTAATTCAAAAAGCACCAGTCCTAACATCCTAATCCTTGTTCCCCGCCAGAAACCTTCTGCCCAGATGAAAAGAAAGAATCCGTATTGGCGAAAATACAAATAACCAGTACAAAGGCCCCCCCACATTGATAGCATTCATAACCTAACAGACCGCTGTTTAAACTCAGTATGCAAAGCAGGGTTAATTGGAGACATCAATTTCCCTTCCTTATTCAGCTCACAATAGGATAAAAAATGAATCGACCTGTAGTCAAAGCTCAAACCGCAGAGAGCGACCAACGCTTAAGAACCGCGTCCAAAATTGCTCGCTACACCATGTTCAAATTTTGGTTTGATTAACGTAATGCAAGACTATCTTCTTGATCAAAACAAAGACGTTGTTATAATCTCCAATCATGAAATGACCAAGGACGTATGCGCCATAATCCCTCTACTCCATGAATCAAGAGTTCCTCTTGATAGCAGAAAGATTCTCAACCTGGAACCAATTGAGGCTGCCTACGATGGTCAGAAATATAAAAAGGCTCATGTGGTTATATACTTGCCAGGTCCAATACCGTACAAATCTGATAAGGCTATCGCTTACAAATATGGTGCAACAACAATTGAAAATGGAAAGGAAACTCCATTACCGTTCATCGTAAACATTACCGACATCATTCGAGTAACACGGAGTGGCAGGATCTTCAACAGAGGAGTTGGAGAACCCACCAAGGCAAAGGAACCTCAAACAGAAGTTCCAAATCAACCATTCGGGCAATACAGTAATCCTGACCTTTCAAAGAACAACGATGAGATGCTAAAGCTCATCCAGAGAAGCGAGTACAACATTGTAGACCAATTGTTGCAAACTCCTTCGAGAATCTCTGTGCTATCTCTATTACTCAGTTCCGAGGCTCACAGGGAAGCTTTGTAGAAAGTCTTGGAGCAAGCTTTCGTAGAACAAGATGTGTCGATAAGATAATTTGACAACATCATCTCCAACATCACTTCCTACAACAATTTAGGATTCAGTGATGAAGAACTGCCGGAAGAAGGTAAAAATCATAACATGGCGCTTAACATTATAATTAATTGCCAGGACGATGCTCTGGCCAGCGTACTGGTAGACATAGGATCGACTTTGAATGTTATGCCAAAATCAACTCTGATGCGACTATCATTTCAAGGAGCTCCGATAAGAGGCAGCGAGGTAATTGGTAAAGCCTTTGACGGATCCCGAAAAACAGTTATCGGCGAAGTCGATCTTCCCATAACTATCGGTACTCATACTTTCCAAGTCACTTTCCAGCTCATGGACATCCGGGTAGCATACAACTGTTTATTAGGAAGACCTTGGATACACGATGCTGGGGCAGGCACTTTGACACTTCACCAGAAGTTGAAGTTCGTCAAGAATGACAAGCTAGTCACAGTCTGTGGAGAACATGCCTTAATCGTGAGCAACTTATCATCATTCTCCTGCATAGAACCCGAGGAGATTATTGGAACTCAGTTCCAAGCACTTTCGGTGAGCAATGAGAATCAATCAGAGAAATGAACATTGATTTCCTCGTACAGAGATGCTCTCAAAGTGATCAAGAGTAACAACGCAAAAGGATGGGGACAACTTGTCATTCCTACGGATAACAAGACGAAGAAAGGTCTTGGTTTCTCCACTACCTATACTCAGACTGCTACTAATGATGAAAGTTTTCATCCCATTCAGGACTTACACACTATCAATGAGGGTGACTCCTCTAATATAGATGAAGAATGGAAGTCCTATCTTAACGAGCACGGTTATATGTCTCAAGAAGAAATGCATATGCCATTTTGCTTTCCCACGCAGAGTCTGAGATATATACCAAGATCAGACATCAAGATGATATACGGAGATTATGATCCTGAAGGATGTCGTGCTCCACCAAACTCATTAGAGGAGGACACTCTGATGAAAGACAACTTTGACTATGACTATTTTGACCAAATGGATGACTTGCTTATCTGGCAGACGTACCCAGAAGACTTGGGGCAAAAGAGTCAGCCCAACGATGCCTATCAGCTGAGCATCATTGAAAAGAATACCTACGTCCCCACCAAATCATGGGATCATTATTCAGGACATTCTGAAAATATCCAGCACAACGAAGAATCTGCAAAGATTACAGGACAAGAGTTCATCAACTATGCTTTTCCTGAGGTTAACGTCATTGAGAAGGATGACTCTTCCAGTCCCGCAGAAGTTTGGGACACCTTAGGACAACCGAGTGGCAAGTACGACTTCTTGGTCAAGTATAGCGCTCCCAAAAGCTCTCGTATCAGGCTCGAAGACGTCCATCCGACTGGATGGGGGAGATCCGCCTGAGAATGAAAACACTGTGCAAGATACAACAGAAGAGTTCGTCTACAACAACTCTGCATGGGTGGAAGACTCCAATGATCCGGCTCCGCCAGAAATCAGCGTCATTTCTGAGGATAAACCAAGAAAGAAGGTACCAAATTTTGTGATTCATCGAGGAGTTCATCGCCAATGGGTTGCTGTCGATGTCCCGAGAGTCGTCCATAAGTCTAAGTAATTTCCATCTTTGTTTTAACCTTTCACCCTGCCCAGGTGAAATGGATGTTTTTATAGGGCTCACTTTCTATAAATGTCCCTCTTCGCTTCGTCCAAAGCGACAGTGTTTTGTTTTATAGGGCTGTAGTTTCAAGAATCGACTAAATCATAAATAAACGTCATTCTGTAATTTTCGCATTTATTGATGTTTTCACTTGTCGCTTTTTCAGAAAATGGTAATCCTAACACAACCCAAAAATAAAACAAGGATTTTTAAAAAAATACACTGCACACACACTTGCATTCTCTCTATCTCTTCTAAAAAACAAATCATCACGTCATGCAGATTGCTTGTTTTAAACCCCGTTGAAACATACGATCCAATGCCTTCTCCCAACTTTGAATTCCCGGTATTTGAAGCTGAAGAAGAACAGGACGCTGAAATTCCAGAAAAGATTTCCCGATTACTCATGCAAGAGGAAAGGTCCATTGAACCTCACAAAGAGCCGTTGGAAACGGTCAACTTGGGTTCAGAAGAAGAGAGGAAAGAAGTCAAGATTGGAGCACTGCTCAACCCGACTGTCAAAGAAAGCTTGACAAAACTTCTCAAAGAGTTTCCAGATGTGTTTGCTTGGTCCTACTAGGACATGCTAGGGTTGGATACCAGCATCGTGGAACATCATCTACCGTTAAGATCAGAATGTCCGTCGGTAAAACAAAGGCTGAGATGGACTCATCCGGATATGGCTATCAAGATCAAAGAGGAAGTGCAGAAACAGATTGACGCCGGTTTCCTCGCCACCTCAGAATATCCTCAATGGCTAGCCAACATAGTGCCAGTTATAAAAAAGGACAGAAAGGTCTGAATGTGTGTCGATTACAGGGATCTGAACAAAGCAAGTCCAAAGGACGACTTCCCCTTACCACACATAGACATGCTGGTAGATAGTACAGCAAAATTCAAAGTTTTCTCCTTCATGGATGGATTCTCGGGCTATAATAAAATCAAAATGGCGCCGAAATATATGGAGAAAACTTCATTTACCACCCCTTGGGGCACCTTTTATTAAAGGTAATGCCGTTCGGCTTAAAGAACGCAGGGGCAACCTATCAAAGGGCCATGACTACTCTGTTTCACGACATGATACACAAAGAAATTGAAGTGTATATCGATGATATGATTGCCAAATCTAAAACAGAAGAGCAGCATGTGACCCACTTGTCAAAACTATTCGAACGTCTGAGAAAGTACAAACTCCGCTTGAATCCCAACAAGTGCACGTTCGGTTTCTGCTCAGGGAAACTGCTAGGGTTCATCGTCAGCTAGAAAGGAATTGAAGTTGATCCTAACATAGTCAAGGGCATTCAAGAAATGCCTTCTCCAAAGACTGAGAAACAAGTCAGAGGATTCCTGGGACGTTTGAATTACATCTCCAGATTTATATTCCTCATGACCGCGACATGCACGACAATCTTCAAATAACTCAAAAAGAATCAGGACTGCGTATGGACAAAAGACTATCAAAAAGCCTTCGACAGTATCAAAGAGTATCTGTTGAATCCACCGATCCTGTCACCTCCAGCAGAGGGAAGATCACTGATCATTTACCTAACAGTCTTGGAAGACTCAACGGGTTGTGTACTTGGCCAACAAGACAAAAAAAAGAAAAGAGTCTGCCATCTACTATCTGAGTAAGAAGTTTACCGACTGTGAAACTCGGTATACTATGCTTGAGAAAACTTGTTGTGCTTTGGCTTGGGTAGCCAAATGTCTTCTCCAGTATATGATTTGCCACACTACTTGGTTAATTTTCAAAATGGATCCAATCAAGTACGTCTTTGAAAAACCTGCTCTCACGGGAAGGATCGCCCGTTGGCAGATGTTGTTATCAGAATATGACATCGAGTACCATGCTCAGAAAGCCGTCAAAGGAAGTATTTTAGCCGATCATTTGGCTCATCAACTGATTGACGATCAAGAATCAGTCAGATTTGACTTCCCAAATGAAGATGTCATGTACTTAAAAATGAAATATTGTGATGAACCGCTACCCAGTGAAGGGCCAGAACCAGGTTCCCAATGGGGACTAATCTTTGATGGATCTGTCAATAATTATGGAAACGGAATTGGGGCAATCATCGTAACACCTCAGGGTACCCACATTCCTTTCACTGCTAGACTAAAATTCAAGTGCACAAACAACGAGGCCGAATACGAAGCTTGTATCATGGGTCTCGAAGAAGCAATTGACTTAAGGATTAAAAACTTGGATGTATACAGAGACTTAGCCCTGGTTATCAATCAGATCAAATGAGATTGGAACATGTACCAATCAAGACTGATTCCTTATAAAGACTATGCAAGAAGGTTGTTACCATTCTTCAACAGAATTGAGTTTCATCATATCCCTCGTGAAGAAAATCACATGGCTGATGCACTAGCCACGCTCTCCTCCATGATTAGTGTAGGTCAATGGGAACAACGTACCTAAGATTGACATAATGCGCCTTGATAGGGCCACTTATATCTTTATGGTTGAAGCAGTCGTAGACGATAAACCTTGGTATCACGATATCAAGTGCTTCCTTCAAAGACAAGAATACCCACCCGGGGCATCCAGAAAAGACAGAAAGACCCTTAGAAGATTGGCCAACAGCTTCTTCCTAAGCGGTGATACACTCTATAAGAGAAATTGACATGGTCTTGCTCCAATGCGTAGAAAGACCAGAAGCAAACATGCTGATGAAAGAAATTCACAAAGGATCCTTTGGCATTCACGCCAACAGGCACACAATGGCGAGAAAAATTCTAAGAGCAGGGTACTATTGGTTTACCATGGAATTCGATTGCTACAAGTACATGAGGAGGTGTCACAAATGTCAGATATACGCTGACAAAATCCATGTACCACCAACGCATCTCAAAGTTCTTTCTTCTCCATGGCCTTTTTCTATATGGGGAATCGACATGATTGGCATGATCGAACCCAAGTCCTCAAACGAACATCGATTCATCCTGGTAGCCATTGACTATTTCACCAAATGGGTCGAAGCAGCGTTATACACCAATGTAACCCGACAAGTGGTAGTCTACTTTATCAAAAACAATCTCATCTGCCGTTATGGTGTTCCAAGCCAGATCATTACTGATAATGGATCTAACTTGAACAATAAGATGATGAAAGAGTTGTGCACTGAGTTCAAGATCGAACATCATAACCCGTCTCCCTACCGACCTAAGATGAACGGAGCGGTAGAAGCTGCTAACAAGAACATCAAGAAGATTGTTCAAAAGATGGTTGTAACCTACAAAATACTGGCACGAGATGCTGCCCTTTGCTCTTCACGGTTATCGCACATCTGTCCACACTTCAACAGGGGCAACCCCTTTCTCTCTAGTATATGGCATGGAGACAGTGCTCCCCATCAGAGTAGAGATCCCATCAATCTGGGTATTGATGGAAGCTAAGCTAACAGAAGCTGAATGGTGTTAAAGTCGACATGATGAACTGAATCTGATCGAAGAAAAGCAAATAACGGCTTTATGCCATGGTCAGTTGTATCAACAAAGAATGAAGAAAGCGTTTGACAAAAAGGTCCGACCCCGTGTGTTCAGGGAAGGAGACCTTGTGCTCAAGAAGATAGAATCATTCCTCACTGATTCCCGGGGCAAATGGACTCCGAACTATGATGGCCCCTATGTGGTCAAGATAGCCTTCTCAGGCGGCGCCTTGAGACTCGCAACCATGGATGGAGAATAATTTGTCTACCCCACAAATGTTGATGTAGTCAAGAAATACTTCGGCTAAACCAAAAAAAATGTCTCGGTGGATTGAAAACCCGAAAGGGCGGTCCAGGCAAAAATTAGAGACATGAGGGAAAATCATCCCGGTGGATTCGAAATCTCAAAGTACAATCCAGAAAAAAATTAGGGATTCATGGCAAGTAAATACATCCAACATAGGTAAATTCCCCAGCGGTATTACTTCCCGTCAGAAGAAAACTACAGTCAAGGTCGCCTTCGACAGAAGCCCAGAATGTCCAGAATGCAAAGTTGGTAGAAGGATAACGGTCGTTATGTTTCAATGTAGCCCCTTTTCCCTTAAATTACCATTTTCTAAACTTTGTAAATACTCTATGGGATCACGCGCTTGGATGATTTCCATCCTATCAATAAAATTTGAGCCCAAGTGCTTTTGTTTGGAATTCTTATTTGTTTTAGCTTTACAGGATGACATTTTTAACATGATCAATGATTCTTAAAATAAAACAAAAATGAATTTGCTCGTCAAAAATTTTCTGCTTTTTAAATAAAGATGGAAATTCTTTTGATTGTTGAATATCAAAAAGAACATCGATCGCTTCTCCAAAGGTGATTGAACCTCAAAGTGCAGAATCAAAGTACTCCTTCTAAACCAGTACGCCTAAATGAAGGATCAACTGTGCCAGATGCGAATATCCCATATGATATCCCCGGCAGAGTTCTTACCTCTTAAGACCGAATGAACAATATTGTCCCCCATAGGGACTACCTCCCCTAAGCAAGGCAGGATTGCTATTTTGAACAAATGGTACTTTTCAACCCCCCCCCCCCCCCCCCCCCCGCGCAGTGGCCTAGTATCCAATCGTGTTCATTCATTAGTCTATATGTCGCGTCTGTTTTGTCAGCATAAACATACATACATCATGCATTATTGATTCACATTCATATTCATATTGCTTCACTATCACTCTAGTCGGTCTTGTTCCCAAGTGATCAATTCCTCTTATTAATCGAGTTGTCAGTCATTTCCCAGTCAGGAAAAGTGTCACCTAAACAATCTCTTCCCAGTTTATTTCTGGATTGGAGACGGTCCCCGACCACTTTGATAACTTGAACCTCTGAAAGGCAAGAAGACATTCGATAAACGTCACTCTTCACCATTGAAGATGATATTTTTGCTTTCCTAGATTAAGGAAAATCCCCAGAGAAAGCCTCTTAACCGAAGACTCTCGGCAATACAGCAGTTTCTCTCCGAAAGGTTTATGGTCAACAATGTCATCACCACCTCCAAATTGGATGACATCACATGGCATTTCTCCAAAAAGATCTCAAAGAAAAGTATGATGTAGTATCCCCGAGCGAAAAGCAGTCTCTCAAGAGACTCGTTTTTCCCCAATAGAGTCAACAAATGGCATCTCCAACAGAGAAGTTTGCACACCTCTACAGCTCAGGCAAATGACTTTCCCCAGCAAATCTGACATCAAATCTTTTCCACCAAATGGCGCCTCCCTAGTAAAAATTCGGTGAGAAGTTTGATGAAGACCACTACACATAATGTCCCTTGTCGATGAAGAAACTTGACGAGAAGAAAATGAGACCAGTTCCATGGCTGATGATCAGGATCGAGGGGAAGTTTATTTCAGAAACTTAGACCAGTTCCTTGGTTAAAGACAAGGGTCGAGGGGAAGTTTATTGACAAAAGAAACTAAGACCAGTTCCGTGGCTGAAGACCAAGATCGAGGGGAAGTTTATTTCAGAAACTGAGATCAGTTCCTTGGATGAAGACCAGGATCGAGGGGAAGTTTTACCCTTTTCTAAGTATCATTGCTTAGCAAAAGAAGATGGATGGGCGAACTGCCATTCATAACCACTGTCAAAATTTCGGGTATTCTGATATTTAATCCTCTTGCACCCCGAATGCCCGAATACCTTCACCATTCACACCTTCGAGTCCAAGAAGATTAAATAGGGGCATCTGTCATACCCAAAATGTTGACCACCAAGATTTCCCATCATTGTGAGAATCATCATCACAATATGGATGTACCATCATGCCTCATCAATCTCCCCAAAGATGGGTAAGCATTCACTGCAACCGAGAATTAGGGTTTTGAGCCTCTCAGGACACTTAGACAAAGGATCAATCAAGGAATGACATAATTTTCAACTTGTCTAACCTCTTAAAACATCCACAAAGGATCAATAGGAATCCCACATCAAGAATTAAGCACAAAGTTGTGGCATTCCAAGTGGGTTGAGCCTCAAAACACCCGATGTCGCCGAATTAGGGTTTTGGAGGACCGGGGCCTCCAGAGTGAAATTTTCACAAGAGGATGAATCAAGACTCCAACATGTGACTCAAAATGCTCAAAATAACCCTAAGAATCCATTTGTTAAGATAAATTACCCTCAGAGGATGCATTCCCCAAAAGTTGGGAATTAGGGTTTAACGCACCGAACCGCTCCGGGGCCAAAAGTCAAAACATGATTTTTTTGGAAAAAATGATCCTTATGATTTATATTTTCATAAAATGTGGCTTATAATATTTGAGCAAGAATTGATCAAGAAATCAAGATAACTTGTAAAAGGGGTAACCTTGAAAAATTTAAAAAATTTCTAAGTTACTAAATTTTAATGGTTTTGGTGCCAACTTCCAAGGATCATAACTTCTGATCCAAGCAACCATTTTGGGTGATCCAAAACTGGATTTGTAGGTCTTGCTACACTCTACAAAAGCTTCGACTACCTCCAACTCCAATTCTTTATGGATTTTAAATTATGGAGTGATCAAAATGACAAAAACATGAAAATGACACTTTTTCCAACACTTAGTGAAAATTTGCCTAATTTACCAGCCTTGGACATCAATCTTCATGAGTATTTTTCAATGGGATCCAAATAGTTTCAAAACAAACTATGATCACACATGTATTACATCATATGAGGGCTTTCTAAAAAGCACAAGAGCCTCCCATAGCTCAACCTGAGCAGGGAGATATGAATCCCTCAAAATCACTATTTCCAACTGTCCTAAGCAAGGCAGAATTTGGAGTTTTGCTCGATTTGGCAAATTTGGACAACTCCAAGCCTTGTCATCCATTTGGACACATCAGAGGATAAAACAAAAGAGGAATGATTTGATCCCCAAGCCTCAAAAGTCCAAGAATCTACACATAGCCATAACAAACCTAAAAAGGCTAAAAAGGTGCCAAGACTCTAATTTTGTTTCCAAGCATTCAATAGATGCACCAAGGTGTCATGGACTGACACATTCCTAACTGAATGAGTCAATAATAAGCTCTGAATCAAAGGACCATAGGCTTGTGCCCTAACCTCAAGTCAATGTCTAGAGGAGACTAAAGATTCCATTTGATCCACATTGGCCAAAGGCCTGCTGCAGTTGCCACACACTATTGCTGCCAAAACAAACTTGACATACTATAAATAGAGCTCATTTGTGATCAGTTTGAGTACACCAAGGCACTACAACTGATGTTTTCCTCAAAATCTCTCTCTTTAGGCCAAAATGCCTTCTTTTGCAAGTCATATCTGAGTTTTTGAGATAGAGAGCAATTCCACCATAGCTCATGATCCAAACACATCCAATATGTTATATCTAAGCTGTCTAAACACTCACTTGTGATCTGAAACACCAAAATCAGAAAATCCTCTTCCAAAACCTCAAAATTGGACTTTTCTGCATTTTTCAAGCCATGCCTTGATTCAGTCACTTCCAAAACCAAACCAGACCTCAAACGCACTCCAAATATCATCCTCAAACTGTTCCAATTGGTTTCCCTCATCTGGAACACCATTTGAGAGGGTTACTATTTTGGTCACTTTGCCACTTTTGCAAGAAAGAGCCTAATACTTGTTCTTGAGGATTCCAGCTGGTTCTGATCATCCTAAAAGATTCTAAGATATCAACCAAGAGTGTTCAAAGCATTGGATCACTTTTGGCACAAGGAGCTTGGAAGATAGCACAAGGAACTCCAAGAGGTAAGTGTATCATCACTTGAGCTCTCTAAATCATGCATTGCTTTGAGGTCCATTGATCATGGACCTCTCATACATATCATATGTGTTGTGTTTGAACCAATTTATCTTGCTATTATTGCCTGTACCATGAGATAGCATAGAACATGCAAATCTAGGCCTATTTTTAAATCACTATCGGATTTTGAGATGAAGGCATTTTCTGAAAATTCCAAGGGCACCATTGGATTCCTCATGAAATTCTAGGTCAGATACACCTAAATTTTGTCCAAATCCATGGATAAATGAGAAAGTAAGAGGCTTCACGCAAATTGCCAAAAATCAGGCCTTGCCTTGGGCAAGGGCAAGGCATGGCGCCTTGGCCAGACCTAAAACAAGGCATCCCATATGTATTTATGGGGTGGTTTTGATACACGGATGTATCACCACCCTAGTGGTAGTGCGCGCATGTGTTTGTCTTGGAGGTCATGGGTTCAAACCCCACCCAGACCTTTTTTGCTACCTTTCCATATTTTTGCTAATTTCAATATTTTATGGTTTTTGTTAATTAATTCAAAAATTAATTTCTCTTTCAATTTTAATTATTTTTTATTGGCTCTTTTTTCTGAAAATTCCCAAAAATGTTAAAATATTTTATTCCATAAAAATTTCACAAAAATATTATTTATTTCATATATTTAGTATTTTTGTAAAGAATTATGTTTGATTTGTTTTTTTAACATTAAAAATATTTCTTTCTCTTGATTTTTCAACTTCAAATGATTTTTACATCATTCCATAAATAAAACATGATTTTTCAAACATTAATCCAAGACAACAACTTGTTTTCCACACATGTTTGATAATTTGGTCATTTTAATTGAATTTTATTCAATTAAAATACATTTTCTTAAATCAAATTAGGGTTTTGTTGTTTTCACCCTTACAAACCTTTTTCAAAACTATTGTTGGGCCTCTTGATAGAGTATAAGTCCCATCCCTTGTAAATAAATAAATTTGGGCCTACGTCATTGTATAAGTCCCACTGCGATTTCTAAAATCTCGATGCGATCGCCGCCTTTTTAACAAAAGTCATTTGGGCCTACCCTTTGTGTTTTAAGTCCCATTTCTTTTCTTTTTCAAACAATTTGGGCCTCTCCTTGAGTTATAAGACCCATCCCTTTGTACATAAAATAATTTGGGCCTCAGTCATTGTATAAGCCCCAGTACAATTTTCAGATCAACGGTACGATTACTATTTTTCATCTAGGCCTCTCCTTGAGTATAAGCCCCAATCTTTTCAAAAACAACCTTCCCTTTTGATTTATGTTTAAACTCATAGTTGATATCAAAACTTTCTTTAACTTCTTGAACAAATAACCATACAGCTGTTACAATGGAAACTTGCCCGCCTATAAGTTTTAAACAACTTTCTTTTACATACTTGCATATATATATATATATATATATATGTGTGTGTGTGTGTGTGTGTATATATATATACACACACACACACACACACACACACACACACACACACACACACATATATATATATATATATATATATATATATATATATATATATATTTGTTTGTGCTGGAAGTTTGCTCACCTGTAAGTCCTCCTACCCTCTTTTTACATACTTGTCTATATATATATATGCATATATATATATATATATATATATATATGCCTGTATATACTTTGCTTAGAGTTTTCCCTAACAATTAGGTCTAGAACTAGATAGAGTCAGTGGTCACTCTTTCAACACAGTCAAAATTAGTTCCCCATAGGAATTCCAGATACAGTCTTGCCTTCTCTTGGGCTTATACAGTATGGACCAAAGAGAAAGGCATTATTCCCGGTGAAACTTTTCTCAGACTGTCACTATTAGAAAATTGTCAAAGAAATTCAGTTCCCCATAGAGGATTAATTCTCAGTGAAACCTCTCTTGAATTTCTTCAAACCCTAGAACTGTTCACTAAAGAAAAGATTATTCCCGGTGAAACTTTTCTTGAACTTTTCTTAAGTTTGGACCCACAGGTTTCCTAAAAGCATCCCCGCCTTCTCTTGGGCTTTGTATAAGGACCCTCCGGCTTCTTAGAAGTTCTCATGCCTTCTCTTGGGCTTAGTATAAGGACCCTGAAGACCTCTTAAAGTTTTAAGACAGAACTTAGTCATCCTTTGTTAGAGCTGTCTTTCTAAGAGTCAAAACCTCAGATTAATTTAGGGTTGATATTCATCCCTTAAAGCACCTGCCTCCTCTTGGGAATTATACAAAGACACACCTTCCATACCAGTAGACTTGGACAGTCTAATCCCCTATGGGATCTCAAAGACATTTTCAAGTTCCCTATAAATACAGGAGAAACACTGGTCATTTAATCAATCCCTAGTATATTCAAAACCCGTAGGTTCTAAAACTCAGTCTTTTATCCTAAGTTTCCCAACCCAGGGTCAGCTTATCATCAGAGCCTCAAGGCATCTGACACCTCAGCTCTTCTGAACCCTCAGCAAGAGTTGATTCCCCGCTTTAGACCTGCCTCTGGATCCCAATAATCCTCAACAGAAGTCAGCCTCCTCTTTGGCTTTGTATAATGATTTCCTTCAGCAAAATTAACCTCAAAAGCACTCTCTTGTTGAGTCAACCCTTTTTTAGCCTCAATCTCGGGCTTTGTACAAGACATATAAAAGCACTCTCTCGTTGAGTCAATCTTTTCCAGCCTCCTCTTAGTCTTTGTATAATGATTTCCCCTAGCAGAAGTTAGCCTCCTCTTAGGCTTTGTATAAGAATTTTAAAACACTCTCTTATTGAGTTAATTACCTTAAGCACTCTCTTGTTGAGTCGACCCTTTTTAGCCTCCTCCTAGGATTTGTATAATGATTTCTCTAGCTCGTTCAGCCTCAATGTTGGCCTTTGTACAAGACACACAAAGATACTCTCTTGTTGAGTCAATCACCTTAAAACACTCTCTTATTGAGTAATCATCTCTCAGCCTCCTTTAGGGCTTTGTATAATGATCCTTCTTTTCCTCAGCTAAAGTCAGCCTCAATCTTGGGCTTTGTACAAAACACCCATAAATATCTTCAGCTGAGTAAGTCAAATATTTTGTAGCCTCAATCTTGGGCTTTGTACAAGACACATATAAAATCTCCCTAAGCAAGAGTCAATAAGTATTTTTCGCCTCAATCTTGGGCTTGTACAAGACAGACAAAATATTTCCCCGGAAAAGTAAACTTGTAGCCTCCTCTTAGGCTTTATATAATGATATCCCCAAAGAGTCGGTTTCTCTTTTACCCTCAAACTTGGGCTTTGTACAAGACACATAAACACTCTCTTGTTGAGTCAGCCATTCCTAGCCTCCTCTTAGGCTTTATATAAGGACTTCCCCAGTGGAGTCAATCAATCTCTTAGCTTCAACCTTGGGCTTTGATCAAGGCACATAAAAAAAACAAAATCCCTTCAGAGGAAATCAAAAGCCTCTCTGTAGGAAGACATTTCTCTGTATATCACCACATTAAAACAGACATTCAAAACAAGCCCTAATCCCAGATAATTGCTATAAGTGGCACACTTGTTGATTCAAACATCCAAGCTGTCGTCCATCCCTTATCCTGGTAAATCCTTTCTTTCATCTAATTGCTGTAAGTGACAAGCCTCTGGATTATTTACATCCACGCCACTGTCCATCTCTTAGCATGAAAGACTCCTAAGGAAAAAAATGGCACTGCTCTACACTGAGTTAAAGTTTTTACCTTCGAGATAAATCCCCTATAAAGGAAATTATGGCATTGCTGGATTCTCACATCCAAGTTAAAGTAATTCTCCTTTATAATCAGTCACCCAACAATTGTGATAAACAAACGAGATGTGTCCCTTTAGAGATGACAAATTCTCTCTCAGTCAATACCCTTTAGCTTCAATCTTGGGCTTTGAACAAGACACTAAAACATCTTTTTCCTCCCATAGAATAGGAGGAACTATGATTGCTCTGATTTCCCTGTTTCTTTAAACATGAATACGTAGGCATAAGATTACGAAATCTTGGTGACCATACCAAACAAAAACTCTAGGTCCAGTACCTTCATATCAATCAAAACTGAGGTCCAGCACCTCACCAAAATCATCAAAAATTTACTCTCTCTCTCAAACATCTCCCAAAAAAGAAACGTTCCCATTTACAAAATAAACACCATCAAGTACAAAGCAGAACCTAATGCTAATCAACCTGAGGATAGCCACATATAGGATGAGTAATTGACAACTCCCCATTGTATAACCCGACCTCAAACTCCCCGAATATCTTAAGTGTTTATTCAGTTAAACATCAACGTGCAAGGTTAGTTTTAGATAGCTTCCCTTTCCCTTCCAGCGTCACGGGATAAATAAGAAATCAGAAAGTAGAACCCCACTTCTACCATTGCGGTAAGGAGAAACCCATGGCGATAAGGTGGTCGCGTCACCGACAAAAATCACACCTACACCAAGGCTTCGAATGGACACCGTTTCATTTTAGTGGCCATTGATTATTTTGCTAAGCGGGTGGAAACGACATCATATGCTAATGTGACCAGGCAAGTGGTGGTCAGGTTTATCAAGAACCATATTATCCTTCAGTAAGGCGTTCCCAACAAGATTGTCACTGATAATGGGTCGAATCTGAATAATAAGATGATCAAAGAGTTATGTGATGAGTTCAAGATTGAGCATCGTAATTCTTCTCCCTACAGAACATAGATGGATGGGGTTGTTAAAGCTGAAAATAAAAACATTAAGAAGATTATTCAAAAGATGGTTATAACATACAAGGACTGGCATGAGATGCTCCCTTTTTCTTTACATGGGTATCGTACATCCATCCGTACTTCAACAGGGGCAACCCCCTTCTCGCTTGTATATGGTATGGACGCAGTTCTTCCTATAGAGGTGGAGATCTCGTCAATGAGAGTCTTTACGGAAGCTAAGCTGTCTTAGGCTAAATGGTGTCAGAGTAGGTATGATCAGCTGAATTTGATTGAAGAAAAGAGAATGACGACCTTAAGTCATGGCCAATTATATCAACAGAGAATGAAGAAACCTTTTGATAAGAAGGTCCGACCTCTTGTGTTAAGAGAAGGCGACCTTATGCTAAAAAAGATCTCCTCTTTTACCACTGATTCTAGAGGCAAGTCGACTCCTAATTATGAAGGCCCATATGTTATTAAGAAATCCTTCTCTGGTGGTGCATTAACTTTTGCAACTATGGACGGTGAAGATTTCACTCGCCTGGTGATTGTCGATGCAATCAAGAAATACTTCGCCTAAAAATAAAAGTAAAGTTCGCTAAGTTGAAAACTCGAAAGGGCGGCTTAGGCAAAAATGAGTGTCTCGTTGGGTTGAAAACCCAAAAGGGTGGTCCAGGAAAAAGTTAGAGACATAAACATAAATAATTATCCCGGTAGATTGAAAACCCGAACGGGAAATCTAGGCAAAAGTTAGGGATCATGGCAAGTAACTGCATCGGGCAAGACTTGATCACTTAAAGCAGCATCGTTTATCAAGAATTCTCATCCTCATCATTCAGAGTTGTTAGGGAGAATAGTGGACATTGTATTTCAATGTAACCTTTTCCATGTATTTACCATTTTCCAACTTTGTAATGATCCATGGAGTCACGCCATTTACAAACTAAAATTCTATCAATAAAATTTGGGCCTTTGTCCCTTTGTTTGAATTCTTACATTTGTTTCTGTTTGCGAAATTTCATTTATTTTTTATAATAATTTTTGAAACAAATGTAATTAATAATGACCTTTTTTTAAAGACTACCATAATTTTATCCTTTGATTTTTGAACGTTAAAAGGAATGTCCATAGTTACTTCAAGGAATGGTAAGATCTCGAAGTGTGGAACTCGATGTGTCCTAAGCAGAGTTTGTTCTTGTTGGTGGCATTCCCAGCAAAGCGCTAATTCAGGTGTTCTCCAGTTGAGTACTGAGTTTAGTACCCCGTTTGAATCATAGACTTGGATTCCTCCAGTTAAGTCTTGATCCAAATTTCCCTAGTCGAACGTGCTTTTCTAGCCTGGTTGTGATTAAGCAAGTATATATGTTGTTAATGAATCCCCCAGCAGGTTTTATCCTTTCTCTATCCACAATATTCCTCTTTAAGAATTATTGAGATAACAGCCAATTATTGGGTTTTCTCTCACCCTATGTTGAGTTTTAAAATCCCCACCAGGTTGATTTATTGCTACGATATTAACTTCTTATTTCTCTTGAGATTGTTGATCTCCAGAGAGTTCTCCTTGGTAATCGTCAACAGATCCATATTATACCAGAGCAAATTGTTGCAAAGGTTGTCTTTTGGAAGATTCATCCCTTCATCCCTTGGCAGAGTTAATGCAAATGCTATCCCTTTTGGAGATTGATATCCCTATAAGAGCTTTGCTTTACATTTTTCTCAACAAGTCTTCATCCTTCTGCAACAGATTTTATGAGGATTTCTCTTTTTCCCAATCAGAAAATTTTGAAATTTGTGTTGCATGATTCCCTCAGTGTAGTTCATATAGATTTTTCTTATCCTCGGGAAGAGTCCGGAAGATTTGGGTTGTTGTGTTTCCCCAACAGATCTTTCCATCCTTCAGCGGAGTTTATACTGTTTTTCCCTTCAATGGATTATTGGTAATAAAAGATTGAACATTGGGTTTCTCCCCAAGCAATACCCTTCTCTCCCCAGAGATATGAGCCTTGTAGCAAGATTTTGTTCTTTTGATGGCTCCTGTTTATCCCAAGCTGAAATCACTAGCAGGTTATCTTTCAGCATTGTTATGATTTAGCCGAGTATCCGGTTGTATTGTGGTGATTCGTCATCCCCAATTTATCTTTGCGCTTGTTTTGTCAACATATACATGCATACACACATTCATTCATACACGCATCACGTAGATTCATATTCATCTTGCATTTCTTTATTTTTTACCCAGACTCTTTGGTGCAGTTATCCCCGTAGTGTGTGTATATTCTCTCCATTAGAGTCCCTTCCTTTAAGTAAAAAGTGCATATCCTTTTTAATTCCCCATTGAGTTCATTCCTCATGGGAGGGTTTTGCTTTAGTGTTCCTTTCCAGCTCTTTTATCTGGATGGAATTACTCCCTGGTTGAGTTATTTCCTCATTGGGTAGAGTCTTGTTTGACCGTTTCTCTCCAGTTTGTTCCTGGATTGAACTTTGGTCTCCTGTAGTGGTTATTTAGAATCTCTCTGGGCTGTGAAACCTAGATGATGAGAAGGCATTTATTTTCCCCTCTTGAGGATTTATTTCCCTCAGCAGAGATATGTTTATGATTCCCCATCAGAAGATGAAGATTTTGCTTCCCTGACAGTGTTGTGATAATACTCTTCTGTAACTTTTGTGTGACTTCAGGTGGCAGTCTCCTTATTTGAGCAGCTTGTATGTCTCCAAATATAAATTTGCATCATACAGTAAATGGCATCTCTCTAAGTTTATCCTCAGCAGAGAAGTTTGTTGTGAAATATTTGATCCTTATCAAGTGAAGCCTTTGACTCATTATTTGAACAGGTGGCATCTTTTTATTTGAGAATCCTGTTGCGATCCGGTTAATCTTTCATCCCCAGCAGATGGTTGTCTCTTTATTTGAAAACTCTATTATGCTATCTAACCTACCAGTATCTCTTTTGTAGATCCCTAATAGAGTTATTGATTTCGAATTCCTAGCAAGTGGTAGTCCCTTTAGTGGAGACAACTTGTATTTGGTCCTTTTTTCAAGTGAAAGACTTGGATTAAGAAGGAGTTGGACCCTATTCTGATAGTGGACATTCTTTTCTTGGTTGGTTACCATTAATTAAGCTACCCAGTTGTAATGTGTGATTTTTGTCGGTGACGCGACCACCTGTAGCGGTAAAAATTGTGAGTGTAAGCTATTGATTAACTTAACTCATAAAGCAAGAGTCGCCACCGCACTTTTATTTTATCCAAAAAAGAAAGGAAAAAGAGCGAACAAAACCTAAAGAGTTCTAAAACAAGAACAAACAGAGTCCAGGTAAGGGGGTTTGTTATGTTAAGGGAAGGTGTTAGCACCCAAAACGTCTATAGTACTCTATAGGAACCCTTTGAAATATCTATCGTTTTTGGTTTGAAAATGGTGTGTTTGAAAGAGATTGGGGAGATGAGAAGAGAAGTATTTTTTTAAGATTTTTGTGTTTGGAGAGACTTATCGCCTCAAGCCTACGTACCCACGGAGTGTAATGCAGGATCAAAACCTCGTAGTTCGTGGTACAAATAACAAAAATGATTGGTTATGGTTCATTTTATCTTGAAAAGATAACCCGTCATTCTTAATAGAGAATACTCAACTAATTACCCAAAGGTATTGGAAAGAGCCATTTGCATTACATTAAGATGGAGGATTTGCTTGGATTACAATCAACAAGACTATCGCTTCAAAATCTAAGTGGAAAATGGCCATACTTTACACGAAATACCATGGTTAGGAGCTTTAAATCTCAACCAAAAAATGACTCATGTCTAATTATTTTTGAAAAGTTTAAAAGAAAAAGGTGCATAAAAGCACAAAAAGTTTGAATGAGTTTTGGTATTTTTTATGTCTTTTTGAAATGGTCAAAATATGATTAACCTTGATTGACATTTATTAGAGAAAACAAAGTTTGAAAATCAATTGACCAAAGTCAAGGTTTTATCATGAAAGCGGTTTTGAGTTTGAAAACAAGAAGGTTTTGAAAAAGAGAGGAGATTTTGAAAATTGAAGAAGGGGTGGAGAAGAAGTGACTATCCTAGTGCATAAAATAAAAGCTAAGGTAAGAAAGATCTAACCACATGGAGGCACTCTTCAAAGCATAATAAGAAAAGAATTCCATCCTCTTGAGCCAATGAGCAAGCCAAATAAAGGCTAGAATACCAAATTCCATAATGATCCAAAGCACAAGGGGGGAGAATCCTAAATCTAAGTCCAAAAGTCCATAATTAAGCCAAGAAGTCTTAGAGTAGAAATCCTCCAATGCAAGGGATAGTGGCCATAGTCCAACAATTAAGAGCACAAGTCTTTTAGTGGTTTAAGCCTTTATTCATGTTTTTGAGTCCAAAAGGACAAAAGAAAAACAAAAGTACAAGATAATATGGTCCAAATGGACAAAAGAAAAAATGACATAAACATAAACATATGGTCCAAGTGGACAAAGGAAAAATTGCGGAAGCATAAACAATGATATGATATGATATAATGAGATAAAGCATATAAAATAAAGAGAGAAAGGGAGCAAGAAGGAAGCATAAAAGTAAGGTTAGAAGTTAGTGATTAGTAGCACAATGGCCCTAGTGCCATAAGCCTTCAAAAGGAAACACCGATTATTCCATCTCGCGTCTTGAACTATAATGATTAAACAATATACTTAGGTCAAGGTTAATGAAGACTTGTTAGAAGATTGATAGAATCAAAGCCTCTATGCAACAAGCTTCAAAGATTTTGAACCTAATACAAAAGATTAACCATCCTTGGGCTTACACAACTAAAAGGTTTGGGCCACGAAAGATCAAGTTCCAATTTGGAGGAAGGGACAAATGTAGCGCTATGTTAAGCAATCGCCAAGTGACTTATAAAGAAGTCACCCTACTCGAGGCCGGTCAATAGTGATCTTTGTGCTAATGCATCTTAGATGAACTATATGTAAATCGTCATCCGAAAGCAATACCGCACGAAAAGAAAATAAGTAGCGATCTAGTCTTATTCAAGAATTCGACAAAGAAATTCTAAGATCCATAAGACTTTCATCAATCAAAAAAAAAAAAAAAAGGAAATAGATGAAGAGAAAGCTAAATTGAATTACAAATTCAAGACCACTCCATCTTTAAGTTCATCCACTCATTTTGGTGGATTAAAGCACTAAACATATCATTAACTCAAAGCACCTAAAATGAATTGAACAATTCATTTTAAAGATAGATTTGAATTAGTGAATGTTTATCCAACTTCATCTACACCCAAAGTCCAATGAATTTAAAGCGGAATAAGACCTTGACAAGTGTAATCCAAAGCCAAAATCAAAAGGAAAGGAAGAAGGAGAGAAATGAACCAAAACAGTCCCAAAAATAAAGCAAAAACTGCATTCTGACTCAGAGTAACCGGTTACTCTAATTAGGGTAACCGGTTACTCTGCACGCAGAGTGAAAAAATGTGCAAAAATTCTGCATGATCATCTTCCAAAACTTTCTTCAAACACCTTGTGATCATGGAATCAAAATTGTACGAATCTTTAAGTAAAACAACAGTGAAAACCAGCAATTAAACACAATTATAAGATCCAAAGGATCAAGTAACATTGATCTCCAAAGATCTACATTATGGAAGATGAAGATGAAGCTTCAACAACGGTGAGAGATGAATTACCACTTCAAATATGAAAATTATTCCAAATTGCTTCAAAATCCAAACACCAAAGCCTTGATCTATGAGAATTGATGAAGAAAACAAGCTTGGATGAAGGTTTAGCTCAAAGTTGAACAAGATTCAATGTGAATTCTTGTTAAATTTCAAGAGAAGAAAAGTGAGCTTTAGTGAATTTTGTGGTTGGGAAGAGAATTTGCAAGAGGTTTGTTGGCTCTCAAAAGCTTGTGAAATGAATGAAATGAGGCCTCTATTTATAGAATTTAGGCTTGGAAATTTTTTGGTTTGAAATTTGGTTTGGAAATGAAAATTAGGCTTGGAATTTGAATTTGGAGGGAAATTATCAAAAGAGTGGTGATTAGTGGAGGTACATGGTGGGAATTAATTATGATGATGTAGGGGAATTAAAATGAGGTGATCTAGAATATTCCACATTGTCATACCCCAAATTTTGACCACTAAGATTTCCCATCATTGTGCAAATCATCATCACAATATGCAGGTACTTTTATACCTCATTAGTCTCCCCAAAGATGGGTGAGCATTCACTACAATCAAGAGTTAGGGTTTTGAGCCCTCTTAGAGCACTTAGACAAAGGATCAATCAAGAAATGACATGATCTTCAACTTGTCTAGCCTCTCCAACACCCACAAAGGATCAATAGGACTCCGACATCAAGAATCAAGCACAAAGTTGCAACATTCCAAGTAGATCAAGCCTCAAGATCGCCAGTGTCACCAAATTAGGGTTTTGGCCGACTGAGGCCTCCAGATGAAAATTTCCATCTGGGCACGAGCCAATGATTCAATTTTTGGTCCATTAAGCTCAAAGGAATCTCAAGAGCCCATCCACAATGGAAAAATCACCTTGAGGGTCCATCTATCAAAAATCAGGAATTAGGGTTTTGACCTAATTCAACCCTTGAGTTAACTTGTGAAGTGAGGCATGGCTTAAAGCTTCAAAATGAACTTCAAAGACCTCAAATACATCATATTAACATGTCTACAAGATTTGATTGACTCAAAGAGCTCAAATTATAAGCCACAAGAACTCAAAACCATCTGATCACAAATTAGGGTTTCTGATGGAAAAAGTCAACCCTACCCCTGACTGTTGGCCTACCCTTGATCTCAAACCTTGGGGAGGGGTCCAAGATATTTGTAAATACCCTTGGAGACCATCCATGAAGTTTAATTGAGCCCAAGGATTGATTTCACAAAAGGATCGCGAAGTCAAAATTTCATCTGATGAAAAAGTCAACTATACAAAAAGTCAAAGTTTGACTTTTTGATTTTTTGGTCAACCAAGGTTCCCTAACCCTAATACAATGTTAGTATATGATTTGAATCATCATTCATCAAGAAAAATCAAGAAAAGTGAGTTAACTTGTAAAAGGGGTAACCATAAAAAACTTAGAATTTTTCTAAGTTATGGAACAAAGTGGCTAGGGTACCAACTTCCAAGGACCATAACTTGAGATCCAAGCAACCACTTTGGGTGATCCAAAGATGGATTTGTAGGTCTTGCTACACTCTACAAAAGCTTCAACTACATCAAACTCCAATTCCTCATGAATTTTAAGTTATGGAGTGATCAAAATGGCTAAAAACATGAAAATGACATTTTTCCAACACTTAGTGAAATTTTCACTAAGTCAGAATCTGCCTTACTTTTTCCAAAATGTAGGGACACTTTTCACCTTGATCCAAGTCAAACCAGGTCAAGGGTTGAACATCAAAGTTAAAGTATGCCATAAGGGCTTTCCAACAAGTACCAGATCATCTCCAAATTCAATTTGAGCAAGGAGATACAACCCTTGAAACATGGCATCATGAACTGGTTTTACAAGGCAAAATTGTGCACATTGGCTCGATTTGTCCAAATCTGATAACTCCAAGCCTTCTCATCAATTTGGACACATCTGAGGATCAAATCCAAGGGGGATGATCTGATCTCTAAGCCTCCCAAGTCCAAGAATCTACAATAGCCATGCCAAACCTAAAAAGGCTACAAAGATGCCAAGACTCCAATTTTGTTTCCAAGCATTCAATGGATACACCAAGGTGGCATGAACTGAGCCTATTCCAACTGAATTCAGTCAAGACTTATCTCTGAACCAAAGCTACAAAGCTTGTGCCCTAATCTCAAGTCAATGGCTAGAGGAGACTTGAGATTCCTTTTGCATAACATTGGCCAAAGGCCTGCTGCAGTTGCCATTCACTATTGCTTGCAAAACAAACTTGCTCTACTATAAATAGAGCTCATGTGTGCTCAGTTTGAGTACACCGAAGCACTACGACACTTGTTTTCCTCAAAATCCCTTTCTCTAGGCCAAAATGCCTTCTTTTGCAAGGTATCTCTGACTTTTTGAGTTAGAGAGCAATTCCATCACAGCTCATGATCCAAACACCTCTAATATGTTGTATCTAAGCTGTCCAAACACTAGCATGTGACCTGTAACACCAAAATCACAAAGTCCACCTCCAAAACCTCAAAAATTGACTTTTTGCATTTTTCAAGCCATGTCTTGATTCAGTCACTTTCAAAACCAGATAAAACCTCAAACACACTTCAAATGTCATCCTTGAACTGTCCCTAATGGTTCCCCTAATATGGAACACCATTTGAGAGAGTTGCCATATTGGTCACTTTTGCCCCTTTTGCAAGAAAGAGCTCAAACTTGTTCCTGAGGATTCCAGCTGGTTCCAACCATTCTAAAAGCTTCTAAGGGATCAATTGAGAGTGTCCAAAGCATCAAACTACTTCTGGCACAAGGAACTTGGCAGATAGCACTAGGAGCTCCAAGAGGTAAATACATGACAACATGAACTCTTTGAATTATGCATTGCTTTGAAGTCCATTGATCATAAACATCTCATACATGTTATATATATTGTGTTTGAACCAATTTGCCATGTAATTCTTGGCTGTACCATGTGTTAGCATAGAAAATGCAAATTATGGCCTATTTCAAAACCACTATCAGGTTTTAAAATAGAGACCTCATATGAAAAAACCAAGACCACCATTGGATTCCTTGAGAAATTCTAGGCCAGATGCATATAAATTTTGTCCCAATCCTTGGAGAAATGAGAAAGTTAGAGGCTTCACGTAAATGGCCCAAGAGCTGGCCTTGCCTTGCCTTGCCCAGGCCTAAAACAAGGCACCCCCTTATGTATTTATGGGGTGGTTTTGATACACGGATGTATCACCATCCCAGTGGTAGAAGGAGCGCACTGTAACTTGGAGGTCTGGGGTTCGAATCCCCCTTGCCCCATACCCTTTTTACCACTTTTTCCATTTTTTATTTTTTCATATTATTTTCATTAATGATTTGAAAAATTAATTTCTCTCTCAATTTTAATCATTTTTATTGGTTCTTTTTCTGAAAAATCACAAAAATATTAAAATATTTTATTCTAAAAAAAATCAGATTTATATTATTTATTTAATATAGTTGGTATTTTTGTGAATAAATTCATTTTTATTGTTTTTAAACATTTTAAAAGTGAATTTTTATCTTGAAAATCAGAACCAAATGAGTTCTAAATCACCTTGTGATTAAAACCTCATTTTTCAAACCTTAACCAAAAATCACAAGTAGTTTATTTAAACTTATTTGGTATTTTTATCATTTTATTGATTTTCTTTAAATAATTACTTTTAAAAGAAAATGAAATTAGGGTATCTTTGATTTTGATTTTTATCAAACATTTTCAAAACAAGCATGGGCCTCTAATAGAGTGTAAGACCTAACCCCTTTTGAAAACCAAACTATTTTGGGCCTCAGACATTGTATAAGTCCCTCGGCGATTTTCAAAACGACGGTGCGATCACTGTCCATTACTTGGGCCTCTCCTTGAGTTGTAAGCCCCACTACTTGTACAAAAATAAATCTTTGGGCCTCTAATAGAGTGTAAGACCCAATCCCCTTTTAACCAAGACATTTTTTGGGCCTCAGGCATTGTATAAGTCCCAACACATTTTCAAAAACCTCGGCATGATCGCCAGTTTAAAATCAAATCACTTGGGCCTCTCCTCGAGCTATAAGTCCCACTTATTTTATTCTAAAACTCCTTGGGCCTCTCCTTAAGTTGTAAGACCCATACCTTTGTACAGAAAACCTCTTTGGGCCTCAATCATTCTATAAGCCCCAAGTATAGTTCATAAAACAACGGTAAAATTACTGTTTTTCATCCGGGCCTCTCCTTGAGTATAAGCCCCAACAATCTTTTCAAAAACAACTTCCCTTTTGATTTAGATTCAAATATACATTTGTTATCAAAACTTTATTTAATATTCTTTGAATAATTAACAATACAGTATGGAAGCTTGCTCACCTGTAAGTTTTATTAGCTTTCATTTACTCGCTTTCATATATATAACTGTATTATGGGAAGCTGCTACACTGTAAGTCCTCCTTTCATATCCTTTTACATACTTGTCATATATCATCTGTATATATACTAGTATAGTTATTTAGAGTTTTCCCCAGTAACTAGGTCTAGAACTAGGTAAAGCCAGTTGGTCACTCTTTAATACGGTCAAAACTAGATCCCCATAGGACTTCCAGATACAGTCTAAATCCCCTTGAGTCTCAAAGACATTCTCAAGTTCCCTTATAAATATAGGAGAAACCCCGGTCATTCTGGATCAATCTCCAGCCGAGTTAAAACTTGTGGGTTCTAAAACCCAGTCTCACTCCTAAAATTCCCCGACCAAGGTCAGTTTATCATCAGATAACACTATCCCAAATCAGAACCTCAAGGTTTCTGATCTATCAACTCTTCTGTAACCCTCAACAAGAGTTGATTCCCCATTTGGACTTGCCTCGGGATCTCAAATTCCCAGCAGAAGATAGCCTCCTCTTAGGCTTTGTATAATGATCATTTCCTCAACACAGCCAGCCTCCTCTTGGGCTTTGTACAATGATTCTCCCCAGTGAAGCTAACCTTTTCAGACTCTCTTGTTGAGTCAGTGACCTTTTCAGACTCTCTTGTTGAGTCAATCAACTTCCAGACTCTCTTATTGAGTCAACCACGTTTAAGTACTCTCTTGTTGAGTCAAACCTTTTTAGCCTCAATCTCGGGCTTCGTACGAGACAGATAAAAATCTTAATCTCTTGAGAGACAATCTTTTCCAGCCTCACCTTTGGCTTGGTATAAAGATTTCCCCTAGCAAAGTTAGCTTCCTCTTAGGCTTTGTATAATGATTTCTCCAGCTTGTTCAGCCACAATCTCAGACTTTGTACAGGACACATACAAATCCTCCCTGACGAAGTCAAAATACTCTTTTAGCCTCAATCTTGGGCTTTGTACGAGAGAGATAAAACATTTTCCCCAGAAAAGTCAAACTTTTAGCCTCCTCTTAGGCTTTGTATAATGATATCCCCAAAAGAGCCAGTCTCTTTTAGCCTCAATCTTGGGCTTTATACAAGACATATATAAACACTCTTTTGTTGAGTCAGTCATTCACAACCTCCTCTTAGGCTTTGTATAAGGACTTCCCTAGTGGAGTCAATCAACCTCTTAGCCTCAACCTTGTGCTTAGATTAAGGCACACAAAAATCAGCATCCCCTCATAGGAAATCAAAATCTCTCTGTAGGAAGTCATTTCTCCGTGTTATCACATGTCGAAACAGAAAAATAAAAACTCCCTTTCTTTCATCTAATTGCTGTAAGCGGCAAGCCTCTGGATTATTTACATCCATGCCACTGTCCCTCTCTAAGCATGAGAATCCTAAGGAAAGATGGCATTGCTCTACACTGAGTTAAAGTCTTCTCCTTCAGGATAACATCCCCTATAAAGGAAATTATGGCATTACTGGATTCATATATCCCAGTTAAAGTAATTCTCCTTTATAAACAGTCATCCAACAGTTGTGATAAACAGACAAGATGTCTCCCTTTAGAGATGGCAGATTCTCTCTCAATTAAACCTTTTAGCTTCAATCTTGGTCTTTGAACAAGACACAAACAAACCTTTTAGCTTCAATCTTGGGCTTTGAACAAGACACAAACAAACCTTTTAGCTTAATCTTGGGCTTTGAACAAGACACAAACAAACCTTTTAGCTTCAATCTGGGGCTTTGAACAAGACACCAAAACATCTTTTTCCTCCCATAGAATAGGAGGAACTACGATTGCTCTGATTTCCCTGTTTCATTTAAATGGGAATTCGTAGGCATAAGATTGTGAAATCTTAGCGAGCATACTAATAAAAAATTTTAGGTCCAGTACCTTCATATCAATCAAAACTTAGGTCCAGTATCTTACCAAAAACATTGGAAAAACTCGAACATCAACAAAAACTCACTCTCCCTGTCATATTTCCCAAGAAACTTTCCCAACCCATTAACGGATAAACACCATCAAGTACAAAGCGAGACCTAAAGCTAACATCCTATGGATAACCACATATAGGATGGGTAATTGACAACTCCCCATTGTATAACCTAACCCCGAACTCCCCGAATCTCTTTAAGCGTTTGTTCAGTTAAACATTCGCGTGCAAGGTTAGTTTGAGATAGCTTCCCTTTCCCTTCCAGCTTCACGGGATAAATAAGAAATCAGAAAGTAGCACCCACTTCTCTTCATCGAGGAGAAAACCCAATTCCGCGATAAGGTGGTCGCGTCACCGACAAAAATCGTGCGCTACACACATGTGATCAAAATGATGAAAATTAGTGCCAATTGCTGCAGAATTTAAATTTGCTGCCATTTTTCAAATTTTCACGAGGGTAACTAGTTACTCTGATTGAGGTAACCAGTTACTCAGTGTAAATTTTGAAAAAAATGCCCTTTTTGAGTGCACTGCTGTGGTTCGGCTCGATTCTTTTGCTTGTCAAAGAAGGCATGGAAATAAACACATGAACCTTGGAGTCTTTTGAATAGTAATAAATTAAATCATGGAAACTCTTGATCAGATGATTTTTGAATTACTTGCAGATCAACTTTGACTTTGTTCAGATGAAATTTATTCGAGCTGAGGAACTGATTTTGACATCCTTGGTCCAAATTCTTCCTGAAAAAGTTAGTAAAGGAAAAACAAACATATTTTTGGATTTTAATTAATGGTTAGTAAACATAAACAAATACAAACATCAAACAAACAAGAGAACAGGGGTGCTTGGCGATCTCACTCAAGAATAAACCTTCAGAGGAGGGTAAAAGAACCGAAGCTTGTGATCTTGTTTGTGGTATGAGATGCAAAAGACATGTGGGATCGTAGGGGTAAAAATTAGGGTATTACAGCTGCCCCTATTTAAGTTTTTTCTATCCGAAGATACGAAGATGGGCATCTTCGTTTCAACGAGATAGAAGAGACTTAAATATAACAACTACCCAATTTTTGGCCCTAAGAGACAACAAAATGATATGATTATGCATATGATATGTAGAAACAAGACCTCCGTGGGGAGAAACGCCACAAGAGACAAACAAAAGGCTGGGGAGCAAAGAGAAAAGACTGCACAGGGGAAAACAAAATAGAGAAAACACATCCCAACAGGGGAGGAAACAATCTCCGCTGGGGAAGAAAATAGAGTAAGGTTCCACTGAGGGAAAATAACTAACACCAGGAATAAAAGAGGGATAACTCGTCCCAACAAGGAGGCAAAAAAATAAATCTCCGATGGGGAAAAGATCATCTACTACCGACATCCGGTAATAGCATGATCAGAAGGAAAGATTTCCAACTACCAACCAAGTGATAGCTACAACAAGGTAGTCAACCAAAAGGATATGAGAAAAATTATCTACTACCAACAAAAGGGCAGGACGGCCAAGGTAATAATCTCAAAAAGGGGTACGAGAAATATCACCTACTACCAACTAAAGCGCAGGACGACAAAGGTGATAAACCCGAAAGAGGAAAAAATTACCATCTATCAATCAAGTGACAACTATAATAAGGTAACCAAAACGGGCTATATTACCTACTACCAACAAAATGGGAAAGACGACAAAGGTAATAAGCCAGCTATATCACCTACTACCAGCTAAATGGGCAGGACGACAAAGGTGATAAGCCAAAAAGAGGGATTACCAACTATCAATCAAGTGACAGTTAAAACAAGGTAATCAAACAAGGGTATGAGAAATATTAGCTACTACCAATAAAGGGCAGGACGATAAAGGTAACAATCTCAAAAGATTCGAGAAATATCACCTACTACCAACAAAATGGGCAGGACGACAAAGGCGATAAACCCGAACAGGGAGAGATTACCAGCTATCAACCAAGTGACAACTATAATAAGGTAATCAAACCCGACTATATTACCTACTACCAACTAAATGGGTAGGACGACAAAGGTAATAAGCCAACTATATCACCTAATATAATGCCCCATTTTCTTTTATTATTATTTGTGAATAATTATATGTTGTTGTGATCGATTATGTGTTGTTGTGCTTTCATTGTGTTTTGTGTACCCGTGGTGAAGGGTAGTGGCCTTAAGTAGTAGGTCTCGGGCGTAGTAGGGGTGTATGGCTAATAACATAGAGATTAGTGGTGCGTTGAGTAATGTTAATTGGATTATTTAAATTTATCATTTGTTGACTAATTTATTTCATTAGTTGAGTGATAATGTTAATATAATAAGATAAATAAAATAAATTAAAGGGGTAGTGAGTGGAAGGGCTTTATGGTAATTATGCGAGGGTTAAGTGAGGGCAAATAAGGCAATTCATTATTTGGGGTATATGAAAGAATTAGAGAGAGAGTTCATTATTCTGATTCCACGTGAAAAAGTAAAAGAGGGAGAAAAGCTAGGGCAAGAGGAAGGAAGGGAGAATCCATTGAAGTTAGGAAAGCTCATCACTTTAAGGTAAGGGTGGAAATTCTTTATCTCTTAAGGGTTTGATGATACATGTATGTGGGTAGATTTGTTAGGATGAATCCATAAGAATGTTGTTTGTGGGTTGATTGAGGTTTTGAGGATAATTCATAATTACATGATTGGAATTGATGAAATTAGTGTAGTTGATTTGTATTGTTGGAATGCATATGTTAGAAATAGATTGTAATGGCATAATCGGTAGAAAAAATGTGCTAAAAATCAGTTTGAGTGCAGAAAATTGCAGTTGGGGAGATGCTGTTATCGCAGGGTTTTTCTGCTAAAATCGCAGAGCCCGCTTAGCGTGGTCTAGCGCGCTTAACGCGGTCTAGAGGAATTTTTCCTCCTCGAGGCAGTGAGCAGCGCGCTTAGCGCGGGAGGGGGCGAGCTTAGCGCGGCCTGGGACTGGGAAACACTATTTTAATTGCTGAAAATTAGTGGAAATTGTATACTTTATATTATATAAATGTTGTTTTGTTGCTATGACATCGTGAGCATGTATTGAAGTCTTATATGCTTGTTTTGTTGATGTTGGTGTGATAACATGAAATGCATGATTAAATGATGTAAAGGTGTGTAGTGGTTGTAGGGCATAATGAGGTATGTTGATAAATGCGTGTTGATTATTGATTGATAATGTGATGGAATAATGGTATGCCATGTGTTCGTGTTAGTCGTTGTTGCATGTTGTCGTTAGAGGTACATAAGCATATGCATGAGTTGAGGGATGGCGTGTGCCCATGTGGGGTGTGAGCGTTTATCCGAATTCCTTGATGGAATCAATGTTGTTGTTATTGAGGTGATTGTGTGCCCGTATGGGGTGTGAGCAATCACAATTGTCGTGTGCCCATATGGGGTGTGAGCGACCAATTGACGTTTCGACGGGAATTGTGATCATGAAATAAGGATCGAAAATGGTACCACATGCCTTAAGTCTAGTTGGTGTCTCTTTTCATTTCTTTATGATAGTTGTGTTGCGTTGTGGTTGGATTGATTATCTGTGTTGTGTTGAATTGTGCGAATTATGTTAGAAGTGGTGATGTGGGTGATATACTTAATAATTTATACTTGCATATTATGCTATCTTATTCTTTTAATTGATTGAGAATCTCACCCCTTCTGTTTGAATGTTACCTCCACGTGGGTAATGTGCAGGTGATTAGGATTAGTGCGGTGTCAGGGTGAGTGAAGATGAAGTCTTCTGCTTTGCTTGTTGTGTCGGCGTCTGCTCTGATGTGTAACACCGGGGTTTTGGAACGCCTAGTTGTTTTGTTTATTTGGTTGATGTTTAATTGAAGGATTTGAACTAGTATTTTGGTTATGGTGTTAAATGACTATTCTTTCGCTGCAGATTAAAAGAATTTGATTTTTGAAAAATGATTTAAGTGTTACATGTCTATCTCATGAGTAGGTTTTTGTTGAAGTAGCATCCTGAATGCCCTTGTTGTTATTAATTGGCTCTGATGTTTTATTATTTTATTAATATATTAGCGCAGGGGTTTAGGGTGTTACATAGTGGTATCAGAGCAGGTCGGTCCGTCCGACCAAGTTGTCGAGTCGTTGTCGTGTGTGAGTTGTTTGGTGTCGGTGTCGTTTCCTCATCCATTGTGTTCTGTTGTTGGCATGTGACAGATTTAGAATGGCTGGAAGGAACGATCACTACTACAAAAAACTCATTTAACAACGGTTGGAAATGACATATAATGACGCGGGCGAAGGCAATGTTATGTAGAGTGTTGTTGTATATGCGGTACGTACAATGACGGCCCAATATCCGTTGTAAAAGAATGGAAAATGCGCTACCTATAATGACGGTTATTTTAAATACCCGTTGTTGTATGTCTTTTAATAAAATAAAAAAAATATAGCATTAGAACTACCTATAATGACGGTTATTTTAAAAAAAATCGTTGTTGTGTGTCTTTTAATAAAAAAGAAAAATTGCAGCATTAGAACAAGAACAACATCAAGAACATCAAGAACAACAATAAGAACAAGAACAACAGTAAGAACATCAAGAACAACAATAAGAATAACAACAACAACAACAGCAACAACAACAACACCAACACCAACAACAAGAACAAGAACAAGAACAAGAACAAGAAAAAGAAAAAGAAAAAGAATCAGAACAAGAAGAAGAAGAAGAAGAAGAAGAAGAAGAACAACAACAACAACAACAACAATAACAATAATAACAATAATAACAACAAGAACAACAATATCAACAAAAACAACAACAATAATAACAATAATAACAACAAGAACAACAATAATAAAAAAGAATAACAAGAACAAAAATAATTAAAAAAGAACACCAATACCTAACATTGCTAACTCGAGTTCTAAAATTTGGTTTAGTGGAGAAATATAGTATCGTAACTGAAATATGATGTTTGGAGGTAGAAGATGTAGTTCGTCCGAGTTTTAGGTTTCACGCGGATCACTAATAGTAGTGTCTTGGCCGTTGATAATCACTAAATGGACAACCAAGATTTGTTTAAGGATAGTGAATAAACTCAATATGTACGCCACCTATAATGTTGGTAATGAGAATTGAAAAAATAAGTAAAAAACCAAAAATGCTGGTGCTAGGACTTGAACCCATGACAAGACACTACCTTTAATGACGGTTGGTTTAAATTACCCGTGGTGAAAGGTCTGTCATCATTTTGAAAAAATAAGTAAGAAAAGCTACCTATTACAATGGTTGGTTTAAATACCCGTTGTGAAAGGTCTGTCAGCATTATGAAAAAATAGAAAAAAATGATTAAAATAAATTAAGAAAAATCTAAAAACACGAAATTTAATCTAATTAGGTAAAATAAGAATTTTAAGAATTTTTTAAGAATTTTTTGAGACTATGAAAACAGTAAAAAATTCATTAAAAATAGAAAAAAGATGAATTTGGGGTTTTGAGGGTGAAGTCCCGTAACTCTTCTAGAGTAGGGGACTAATGACCGCATGATTTTTCTACTTCAGATGCACGAAACAGATCTAAAAAAGGAGACGATTTTCCCTAAAACCGATTTTTTGAAGTGCAAGACCTAAAACTAAATTATTGGCTATAATGACGGTTGAAAACATACCAGTGGTGAAAGGATGTGGGCATTTTGAAATAATATGTAAAAAACCATAAATTTTGGTGTTGGGAATTGAACCCATGACCATGCGCTACCTATAATGACGGTTGAAAACATACCCGTCGTGAAAGGCCTCACATTTCACCACGGTTTGAATATTAACCGTCATTAAAAGCCTTTTAACGAGATTAAAAAAGCGCTCATCTTTTACAACGGTGTATAGGCAATCCGTTGTAAGCCTGGCGTTGTTGTTTGCGCGTTTTGTAGTAGTGGATGCTGCTCTTGCTGCTGCTTTGCGAGCTATGGCTCAAGCAGTACAGAATCTGCCGCGTGCTAACGAGAATGATGAGTTTCGGAAGAACAACCCACCTACTTTCAAGGGAAGATATGATTCGGATGAAGTGCAGACTTGACTCAAGGAGATTGAGAGAATCTTTCGGGTTATGGAATGTCCTGAAGCGCAGAAGGTACGGCTAGGTACTCATATGCTAGCTGAGGAGGCTGATGATTGGTGGGTAAATACCCGTCAATTGTTGGGAGCTGCTGGAGAGGTGATTTCTTGGGTGGTGTTTAGCAGGGAATTCTTGAGGAAATATTTCCCTGAGGATGTCCGAGGGAAGAAAGAGATAGAGTTCTTGGAGCTGAAGCAGGGTAACATGTCAGTGATTGAGTATGCTGCTAAGTTTTCAGATTTGGAAAAGTTTTATCCTCATTACAGTGAGGCAACAACCGAATTCTCGAAGTGTGTCAAGTTTAAGAATGGTTTGAGGCCTAAGATAAAGCAGGCAATTGGTTATCAGAGGATCAGACGCTTTCCAGACTTGGTTGATTGCTGCAGGATCTTTGAGGAGGATAGCAAAGCTCGATCGGCTCACTTCAAGGGGTTGGTCGAGAGAAGAGGGAAGCAGCAAGTGAATCATGGAAAGCCTTATGCAACCCCGGCTGATAAAAGTAAACAGAAACATGCTGATGGCAAGAAGCCAAGTGGGGGAGGTGCCTCTGCTCCTCTCAAGTGTTACAGGTGTAGTGAGTTGGGTCATCGTGTCAGTGAGTGCACGAGTGACGTGAAGAAGTGTTTCAAGTGTGGACAATCCGGACATTTGATTGCTGATTGCAAGGTTAATATGGTGACTTGCTATAATAGTGGAGAGCAGGGTCATATTAGTACTCGTTGTCAGAAGCCAAAGAAAGCTTCAACTGGAGGGAAGGTGTTCGCTTTGACAGGAACTCAGACTTCTACCGGAGACAGACTAATCAGAGGTATTTGTTACATTAATAATACGCCTTTGATTCCCATGATTGATACGGGTGCTACACATTGTTTTATTGCTTTCGATTGTGTGAAAAGATTAGGCCTTGTCGTTTCTCCTATGAAGGGAGAAATGGTTGTCGAAACCCCTGCAAAGGAATTGGTGACCACTTCTCTAGTGTGTTTGAATTGTCTGTTATCAATCTTTGGTAAGCACTTTGGTGTGGATATGATTTGTTTACCGTTGGAAGGTCTCGATGTGATCTTGGGTATGAACTGGTTGGAGTTCAATCATGTTCATATTAATTGTTTTAATAAGTCGGTTCGATTTCTTACTCCTGAGGAAGAAGGAGAAGATGGCTTTTTGTCTGCTAGAGAATTGAAAGAGCTTTTGGAAGAAGAAGCTCAAGTGCTCGCATTGTTTGCATCCTTATCAGTGGAGAGCAAGTCAGTGATTAGTGAGTTGCAAGTGGTGCGGGAATTTCCTGATGTGTTTCCAGATGACATTGCTGATGTGCCACCAGGGAGAGAAGTTGAATTTACTATTGATCTTGTCCCTGGTACCAGACCTATTTCTATGGCACCATACATGATGTTGGCATCAGAATTGTCAGAACTGAAGAAGCAACTGGAAGACCTATTAGAAAAGAAGTTTGTAAGGCCAAGTGTGTCACCTTGGGGAGCTCCAGTGTTGTTGGTAAAGAAAAAGGACGGTAGCATGAGGTTGTGTATTGACTACAAACAGCTGAATAAAGTAACGATTAAGAACAAGTATCCACTTCCAAGAATAGATAACTTGATGGATTAGTTAGTGGGTGCACTGGTGTTTAGCAAGATCGATCTGAGATCGGGATATCATCAGATAAGAGTTAAGGATGAGGATATTCAGAAGGCAGCTTTTAGGACTTGGTACGGACATTATGAATATGTGGTGATGCCGTTCAGAGTTACTAATGCCCCTGGTGTGTTTATGGAGTACATGAATAGGATTTTTCATGCTTACTTGGATCAGTTTGTAGTTGTCTTTATCGACGACATTCTGATATATTCTAAGTCAGAAGAAGAACATGCTGAGCATTTGCGAGTCGTGCTGCAAGTGTTGAAAGAGAAGAAGCTTTATGCCAAGTTGTCCAAGTGCGAGTTTTGGATGAAAGAGATGAGTTTCCTTGGTCACGTTATTTCAGGTGATGGTATTGATGTGGACCCATCTAAGGTAGATGTAGTTCTACAGTGGGAAGCTCCGAAGTCAGCAACTGAGATTAGAAACTTTTTGTGTTTAGCTCGTTATTATCGTCAGTTTATAGAAGGATTTTTGAAGTTGGCACTTCCGTTGACGCAGTTGACCTGCAAGGGTAAAGCGTTTGTATGGGACATTCATTGTGAGAAGAGTTTCATTGAGCTGAAGAAGAGATTGACTACAACACCGATGTTGATTTTGCCAGAACTAGATGAACCGTTTGTAGTGTACTGTGATGCTTCGCTGATAGGTTTGGGAGGTGTATTGGTGCAAAATGGTAAAGTTATGGCTTATGCTTCGCGACAGTTAAGAGTTCATGAAAGGAATTATCCAACTCATGATTTGGAACTAGCGACAGTGGTTTTTGTGTTGAAGATATAGAGTCATTATCTTTATGGCTCCAGATTCAAAGTGTATAGTGATCATAAGAGCTTGAAGTGTCTGTTCGATAAGAAGGAACTGAATATGAGGTAGAGGAGATGGATTGAATTTCTGAAGGATTTTGATTTCAGCTTGAATTATCACCCCAGAAAAGCTATTGTTGTGGCTGACGCTTTGAGTCGGAAGACATTGCATATGTCTGCTATGATGGTGAAAGAATTAGAATTAATTGAACAGTTCAGAGATATGAGTTTGGTTTGCGAGCAGACACCATATAGTGTGATGTTGGGAATGTTAAAGATCAATAATAAGTTTCTGAACAGTATCAGAGAGGGCCAGAAGTTGGACGTGAAGTTGGTGGATTTGATAGTTGGAAATCATCGGGCCGAGAATAACGAGTTTAGAATGGATGAACAAGGTGTGTTGAGATTCCGTGATAGGATTTGTATTCCTGATGACGCTGAGATGAAAAGGATGATTTTAGAGGAGAGTCATAGGAGTAGCTTGAGTATCCATCCAGGAGCTACAAAGATGTATCAGGATTTGAAAAAGATATTTTGGTGGCCTGGGTTGAAGTGGGATGTGGCTCAGTTTGTGTATGTGTGTCTGACTTGTCAGGAGTTAAAAGTGGAACATCAGAAGCCTGCTGGTTTGATGCAACCGTTGGATATTCCAGAGTGGAAATAGGATAGTATTTCTATGGATTTTGTGACAGGGTTGCCTAATACGCCGAGAGGACATGATTATATTTGGGTAGTAGTAGATAGACTGAAGAAGTCGAAACATTTTATTCCGATTAATATCAGTTTTCCTTTGCAGAAGTTGGCGGAGATTTATATTCAGGTGGTTGTGAAGTTGCATGGGATCTCGTTGAGTATTGTGTTGGATCGAGATCCAAGGTTCACTTCCAGATTTTGGGAGAGTTTGCAGGGAGCTTTGGGATCAAAGCTGAGATTTAGTTCGGCTTATCATCCGCAGATGGATGGTCAGACGGAAAGAACTATCCAGTCCTTGGAAGATCTGTTGAGGGCTTGTGTTCTTGAACAAGGAGGTGCTTGGGATAGTCATTTGCCACTAATTGAGTTCACCTATAATAATAGTTATCATTCCAGTATTTGAATGGCGCCTTTTGAAGCGTTGTATGGTCGTAGGTGTCGAACGCCTTTGTGTTGGCACGAATCTGGTGAAAGTGTGGTGCTCGGACCTGAGATTGTTCAGCAAAGTACCGAAACAGTGAAGCTAATCCGGGAAAAGATGAAAGCTTCGTAGAGTAGGCAAAAGAGTTGCCATGATAAGAGGAGGAAAGATCTCGAGTTTCAGGAAGGAGACCATGTGTTTTTGAGAGTCATTCCGGTGACCGGTGTTGGACGTGCTTTGAAGTCGAGGAAGCTTACTCCTAGATTTATTGGTCCGTATTAGATTTTGGCAAGAGTTGGACCTGTTGCTTATAGAGTGGCGTTGCCACCCGCGTTTGTCGAACTTGCATGATGTGTTCCATGTTTCGCAGCTTCGGAAGTATGTTCCGGATCCGTCATATGTGATTCTAATGGATGATGTGGAAGTGAGAGATAATCTCACAGTCGAGGCCTTGCCAGAGCATATTGATGATCGCAAGGTGAAGCAGTTGAGGGGCAAGGAGATTGTTCTCGTGAAGGTAGTATGGGGAGGTCCTGCCGGTGGGAACATGACTTGGGAATTGGAGAGTAAGATGCGAGAGTCGTATCCAGAACTATTTGTGTAAGGTAAATTTTCGAGTACGAAAATATTCTAAGTGGGGGAGAGTTGTAACGCCCCATTTTATTTTATTATTATTTGTGAATAATTATATGTTGTTGTGATCGATTATGTGTTGTTGTGCTTTCGTTGTGTTTTGTGTAACTGTGGTGAAGGGTAGTGGCCTTAAGTAGTAGGTCTCGGGCGTAGTAGGGGTGTATGGCTAATAACATAGAGATTAGCGGTGCGTTGAGTAATGTTGATTGGATTATTTAAATTTATCATTTGTTGACTAATTTATTTCATTAGTTGAGTGATAATGTTAATATAATAAGATAAATAAAATAAATTAAAGGGATAGTGAGTGGAAGGGCTTTATGGTAATTATGCGAGGGTTAAGTGAGGGCAAATAAGGCAATTCATTATTTGGGGTATTTGAAAGAATTAGAGAGTGAGAGTTTATTATTCAGATTCCACGTGAAAAAGTAAAAGAGGGAGAAAAGCTAGGGTAAGAGGAAGGAAGGGAGAATCCATTGAAGTTAGGAAAGCTCATCACTTTAAGGTAAGGGTGGGAATTATTTATCTCTTAAGGGTTTGATGATACATGTATGTGGGTAGAATTGTTAGGATGAATCCATAAGAATGTTTTTTGTGGGTTGATTAGGGTTTTGAGCATAATTCATAATTACATGATTGGAATTGATGAAATTAGTGTAGTTGATTTGTATTGTTGGAATGCATGTGTTAGAAATAGGTTGTAATGGCATAATCGATGGAAAAAGTGTGTTAAAAATCAGTTTGAGTGCAGGAAATCGCAATTGGGGAGATGCTATTATCGCAGGGCTTTTCTGCTAAAATCGCAGAGCCCACTTAGCGCGGTCTGGAGGAATTTTGTCTCCTCGAGGCAGTGAGTAGCGCGCTTAGCGCGGGAGGGGGTGCGCTTAGTGCGGCCTGGGACTGGGAAACACAATTTTAATTGCTAAAAATGAGTGGAAATTGTATACTTTATATTATATAAATGCTGTTTTGTTGCTGTGACGTCGTGAGCATGTATTGAAGTCTTATATGCTTGTTTTGTTGATGTTTGTGTGATAACATGAAATGCATGATTAAATGATGTAAAGGTGTGTAGTGGTTGTAGGACATAATGAGGTATGTTGATAAATGCGTGTTGATTGTTGATTGATAATGTGATGGAATAATGGTATGCCATGTGTTCTTGTTAGTCGTTGTTGCATGTTGTTGTTATGGCGTGTGCCCATGTGGGGTGTGAGCGTTTATTCGGATTCCTTGATGGAATCAATGTTGTTGTTGTTGAGGTGATTGTGTGCCCATGTGGGGTGTGAGCAATCACAATTGTCGTGTGCCCATGTTGGGTGTGAGCGACCAATTGATGTTCCGACGGGAATTGTGATCACGAAATAGGGATCGAAAAATGGTACGACATGCATTGAGTCTAGTTGGTGTCTCTTTGAATTTCTTTGTGATAGTTGTGTTGCATTGTGATTGGATTGATTATCTGTGTTGTGTTGAATTGTGCGAATTATGTTGGAAGTGGTGATGTGGGTGATATACTTCATAATTTATACTTGCATATTATGTTATCTTATTCTTTTAATTGATTGAGAATCTCACCCCTTCTGTTTGAATGTTTCCTCCACGTGGGTAACGTGTAGGTGATCAGGATTAGTGCGGTGTTAGGGTGAGTGAAGATGAAGTCTTCTGCTTTGCTTGTTGTGTCGGTGTCTACTCTGATGTGTAACACTAGGGTTTTGGAACGCCTAGTTGTTTTGTTTATTTGGTTGATGTTTAATTGAAGAATTTGAACTAGAATTTTGGTTATGGTGTTAAATGACTATTCTTTCACTGTAGATTAAAAGAATTTGATTTTTGAAAAATGATTTAAGTGTTACATGTCTATCTCATGAGCAGGTTTTTGTTGAAGTAGCATCCTTAATGTCCTTGTTGTTATTAATTGGCTATGATGTTTTATTATTTTATTAATATATTAGCGCTGCAGTTTAGGGTGTTACACCTACTACCAATTAAATGGGCAGGACGACAAAGGTGATAAGCTTCCATTGCCAAAGCAAGGGACCAAAATTCAATCCGGGAATAAACCAGAGAGAAAAGGTCAAACAAGACTCATCCCGAGGAGGAAATATCTCAATTGGGAATTAAATCCATCCAGACAAATGAATTAGGGAGGAAGGCTAAAACAAATATCTTCCACGAGGCATAAACTCAGTGGGGAATTAACAAAGATATGCATTTTCTGCTTACGGGTCAATACTCTAAATGGAGAGAGGACACACACGCACTGCGGGGATAACAACACCAGAGAGCAAAGAAGCACCAACACAGATGCAAGATGCACAATGCAATAAAATATGCTATGCACAACAACATGAATGCGCATGCAATGTGTATGAGTATGAATATGCTGACAAAATAAACATAAGGATAAATAGAGGGTAAATAAACATCACAGCGCCACTGAATACTCAGCTAATCTCAACAAGATGGAGATATCATCAACAACTCTGCTAAGGATTCAGCTGAAGAAATCCGGTAAGGGATAAACAAAAGCCATCAAAGGAGAAATAAATCCTATTACAAGGCTCAACCCTTGCTGGAGAAAGAAAGATACACCTTGGGGAGAAACCCAAATATCAATCTTCTAACATCAACGATCCACAAAGAGGATAACAACATAAACTCTGCTTTGAGGATGGCAAGAAGCTATTGGGGAATCAGAACGACCTAAACCTTTTGATTCTTCCTGATAAAAATTCACAGGAACTTCCACTTCAATAAGATGAGGAGATATGCTGCGGAAAATAATGAATCCACTGGGGATTGTAGACATATAAACATCTACGCAAAATCCAATATGAAAACAAGGCAGATCTGCTGGAGATACGAGAACACTCTCAGGGGGATTAACCAATTCTGAGCAAAGCATCCTGGACTTGCTGAGGAAAATAGCAAAAGGTCAAGTTGTGGGGGATTTTAGATTAATACTCATCACAAATGAGAGAAAACCCTACCAGTGACTAATTCATCAATACTTCTTGAATAGAGGTATCATCACCAACTTCACTGGGAAATAGCCGCAATAGTGATGCACAATCTTCTCTGAAAACAAATAATCTGGAGAGAAGTACATTCTAGACTTGCCAGGGATGATAAGAAATTAACATCACTGCTCTATGCATGGGAAACAATTGAAACCATAACGCATTACCTCCGTTGGGGAATCAACAAGGATAAATCTCCGGGTACAACAACCTGGAGAGAGAAATATCCACAAGGCGAGATAAAACCCGACAGGTGGTTACCGTGTCAATACCCTTAGAGGGAAATAACATTGTTCTCCGCTTGGGGATATCCAAATCCACACATCTAGGGGGTAAAAATCTGAGTGAGGATTCTTCATGTAATTTTTTTGCTAGGGGTAGCAAAAGAAATGAATCTCTGTGTGGGGATTAACACCGATGAGAGAGGGTCTTAAAAACTGCTTAACTACCTTACCATAACATAATCAGCTGGAGAAGATCCAGATCAAGACCTAGCTCGGGAAAAGCAAAACAACACTCATCTGGAGAAAACACAAATCAATGTTCAACTCGGAAATACTGGAATATAAGTCCCTCACAAATTCCGGAAAGAACCCACTATCTTATCAACAACTGATCATGAGTAAACTCTGCTGAGGAAATATCAACAAACTCTACTGGAGAAGCATCAACAAACTCTACTGGGGAGCTGTCAGTAAATTCTACTAGAAGAGTAAGAACAAACCCTGCTGAGGGAAACATTGATCTTTCCATTCTTGGAATAACCGTTGACATTCCTTTTAGCATTCATAAATCAAAGGGAAATGATTTTATAATTTTCAAAAATTTAAATCAATTATTCACATTTTGTTTCAAAAATCATCATAAAAATAAATGAGATTTTGCAAACAGAAACAAAGTAAGAATTGCAAACAAAGGGACAAAGGCCCAAATTTTATTAATAGAATGGTAGTCCGCAAATGGCGTAACCCCATGGATCATTACAAAGTTTGAAAAATGGTAAATACATGGGACGGGTTACATTGGAATACAATGATCACTATTCTCCCTACCAACTTTGAATTCCACTGTGCTCAAAACTTCAGCTGAGGATGATTGAAGCAGAATCCTTGATAAACAATGTGGCTTTTAGTGATCAAGACTGGCTAGATGCAGTTACTTGCCATAATCCCTAACTTTTGCCTAGATTGCCCTCTCGGGTTTTCAATCTACCGGGATGATTATTTATGTTTTTGTCTCTAATTTTTGCCTAAACCGCCCTTTCGGGTTTTCAGCCCACCGAGACGCTCATTTTTGCCTAAGACGCCCTTTTAGCTTTTCAACTTAGCGAGCTATTTTTTATTTATTTTTAGGCGAAGTATTTCTTGACTGTATCAGAATTCATAGGACGAGTGAACTCTTCACCATCCATAGTTGTAAGAAGTAATGCACCGCCAGAGAAGGCTCTCTTAACAACATATAGGCCTTCATAATTAGGAGTCCACTTGCCCCTATGATCATTGGTAAAAGTCGAGATCTTTTTGAGCACGAGGTCGCCTTATCTAAACACACGAGGCCGAACCTTTTTGTCAAAAGATTTCTTCATTCTCTGTTGATACAATTGGCCATGACACAAGGCCGTCATTCTTTTCTCTTCGATCAATTTCAACTGGTCATATCTGCTTCGACACCATTCAGCCTCAGACAATTCAGCTTCCATCAAAACACTTATAGAAGGGATTTCAAATTCTATCGGGAGCACTACTTCTATACCATAAACAAGAGAGAAAGAGGTTTCCCCTGTTGAAGTGCGGACAAATGTACGATAACCATGCAAATCAAAAGGGAGCATCTCATGCCAATCCTTGTAAGTAATAATCATCTTCTGAACAATCTTCTTAATGTTCTTATTAGCAGCTTCAACAGCCTCATTCATCTTAGGTCTGTAAGGAGAAGAATTATGATGCTCAATCTTAAACTCATCACATAATTCCTTCATCATCTTATTATTCAGATTCAACCCACTATCAGTGATAATCTTGCTCTGAACACCATACCGACAGATGATTTGGTTCTTAATAAACTAGACCACTATTTGTTTGGTCACCTTGGCATATGATGCCGCTTCAACCCACTTGGTAAAATAATCAATAGCCACCAGTATGAAACGGTGTCCGTTCGACGCTTTAGGCTCAATCATTCCAATTATATCAATGCCCCACATGGAGAAAGGCCATGGAGAAGATATAACATTGAGAGGAGTTGGTGGTACATGAATTTTGTCAGCATAAATCTGGCACTTATGGCACTTCTTCACAAATTTGCAACAGTCAGATTCCATTGTCAGCCAATAGTATCCTGCCCTCAACATTTTCTTAGCCATTGCATGCCCATTGGCATGGGTACCAAAAGATCCTTCATGAATTTCTTTCATCAACATGTCTGCTTCGTGTCTATCCACGCATCTGAGCAAGACCATGTCATAATTTCTTTTATACAACACATCATCATTCAAGAAGAAACTACCATCCAATCTTCTCAAAGTTTTCTTATCTTTCTTGGATGCCCCAAGTAGGTACTCTTGATTCTGAAGAAAGCATTTGATATCATAATACCACGGTTTATCATCAACGACTTCTTCAATGGCAAACATATGAGTTGGTCTATCAAGGCGCATAACATCGATTTTGGGCACATCATTCCACCGATACTCCACAATCATGGAGGATATAGTTGCTAAAGCATCTGCCATTCGATTCTCTACTCTGGGTATATGGTGAAACTCAACCTTATTGAAGAAAGTTGACAACCTTCTTGCATAATCTCGATAAGGAATCAAATCAGGTTGACGTGTCTCGCATTCCCCTTTAATCTGATTAATCACCAGGGCTGAATCTCCATATACATCAAGAATCTAGATTCTTAAACCAATAGCTTCTTCCAAGCCCATAATACACGCTTCATACTCAGCCGATTTATTTTTGCAGGTGAACACCGACCTCGCAGTAAAAGAAAGTACCGAGACTCACAATCGGTGAAGTTCTTGCTCAAATAATAAATGGAAAATTCTTTTCAACCAGATTCATCTTGTTGACCCAGAACACAACCCATAGACTTTTCCAGCACAGTCAAATACATAATTATAGGTCTTCCTTGCACGAGAGGAGACAAAATAGGAGGTTCAAGCAGATACTCTTTAATTCTTTCAAAAGCTTTCTAACAATCCTCTATCCAGACACAACCCTGATCTTTGCGAAGAACCTTGAAGATTGACGCATATGTGGCATTCATATTGTATGTAAATCGGGAGATATAATTCAAACGTCCCAAGAATCCTCTTACTTGATTTTCTGTTTTGGGCGCAGGCATTTCCTAAATAGCTTTAACTTTACAAGGATTAACTTCAATTCCTTTTTGACTGACAATAAATCCCAAAAAATTTCCAGAACGGACACCAAAAGTGCACTTATTAGGATTCAAACAGAGCTTAAACTTTCTCAAACGTTGAAACAGCTTCAATAAGTACTCAATATGATCTTCTTCAGTCTTCGACTTACTGTAGTGAGCGATTTTGGACGTGGTTCTTAAGCACTTTCGCTCTAGGGTACTACAGGTCGATTCATTTTTTATCCTATTAAGCTAACTAAGGAAGGGAAATAGATGTCTCCAATTAACCCTGCTTGCATACTGAGTTTAAACAGATGACTGTTGGTTTACAGATGCGGTTTAGTTTGCGGGCCTCTCTCTGCTTATTTTGTTAAGACTGAAATGACAGGACTATTCATGGGGATTTTGGATAGGTACTGGATTTGATGTTTTTAATTAGTGTGCTCGCTAAGATTTTTCAATCTTATGCCTACGTATTCCCGTTTAACGAAACAAGGAAATCAAAGCGATCGTAGTTCCTCCTATTCTATGGGAGGAAAAAGGTTGTTTTGGTGTCTTGTTTAAAGCCTAAGATGTGAAGCCGAAGGTGATTTGTATCTTGTTCAAAGCCCAAGATGTGAAGCTGAAGGGTCTATTTGTATCTTGTTCGAAGCCCAAGATGTGAAGCTAAAAGGGTTTTGACTTTAGAGAGAATTTGTCATCTCTAAAGGGGGATATTTGATCTGTTTGTCACAACTGTTGGGTGGCTGATTATAAAGGAGAATTACTTTAACTGGGATATGTGAATCCAAAAATGCCATAATTTCCTTTATAGGGGATTTTTAACCTGAAGGAGAAGACTTTAACTCAGTTTAGAGCAATGTTATCTTTCCTTAGGAATTTCTCATGCTAAAAGAGGGACAGTGGCGTGGATGTAAATAATCCAGAGGGTTGCCGCTTACAGCAATTAGATGGGGGGAAAAGGAGTTGTTGATGTTTGTATACTGTGAACGAGGCACATATTTTGATGCTAAAAGGTTGATTGACTCAACCGGGGTTTTCTTATACAAAGCCTAAGAGGAGGCTATTGACCCAACAAGAGGGTGTTTTTATGTGTCTCGTACGAAGCCCGAGAGAGAGGCTTAAAGGGTTGACTCAACAAGAGAGCGCTTTTGTATGTGTCTTGTACGAAGCCCAAGACGGAGGCTAAAGGTGTTTGACTCAACAAGAGAGTCTTTGTACCTCATACGAAGCCCGAGATGGAGGCTGAAAATGTTTGACTCAACAAGAGAGTCTTTTATACTCAACAAGAGAGTGATTTTGTATCTCGTACGAAGCCCTAGATGGAGGATAAAAGTGGTTGACTCAACAAGAGAGTCCTTTATACTCAACAAGAGAGTGTGAATAGGTTAGCTCCGCTGGGGAGAATCATTGTACAAAGCCCAAGAGGAGGCTATTGTGCTGGTGACTGTTTCAGTTTAGTGACAGGTCCAGTATGTTGGACAAAGAGAAAATCAATTCTTATATGGGTAATGTTGTGCTCAGGGATTGATCGGAGAATCAGGGTTATTTCCTATTCTTTAAGGAAATGGGAAATCCCAAAAGGTATGGAGACTGTCCAAGTCTACGGGTGTTTTGAGAAATTGATTCTCAGGTAGTGAATGATCTTTGTATAATGCCCAAGAGAAGGCTGGTATGTTAAGGGATGAAGGTCAACCCATTAACTGGTCAGACACTTGACTCAGAAAGACAACTCTAACAAATTGATGACTAGGTTCTGTTCCTATACCTGTAGAGGTCTCTGGATCCTTGTACTAAGCCTAAGAGAAGGCATGAGAGCTTTTAAGAAGCCGAAGGGTCCTTGTACAATGCCCAAGAGGAGGCGGGGATGCTTTTAAGAAGCCTGTGGGTCCCCAAACCCCGATAAGTTCAAGACATGCCATTCACCGAGAATAGATCAAGCCAGGAAAGTCTGAGAATTTGGAAGGAACTCAAGAGATGCCATTCACGGAGAAAAGATCATCTCTGGGGAGTAGAGTCTCTTTGGCAATTTCTAAGAGTGACAGTCTGAGAAAGGGTTCACCGAGAATGCTGCCTTTCACGTCTCCATATTGTTTAACCCCAAGAGGAGGGAAGACTGTGTCTGGTAATCCTATGGGGATCTAGTTTTGTTTGTATTTGAGAGTGACCAACAGGGCTTTACCTAGTGCTAGACGTAGCTGTCGGGGAAAACTCTAAATAACTATACTAGTATTACACAGCGGATATATAGTAAGTATATAAAAGTTTGTGAAAGAAGACTTACACTGAGCAGCCCCACAATACAGTTATATATATATATATATATATATGAAAGCGGACTTACTCGGCTGTAGAGCTTCCATGCTGCTTGGTTAGTTGTTCAACAAAGAAAGCTTTGATAACAATATTATATTCAAAATCAAAGGAGAAAGTGCTTTGAAAAGATTGTTTGGGGCTTACAGCTTAAGGAGAGGCCCAAGGTTTTATCAGTGATTGCACTGTTGTTTTGAAACTATACAGAGACTTATACAAGTGACTGAGGCCCAAAAAGGTTTTCTATATAAGGGGATGGGTCTTACACTCTCTCAAGAGGCCCAAAGGTTTATTTTTGTACAAGTGGTGGGGCTTACAGCTCAAGGAGAGGCCCAAAAGTTTTGTTTGAAAAACGATGATCTCGCCGTTATTTTAAAAATGTACAGAGGGACTTATACAATAAGTGAGGCCCAAATCATTTTGGTTTCAAAAAGGGGTTGGGTCTTACACTCTATTAGAGGCCCAATTATTTTTAAAGGATGGGGCTTATAACACGAGGGTAGGCCCAAAGGGTTTGATTTTTGAACTGGCGATCGCGCCGAGATTTTCTTTTAACGCAGAGGGACTTATACAATATCTGAGGCCCAAAATGTTTTGGTTAAAAGTGGATTGGGTCTTACACTCTATTAGAGGCCCAAAGTGTTTTAAAGTTTTGTTTGAGTGAAAATCAAGGAAACCCTAAATTTGTTTTCTTTTAAAAGTAAATATTTAAAGAAAATCAAATAAAAATGATAAAAATACCAAATAAGTTTGAATAAACCACTTGTGATTTTTGTTGAGGGTTTGAAAAATGAGGTTTTAATCACAAGATAAAGTAAAATTCATTTGGTTTTGATTTTCAAAGTAAATATTCACTTTTAAGTGTTTAAAAACAAATAAAAATGAATTTACTCACAAAAATACTAATTATATTAAATAACTAATATAAATTTAATTTTTTTGTGGAATAAAATATTTCAACATTTTTGTGATTTTTTGCAAAAAGAACCAATAAAAAATAATTAAAATTGAGGGAGTTATTAATTTTTCAAATCATTAAAAATAATAAGAAAAACAATAAAAAAGTGGAGAAAATAGCAAAAAGAGGATCTGGGGCGAGGGGGATTCGAACCCCAGACCTCTTGTGTATAGGGCGCGCGCCTTACCACTGGGGTGGTGATACATCCGTTGATAGAAACACAACCACAAATATACAAGGCTTGCCTTGTTTTTGGCCTGGCCCAAGGCAAGGCAAGGCAAGATTTTGGTTGAAAACATGAAGGCCATAACTTTCTCATTTCTCCATGGATTGGGACAAAATTTAGGTCTATCTTGCCTAGAATTTCACAAGGAATACAATGGTGGTGGTATTTTTTTTTAGATCATGCTCCTATTGAAAAACCCGATAGTGGTTTTGAAATAGGCCATGATTTGCATTTTCTATGCCATCTCTTGGCACAAGCATGAATTACATGATAAATTGGTGCAAACACAACACATATAACATGTATAAGGGATGCATGATCAGTGGACATCAAAAGAAAGCATGGTTCAAAGAATCCAAGTGGTGATGCTTACCTCTTTTTGGAAGTTTTGTGCAATCTGCCAAGCCACTTGTTCCAGAAGTGAGTTGATGCTTTGAACAACCTCAAATGATCTCTTATAAGCTTTTAGGATGGTTAGAATCAGCTGGACACCTCAGAAACAAGTTTGAGCTCTTTCTTTCAAAAGGGGCAAAAGTGGCCAAAATAGCACGTCTCTCAAATGGTGTTCCAGATGGGGGAACCATTTGGGACAGTTCAAGGATGATATTTGGAGTGTGTTTGAGGTTTTATCTAGTTTGGAAAGTTACTGAATCAAGACATGGCTTGAAAAATGCACAAAAGTCCTATTTTGAGATTTTGAGAGGTGACTTTGTGATTTTGGTGTTACAGGTCACTTGTGAGAGTTTGGACAGCTTAGATATGATATATTGGATGTGTTTGGATCATAAGCTGTGGTGGAATTGCTCTCTAACTCAAAAACTCAGAGTTACCTTGCTAAATAAGGTATTTTTGCCTAGAGAAAGAGATTTTGAGGAAAACAAGTGTTGTAGTGCTTTGGTGTACTCAAACTGAACACAATTGGGCTCTATTTATAGTAGAACAAGTTTGTTTTGGCTGCAATAGTGATTGGCAACTACAACAGAGGTTTGGCCAATGTTGAGCAATGATAATCCAAGTCTCCTCTAGCCATTGACTAGAGGTTAGGGCACAGGCTGCTGGTCCCCTTGGTCTTGGATAAGTCTTGACTGAATTCAGTTGGAAATGGCTCAGTCCATGCCACCTTAGTGCATCCATTGAATGCTCCAATCCAAAATTGGAGTCTTGTCCCTCTTTTAGGCATTTCTAGGTTTGGCATGCTATTTTTGGTTCCAAAGACTTGGGAGGCTTGGAATCAAAGTTGGTTCCTCCTTGGTCCCCCCGTGAGGTGTTCAGATGGATTGAGTTGCTCCTCCTTTGTAAAATTTGAGCAAATCGAGCAAAACTCCCAAATATGCCTTGCCATGACAGTGTACAACAAGGCATATTGGCATTGTCATATATCATGGCTCAAGTGGACTTTGATGGAGTTTTTGGCCATTTTGGAAAGCCCTCATATGATACAACAACTGTTTGACCATAATTGGTTTTGATACTTTTTGGATCCAAGTGAAAAATGCCCCTACATTTGGAAAAAAGTGAAGGCAGATTCTGACTTAGTGAAAATTTCACTAAGTGTTGGAAAAAAGTGACATTTTCACTTTTTGTGATTTTGATCATTCCATAACCCAAAATCCATGAGGAATTGGAATGAGTTATGTTTGAAGCTTTTGTAGAGTTCCATGAGAGCTACAAATCCAGCTTTGGATAGGAAAAAATGGCCTTATGGTTTAGGAGTTATGATCCTCCAAAGTTGGTACTCTAGCCACTTTGTTCCATAACTTAGAAAAATTTATAAGTTTTTATGGTTACCCCTTTTACAAGTTATCCCACTTTTCTTGATTTTTCTTGATGAATGATGATTCCAACCACACATTAACATCATTTTAGGGTTAAGGAACCATAATTGTGAAAAATCTCAAAAAGTCAAAGTTGACTTTTGTGCACAGTTGACTTTCGTCAGAAGAATTCCAAACTGTACGATCCTCTATGAAATCAAGTCCTTGACCTAAATCAACTTTGATGGATTGATTTCATAGGTGTTATAGGGTGTATTGAATCATGTCTTAGGGTTTGGGAACATGTCCTGGTCAAAAGTCAAAGGTACAGTTGACTTTTTTACGCGAAACCCTAACTGTGGTTATGATGAACTTGAATCTTGTGAACCAAGCTTCTTGGATCAATCCATTGTTACAAATGGATCAATGTGGTTTATTAGAGACCCTCAAATCATGTCTTGAGGTCTTGGCTCTTGCTTTGCCCCAAAAGTCAACTTAGGGGTGAATTAGGTCAAGAAACCCTAATTCCTGATTTTTTTGTGAATGTGTCATACCCCAAATTTTGACCACTAAGATTTCCCATCATTGTGCAAATCATCATCACAATATGGATGAACCATCATGCCTCATCAAATGCCTCAAGGGTTGTTGAGCATTCACTACAATCAAAATTAGGGTTTTAAGCTCTCTCAGAGCCTTAGACAAAGGATCAATCAAGGAATGAATTGATCTTCAACTTGTCTAGCCTCTAAAATATCCACAAGAGATCAAAAGGACTCCCACTTCAAGGATTAAGCACAAGGCTGCTCCCTTCTAGGTGGATCAAGTCTCAAGATCGATAGTGTCACCAAATTAGGGTTTTGGTCGACTAGGGCCTCCAGATGGAAATTTTTCATCTGGGCACAAGCCAAAGATCCAAGACATAACCTAATATACTCCATGGAACCTCATGGACCCAATCATCAAGTCAATTTGACTTCAGGGGATGCATACATCAAAAATCAGGAATTAGGGTTTCTTGACCTAATTCACCCCTAAGTTGACTTTTGGGACAAATCATGAGCTAAGACCTAAAGGCATGATTTGGGGGGCTTTAATATACTATATTGATCCATTTGCAACAATGGATTAATCCAAGAAGCTTGAGCAACAAGTCTCAATTTCATCTGTACCACAATTAGGGTTTCGCGAGGAAAGTCAACTGTAACTTTGACTTTTGACCAGGACATGCTCCCAAACCTTAAGACATATTCAATATACCCTATGACATCCATAGAACATATCCATCAAGTTTGATTTAGGTCAAGGACATGATTTCCTGAAGAATTGCACAGTTTGGAATTCATCCGTTAAAAGTCAACTGTGCACAAAAGTCAACTTTGACTTTTGAGATTTTTCACCAAAATTGATTTTTAACCCTAAAATGATGTTAATGTATGATTTGAATCATCATTCATCAAGAAAAATCAAAGAAAGTGGGGTAACTTGTAAAAGGGGTAACCATAAAAAACTTAGAAAAATTTCTAAGTTATGGAAAAAGTGACACTAATGTGCCAACTTTGGAGGACCATAACTCCTAAACCACAAGGCCATTGTTCCCCATTCAAAGCTTTATTTGTAGATCACATTGCCCTCTACAAAGCTTCATACTGACCTATGTCCAAATTCCTCATGGATTTTGAGTTATGGAGTGATCAAAATCAAGAAAGTCACTTTGTTCCAACACTTAGTGAAAATTTCACTAAGTCAGAATCTGCCTTTACTTTTTTCCAAATGTAGGGGGATTTTTCACTTGGATTCAAAAGAGATCAAAACCAAACATGTTCAAACCAGTTGTTGTATCATGTAAGGGCTTTCCAAAATGACCAAGAACATTATCAAATTCAATTTGGGCTACGAGATATGACATTGGCAAGTTGCCTTGCTGAAATCTGCCAAGGCAAGGCAGATTTTTGCACTTTTGGTCGATTTGCAAAAATCATCCAAATCCAAATACTCCTATCCACTTGGACACCTCTGAGGATTGAATCTAAAGGGGACAATCACTGAGCCAAGCCTCCAAAGTCTTTGGAACAAGAAATAGCATGTTGAACCTAGAATTGCCAAAATAGGGACAAAACTCCAATTTTGGATTGGAGCATTCAATGGAAGCATCAAGGTGGCATGGACTGAGCCATTCTCAACTAAATTCAGTCAAGACTTATCCAAGACCAAGGGGACCAGCAGCCTGTGCCCTAACCTCTAGTCAATGGCTAGAGGAGACTTGGATTTTCATTTGCCAACATTGGCCAAACCTACTTAGCAGTTGCCATTCACTATTCCTTGCAAAACAAACTTGCTCTACTATAAATAGAGCTCAATTGTTATCAGTTTGAGTACACTAAAGCCATCAAACAAATGCTTTCCTCAAAATCTCTTCTTTCACTCCAATTTTTCCTTCTAAGGCAAGTCACTATCGAGTTTTGAGTTTGAGAGCTTTTCCAATCAAACCAATCACACACACACCCTCATATACATCATATGTGAGCTGATCAAACACTTAAACAACAACTGGAACACTGATTTCTCAGAATCACCAGTCAATTGCTCAAGGTTTTAACCAGTTGCAGTTGAGATGCCATGAAGTGATCCAGCCAACTTCAATCAAGTCCAAGCATTCAAACACACTCCATAGGGTGTAGGGAAGCTGTTCAGATCATCACAACTCATCTGTAACACCTCCAACACAAATCACGATCACCAGCTACAAGTGGTAAGCATGAGCTCTTCTAACTCTATGATCCATGCAATTTTTGCTGCACAATAATTTGGCCATATGTTCATAATCATGCATGGAATGTTTCCCCTCAATTAATTGCATTGTTTAAATCGTGTATCAAAAATCCCAGCCTTCATGCAGAATTTAGGGTTCTTGAGATTTTTCGTGATTTCTTGTTTTATGCTTAATTTAAATGAAATTAATTGTCATAAACATGATCGTGAGGTTGAAACGAGTTGATTGGTATGTGGATTGCATGATATGATCAAGTATTCAGTGAGATTGGATAGAAAATGCAAATCTGGAAAACTCAGAACACGCGCGTGTTCTTGCCCTTGTTCTTGGCGCCATTTTCCAACATTTTGAATATTTGAATTTTGTGATGTTTATTTAATTGATTCAAAAATTAATTTCTCTCTGAGTTTTAATGATTTTGAGTTGATTTGTTTTTTAATAATTCACAAAAAATGTTAAAATATTTTATTTTCCCAAAAAATCCCAAAAATATTATTTATTTCATATAATTGATATTTTTGCAAAGAATTAATATTTTAATTGTTTTTGACATTTTGAATATTTTTTCCACCTTGATTTTGCAAGTTTTAATGCCTCCTAATTATTTTGTAGGTCAATACTTAATTTTTGAAGCATTAATCCAAGATCACAATTTATTTTCCCTATGTTAAACAATTTTGATCATTTTAATTGAATTTTTATTCAATTAAAACACATTTTGAAAACAAATTAGGGTTTTTGGATTAATTCAAACCTCATAAATCATTTTTAAAACACTTTGGGCCTCTAATAGAGTGTAAGACCCAATCCTTTTTTGACCAAATCATTTTTGGGCCTCAGTGTATTGTATAAGTCCCGATACCGTAAAAACAAACGGCGCAATCGCCGCCTTTTGAAAAATAACCTTTTAGGCCTCTCCTCGAGCTATAAGACCCATTCAAAACTTTTGGGCCTCTAATAGAGTGTAAGACCCAACCCCCTTTGAAAACCAAACCATTTTGGGCCTCAGTCATTGTATTAGACCCACTGCGTTTTCAAAATCTCGACGCGATCGCCATTTTAAACGAAAAATCATCTGGGCCTACCCTCGTGTCATAAGCCCCACTCTTTTTCTTTAAACCTTTTGGGCCTCTTGAGAGAGTGTAAGACCCATCCCTTTGTACAGAAAACCTTTTTGGGCCTCAGTCACTTGTATAAGTCCCTCTGTACAAATTCAACAGTGCAATCATTGGTAAAACCCTAGGCCTCTCCTGGAGCTGTAAGCCCCAAATCTTTCTTTTTTCAAAGCACTTTCTCCTTTGATTTTGAATATATTGTTGTTTTCAATCTGTCTTTGTTGAACAACTAACCAAACAGCATGGAAGCTCTACAACCGAGTAAGTGTTTATACGCTTTCATTTACCGCTTTCATATACATATAACTGTATTGTGGGGCTGTTTCACTGTAAGTCTTCTTTCATGAACTCATATCAACTGTGTAATAATAGTATAGATATTTAGAGTTTCCCCGGCAACTACGTCTAGAACTAGGTAAAGCCGTTTCGTTTATTCGTAGAAATAGACAGCTAGATCCCCAATAGGATCACCAGATACATTCTTCTCTTCGGCTGTCCTCATTAGGAATTGTCAAGAAACTCTACTCCCAGAGATGAATGTATTCTCCGTGAATGGCATCTTTGAGTTTCTTCCAAATTCTCAAACTTTCCTGGCTTTATCTATTCCTCGTGAATAGCCTGTCTTGAATTTCTCGGGGTTTGGGGACCCACGGGCTTCTTAAAAGCATCAGCCTCCTTTTGGGCATCGTACAAGGACCCACCGGCTTCTTAAAAGCAACCCCGCCTCCTCTTGGGCTTAGTACAAGGACCCGTCGACTTCTTAGAAGTATTCACAGCCTCCTCTTAGGCTTCGTATAATGATCTCTTCCTCCAGGAATGATAGCCTCCTCTTGGGCTTCGTACAAGGACTCGTCGGCTTCTTAAAAGCTTCCAGCCTCCTCTTGGGCTTCGTACAAATTGTCCCGACGACCTCCTAGAGGTATAGGAACAGAACTTAGTCATCTTCATAGAACAGTCCTTTCAAAGAGTCTACTACTGCTTCTCAAAGCATAGTATAAAAGATGAAACTCTAGACACGGACAGTCTAATATCCTTGAGTCTCAAAGACATTCTCAAGTGACCCCTTCGTTAAATAGGAAGGAAACCCCGTAGACTCGGACAGTCTCAATACCCTTTGGATTTCCCATTTCCTTAAAGAATAGGAAATAACCCTGATCCTCAAATCAAAATCCCTGAGTACCAACATTACTCATATAAGAACTGATTTTCTCTTTAAATCAGCATACTGGACCTGTCACTCAACTGAACAGTCACCATAGCCTCCTCTTGGGCTTTGTACAATGATTCTCCCCAGCGGAGTCAAACCACGTTTAGCCTCTCTCTCGGGCTTTGTACGAGACACATAAGAGACTCCCTCGTTGAGTCAATCACCCCTTTCGTCTCCATCTCGGGCTTTATACGAGATACAAAAAGGTTCTTATTGAACCAAACAAATTTCAGCCTCCATCTCGGGCTTCGTACGAGATACAAAAACACTCTCTTGTTGAGTATAAAAGATCCTCTTGTAGGATCAACCCCTTTTTTAGCCTCTCTCTCGCGGGCTTTGTACGAGACACATAATAGCCTCCTCTTAGGCTTTGTATAAGAAAAGCACTGGTTCATCCAATCAACCTTTTAGCATCAAAGTTGTGCCTCGTTCACAGTACACAAACATCAATAACTCCTTCCCCTTCATCTAATCGCTGTAAGCGGCAAGCCTCTGGATCATCTATATCTATGCCACTGTCCCTCTTTTAGCATGAGAAATTCCTAAGGAAAGATAGCATTGCTCTACACTGAGTTAAAGTCTTCTCCATCAGGTTAAAAATCCCCTATAAAGGAAATTATGGCATTGCTGGATTCACATATCCCGGTTAAAGTAATTCTCCTTTATAAACAGTTGTGATGGACAAACCGCTCTTTAGATATGACAAATTCCCTCTAAAGACAACACCTTTTAGCTTCACATCTTGGGCTTCGAACAAGATACAAATAGACCCCTTCAGCTTCACATCTTGGGCTTTGAACAAGATACAAACTACCTTTAGCTTCACGTCTCGGGCTTTGAACAAGACACCAAAACACCATTTCCTCCCATAGAATAGGAGGAACTACGAACGCTCTGATTTCCCTGTTTCGGTAAACGGGAATACGTAGGCATAAGATTGAAAGAAAAGATCTTAGCAAGCACACTAATCAAAAACCCTAAATCCCCATACTCTCACATATCTATCAAAAAGCATCAGTCCTAACATCCTAATCCTTGTTCCCCGCCAGAAACCTGTCATTCTGTCAAAATAACACAAGAAAGACCCCACCACATTGATCGCATCCGTAACCTAACAGACCGCTGTTTAAACTCAGTATGCAAGCAGGGTTAATGAGACATCTATTTCCCTTCCTTATTCAGCTCACATTAGGATAAAAAATGAATCGACCTGTAGTTAAAACTCAACCGCAGTGAGAGCGACCAGTGCTTTAGAACCACGTCCAAAATCGCTCGCTACAGAAAAGTGGCGCCCACCGTGGGGCCCTTCTAATTTTTTTTCTCTCTTCTCTTGTGTGAAAACCACAGATTGGGGCTTCCGCCGGGGAACCCATTTTTTGTCAGGAACATAGGATTTATAGCTTAAAGGTCTAGGATGATTAGGACAAATGTATATACTACTTTTCCTAATTGATATCTGTGTTTATTTTTCTGCTAATGGGAATGCGTGTGATGCCACATGTGGAAAGATTGAATATACACTTAAGATAAGTGATGGCGACGAGGTCGACCATCAACCTCAGTGGAGGCATCCTAACGTAACCATTCTATCACCTAGACAATGGGTCGGTTGCGATGCCTGAGAAGCTGAGGAGCCAAACCCTTTTGTAGTGCGGAAGCTATCAGAAATAGTTGTCACGCGATACTACCCTCATTTGAGACTGATGATCTATTCTCGGTGAATAGAATTTTCTCTAAGATTTCATACGGCTCGCTGGCGATCCGCTTGCTGTTTGTTATCCTGGGAAGAGCTGATGATTTTGAGTACAGGTACAAAAATCACCCTAGTATAAACCTTTGGGGATGGGTAGAGCCTTGACTTCATGACAACACCCTTTGACCCCATGTTTTTTTCTATGTTTTTGTGTGCTGCATTCATGCATTCATTTAAAAAACATTAAAACATTCAAAAAAAATTTTCTTCTAGTCTCTCTATTTTTCAACTTAAACTAAGACTGTGATTGCAAATACCAGAGAAAAGGATTGCGCTAATGGATTTCGGTAGAAGGAGGACTCATAAGTACACCTTCAAGGTTCCAAAACTAGAGGATTTAAGAGGTTTGGCGAGGATGATCACAAACCAAGAGGCTTTCAGAGCCAAGTACGGAGGTTTACTATATCTGTTAAGGGTCTATGTGATTGAGGGAATCATGGACGTGCTCGTTCAATTCTACGATCTGGTTTATCACTGTTTCACATTCCCGGATTACCAGCTAGCACCAACGCTGGAGGAATATTCTCACCTGATCGATTTACACATCACTGATCAAGTTCCATTTTCTGGACTGGAAGAAATTCCAAAGGATTAGACCATTGCAAGGGCAATTCATTTGGATGAGTCAGAGGTTAGGATTCACATGACTACCAAGGGTGGCATACAAGGTTTGCCAGCCCAGTTTCTGACAAAGAAAGCTCTGTACTTCGCTAGTATAGGGAATGGGACTGCTTTTGAAAGTATCTTTGTTTTACTCACATACGGATTATTTTTGTTGCCCAACATTAATAACTTCGTCGATATCAACGCTATTAAGGTTTTTCTCATTGGAAACCGTGTGCCGACTTTGCTCGCAGATGCATATCATTCTGTACACTTAGGGAATTTGTACAGCAGAGGGGAGGTCACATGTTGTGTACCTCTGCTTTATAAATGGTTTATCTCCCATTTACCTAAGTCTGCTGCTTTTTGGGATCATAAGAGTGCCTTACGTTGGTCGCAGAAAATCATGTCCCTCACCAACTCTGACATAGATTGGTGCAATAGGATTTATGATGGAATCAGGATCATTGACCATTGCGGAAACTTCCCCAACGTACCCCTTATAGGAACCAAGGGAGGAATCAACTATCATCCGATATTGGTTCGCCGTCAGTTTGGATACCCGATGAGTCATGTTCCCCGGAATGCTCATTTGGAAGGTCTTTTCTTCAAGGAAGGAGAAAATGACAGAGCACTAAAGACGGAAATAGTGCACGCTTGGAAACATGTTCATAAGAAAGGACGGGAGTCTCTAGGAAAACTGGACTGTGTCTCGGTGGAGCCTTATCTCCACTGGGTACAAACTAGAGCTCTCAAGCTAAAGATGCCTTATCCTCGTTACGGAATTCTTATGCCGAGGGAATCTGTCATGTACTTCATAACGGAGACTGAAAAGCTTCAGGTTGCTCTCAACAAAGTTCAACGGGAGAGGAGGTCTTGGAAGAACAAGTACCACACCCTCAATGTGGAGTGTACCAAAATACAGCAACTGCTGAAAGATAAGGATGCTCTGATCGAGATTTTGGAGCAACATGCTGTAGAGAATCAAGATGACCAAAGGAATTTGCTCGCTCCTTTCACTTGGCAAAGGAATGACAACCCGACAACGGCTCAAGAGCCCCGGTCAAAGAAAAGGAAAGTACCAGAATCAGCACCCGGTTTCTCTTCAGAGAGGACGCGAGACCCCTTAGCTTAGGTTTCTGTTTCCGCACCTTGTAATCTACTGTATTTCCATTTCTGTAATCCTTTGAATTCAATAAAAAGGGGTTTCCTCACCGTTTAATATTTGCAATCTAATTGTCGAAGTTTATTTTGATTAAACCAAAAAACAATTAATATAATCATCGCATTCATCATTCTCACATCCCGTATCCTTCTTACCTACAAATCTCACGTTTGTGTCTCGGTTCTAGAGTCAAACTGTCTCATTCGTACAATACTCAGGCTAATCGTCAGAAAAAGATGGATGATCTTGAGGAAGAGAATAGAGAGTTGAAAGAAGAGATCGACGCTCTGAGAGAGGATATGAGAAAGCTTCGTAACGACATGCAAGCCATGGCAGAAGCTCAGTTACAAAGGACTGTGATCTCAGAGATCACCTCAGCGCCCATAGTGGAGAAGTTTGATCCTAGGTATCAGATGCCGAAAGATCGTCCCTGGGGCATGCCTGCAAACTATATCCCGAAAGGATATGTTCCGCCTATCTTTGAAGATCAGAGAATCGCGAAAGATACCGCTGGTCCTGAAGGTTAGAAACTTCGGGAAAGCGAAGATGCCAGGGGCATACTGAAGACTCCTGAAGGTTACAAACTTCGGGAAATGCCAAGATTTACTGCCGTAGTCACGGTACCACCCCCTGTGGTGCACACTGTCCCGGAAGGACAGATTCCACAGATACCTTCTGGTAAGAAGGAAACTATGTTGGACCGAATGGATGAATTCCAGGAACAGGTCTTGGAAATGCAGAAGGAACTGCAAGCCATTCACGGTCAGGATCTATTTGGAAAGGACGCCACAGACCTCTGCTTGGTCCCCAATGTGAAGGTCCCGCACAAGTTCCAAGTGCCCGACTTTGAAAAGTACAAGGGTAACTCTTGCCCTCAGAGTCATCTGGTGATGTACGCTCGGCGAATGTCAGCTCAGACTGAGAATCAGGACATACTGATTCACTACTTTCAGGATAGTTTAACCGGTGCCGCATTAAAATGGTACATGGGTTTAAACCGTGCTAAGATTAGCACATTCAGAGATCTTGGCACTGCCTTCGTCCAACAATACAAATATAATTTAGACATGGCACCGGACAGAGAATAACTAAGATCAATGTCGCAAAAGGACAAGGAAACCTTTAAGGAGTACGCCCAGAGATGGCGTGAAATTGCCGCTCAAATTTGTCCACCTCTTCAGGAAAAAGAGATGACAAAGATCTTCTTAAAGACCTTAAGCTCATTTTACTATGACAGAATGGTTGCCAGTGCGCCCAGTGACTTCACCGAGATGGTGGGCATGGGAGTTTGTCTTGAGGAAGCCGTCTGAGAAGGACGTTTGGCAAAAGACGCTGGACCATCAAGCAGTGGAAAACGATACTGTAGTGCTCTCCCTAAGAAAAAAGATCAGGATATTGGGAATATCTCTCTCGAAAAGCAAAGGCTATGTTATCAACCAGTAGCAGCTGTAACTCCTGCTATCAGCCCTGCGCCTATTCCTACGTATCAACCTTAGGTTGCGCAGAGCCAACCTAATCAGCAAAGGACACAACTGCCTCTTCAGCAGGCTCGTCCTCCATATAACAACAACCGTACAACACGACCATCAAGGTTTGATCTTATACCCATGTTGTACACAGAACTATTTCCGTTACTACTGGCTAAGGGGCACATCCAGACTAAATATCCTCTTACAGTACCGGAAAATCCGCCTTTTTGGTTTAAGGTGGATCAGACATACCCTTATCATCAAGGAGGATCAAGGCATAACATAGAGAGTTATCTCAATTTCAAATCCGACGTGCAAAATCTTGTTAGGAGCGGGCTCTTATCTTTCAAAGATACGAATCCCAATGTTCTCACGAACCCGCTGCTCAACATGAGAAAGCTGCAGTCAACCTGATTGAGAAAGAATTTAACAACGTCTATCAAATTCACGATGTACTCTTGTTGAGGACCAATTTGGTCAAGATGCATTGTAGACAGAATGGATATGGCCATGTGCCACCTCATAATTATCATCAATGTGATGTCTGCTCTAAAAACAATCAAGGATGTTATGTAGTGTAAGCAGCTCTATAGGAACAGATGGATCTCGGATGGATCCAAGAGCACCGAAGTTCGTGGAGTTAACATGGTCTATACAAACTCCAACGTCATTCAGAACCACGACATCTGTGCAATGAATATCAACTTGGTGGCGATGCACTCAAGGCAAAGCCAGTATCATAATCTTCCATGACACGATTACAGTTCCTGTCTGACTTGCTCGGTAAACAAACAGGGATGCTCTTTCATACAAGAGGCCCTCCAGCGTCAGATGGATCTTGGATGGATCCAAGACTACCATGATAGAAACCCTTATCAGATCAACATGGTTCAGATCTTCGATATTCGTGTGATGAATACCAACTTGGTAGAGTTACATGCTGAGCAGGTCCGACTCGGATTCTTAATATCACACGACTATCAAAGATGTAAAGCAGGTTGCGAAAACGATCGAGGTTGTACCCTTGTACAGGAGGCACTTCAGCACTTGTTAAATCACTGGTGGATGCCAATCTATATGGATGAAGATACTCAGCAGATTAGTATCAATAACAAAAATCCTACTCGACGTCAAAGTCAGGATGTCCGATCTATGGAAGCTAACCTAGTGAGGTTACATTGTATTCAGAGTGGGCGTGGCCAGGTGCCACCACACAACTATGACCGTTGTAGTGTCTGTTCGGAAAGTAACCATGGGTGTTACCTTGTGCGAGCAGCTCTCCAGGGGCAGGTGGATCGTGGATAGATTCGCCCATATCCGGGTTCTGGACCCATCAACTGGACGCCGAACTACCTTACCAATCAAGTCGAGGATGTTGTCACGATCTCTGGTTGTCACCAGACCAGGGATGTTTTTGCCATCATCCCTCTACTTGACGAATCTAGAATTCCCAACCGGGAACGGATCGAGATTACGTACGATGGTCAGAAAAATCAGAAGGTTCCCATAGTCATCTATCTACCGGGACCACTACCGTATGAATCAACTAAGGCTATCCCTTACAAATACGGTGCAACGACAGTTGAAAATGGAAAGGAAATTCCATTACCCTCCGTCGTGAATATTGCAGACATCAGTCGTGTAACACGGAGCGGTCGAATCTTTAACTGAGGAGTTGGAGAACCTAACAAGGAAAAGGAACTTCAGACAGAAGCTCTAGATCCATCAGTCAGTCAATCCAGTAATCCCGACCTTTCGAAAAATAATGATGAGATGTTGAAGCTCATCCAAAGGAGTGAATATAACATTGTTGACCAACTGTTACAAACTCCTTCAAAGATCTCGGTATTATCACTGTTACTCAGTTCAGAAGCCCACAGGGAGGCTCTACAGAAAGTCTTGGAGCAATCCTTTGTGGAACAGGATGTAACAATCAGACAGTTTGATAGTATTGTCTCTAATATCACTTCCTGCAATAATTTGGGGTTTAGTGATGAGGAATTACCCGAAGAGGGTCGCCGTCATAACATGGCGCTCAATATCACAGTTAACTGCCAGGACGATGCGTTGACCAGCGTACTGGTAGACACAGGGTCAGCTCTGAATGTTATGCCAAAGTCTACTTTGATGCAATTATCATTCAAAGGCCCTCCAATGAGAACCAGCAAGGTCGTCGTCAAAGCATTCGACGGATCCAGAAAAATAGTTATCGGCGAAGTTGATCTTCCTATAACTATCGATCCTCACACTTTCCAAGTCACTTTCCAGGTCAAGGACATCCAGGCAACATACAGTTGTTTATTAGGAAGACCTTGGATACATCAGGCTGGAGCGGTCACTTCGACCCTCCACCAAAAGGTAAAGTTTGTTCAGAACGATCAACTTGTCATAGTCTGTGGAGAACAGGCCTTGCTCGTGAGTAACTTATCATCATCTACTTGTGTAGAACCCGAGGAGGCTATTGGGACGCAGTTCCAAGCGCTGTCGGTGGGCAAGGACAATCAATCCCAAGGAGGAACCTCGATTTCCTCACACAAAGATGCTATCAAAGCGGTCGAGAGTGCCGATACAACCGGATGGGGACAGCTTGTCATTCCTACTAGCAATACAACAAAGAAGGGTCTTGGTTTTTCTGCAACCTGTACCCGGACAGCTGCTAACGATGAAAGTCTTCATCCCATTCAGAACTTCTTCCACAGTGGAGGTTTCCTTCACCCAGTGTCTCAAATAGTCCATGCTATCAATGAGGAAGATCCCTCCGACACAGAGGAAGAGTGGAAGTCCTATCTTAACAAGGACGGTTATATGTCTCAGGACGAAACGCAAGCTCCTTTTTGCTTTCCTACAGAGAGTCCGAGATTTATACCCAGGTCAGACATCGAAATGGTATACGGGGATTGTGATCCGGAAAGATGTCGTGCTCCACCAAATTCATTAGAGGAAGACACTCCGATGAAAGACAATTTTGACTACACCTATTATGGCCCAATGGATGGTCTGCCAATGTGGCAACTTTATCCAGGAGACTTGGGGCAAGAGAGTCAGCCGAACAATGAAAATCTACTGACCGTCATTGAAACGAATACCTGTGTCCCCACCATGTCATGGGATCAACACTCAGGTCATTCAGAAACTACTCAACACGATGATGAATTTGCAATGTTTGTAGGACTAGAATTCATCAACTATGCTTTTCCCGAGGTCAACGTCATCGAGAGGGATAACTCCTCCAGTTCGAAAGAAGTGTGGGACACCTTGGGACAACCGAGTGGAAAATACGACTATATGGTCAAGTACACCGCTCCCGAAAGCTCTCGTATCAGGCTCAAAGATATCCAACCTACTGGATGGGGAGATACAGCTGAGAGCACAAATGCTATGCAAAATACAACTGAGGAATTCCCCTACGACAATTCTGCCTGGGAGACAGATTCCAACGATCCTACTCCACCAGAAATCAGTGTTATTTCTGAAGACAAATCAAGAAAGGTGCCAGACTTTGTGATTCACCGAGGAGTTCGCCCCCAATGGGTTTCTGTCGATGTTCCAAAAGTCGTTCGCCAATCAAAGTAATTGCCATCTTTAACCTTTCGCCATGCCCAGGTGAAACGGATGTTTTGATAGGGCTCGCTTTCTGTAAATTTACCTCTTCTCTCCACCCAAAGCGAGAGAGTTTTGTTTTATAGGGCTGTAGTTTCAAGGATCGACTTGTTCATTAATAAAATAACGTCGTTCTGTAATTTCCGCATTAATTGTTGTTTTCTCTTTTTGCTTTTTCTCAGAAAATGGTAATCCTAAAAAACAATTCAAATAAAAACAAGCAGTAATAAAAAAAATACACTGCACACACTCTTGCATTCTCTCTATCTCTTCTAAACACAAATCATCACGTCATGCAGATTGCTTGTTTTAAACCCCGTTGAAACATACGATCCGATGCCTTCTCCCGACTTTGAGTTCCCGATATTTGGGGCTGAAGAAGAAGTTGACGACGAAATTCTAGAAGAGATCTCTCGACTACTCAGACAGGAGGAAAGGTCCATTGAACCTCACAAAGAGCCGTTGGAAACGATCAATGTGGGTTCGGAAAATGAGAGAAAAGAAATCAGGATTGGGGCACTGCTCAGTCCAGCTGCCAAAGAGAGTTTGGTAAAGCTTCTCAAAGAATTCCCCGATGTATTCGCTTGGTCCTATCAGGATATGCCAGGGTTGGATACCAGCATCGTGGAACATCACTTACCGTTAAGGTCAGAATGTCCGCCAGTAAAGCAAAGGTTGAGACGGACTCACCCGGACATGGCCATCAAAATCAAAGAGGAGGTACAGAAACAGATCGACACAGGTTTCCTCGCTACATCTGAATATCCTCAATGGTTAGCCAACATCGTACCCGTTCCCAAAAAGGATGGAAAGGTCAGAATGTGTGTTGATTACAGGGATCTGAACAAGGCAAGTCCAAAGGATGACTTTCCTTTACCACACATTAACATGCTGGTAGACAGCACAACAAAGTTCAAAGTTTTCTCCTTCATGGATGGATTCTCGGGCTATAACCAGATAAAAATGGCACCGAAAGACATGGAGAAAACTTCGTTCATTACCCCATGGGGTACCTTTTGTTACAAGGTAATTCCGTTCGGTTTGAAGAATGTCGGGGCAACCTATCAAAGGGCCATGACTACTCTGTTTCATGACATGTTACACAAGGAAATCGAGGTATATGTCGATGATATGATTGCAAAATCTAAGACAGAGGAGGAGCATGTGACCCACCTGTCAAAACTATTCGAGCGTTTGCAAAAGTACAAACTCCGCTTGAATCCCAACAAATGCACCTTCGGTGTCCATTCAGGGAAACTCTTAGGGTTCATCGTCAGCCAGAAAGGGATTAAGGTTGATCCTGACAAGGTCAAGGCCATTCAAGAAATGCCTTCTCCGAAAACTGAAAAACAAGTCAGAGGATTCCTGGAACGTTTGAACTACGTCTCCAGATTCATATTCCTCATGACCGCGATGTGTGCGCCGATCTTAAAATTACTCAAAAAGAACCAGGACTGCGTTTGGTCAGAAGATTGCCAAACCGCCTTCGACAGTATTAAGGAATACCTGTTGAATCCGCTGATTCTATCACCTCCAGTGGAAAGAAGACCACTGATCATTTACCTCACAGTCCTAGAGGACTCAATGGGATGTGTACTTGGCCAACAAGATGAAACCAAACGGAAAGAGTCTGCCATCTACTATCTGAGCAAGAAATTCACCGACTGCGAGACTCGGTATACAATGCTTGAGAAAACTTGTTGCGCTTTGGCTTGGGCAGCCAAACGTCTTCGCCAATACATGATTCGTCATACTACTTGGTTAGTTTCCGAGATGGATCCAATCAAGTATGTCTTCGAAAAGCCTGCTCTCACGGGAAGAATTGCCCGTTGGCAGATGTTATTATCAGAATATGACATAGAGTACCACGCTCAGAAAGCCGTTAAGGGGAGTATTTTAGCTGATCATTTGGCTCATCAACCGATTGACGATCAGGAATCAGTCAGGTTTGACTTCCCAGACGAAGATGTCATGTATCTAAAAATGAAAGATTGCGATGAACCGTTACCCAGTGAAGGGCCAGAACCAGGTTCCCAATGGGGAATTATCTTTGAAGGAGCAGTTAATCATTATGGAAATGGAATTGGGGCAATCATTGTTACCCCTCAGGGTACCCACATTCCTTTCACCGCTCGCCTTACGTTCAAATGTACAAACAACAAGGCCGAATACGGAGCTTGTATCATGGGTCTCGAAGAAGCGATCGACATAAGGATCAAAAACTTGGACGTATACGGCGATTCAGCCCTGGTTATCAATCAGATAAAAGGAGATTGGAACACATAGCAATCAAGACTGATTCCTTACAAAGACTATGCAAGAAGGTTGTTACCCTTCTTTAACAGAGTCGAGTTTCATCACGTCCCTCGTAATGAGAATCACATGGCTGACGCTTTAGCCACTCTCTCTTCTATGATTAGTGTAGGTCAATGGAACGACCGACCTAAGATCGACATAATGCGCCTTGAACGGCCCACTTACATCTTCACGATTGAAGCAGTCATAGACAACAAACCTTGGTATCACGATATCAAATGCTTCCTTCAGAAACAAGAGTACCCATCTGGGGCACTCAGAAAAGACAGGAAAACCCTCAGAAGATTGGCAGGAGGCTTCTTCCTGAGAGGTGACACTCTTTATAAGAGGAATTTTGACTTGGTCTTGCTCCGATGCGTAGACAGACCAGAAGCAAACATGCTTATGAAAGAAATTCATGAAGGATCCTTTGGCACTCATGCCAACGGACACACAATGGCGAGAAAAATTCTAAGAGCAGGGTATTACTGGTTGACCATGGAATCCGACTGCTACAAGTACATGAGGAGGTGTCACAAGTGTCAGATATACTCCGACAAAATTCATGTACCTCCATCACATCTCAAAGTTCTTTCTTCCCCGTGGCCTTTTTCCATATGGGGAATTGACATGATTGGCTTGATCGAACCTAAGGCTTCAAACAGACATCGATTCATCCTGGTAGCCATTGATTACTTCACCAAGTGGGTCGAAGTAGCATCGTACACTAATGTAACCGACAAGTGGTGGTCTGATTTATCAAAAACAATATCATCTGCCGTTATGGTGTTCCGAGCCAGATCATTACAGATAATGGATCTAACTTGAACAACAAGATGATGAAAGAGTTGTGCGTTGAGTTCAAGATCGAACACCATAACTCATCTCCCTACCGACCCAAGATGAACGGAGCGGTAGAAGCGGCTAACAAGAACATCAAGAAGATCGTTCAAAAGATGGTTGTAACCTACAAAGATTGGCACGAGATGCTACCCTTTGCTCTTCACGGTTATTGCACATCTGTCTGTACTTCAACAGGGGCAACCCCTTTCTCTCTAGTATATGGCATGGAGGTAGTTCTCCCCATAGAAGTAGAGATCCCATCAATCCGGGTATTGATGGAAGCTAAGCTTTCAGAAGCTGAATGGTGTCAAAGTCGACACGACGAATTAAACCTGATCGAAGAGAAACGAATCACGGCACTATGCCACGGTCAGTTGTATCATCAGAGAATAAAGAAGGCGTTCGACAAAAAGGTCCGACCTCGTGTCTTCAGAAAAGGAGACCTCGTGCTCAAGAAGATACAATCGTTTCTCACGGACTCTCGGGGCAAATGGACCCCAAATTATGATGGCCCCTATGTGGTCACGAAAGCTTTCTCAGGCGGTGCCTTGAGACTTGCAACCATGGACGGAGAGGAATTTGCCTACCCTACGAATGTTGATGTAGTCAAGAAATACTTCGCCTAAACTGAAAAAAAAAACGTCTCAGTGGATTGAAAACCTGAAAGGGCGGTCCAGGCAAAAGTTAGAGACATGAAAAAAATCATCCCGGTGGATTGGAAATCTCATAGTACAATCCAGGCAAAAATTAGGGATAATGGTAAGTAACTATGTTCAACAGAGGCAAGTCCCTCAGCAACAGTTACATCATCCATCGGAGGAAAACTCCAGTCAAGGTCATCTTCGACAGAAGCTCAGGATGCCCAGAATTCAAAGTTGGTAGAAGGATGGTGGTCGTTATGTTTCAACGTAGCCCTTTTCCCTGTAAATTACCATTTTAAAACTTTGTATATACTCTTTGGAATCACGCGTTTGGCTGATATCCATCTTATCAATAAAATTTAAGCCCTTGTGCTTTTGTTTGTAATTCTTATTTGTTTTAGCTTTACAGAATGGCGTTTTAACATGATTAGCGATTCTTGAAATGAAACAAAAATGAATTTACTTGTTAAAACTTTTTCTGATTTTAAATTAAAGATGGTAATTGCTTTTGACAGTTGAACATCAAAATAACGTCGGTTGCGTCTCCAAAGGCGTTTGAATTTCAAAGTGCAGAATCATAGTACTCCTTCTAGGACAGTACGCCTGAACGAAGGATCAACTGTATGAGACGCGGCTTTCCCATCTGATACCCTCGGCCGAGTTCTTATCTCCTAAGCCCGATCAACGGTATTCCCCACAGGGACTATCTCTCCTAAGCAAGGTAGAATTGCTACTTTTTTTACCAACGATACTTCTTCTCCCCGCGATGGTCGAGTATCCAGTCGTGTTCACTCGTCAGTCTGTATGTCGCGTCAGTTTTGTCAGCATAAACATAGATACATCATGCATTTAATTTGCATTCACATTTCATATTGCATCACTATCACTCTATTCGGTCTTGTCCCCTAGTGATAACAGTCCTCTCAATCGAGTTGTCAGTTCTTGCCTCGTCAGGAAATGCTGCGTTTGAACAATCTCGCCTCCAGTGTATCTCGGGATTAGAGTCAGCACTCGACCACTTTGATAACTTGAACCTCTGAAAAGCCAGAGAAGCTTTCTACAAATGTCACTCTTCGCCATTGAAGATGATATCTTCGCTTTCCCGGATTAAGGAAAATCCCTAGAGAAAGCCCCTTAATCGGAGCTTCGGCAATACGGCAGTTTTTCTCCGAAAGAACCGTTGATGAAAAGGTCATCAACACCTCAAAATTGGAGCCCATCATATGGCATTTCTCCGGGAAGATCCGGAGGAAAGAATGACGTAAGACCCCAAGCGGAAGCAGTCTCTCAAGAGACTCATTTTCCCCAGATAGAGTCGACAAATGGCATCTCCAATAGAGAAGTTTGTGCACCTCTACAACTCAGACGAATGGGTACCCCCAGCAAGTCTGACGTCATTTTTTCCCTTAAATGGCATCTCCCCAGGAAAATCCGGCGAGAAGTTTGAGGAAAACCGCTACAAATAACGTCCCTTGTCAATAAAGTTTATTGACGGAAGAAACTGAGACCAGTTCCTTGGTAGGAAACTAGGATCGAGGGGAAGTTTAAATCAGAAACTAAGACCAGTTCCTTGGTAGGAAACCAGGATCGAGGGGAAGTTTAAATCAGAAACTTAGACCAGTTCCTTGGTAGGAAACCAGGATCGAGGGGAAGTTTACAAAAGAAACTAAGACCAGTTCCTTGGTAGGAAACCAGGATCGAGGGGAAGTTTTTACCTTTTCTAAGCATCATTGCTTAGTAAAAGAAGATGAATGCGCAAGCTGCCATTCATAGCCATCAAAATTTCGGGTATTCCGATATTTAATCCTCTTGCACCCTGAATGCTCGAATACCTTCGTCATTCACACCTTCGGGTCCAAGAAGATTAAATATGGGCATCTGTCATACCCCAAATTTTGACCACTAAGATTTCCCATCAATTTGCAAATCATCATCACAATATGGATGAACCATCATGCCTCATCAAATGCCTCAAGGGTTGTTGAGCATTCACTACAATCAAAATTAGGGTTTTAAGCCCTCTCAGAGCCTTAGACAAAGGATCAATCATGGAATGACTTGATCTTCAACTTTTCTAGCCTCTAAAATATCCACAAGGGATCAAAAGGACTCCCACTTCAAGGATTAAGCATAAGGCTGCTCCCTTCTAGGTGGATCAAGTCTCAAGATCGACAGTGTCACCAAATTAGGGTTTTGGTCGACCAGGGCCTCCAGATGGAAATTTTTCATCTGGGCACAAGCCAAAGATCCAAGACATAACCTAATATACTCCATGGAACCTCATGGACCCAATCATCAAGTCAATTTGACCTCAGGGGATGCATACATCAAAAATCAGGAATTAGGGTTTCTTGACCTAATTCACCCCTAAGTTGACTTTTGTGACAAATCATGAACTAAGACCTAAAGACATGATTTGGGGGGCTTTAATATACTATATTGATCCATTTGCAACAATGGATTAATCCAAGAAGCTTTAGCAACAAGTCTCAATTTCATCTGCACCACAATTAGGGTTTCGCGAGGAAAGTCAACTGTAACTTTGACTTTTGACCAGGACATGCTCCCAAAACCTAAGACAGGATTCAATATGCCCTATGACACCCATGGAACATGTCCATCAAGTTTGATTTAGGTCAAGGACATGATTTCTTGAAGAATTGCACAGTTTGGAATTCATCCGATAAAAAGTCAACTGTGCACAAAAGTCAACTTTGACTTTTTGAGATTTTTCACCAAAATGGATTTTTAACCCTAAAATGATGTTAATGTATGATTTGAATCATCATTCATCAAGAAAAATCAAAGAAAGTGGGGTAACTTGTAAAAGGGGTAACCATAAAAACTTAGAAAAATTTCTAAGTTATGGAAAAAGTGACACTAATGTGCCAACTTTGGAGGACCATAACTCCTAAACCACAAGGCCATTATTCCCCATTCAAAGCTTGATTTGTAGATCACATTGCCCTCTACAAAAGCTTCATACTGACCTATGTCCAAATTCCTCATGGATTTTGAGTTATGGAGTGATCAAAATCAAGAAAAGTCACTTTGTTCCAACACTTCGTGAAAATTTCACTAAGTCAGAATCTGCCTTTACTTTTTTCCAAATCTAGGGGGATTTTTCACGTGGATTCAAAAGAGATCAAAACCAAACATGTTCAAACAGTTGTTGTATCATGTAAGGGCTTTCCAAAATGACCAAGAACATTACCAAATTCAATTTGGGCTATGAGATATGACATTGGCAAGTTGCCTTGCTGAAATCTGCCAAGGCAAGGCAGATTTTTGCACTTTTGGTCGATTTGCCAAAATCAGCCAAATCCAAATACTCCTATCCACTTGGACACCTCTGAGGATTGAATCTAAAGGGGACAATCGCTGAGCCAAGCCTCCAAAGTCTTTGGAACAAGAAATAGCATGTTGAACCTAGAATTGCCAAAATGGGACAAGACTCCAATTTTGGATTTGAGCATTTAATGGAAGCATCAAGGTGGCATGGACTGAGCCATTCTTAACTGAATTTATTCAAGACTTATCCAAGACCAAGGGGACCAGCAGCCTGTGCCCTAACCTCTAAGCAATGGCTAGAGGAGGCTTGGATTTTCATTTGCCAACGTTGGCCAAACCTACTCAGCAGTTGCCATTCACTATTCCTTGCAAAACAAACTTGCTCTACTATAAATAAAGCTTAATTGGGATCAGTTTAAGTACACCAAAGCCATCAAACAGATGATTTCCTCAAAATCTCTTCTTTCACTCCAATTTTTCCTTCTAAGGCAAGTCACTATCGGGTTTTGAGTTTGAGAGCTTTTCCAATCAAACCAATCACACACACACCTCATATACATCATATGTGAGCTAATCAAACACTTAAACAACAACTGGAACACTGATTTCTTAGAATCACCAGTCAATTGCTCAAGGTTTTAACCAAGTTGCAGTTGAGATGCCATGAAGTGATCCAGCCAACTTCAATCAAGTCCAAGCATTCAAACACACTCCATAGGGTGTAGGGAAGCTGTTCAGATCATCACAACTCATTTGTAACACCTCCAACACAAATCACGATCACCAGCTGCAAGTGGTAAGCATGAGCTCTTCTAACTCTATGGTCCATGCAATTTTTGCTGCACAATAATTTGGCCATATGTTCATAATCATGCATGGAATATTTCCCCTCAATTAATTGCATTGTTTAAATCGTGTATCAATAATCCCAGCCTTCATGCAGAATTTAGGGTTCTTGAGGATTTTTCGTGATTTCTTGTTTTATGCTTAATTTAAATGAAATTAATTGTCATAAACATGATCGTGAGGTTGAAACGAGTTGATTGGTATGTGGATTGCATGATATGATCAAGTATTCAGTGAGATTGGATAGAAAATGCAAATCTGGAAAACTCAGAACACGCGCGTGTTCTTGCCCTTGTTCTTGGCGCCATTTTCCAACATTTGAATATTTGAATTTTGTGATTTTTATTTAATTGATTCAAAAATTAATTTCTCTCTGAGTTTTAATAATTTTGAGTTGATTCTTTTTTTAATAATTCACAAAAATGTTAAAATATTTTATTTCCCAAAAAATCCCAAAAATATTATTTATTTCATATAATTGATATTTTTGCAAAGAATTAATATTTTAACTGTTTTTGACATTTTGAATATTTTTTCCACCTTGATTTTGCAACTTTTAATGCCTCTTAATTATTTTGTAGGTCAATACTTAATTTTTGAAGCATTAATCCAAGATCACAATTTGTTTTCCATATGTTAAACAATTTTGATCATTTTAATTGAATTTTTATTCAATTAAAACACATTTTGAAAACAAATTAGGGTTTTTGGATTAATTCAACCCTCATAAATCATTTTCAAAACACTTTGGGCCTCTAATAGAGTGTAGGACCCAATCCTTTTTTGACCAAATCATTTTTGGGCCTCAGTGTATTGTATAAGTCCCGATACCGTAAAAAACAAACGATGCGATCGTCGCCTTTTGAAAAATAACCTTTTGGGCCTCTCCTCGAGCTATAAAACCCATTCAAAACTTTTGATCCTCTAATAGAGTGTAAGACCCAACCCCCTTTGAAAACCAAACCATTTTGGGCCTCAGTCATTGTATAAGACCCACTGCGTTTTCAAAATCTCGGCGCGATCGCCATTTTTAACGAAAAATCATCTGGGCCTACCGTCGTGTCATAAGCCCCACTCTTTTTCTTTAAACCTTTTGGGCCTCTTGAGAGAGTGTAAGACCCATCCCTTTGTACAGAAAACCTTTTTGGGCCTCAGTCACTTGTATAAGTCCCTCTGTACAAATTCAACAGTGCAATCACTGGTAAAACCCTGGGCCTCTCCTTGAGCTGTAAGCCCCAAATCTTTCTTTTTTCAAAGCACTTTCTCCTTTGATTTTGAATATACTGTTGTTTTCAATCTGTCTTTGTTGAACAACTAACCAAACAACATGGAAGCTCTACAACCGAGCAATTGTTTATACGCTTTCATTTACCGCTTTCATATACATATAACTGTATTGTGGGGCTGTTTCACTGTAAGTCTTCTTTCATGAACTCATATCAACTGTGTAATAATAGTATAGATATTTAGAGTTTCCCCGGCAACTACGTCTAAAACTAGGTAAAGTCGTTTCGTTTATTCGTAGAAATTGACAGCTAGATCCCCAATAGGATCACCAGATACAGTCTTCTCTTCGGTTGTCCTCATTAGGAATTGTCAAGAAACTCTACTCCCAGAGATGAATGTATTCTTCGTGAATGGAATCTTTGAGTTTCTTCCAAATTCTCGAACTTTCCTGGCTTGATCTATTCCTCGTGAATAGCCTGTCTTGAATTTCTCGGGGTTTGGGGACCCACGGGCTTCTTAAAAGCATCGTCCTCCTCTTGGGCATCGTACAAGGACCCACCGGCTTCCTAAAAGCAACCCCGCCTCCTCTTGGGCTTAGTACAAGAACCCAACGGCTTCTTAGAAGTATTCACAACCTCCTCTTAGGCTTCGTATAATGATCTCTTCCTCCGGGAATGATAGCCTCCTCTTGGGCTTCGAACAAGGACCCGTCGGCTTCTTAAAAGCTTCCAGCCTCCTCTTGGGCTTCATACAAATTGTCCTGACGACCTCCTAGAGGTATAGGAACAGAACTTAGTCATCTTCATAGAACAGTCCTTTCAAAGAGTCTACTACTGTTTCTCAAAGCATAATACAAAAGATGAAACTCTAGACACAGACAGTCTAATATCCTTGAGTCTCAAAGACATTCTCAAGTGACCCCTTCGTTAAATAGGAAGGAAACCCGTAGACTCGGACAGTCTCAATACCCTTTGGATTTCCGATTAGATGAAGGGGAAACCTGTAGATTTCTCAATATCCTCGAATCAAAATCCCTGAGTACCAACATTACTCATATAAGAACTAATTTTCTCTTTAAATCAGCATACTGGACCTGTCACTCAACTGAACAGTCACCATAGCCTCCTCTTGGGCTTTGTACAATGATTCTCCCCAGCGAAGTCAAACCACGTTTAGCCTCTCTCTCGGGCTTTGTACGAGACACATAAGAGACTCCCTCGTTGAGTCAATCACCCATTTCGACTCCATCTCAGGCTTTATACGAGATACAAAAAGGTTCTTATTGAACCAAACAAATTTCAGCCTCCATCTCGGGCTTCGTACGAGATACAAAAACACTCTCTTATTGAGTATAAAAGATCCTCTTGTAGGATCAACCCCTGTTTTAGCCTCTCTCTCAGGCTTTGTACGAGACACATAATAGCCTCCTCTTAGGCTTTGTATAAGAAAACCACTGGTTGATCCAATCAACCTTTTAGCATCAAAGCTATGCCTCGTTCACAGTACACAAACATCAACAACTCCTTCCCCTTCATCTAATCGCTGTAAGCGGCAAGCCTCTGGATCATCTATATCCATGCCACTGTCCCTCTTTTAGCATGAGAAATTCCTAAGGAAAGATAGCATTGCTCTACACTGAGTTAAAGTCTTCTCCTTCAGGTTAAAAATCCCCTATAAAGGAAATTATGGCATTGCTGGATTCACATATCCCGGTTAAAGTAATTCTCCTTTATAAACAGTTGTGACGGACAAACCCCTCTTTAGAGATGACAAATTCCCTCTAAAGACAACACCTTTTAGCTTCACATATTGGGCTTCGAACAAGATACAAATAGACCCTTCAGCTTCAAATATTGGGCTTTGAACAAGATACAAACTACCTTTAGCTTCACGTCTTGGGCTTTGAACAAGACACCAAAACACCATTTCCTCCCATAGAATAGGAGGAACTACGAATGCTCTGATTTCCCTGTTTCGGTAAACGGGAATACGTAAGCATAAGATTGAAAGAAAAGATCTTAGCGAGCACACTAATCAAAAACCCTAAATCCCATACTCTCACATATCTATCAAAAAGCATCAGTCCTAACATCCTAATCCTTGTTCCCCGCCAGAAACCTGTCATTCTGTCAAAATAACACAAGAAAGGCCCCACCACATTGATCGCATCTATAACCTAACAGACCGCTGTTTAAACTCATTATACAAGCAGGGTTAATTGGAGACATCTATTTCCCTTCCTTATTCAGCTCACAATAGGATAAAAAATGAATCGACCTGTAGTTAAAACTCAACCGCAGTGAGAGCGACCAGTGCTTAAGAACCACGTCCAAAATCACTCGCTTTAGAATGTATCCCCTGAGGTTAAATTGACTTGATGTTTGGGTTCCTGATGTCCCTTGGAGCATCATAGGTTATGCTTTGAAGCATTGGCTCATGCCCAGAGGAAAATTTCCATCTGGAGGACCTGGTCGACCAAACCCTAATTTTGGTGACACCGGTGATCTTGAGGCTTAATCCACCTGGAATGCTGCAACATTGTGCTTGATTCTTGCTGTGGGAGTCCTCTTGATCCATTGTGGATGTTTGAGAGGTTAGAAAAGTTGAAGATCATGTCATTCCTTGTTTGATCCTTTGTCTAAGGCTCAAAGAGGGCTTGAAACCCTGAGTCTGATTGTAATGGATGCTCGCCCATCTTTGGGGAGACTAATGAGATATGATGGCCCATCCATATTGTGATGATGATTTGCACAATGATGGGAAATCTTAGTGGTCAAAATTTGGGGTATGACACTTACAAATCATATCATCTACATAGATCTCAATTTATTTGTGCATCATATCATGGAACAAAGTAGTCATAGCTCTCTGGTACGTTGCACCAGCATTTTTCAAACCGAACGGCATCACTTTGTAACAGAATGTTCCCCAGGGTGTAATGAATGTTATTTTCTCCATATCCTCGGGTGCCATCTTTATCTGATTATAATCGGAAAATTCGTCCATAAAAGAAAAGATACTGAATTTAGCAGTATTATCTACCAACATATCAATGTGTGGCAGTGGAAAATCATCTTTCGGACTCGCTTTATTCAAATCTCTGTAGTCAACGCACATTCAGACTTTTCCGTCTTTCTTTGGAACATGCACAATATTGGCCACCCATTGAGGATACTCAGAAGTCACAAGAAAACCAGCATCAATCTGCTTTTAAACCTCCTCTTTGATCTTCACAGCCATATCGGGATGAGTTCTTCTCAATTTCTGTTTCACAGGTGGACATTCAGGCTTCAATGGCAAATCGTGCTCCACAATATCAGTATTAAGACCAGGCATGTCCTGATAGGACCAAGCAAACACATCAATATATTCTCTAAGAAGCTCTACCATTCTCTTCTTAACATCTGACTAAAGTGGTGCCCCAATCTTGACTTCTTTCTTATCATCCTCGGAACCCAAATTAACCAATTCTACAGGCTCTTCATGAGGCTGAATGGTTTTTTCCTCGTGCTCAAGCAACCTGGAAATTTCATCTGGAATCTCCTCAATACCCTCTTCTTCAGCTCCAAACATAGGGAACTCAAAGTTGCGAGAGGTCAAAGGGTCATTGTTTTCAATGGGTTTAACAATCAATCTGCATAGTGATTTATGTTTGATTTTAGAATATGAACAAGAAGTGCAAGTATTATGCAGATAAAAAATGATCACATTATTATTTTGTTTTTGGTTTTTTATGTTACCATTTTTCAGAAATAAAGCAAAAAGGGAAAACATAATATGTATAAACAAAATAACATTTTATTGATGATGATAAAATTTGAAACAAAGCCCTCATAAATTCACTTTCACCTTGGGTAGTGTGAAAGGATTTTTGAAAGAAACAAAAAAAAATTACTTTGAAATATGAATAACAGTGGGAACATCAAAAGCTATCCAAAATATGGGAGATTTGTCCATGTGTCACGAAATTGGGAAGTTTTTCCTCTTCATCATCTTCAATGATGGCAGCAGTAGAGTGTTCTTTCTTGATGAATCTGGCGATGTGAAAGGCCTCATTAATACGCTTAAAATCTCTTCTAACTGCACCATGCTTAAAGCCTAAACCAGCTTTGTCCAGGTTATCAACCACATCAATAACTCGGCCCCAACCATCAGACCGACCAGTCTCTAACACATGTAGAGCATCTTTCAAAGAAGACATGGGCAACTCATTATTCTTAACAACTTTATCATCAACGGAAAGAGCTTGGAACGGAGTCCCAACAGTTTTGTCGGCGTCAACATATGAAAAGGATGAAAGATGGCTCACCAGAATCGCTTGCTCGCCTCCAACAATTACCAGCTTGTCGTTCTTATCAAATTTCAATTTCTGATGAAGAGTCGAAGTCACTGCCCCAGCTTCATGAATCCAGGGTTGGCCAAGCAAACAATTATAAGCAGGACAAATATCCATTACTTGGAAAGTAATTTGGAAGAAGCACGGTCCTATCTTGATTAGAAGATCAACCTCTCCAATCACAGTTTTTCGAGATCCATCAAAAGCTTTAATCATAACCCCTCTATACCTCATGGGAGCACCTTGGTACAAAAGCCTCGACAAAGTAGATTTTGGCAGCACATTCAAAGAAGAGCCAGTGTCAACCAACACATTGGAAAATACATCTTCTTGACAATTCATAGAGATATGTAAAGCCAAATTGTGATTTCTCCCCTCCTCAGTTAACTCTTCATCACATAAACTCAAATTATTACATGTTGTGAGGTTGGTAACAATTCCATCAAATTGATTAACAGTCACATCATGTTCAACATATGCTTGTTCCAATACCTTTTGCAAAGATTTCCTATGAGCTTCAGAATTCATCAGTAGGGACAACACTGAAATCTTGGACGGGGTGCGCAAGAGTTGATCTACAACACTATACTCACTCTTCTTAATCAATTTCAATATTTCATTCTCATAATCCTTCTTACCACTGGACTGACCGGAAGCATCGACATTACTCTCATCTTAAGGTCGTTTGTCAGCAACAACATTCTCCATAATCTTTGGAGGCTCAGTATCGCTCCCAGGATTGTCAGCCGTGTAAATTTATCCCAAGAGAGGGAAAGGGAACACCGCATAAACCTTAGGAAGGGGGAAAGGAATGGTCATCGCAACCATAACCTGGGTTCGGGAGTCGGTTACGCGAGGGGAAGGTGCTAGCACCCCACGCGTCCATCGTACTCGATGGGATCCACGCTTGTTGTCTATTCTAAGGGTGAGTTATACTATCATCTAGGGCTGTACTAAGACGGGAGGGAAAGACAAAGACCGACTCGATAGGACGTCAACGTCCTAGGCCTACGTACCCCCTTTGTGCAATGGGGAATTCAGAGTCAATGTAGTTCGGACCCAGTTCTTTTTATGTTTTTTATGAGCGACGTTAAGTTCGCGTCCGGCAGTTAGGGTCGATGCCTGTTTGCGACTCAGACGGAAGGTAACATGCCCTTTTTGAAAATAGCCTTTAAGTTGAAGGTCCCTAAGGACAAAAAGGTTTGAAGTTGGTTTGTGTTTTTTAGGACAGAAGTGGCTTAAGTTAGTTCCTAAGTTGCATTGCACCAAAGTCTAGGGCACAGGGGCGAATACTTAACACATCGTCCCAAGACAGGACGCTCGCTAAGCACTCTAGAAAGATGAGAGGAAGCCCCTCATTTCTCATTCCCCATACTTAAGGCTCGTGTGCAATACACCTTATTATTATTAAGTGTTTTAAAGAAATTTGAGATGAGAAGAGAGAAGACACAAGGGTGACTCTAAAGGGGGACTATAGATCCTAAAGTCATCATGCATGGGTGACCTACGGTTAGTGAGGTTTTAAGACAACCTAAATCCTAAAGGAAGAAGATGAGGGAAGGAAAAAGTAAGGGTGACCATGGATACTTATCCATACCCTTAAAGAACTTACCTTAGACCCTGCATAAAAGATTAGCACAGAATAGACATAAGTAAGAGAGATGGGGTGAAAGAAAATCAAGCAAAGGCAAACAACAATGATAATAATCCAAACATGAACTCAAAGAAACAAAGGACATCCCTAAAGCAAATGGCACAAGTGCATTTTCAAACGGATAATCACACAAGGTCAAAGACGTGCCTGCAAGAAAATCTCAAGTGAAAACAAATCAGATAATTAGAAAAATGACTCCTAAAATTCCCAAATTAAACATTAAAGTTCCTTAACCAGAGGTAAACAACATCTCAAAAGTCCCTGTAAAAAATCAAGATATTAGTCATTCAAATGGTTAGGTGGAGCTCAGGTGGGAATTAGGGTTCAGTGTGCCAAAGGGAAGGACCTAAATGCAATATGAGATAAAATTAAAAATGAAAGAAAAATATTTTTAAGCACTTTAGAATGTTAATGAATGAATTTAAAAGGAACGGATAAAAAATATTTTACGGATGCAGAGAAATAAAATAAAGAAATTAATGTATGCATGAGATGTATAATGTAAAAAGAACTTGATTTAAACAATTAATTTAAATGATAAAAATAAAATAAAATTAACAAATAAAATTTATAAAAATTTTATAAAATGATAAACATAATGCATGAATTTTATGAGAATTTTAAAATGCAATTTACTATTTTTAAATAATTAAAATATGAAATAATAATTGAAAATAAAATAAAATAAGAACGGGCTGGGGGGTGTGATCAGTAAAAAACTACGTTGGAAATGTGGTTGGGCCAAAGGGTGGGGGATGCGCATAGCATTCTGAAGCCCAAGTCCACAGCGCTGTTGATCTGGTGTGGTTGAGGCCCGTGAGAGTCCAAGGTTTGACTCAATCCTAGCCTTTAGATGAGTCCTTACAGGAGGATCAGGAAAGTCATGTGATCATGTGGTTTATAAAAGCGCGCGCATGGTGAACCTAAGTCAACTCACCACACCAAATCCATTTACTCAGAATATAACGTAGCCGTTGGATCCAACTCACATCAACGGTCCAGATTGAAACTGGGGAGGGGGCTAGGGTTTACTGTAGCTACCGGCCGGAGAAGACTCCGATCGTCTTCTCCAGCGAGACTCCGGCCACCTGTACAAAAATATCTCCAGAAAATACAAAGGAGGACATCATTTTGTCCAGAATTTCATGAGGATCTCAGATGTACAACTCAAATCATCAAATGATCAACATATAAATCAAATCGAAGAGAAACATAAATGCGCCAAAAATTTCAGATCAATGATTCAAGCAATTTACAAGGCCAAAATCAAAACCAAATATATCATGATGATCAGCAGGCATATCACGTCATTATGCATATCCAAAAGAAAGGTTTTGTGACCATGAAAAAAACGACAAACCTGAGATGGCACTGCCTTTATCCCTGCTTTTAGCTTCAAGCGACGGTTGGTTTTTGTCCCAGGGATCCCAAGGGTTGAGTTTGTGGAAGAATTTTGTAATGAGAACTCCTGAGTCGTGAGTTTTGATGAAGAATCCTCTTTTTAGGGTTTTCTTGAGAGCTCCTCAAATTTCACGTGCATGAACCCTAACCAATGCATGAATGGGTTTATATAAGCTAGGGTTTTCAGTTGAATACGAATTGGGCCTGGGTAATTCCATGTTTAATGATTTTTGAATTATTTTGGAATTTTGCATTATGTTGAATAAGTGAAAAATACATCCATTCCATGCCCTTGAATTCATGATGGATCACTTGTATCTGAGTTGCTAATCACACCACTTTTAACTTGGGCCTTGAAAATAAATGGTTTATGAGTTTTAGGCATTTTGGGAAATTTGAATAATGGAAAAAAAGTGAATAATAATCCATGGAATTTCTTCATTCTTGGGTCAAAAATAATCCTCAAGGCATGTCTTTTAATATTGGAATGTGGCATGAAGCAATGGAATTGATTATAGGTCACTATGCCTAAAATTGTGAAAATGGCATCATGAAAAACCCTAAAAACCACTTTGCCTTCTTTTGATCATAATTGGAGTTTCACAAATGATATGGAGACCCACTAGTACTTTTTGGAAAGAGGAGAAAAATACCTTCAACTTTCATGTTGGAGAAAAATTCATTTGAGGCTTTCTTGATGGTGTAAAGTTAAGTTGAAGGTGGTGTAGAAACTTGCCAAAAATGGAAACTTTTCATTATAGGTCACTTTCCAAATTTGGAAACTTTGCACCAACCCCTGATTCCTGATAAATATGTATGAAACTTGACCCCTGGGGACCATATGAGGATGTGAGACCTTAAAATCCTCGAAGGGAACCTCAAAATTTCACAGTTGACTTTTCTCCTTTGACTGTTGACTTTTCCCCAAATTCAACTGATTTTCAATCTATTGGCCAATTGATCTTCTCCTGAACGAAACTGATGGACAATCTTCCACTCCTAGATACTTAGGGACTCAAGGAATACCATGGAATCAAGTCTTGCCCAAAAAGTCAGAAATAAACTGACTTTATAGCGAACCCTAGTTTTGGTACCCTTAGTCTAGGAGGAAATAACACAGTCTCCAAATCCAAATTCCTCTGAATATGATGTGTATCCTCTCCAACAAAGGTGAGATGTGTCATTTTGTGCTGATAAAAACCCAAGGAGCCTGCCCATTTGAGCAATAAACCCAAGAATTCCAAAACCCTAATTCATGCACTGGTTAGGAGAGAGTGATCCACTTGAGATCCCTTGCCACTTGTGAACCCTTGATAATGTAGTAGACCAGATAAGACTTTTCTGAACTGCCTCAGGCACCTTGACCCCATGCTAATGATATGCATACATGATAATGCAAAAAAAGAAATGAAACATAAGCCAGTTAGTAAAAAAGTAAGGAAGGCAAATTTTGGGGTCCAACACTCAGAAGCAAAGACACGACCACTCTGGGTCACTCTACTAACATCAACGATACTTACCACATAAGAAAAAGAAGGAATAGGCACTTCCCTACCATCTTCTACCATGGTAGCATTGTACTTATACAAAACAGCCTTGTCAGATTCATAGGGTACCGGACCGGGTAACCGAATAACCAAAGGTGTAACAGCGGTCTTCCGACTGTCATAAGAGATAACAACTCGTTCAGGAATATTAAAGCGTGGCGCAATAACCTTCACCTCATTCTGATATTCATCCCTTTTAGCAGTGACCTCAATTAAATTCAGATCCATCATCCTTTGAATGTCCTTCGAAAGACAAAATACCATTTCTAACCAATCTTTGCACCTCCATCTTCAACGGGTAACAATTATCAGTATCATGCCCAGCTCCTCCCTGATGAAAAGCACAATGAGCTTTAGGCTTATACCACCACGGCGAATCTTTTGGAGCAGCAAGTGGTGCACGGGTCTGAACAAGATTCTTCTGAATTAAACAAGGAAGCAAATCTGTATATGTCATCGAAATCAGATCAAAGTCCTTCTAAAAATGGCCCCGTTGATTATTTTGTTGATTAGAACGTTGTTGATGAGCAGCTTGAACAACAGGAGTTGAATTGATAACAGGAGTAACAGATGCAACATGTTGCTGACACTAGTTATTCTTACCATAACTCTTTTTGCGTCCTCCATGGGAAATAACATTGGTCTCACCTTCTTTCTTCTTGGAAAGTCCTCCCCAATATTTCTTGGAATTTCCAGCAGAATTACCATCTTTTGACAAACGTCCCTCATGGACACCTTCTTCCAATCTCATCCCCATATTAACCATCTCAATGAAATCACTCGGGGCACTAGCAATCATACGCTCATAATAGAAAGGACTCAGAGTTTTCAGAAAAATCTTTGTCATCTCTTTTTCTTCCAAAGGAGGATTAATCTGAGCAGCAATCTCGCGCCACCTCTGCACGTATTCTTTGAATGTTTCCTTATCTTTCTAAGCCATTGCTCAAAGCTGATCCCGATTGGGAGCCATATCCACATTATACTTATACTGCTTTACAAAAGCCTCACCCAAGTCTTCGAAAGTGCGAATTTGAGTACTGTCGAGTCCCATATACCATTTAAAGGCTTCACCAGACAAGTTATCTTGAAAGTAGTGAATGAGAAGCTGATTATTATTAGTCTGATTCGACATCTTACGAGCATACATAGTCAAGTGACTCAATGGACAAGAATTACCCTTATACTTTTCAAAGTCAGGGACCTTGAACTTATGTGGGGTCTTCACATTAGGAACCAAGCATAACTCATGAGCATTCTTTCCAAATAGTTCTTTACCCCTCAAAGCTTTGATTTCTTTCTGGATTTCAACAAACTGGTCTTGAATCTCTTCCATTCTATCATAAGCATCAACACTCTCGCTCGGAGCAGTGTAGAAAATTTGTTCTTCACCAAAAGGAACGGTATGAACCACAGGCGGTGGTACAGTGATCACAGGTTGAACAGTAGGAACAACTGGAACTTCAGGAGGTGGTGGTGGTGGTTGATAACCTTCAAGAACAAAGTTAAGAGGCATGCCCCAGGGGAAGCTAGGAGGCATAGAGTGTTGAGGAACACTAGCAGGTGCCACAGAGATGGGCGTAGAGACAATCTCATAAATGACTGTCCTTTGCACAGGAGTTAAAAGCGGAGGAGGAGGGGGTGGCTGATTCTGAGCAGCCACCAATGCTTCCATCCTAGCAGTGAGTCTCTCCAAACTATCCTTCAAAGTTGTAACTTCCTCACGAAGCTCACGGTTCTCTTGTTGCAACTGATCCATCTTCTTCTTCAGATTAGCTCGAGTATTATACTGGTGCGACAGCTTGGCTGAATGAAGACCAAAGGGAAACAATAAGACGCCTGGAAAAGGCAAGAAACAATGCACAATGATGCGAATGCTAATGCAAAATGCAAATGTTTCATTCAACTTTCAAGGATATTTAAAATATAAAGCAATAACATTTTTTTTGAAATAATGATAAGCATCTCATATTATTGAATATTGGAAAGAGCTACACTTGGAAGTTCAAGTTACAAAGGATCAAAATACAATAAGGAAAATCTAGATCCTAAGGAGCATCTGATGATGATCCAAGCTGATGCTTCCTTGGGAGTCTCTTAATCTCTCTCATAGTTGTCCTTCATGACGATCTTCTCTAACACGATCCGATCCACAATACCCTTCCAAGCACCAGAAGTAGGAGGATGAGATGATGAAGTAGTAGAGGAAAATAAATCCACTCCATGTATCTTCACAGCACGTCGCTCAAGCAACTCAATCAAGTCATCTTTCTCATTCATCTGCTTTTGCAACTCTAACTTCTCGAGGTTTGAAGTATGAAACTTGGATTCCCAAAGATCTTTTTCTTCCTTCATCTTGGCCAAAGCATCTTGAAGAGTCTTCATATCATCAAAAGGAATAGGGAGCGGTGTGGCGACCATTGTAGTCATGGGTTTCTCAAAAGAATAAGGCATTTTCCTTCATCATATAGCCAAGCTGACGGCGAGCTAAACTCGAGTTGTAGTTAATTCCACCTTGTGTGCCAAGAAGAGGCACATTGGCGAATTCTCCACAACTATCAATAATCTGGACACTATCATAAATGGAAGAAGCCTAAGTAATATCAACATGAGTAACAGACATGATATTCTGAGACCACCTTAAACAATTCTTGTTCTCCTTGAAAGCCGATGATTGTGGCAAGTGCGAAATAAACCACTTGTACAGTAAAGGTGCGCAACAAACAATGGTACCATTCCCCTTAGAAGTCCTATGATGGATGGAGAAGTAAGTATCACCAAGTAAAGTCTGAACAGGGTCCCCAATCAAGAAAATCCTAATAGCGTTAACATCCACAAAGTTGTCAACGTTAGGAAATAAGACTAGTTCGTAGATAAGCAAAGCAAATATAGCCTCAAACGCCAATGTGATACCAGCATTAGCAAACATAGTGGCTTTCCCAATCAAGAACTTAGAAGTTAAACCCTTGATGCCTCCCTTGACCTTAAGGTTAACATCTATATCGGATTTCATCAAATGGGTAGCTGCAGCAATTTCTTGGGGCTTAAGAGCTTCCTCCAAACCAATATAAGGAACCTTATCAGAAACTGGTATACCCAAGAAATGGGCATACTCTTCCAAAGTCGGCATGAGCTGATAATCAGGAAAAGTAAAGCATCGGTAGATAGGATCATAGAACTGGACTAGGGTGTTCAGAATTTCGTCTTCAATGTTGGTAGAAAGAATAAATAGAAGTCTCCCACGACGAGATCTAAAGCCAACACGATCAACTATCAAGGACACTAGCTTTTTCAACTCTGTAATATCAGGAGCTTTGAAATACTACTTCTGAGTGTTTCTCCTTCCAATATCCGTGATCACAATATCTGTGATGTTTGCAAAGGAAAAATCTCTAAGATCCTTGAAAATTGATGGAAACAAAATGTCCATGAATGCATGAGTGCATGTATGCAGCAACCACAAATAAGATCACACAAAGCACACGGGTTCAAGGTTCCGAGTCACGAGCATGGAGCCAAGGGTTAAAAACCTCCCACAATGGTATGTACTAGGGTTATATCACCTGTAGAACAAGGTTCTAAAGAGTTCCCAGAGTCATAGATCCATCTTTCAGATATTATCGGCTTAAACGACTACTCGTCAGCCAATAATATTCTCAAGAGAAACTCGTCTGAGTGTGGTATCGCGTAACAACCAATTCAAGTCTACACCTTAATAGCCACCACATCACGTCCTAATAAGGACAAGATGGGTTAAGGGTTCTATGGTCCTCAGCTTCTCAGGCTCCCAGGTCGGAAAAAGTAACGTCATTCACGACTACTCGTATGACATCAGTAATCCCAAAGGGGCCTCCACTGAGTGGGGGATCTCAAGTCAGCTTAGTAAGGACTACTCCACGTAAGCCGAACAAGACTATACCACCCTCCTATCATAAGTGCACTCAAGTTCGGGTATATGACTTATCTCACCACACAGATCACCAAGCACTTTGACAGAACAATCAATAACACATAAATCAAACAAAAAGCTATAAATAAATCAAAATAGGCTAAACCCACTAAGAACCAGAGTCCCCAGCAGAGTCGCCACTTTTCTGTAGCGGTAAAAATTGTGAGTGTAAGCTATTGATTAACTTAAATCATAAAGCAAGAGTCGCCACCGCACTTTTATTTTATCCAAAAAGGAAAGGAAAAAGAGCAAACAAAACCTACAAAGTTCTAAAACAAGAACAAACAGAGTCTAGGTAAGGGGGTTGGTTACGTTAAGGGAAGGTGTTAGCACCAAAAATATCTATAGTACTCTATAGGAACCCTTTGAAATATCTATCGCTTTTGGTTTGAAAATGGTGTGTTTGAAAGAGATTGGGGAGATGAGAAGATAAGTATTTTTTTTAAGATTTTTGTGTTTGGAGAGACTTATCGCTTCATTCCTACGTACCCACGAAGTGCAATGTAGGATCAAAACCCCGTAGTTCATGGCACAAATAACAAAAATTATTGGTTATGGTTCATTTTATCTTGAAAAGACAACCCGCCATTCTTAAGAGAGAATACTCAACTAATTACCCAAAGGTATTGGAAAGAGGTATTTGCATCACATTAAGATGGAGGATTTGCTTGGATTACAATCAACAAGACTATCGCTTCAACATCTAAGTGGAAAATGGCTATACTTTACACAAAATACCATGGTTAGGAGCTTTACATCTCAACCAAAAAATGACTCGTGTCTAATTCTTTTTGAAAAGTTTAAAAGAAAAAGGTGCATAAAAGCACAAAAAGTTTGAATGAGTTTTGGTATTTTTTATGTCTTTTTGAAATGGTCAAAATATGATTAACATTGATTGACATTTATTAGAGAAAACAAAGTTTGAAAATCAATTGACCAAAAACAAGGTTTTATCATGAAAGCGGTTTTGAGTTTAAAAACAAGAAGGTTTTGAAAAAGAGAGGAGATTTTGAAAATTGAAGAAGGGGTGGAGAAGAAGTGACTATCCTAGTGCATAAAATAAAAGCTAAGTTAAGATCGATCTAACCACATGGAGGCACTCTTCAAAGCATAATAAGAATAGAATTTCATCCTTTTGAGCCAATGAGCAAGCCAAATAAAGGCTAGAATACCAAATCCATAATGATCCAAAGCGCAAGGGGAGAGAATCCTAAATCTAAGTCCAAAAGTCCATAATGAAGCCAAGAAGTCTAAGAGTAGAAATCCTCCAATGCAAGGGATAGCGGCCATAGTCCAACAATTAAGAGCACAAGTCTTTTAGTGGTTTAAGCCTTTATTAATGTTTTTGAGTCCAAATGGACAAAAGAAAAACAAAAGTACAAGATAATATGGTCCAAATGGACAAAAGAAAAAATGACATAAACATAAACATATGGTCCAAGTGGACAAAGGAAAAACTGCGGAAGCATAAAAAATGATATGATATGATATAACGACCAAAAACATATAAAATAAAGAGAGATAGGGAGCAAGAAGGAAGCATAAAAGTAAGGTTAGAAGTTAGTGATTAGTAGCACAAGGGCCCTAGTGCCATAAGCCTTCAAAAGGAAACACCAATTATTCCATCTCGCGTCTTGAACTATAATGATTAAACAATGTACTTAGGTCAAGGTTAATGAAGACTTGTTAGAAGATTGATAGAATCAAAGCCTCTACGCAACAAGCTTTAAAGATTTTGAACCTAATACAAAAGATTAACCATCCTTGGGCTTACACAACCAAAAGGTTTGGGCCACGAAAGATCAAGTTCCGATTTGGAGGAAGGGACAAATGTAGTGCTATGTTAAGCAATCTCCAAGTGACTTATAAAGAAGTCACCCTACTCGAGGCCGGTCAATAGTGATCTTTGTGCTAATGCATGCTAGATGAACGATATATAAATTGTCATCCGAAAGCAATACCGCACGAAAAGAAAATAGGTAGCGATCTAGTCTTGATCAAGAATTCGACAAAGAAATTCTAAGATCCATAAGACTTTCATCGATCAAAATTAAATAAAAAAAGGAAATAGATGAAGAGAAACCTAAATTGAATTACAAATTCAAGACCACTCCATCTTTAAGTTCATCCACTCATTTTGGTGGATTAAAGCACTAAACATATCATTAACTCAAAGCACCTAAAATGAATTAAACAATTCATTTTAAAGATAGATTTGAATTAGTGAATGTTTATCCTACTTCATCTACACCCAAAGTCCAATGAATTTAAAGCGGAATAAGACCTTTAAAAGTGTAATCCAAAGCCAAAATCAAAAGGAAAGGAAGGAGAGAAAGGAACCAAAACAGTGCCAAAAACAAAGCAAAAACTGCATTCTGACTCAGAGTAACCAATTACTTTAATTAGGGTAACCGGTTACTCTGCACGTAGAGTGAAAAAATGTTCAAAAATTCAGCATGATCATCTTCCAAAACTTTCTTCAAACACCTTGTGATCATGGAATCAAAATTGCACGAATTTTAAAGTAAAACAACAGTGAAAACCAGCAATTAAGCACAATTACGAGATCCAAAGGATCAAGTAACAAGGATCTCCAAAGATCTACATTATGGAAGATGAAGATGAAGCTTCAACAATGGTGAGAGATGAATTACCACTTCAAATATGAAAATTATTCCAAATTGCTTCAAAATCCAAACACCAAAGCCTTGATCTATGAGAATTGATGAAGAAAACGAGCTTGGATGAAGGTTTCGCTCAAAGTTGAACAAGATTCAATGTGAATTCTTGTTAACTTTCAAGAGAAGAAAAGTGAGCTTTAATGAAATTTTGTGGTTAGGAAGAGAATTTGCAAGAGGTTTGTTGGCTCTCAAAAGCTTGTGAAATGAATGAAATGAGGCCTCTATTTATAGAATTTTGGCTTGGAAATTTGGTGGTTTGGAAATGAAAATTAGGCTTGGAATTTGAATTTGGAGGGAAATTATCAAAAGAGTGGTGATTAGTGGAGGTACATGGTGGGAATTAATTATGATGATGTAGGGGAATTAAAATGAGGTGATCTAGAATATTCCACATTTTCATACCCCAAATTTTGACCACTAAGATTTCCCATCATTGTGCAAATCATCATCACAATATGGAAGTACTTTTATACCTCATCAGTCTCCCCAAAGATGGGTGAGCATTCACTACAATCAAGAGTTAGGGTTTTGAGCCCTCTTAGAGCACTTAGACAAAGGATCAATCAAGAAATGACATGATCTTCAACTTGTATAGCCTCTCCAACACCCACAAAGGATCAATAGGACTCCCACATCAAGAATCAAGTACAAAGTTTCAACATTCCAAGTAGATCAAGCCTCAAGATCGCCAGTGTCACCAAATTAGGGTTTTGGTCGACTGAGGCCTCCAGATGAAAATTTCATCTGGGCACAAGCCAATGCCTCAATTTTTGGTCCATTAAGCTCAATGGAATCTTAAGAGCCCATCCACAATGGAAAAATCACCTAGAGGGTCCATCTATCAAAAATCAGGAATTAGGGTTTTGACCTAATTTTACCCTTGAGTTAACTTGTGAAGTGAGGCATGGCTTGAAGCTTCAAAATGAACTTTAAAGACCTCAAATACATCATATTAACATGTTTACAAGATTTGATTGACTCAAAGAGCTCAAATTATAAGCCACAAGAACTCAAAACCATCTGATCACAAATTAGGGTTTTTGATGGAAAAAGTCAACCCTACCCCTGACTGTTGGCCTACCCTTGATCTATGAGAATTGATGAAGAAAACAAGCTTGGGTGAAGGTTTAGCTCAAAGTTGAGCAAGATTCAATGTGAATTCTTGTTAACTTTCAAGAGAAGAAAAGTGAGCTTTAGTGAAATTTTGTGGTTGGGAAGAGAATTTGCAAGAGGTTTGTTGGCTCTCAAAAGCTTGTGAAATGAATGAAATGGGGCCTCTATTTATAGAATTTAGGCTTGGAAATTTGGTGGTTTGGAATTTGGTTTGGAAATGAAAATTAGGCTTGGAATTTGAATTTGGAGGGAAATTATCAAAAGAGTGGTGATTAGTGGAGGTACATGGTGGGAATTAATTATGATGATGTAGGGGAATTAAAATGAGGTGATCTAGAATATTCCACATGTGATTAAAATGAAGAAAATTGGTGCCAATTACTGCAGAATTTAAATTTACTGCCATTTTTCAAATTTTTACGAGGGTAACCGGTTACTCTGATTGAGGTAACCGGTTACTCAGTGTAAATTTTGAAAAAATTCCCTTTTTGAGTGCACTGCTGTGGTTCGACTCGATTCTTTTGCTTGTCAAAGAAGGCATGAAAATAAACACATGAACCTTGGAGTCTCTTGAATAGTAATCAATTAAATCTTGGAAACTCTTGATCAGATGATTTTTGAATTACTTGCAAATCAACTTTGACTTTGTTCAAATGAAATTCATTCGAGTTGAGGAACTGATTTTGATATCCTTGGTCCAAATTCTTCATGAAAAAGTTAGTAAAGGAAAAACAAACATATTTTTGGATTTTAATTAATGGTTAGTAAACATAAACAAATACAAACATCAAACAAACAAGAGAACAGGGGTGCTTGGCGATCTCACTCAAGAATAAACCTTCAGAGGAGGGCAAAAGAACTGAAGCTTGTGATCTTGTTTGTGGTATGAGATGCAAAAGACATGTGGGATCTTAGGGGTAAAAATTAGGGTATTACACCACCTTACCGCATTAGTTGGAATTAGGTGCTACTTTCTGATTTCTTATTTATACTATGAAATTGGAAAGGAAACGGGAGCTATCTAAAACTAACCTTGCACTCAAATGTTTTCTTTAACAAATGCTAAGAGATTGGGGGGTCCTGGGTCAGATTATACAATGGGGAGTTGTCAATTACCCAGCGTATATATGGTTATCCATAGATTGTTTGGCATAGTCTTCTATTATCTACTTACTGGTGTTTATCTGTCGTAAATTTGGGAAAGTTTCTTCTTTGGGAAAGTTGAGAGTATTTTTGTTGTTTTTCGGGTTTTTCGATGTTTTTGGTAAGGTACTGGACCTAAAGTTTTTGATTTGTGTGCTCGCTAAGATTTCCCAATCTTATGCCTACGTATTCCCGTTAAAGAAAACAGGGAAATTAGAGCAATCATAGTTCCTCCTATTCTATGGGAGGAAAGAGATGTTTGGTGTCGTGTTTAGAGCCCAAAATTGAAGGTAAAGGTTATTTGTGTCTTGTTCAAAGCCCAAGATTGAAGCTAAATGGTTTGATTGAGAGAGAATTTGTCATCTCTAAAGGGAGATATCTCATCTGTTTATCACAGTTGTTGGGTAGCTGATTATAAAGGAGAATTACTTTAACTGGAATGTATGGAATCCAGCAATGCCATAATTTCCTTTATGAGGGATTTGTCCTAAAGGAGAAAACTTTAACAGAATGTAGAGCAATGCCATTTTTCCTTAGGAGTCTTCCATGCTAAGAGAGGGACATTGGCTTGGATGTATATAATCTAGAGGCTTGCCACTTACAACAATTAGATGAAAGAAGAGATTTACCAGGATAAAGAGGGACTACAACTTGGGTATTTGAATCAACAAGTGTACCACTTACAATAATTATATGGGATTAGGGTTTTTTTATTGTCTGTTTTGATGTGTGATTGTACAGAGAAATGTCTTCCTACAGAGATTTTTTTATTTCCTCTGAGGGGATGTTGATTTTTGTGTGCCTTGATCAAAGCCCGAGGTTGAAGCTAAAAGGTTGACTCTACTTGGGAGTTTTATTTCTGTCTTGTAAAAAGCTCAAGACTGAGGCTAAAAAAAAGGAGATTAACTCTTTTGGGGAATATTTTATCTGTCTTGTACAAAGCGCAAGATTGAGGCTGAAAGAATTGACTCCACTGGGGAGAGGTTTTATCTGTCTTGTACAAAGCCTAAGATTGAGTCTAAAAGAGAGTTTGACTGACTCAGCTGGAGAATATTTTGTCTGTCTTATACAAATCCCAAGATTGAGGCTAAAACTGCTGAGGGGTGATCATTATACAAAGCCTGAGAGGAGGCTGATTGGAGAATTTCTTATATGAAGCCTAAGAGGAGGCTGGTTTCTGCTGAGGATTATTGAGATCCAGAGACAGGTCTAAATTGGGGAATCAACTCTTGCTGAGGACTGCAGAAGAGTTGAAATATCAGATGCCATGAGGTTCTAATTGAGGGTTTATGGGTTGTAATTTGACCCTAGCTAGGGAAATTTAAAGTGAGAGTTTAAAGACGGGGTTTTGAAACCTGTGGAGGTTTTAACTCTGTTGGAGATTAATGAAATGATTAGGGTTTTTCCTATGCTTTTAGGAAACTTGAGGGTTTCTTTGAGATCCAATAGGAGATGAGATTGTCCAAGTCTACTGGTATGAAAAGGTTTATCATTGCATGATGCCCAAGAGGAGGCTGGTGTTTTACAGGATGAGAATCAACCCTAAATTGGTCTGATGTTTTGACTCTCTGGAAGTTTGAACTAGCAAAGGATGACTAAGTTCTGTCATATACATGTAGGAGGTCTTTTTGGGTCCTTGTATTAAGCCCAAGAGGAGGCTGAAAACTTCTAAGAAGCCTGAGGGTCCTTGTACAAAGCCCAAGAGGAGGCTGGGGATGCTTTTAGGAAGCCTGTGGGTCCAAACCTAAGAAAAGCTCAAGGAAGGTTTCACTGGGAATAATCCTTTCTTTAATGAACAGTTCTAGGGTTTGAAGAAATTCAAGAGAGGTTTCACCGGGAATTAATCCTCTCTGGGGGAAATGAATTTCTTAGACAAATTTCTAGATAGTGACAGTCTTGAGAAAAGTTTCACCGGGAATAATGCCTTTCTCTGTTCCATATTGTATAAGCCCAAGAGGAGGTAAGACTGTATCTGGAATTTCCTATGGGGAACTAGTTTTGACTATGTTGAAAGAGTAACCACTAGCTTGATCTAATCTTAGACCTAATTGTCGGGGAAAACTCTAAGCATATAATACAGACATATATATATATATATATATATATATATATATATATACAGATGAAATATATATAAGCAAATATGAAAAGAAGCTGGTAAAACTTACAGGTGAGCAAGCTTCCAGTATTATAAACACAGCTGCATGGTTAGTTATTCAAGAAATTGAAGAATGTTTTGATAACAAACATGAATTTGAATCTAAATCAAAAGGAAAGTTGTTGTTAAAAGGAAGTTTAGGGCTTATACTCAAGGAGAGGCCCAGATGAATTCTTTTGAAAAGGCGACGATCGCATTGTAGTTTTGAAAATTACAGAGGGACTTATACAATGACTGAGGCCCAAATTTATTGTATTTACAAAAGAGGTTGGGTCTTACACTCTATTAGAGGCCCATGATTTATTTTTATACAAGAGTTGGGGCTTACAGCTTAAGGAGAGGCCCAGATGAAAAACAACGATCGCACCGTTATTTTGAAAACTGTAGTGGGACTTATACAATGACTGAAGCCCAAATTATTTATGTACAGAGGGGGTTGGGTCTTACACTCTATTAGAGGCCCAAGAAATGTTTGAAAAAAGAAGAAAAATGGGACTTACAACATAAGGGGAGGCCCAGATTAAAATTGTTTGAAAACGGCGATCGCACCGAGATTTTTGAAATCGAGTCGGGACTTATACAATGACTAAGGCCCAAAATGGTTTTGTGTGACAAGGGATGGGTCTTACCCTCAATTAGAGGCCCAAAGTGTCTTTGAAAAAAAGTTTGATCAAGAGGAAACCCTAATTTCTTTTACAAATATAATTTTCAAAGAAAAATAAGTAATAAATGATATAAAATACCAAATATATTGAAAAAAACAAGTTGTAAATTTTGAACAATGTTTTTAAAAATCATGTTTAATCACATGAAGACTTGAAATTCAATTGGTTTTGAAAAATCAAGGTGGAAATCTCATTTTAAAAATGTTTGAAAACAAATAAAATGAAACTAATTGCAAAAATTCAAACTATATTAAATAAATAATATAAAATCAATTTTTTTGGAATAAAATATTTCAACATTTTTGTGGATTTTCATAAAAAGAACCAATAAAAAATAATTAAAATTGAGAGAGAAATTAATCTTGGAATTAATTAATAAAAACAAAAAATAAATATGAAAAATAGCAAAAATATGAGAAATGGCAAAATGGTCTGGGTGGGTCTTGAACCCATGACCTCCCATCCAAACACACATGCACGCTATCACTGGGGTGGTGATACATCTGTGTATCAAAACCACCCCATGTGCATATAAGGGTAACAAGGTTTTAGGCCTGGCCAAGGCGCCTTGGCCTGGCCCTTGCCCAAGGCTGGCCTGATTTTAGGCCTCTTGCATGAAGGCCATAACTCCCACAATTCTCCATGGATTTGGACAAAATTTAGATGGATCCTACCTAGAATTTCATGAGGAATCCAATGGTACTTTTAGATTTTTCTAAAGATGTCCCCATTTTAAAACCCGATAGTGGTTTCAAAATAGGCCAAGATTTGCATGTTCTATGCTATCTTATCACATAAGCAATAATAGCATGGTAAATTGGTTCAAACACAACATATTTGATATATATGACATGTTTATGATCAATGGACCTCGAAGCAATGCATATTTTTAGAGGTTAAGTTGTGATGCACTTACCTCTTGAAGCTCCTTATGCTAACTGTCAAGATCCTTGTTCTAGAAGTAATCCAATGCTTTAGACGCTCTTAATTGATCCCTTAGAAGCTTTTAGGATGATCAAAACCAGCTGAAAACCTCAGGAACAAGAGTTGGCTCTTTCTTGCAAAAGTGGCAAAAATGACCAAAATGGTAACTCTCTCAAATGGTGTTCCAGTAGAGGGAAACCAGTTGGGATAGTTTGAGGATGATATTTGGAGTATATTTGAAGCTTTGTTTGGTTTTGAAAGTGACTGAATCAAGACATGGCTTGTAAAATGCAGAAAAGTCAAAATTTGAGGTTTTGGAGGTTGACTTTCTGATTTTGAGGTTGTGCAATGTGGATGAAAGTTTGAACACTTCCAATGGATGATTTATGATGTGTTTGGATGGTTATTAAAGTGGTATTTGCTCTGGTTTCAAGAATTCCCAAATTGCTCCATAATGACTAGAAAATGAAGTAAGAGAGGGAGAGTGAGAAAACAAGGCTTTGGTATTGTTTTGGTGTTGTTTGGTGTCGTTTGAAACATCATTAATGACCTCTATTTATAGTAGAGGAGTTTTGTTTTTGAAGTAATAGTGAATGGCAACTGGTTTACCCTATTATCCAATGGATATGCCCATGTATCACTTCCTTAAATGCCAAGGTACCAAGTCTTCACTTGGCCATTGACTTGGGCTAGTCTTGGTAGCTCTAGGTCTTCTAATTTTTGTAACAACCTTGACTCAGTTAGACTGATAAGCCTTGGTTCATGACAGCTCAATGCACCACATCAATTCCAAATGACAAAGCTTGGTTTTGGATTTGCAACATTGATGATCACATGCCAAATGGATTGGATTCTTGACTCAATGGTCCAATTTTGAAAATATCAAGTGAGTCATAAAGATTCCCTCTGATCTTGGAAGAGGACAAAGCTTCCAAGATGACAAAATTTGAAATGGAAATCGTGTGGCACAAGAAATGCACCAAATCTGCCTTGAAAACCAGTTTGAGCAAGGCATGTTGTGAGATCCATAACTCCTTGATTAAGTTGAACTAATGCGAGTTCTTGTACTATTTGGAAAGCTTTCATGACATACTTTAATTTTGATGTCCAAGATTGGTCTTGGTTTAGCTTGGATCAAGGTGAAAAATGGCCTCAAAGTTTGGAAGAAGTGAAACAGATTCTGACTTCTTGAAAATTTCACTAAGTGTTGGAAAAAGTGGTCATTTTCACTTTTTGTGATTTTGATCAATCGATAACTCAAAATCCATGAGGATTTGGAATGAGATGTAGTTTACATATTTGTAGTATGTAAGATGAACTTTCATTTGAGCTTTGAATTGGAGAAAAATGCCTTGTGTTTAGGAGTTATGACCTTGCAAAGTTGGTACCAAATCACTTTTGTCTTATAACTTAGAAAAAATTTGGTTTCTCATGGTTGCCCCTTTTGCAAGAAACCTCACTGTTCTTGATTTTTCTTGATGAATGATGATCAAAACCATACATTAACATTGTTTTTGACTTAGGGGAACCATATTTGTGAAAAATTTTAAAAAGTCAAACTAGATTTTAGGCACAATTGACTTTTTGTCAGATGAATTCCAAACTGTGTGATCCTCTATGAAATCAAGTCCTTGACCTAATTGAAACCTAATTCATGGATTCCATAGGTTTTTTAGGGTGTCTTGAACCATGTCCCAAGGTTTGAGAACATGTCTTGGTCAAAAGTTAAAGATACAGTTGACTTTTTCTCTAAAACCCTAATTGTGGTCCAGATGAAATTGAAACTTGTGAACCAAGCTTCTTGGATCAATCCATTGTTGTAAATGGATCAATGTGATGTATTTGAGGCCCTCAAATTATGTCTTGAGGTCTTGGTTCATGCCTTGCCTCAAAAGTCAACTTAGGGGTGTGTTAGGTCAAAAACCCTAATTCTTGATTTTTTATGAATGCTTCCCCTGAGGTTGTTTTGATTTGATGATTGGGTCCATGAGGTCCCTTTGAGCATCTTGGGTCATGCCATGAAGTTTTGGCTCATGCCCAGATGAAAACTTTCATCTGGAGGCCTTGGTCGACCAAAACCCTAATTTGGTGACACTATCGATCTTGAGGCTTGATCCACTTGGAATGTTGCAACCGCGTGCTTGATTCTTTATGTGGGATACCTCTTGATCCTTCATGGGTGTTTGAGGGTCTAGACAAGTTAAGGATCATTTCCATTTTTTATTGATCCTTTGTCTAAGTGCTCTGGGAGGGCTTAAAACCCTAATTCTTGGTTGTAGTGAATGCTCAATAATCCTTGAGAAGATTGATGAGGTATGATGGTACAACCCTATTGTGGTGATGATTCTCACAATGATGGGAAATCTTGGTGGTCAAAATTTGAGGTATGACAGATGCCCCTATTTAATCTTCTTGGACCTGAAGGTGTGAATGGTGAAGATATTCGAACATTCAGGGTGCAAGAGGATTAAATATCGGAATACCCAAAATTTTGACGGTGGTTATAAATGGAAGTTTGCTCATCCCCTTTATTTTGGTAAGCAATGCTACTTAGAAAAGGGTAAAACTTCCCCTCGATCCTGGTCTTTTGGCCACGGAACTGGTCTCAGTTTCTTTTAAATTACCTCCCCTCGATCCTGGTCTTCAGCCACGGAACTGGTCTCAGTTTCTTTTGAAATAAACCTCCCCTCGATCCTAGTCTTCAGCCACGGAACTGGTCTTAGTTTCTTTTGAAATAAACCTCCCCTTGATCCTGGTCTTCAGCCACGGAACTGGTCTCAGTTTCTTCTTGTCGAGTTTCTTCCTTGACAAGGAGTGTTATCCGTCATAGCGGTTTTCATCAAACTTCTCGCCGAGCTATACTGGGGAGACGCCATTTGATGGAAAAATGTTTGAGGTTAGACTTGCTGGGGACACCCATTTGTCTAAGCTGTAGAGGTGTGCAAACTTCTCTGTTAGAGATGACATTTGTTGACTCTACTGGGGAAAACGAGTCTCTTGAGAGACTACTTTTTGCTTGGGGACATTACATCATACTTTTCTTCGAGATCTTTTCGGAGAAATTCCATGTGATGTAATCCAAATTTGAGGCGCTGATGACTTCATTAATCATCGAATTTCTAGGGAGAAAAATTGATGCATTGCTAAGAGTATTTGGTTAAGAGGCTTTCTCTGGGGATTTTCCATAATCAGGGAAAGTGAAAATATAATCTTCAATGGTGAAGAGTGATGTTCCAGAATTGTCTGTCGAGCGTCTTCTTGCCTTTCAGAGGTTTAAGTTTTCAAAGTGTTCGAGGACATGCTCCAATCCAGAAATAAACTGGAGAGAAATTGCTCAGACAATATATTTCCTGACGAGGAAAGAATTCAAACCAGGATTTTGTCTTATCCGACGCGGAAAGGAAAACTAACAACTTGATTAACAAGAGGACTTTATCACTTGGGAATGAGTATGACCAGAGCGATATTAATGCAATATGAATATGAATATGAATTAATTATCCATGATGTATGTATGTTTATACTGACAAAACTGACGCGACATACAAACTAGTGAATGAACACGACTGGATACTCGGCCACTGCGGGGGATGAAAAGTACCATCGGTTCAAGATAGCAATCCTGTCTTGCTTAGGAGAGGTAGACTCTATGGGAAGAAAGAACCATCAATTGGTTCTTAGAGGTATGAACTCTGCCGAGAATAACAGATGGGACATCACATCTGAAATAGTTAATCCTTCATTCAGGTGCACTGGTTTAAGAAGGAGTACTTTGATTCTGTATTTTGAGGTTTTAATCACTTCTAGAGAAGCCACCGATGTTCTTTTTGATGTTCAAATTCAAAAGGAATTTCCATCTTTATTTTAAAAGCAGAAGAAAATTTAACATGTAAATTCATTTTTGTTTTATTTCCAGAATCGTTGATCATGTTTAAAATGTCATTCTGTAAAGCAAAAATAAATGAGAGTTGCAAACAAAAGCACTAGGGCTCAAATTTTATTGATAGGATGGAAATCAGCCAAGCGTGTGATACCATAAAGTATTTACAAAGTTTAGAAAAATGGTAATTTAAGGGAAAAGGGGCTACATTGAAACATAACGACCGTTATCCTTCTACCAACTTTAAATTCTGGACATTCTGGGCCTTTGTCGAAGGTGACCTTGACTGAAGTTTCCCTGATGGATGGCATTACTGCTCAGGAGTCGAACTTGTCAGACGTAGTCACTTGCCATGAATCCCTAACTTTTGCCTGGATTGTCTTTTGAGGCTTTCGACCCATCGGGATGATTTTTTTTGCTTATGTCTCTAATTTTTTCCTGGACCGCCCTTTTCGGGTTTTCAATCCACCGAGACGTTTTCTCTTTTTTTTTTATTTAGGCGAAGTATTTCTTGATTACATCAACATTCGTGGGGTAGGTAAACTCCTCTCCATCCATGGTTGCGAGTCTCAAGGCGCCGCCTGAAAAGGCTTTCTTGACCACATAAGGGCCGTCATAATTCAGAGTCCATTTGCCCCTGGAATCGGTGAGAAATGACTGTATCTTCTTGAGCACGAGGTCTCCTTTTCTGAAGACACGGGGTCGGACCTTTTTGTCAAACACTTTCTTCATTCTTTGCTGGTATAACTGACCATGGCATAAAGCTGTGATTCTTTTTTCTTCGATTAGGTTCAGTTCATCGTGCCTGGATTGACACCATTCAGCTTCTGTTAGCTTAGCTTCCATCAATATCCAGATTGATGGGATTTCTACTTCTATGGGGAGCACTGCCTTCATGCCATATACTAGAGAGAAAGGGGTTTCCCCTGTTGAAGTGCGGACAGATGTACGATAACCGTGAAGAGCAAAGGGTAGCATCTCGTGCCAGTCTTTGTAGGTTACAACCATCTTTTGAACAATCTTCTTGATGTTCTTGTTATCCGCTTCTACCGCTCCGTTCATTTTAGGTCGGTAGGGAGAAGAGTTATGGTGTTCGATTTTGAACTCAGCACACTACTCTTTCATCATCTTGTTGTTAAAGTTGGATCCATTATCAGTAATGATCTGGCTTGGAACACCATAACGATTGATGAAATTGTTCTTGATAAATTGGACCACCACTTGTCGGATTACATTGGTGTATGACGCTGCTTCGACCCACTTGGTGAAGTAGTCAATGGCTACCAGGATGAACCAATGTCCATTTGAAGCCTTGGGTTTAATCATGCCAATAATGTCGATTCCCCAGATAGAAAAAGGCCATGGAGAAGAAAGAACTTTGAGATGCGTTGGCGGTACATGGATTTTGTCAGCGTATATCTGACACTTGTGACACCTCCTCATGTACTTGTAGCAATCGGATTCCATTGTCAACCAATAATATTCCACTCTTAGAATTTTTCTGGCCATTGTGTGTCCATTGGCATGAGTGCCAAAGGATCCTTCGTGAATCTCTTTTATTAACATTTTTGCTTCTTGTTTGTCCACACATCTGAGCAAAACCATGTCGAAGTTTCTTTTGTAGAGTGTTTCATCATTCAGGAAGAAGTTTCCATCCAGTTTCCTGAGAGTCTTCCTCTCTTTTCTTGATGCCCCATGTGGGTACTCTTGTATTTGAAGGAAGCACTTGATATCATGATACCAAGGTTTGTCATCTATAACTGTTTCAATTATGAAAATGTAAGCGGGCCTTTCAAGGCGCATTATATCGATCTTAGGTACGTCGTTCCATTGACCTACACTAATCATGGAAGAGAGAGTGGCTAGTGCATCAGCCATGTGATTTTCTTCACGAGGAATGTGATGAAACTTGATTCTGTTGAAGAATGGTAACAACCTTGTCGCGTAATATTTGTAAGGAATCAGTCATGATTGATAGCTAACTAGGGCTGAGTCTCCATACACATCCAAGTTCTTTATCCTTAACTCAATGGCTTCTTCGAGACCCATGATACAAGCTTCGTATTCGGCCTCGTTGTTTGTGCACTTGAATGTTAATCTGGCAATGAAAGGAATATAGGTACCCTGAGGTGTTACGATGATTGCCCAAATTCCGTTTCCATAAGTGTTGACAGCTCCGTCAAATATTAGTCCCCATTGGGATCCTGGTTCTGGCCCTTCGCTGAGTAGCGGTTCATCGCAATCTTTCATTTTTAAGTACATGACGTCTTCGATCGGGAAGTCAAATCCGACTGATTCCTGATCGTCAATTGGTTGATGAGCCAAATGATCAACTAAAATACTCCTTTTGATGACTTTCTGAGCATGATATTCGATGTCATACTCCAATAACAACATCTGCCAATGGGCAATCCTTCCCGTGAGAGCAGGTATTTCAAAGACGTACTTTATCAAATCCATTTCAGAGATTAACTAAGTAGTGTGGTAAATCATGTACTGGAGAAGACGTTTGGCTGCCCAAGCCAGAGCGCAACAAGTTTTCTCAAGCATAGTGTATCGAGTTTCACAGCCAGTGAATTTCTAGCTTAAGTAGTAAATGGCAGACTATTTTCTTTTCATCTCGTCTTGTTGGCCAAGTACGCAACCCATGGAGTCTTCCAAGACTGTTAGGTAGATGATCAGTGGTCTTCCTTCCACTAGAGGGGACAGGATAGGCGGATTCAATAGATATTCTTTGATACTGTCAAAAGCTTTTTGGCAGACTTCCGTCCATACACAACTTTGATTCTTTCTGAGTAGTTTGAATATAAGTGCGCACGTCGCGGTCATGAGGGATATGAATCTTGAGATGTAATTCAGACGTCCCAAAAATCCTCTGACCTGTTTTTTAGTCTTTGGTGAAGGCATTTCTTGAATTGCTCAATCCCTTTCTGGCTGATGATGAACCCTAAGAGCTTTCCTGAGCGGACACCGAACGTGCATTTTTTGGGATTCAAGCGGAGTTTGTATTTTCTCAGACGCTCGAATAGTTTTGACAGGTGTGTCACATGCACTTCTTCTGTTTTAGATTTGGCAATCATGTCATCAAAATATACTTCAATTTCTTTGTGCATCATGTCGTGAAACAGAGTTGTCATGGCCCTTTGATAGGTTGCCCCTGCGTTCTTATAACCGAACGGCATTACCTTGTAACAAAAGGTGCCCCATGGGGTGATGAATGAAGTTTTATCAATATCTTCCGGCGCCATTTTGATTTGATTATAGCCCGAGAATCCATCCATGAAGGAGAAGACTTTGAACTTTGATGTACTGTCTACCAGCATGTCTATGTGTGGTAAGGGGTAGTCATCCTTTGGACTTGCTTTGTTCAGATCCCTGTAGTCTACAGACATTCTAACTTTTTTGTCCTTTTTCGGAACTGGCACTATGTTGGCCAACCACTGAGGATATTCTGAGGTGGCGAGGAATCATGCGTCGATCTGTTTCTGCACTTCCTCTTTAATCTTTATAGCCATGTCTGGATGAGTCCGTCTCAGTCTTTGTTTCACCGGAGGACATTCTGTTTTTAGTGGTAAAGGATGTTCCACGATGCTAGTATCCAACCCTGGCATGTCTTGATAGGACCAAGCAAACACATCTGGAAACTCTTTGAGAAGTTTTATCAAGTCTTCTCTGACAGTTGGACTGAGCAGTACTCCAATCTTAACTTCTTTCTTTTCTTCTTCTGAACCCAAATTGACCGTTTGCAATGGCTCTTTGTGAGACTCAATATACCTTTCCTCTTATCTGAGTAATCGGGAAATCTCTTCTAGAATTTCTTCGTCCTCTTCTTCTTCAGCTTCAAATACCGGGAATTCAAAGTTGGGAGAAGGCATTGGATCGTATGTTTCAATGGGGTTTAAAACAAGCAATCTGCATGACGTGATGATTTTATTTTTAGCAAAGATAGAGAGAAATGCAAGAGTGTATGCAGTGTATTTTCTAAAAAATACTTGATTTTATTTTGGGTTGTTTTTAGGATTACCATTTTCTGAAAAACGAAAAGTGAAAACAGAAATAAATGCGAGAATGACAGAATGACATTATTTATTCATGATTTGTCGATTCTTTAAATACATCCCTATAAAACAAAACTCTGTCGCTTTGGGCTAAGCGAAGAGGGACATTTACAAAAAGTGAGCCCTATAAAACATCCGTTTCACCTGGGCAAGGTGAAAGGTTAAAACAAATACGGTAATTACTTAGACTTATGGACGACTTTCGGGACATCGAAAGCAACCCATTGGCGACGAACTCCTCGGTGAATCACAAAGTCTGGTACCTTCTTTCTTGGTTTGTCTTTAGAAATGACGCTAATTTCTGGCGAAGTAGGATCATTGGAGTCTTCCTACCAGGCTGAGTTGTCGTAAACGAACTTTTCTGTTGTATCTTCCTTAGTATTTTCACTCTCAAGAGGATCTCCCCATCCAGTTGGCTGGATGTCCTCGTATCTGATGCGAGAGCTTTCAGGAGCGGTGTACTTGACTAAGAAGTCGTACTTGCCACTCGGCTGTCCTAAGGTGTCCCATACTTCTGTGGGAATAGAGGAGTCATCTTCCTCGATGACGTTGACCTCAGGAAAAGCATAGTTGATAAACTCTTATCCTGCAATCTTTGCAGGTTCATCATTGTGCTGGATATTTTCGGAATATCCTGAGTAATGATCCCATGAATCGGTGGGGACGTGGGTATTCTTTTCAATATTACTCAGCTGATAGGCATTATTAGGCTGACTCTTTTGCCTCAAGCCTTCTGGGTACGGCTTCCAGATAGGCAAGTCATCCAGGGGATCATAATAGTCGTAGTCAAAGTTGTCTTTCATGAGATCATCTTCTAATGAGTTAGGTGGAGCACGGCATCCCTCAGGATCACAATCTCCATAGATCATCTGGACATCTGACCTCGGTATATATCTCGGGTTCTGCTTTGGAAAATAGAATGGCATGTGCATTTCTTCCTGAGACATATAACCATTATCATTGAGATAAGATTTCCATTCCTCGTCCACATCGGAGGAGTCACTCTCATTGATGGTGTGTACTTCTTGAGACAATGGGTGGAGGAAGCCTCCACTGTGGAAGAAATCCTGAATGGGACGAAAACTTTCGTCCTTCTTTGCAGTCTGGGTACAGGTTGAAGAGAAACCAAGACCTTTCTTTGTCTTGTTATCTGTAGGAATTACAATCTGTTCCCATCCTTTTGCGTCATTACTCTTGATTACCTCGAGAGCGTCTTTGTATGAGGAAATCGATGTCCCTCTTTCTGGTTGATTCTCATTGCTCACCGAGAGTGCTTAGAACTGAGTTCCAACAACTTCCTCTGGATCTACACAGGAAAATGATGATAAGTTGCTTACGATTAAGGCCTGTTCTCCGCATACCATGACTAACTTGTCATTCTTGACGAACTTCAGCTTTTGGTGAAGTGTCGAAGTGACTGCCCCAGCTTCGTGTACCCAATGTCTTCCTAATAAATAGTTGTATGCTGCCCGGATGTCCATGACCTAGAAAGTGACTTGGAAAGTGTGAGGACTGATGGTAATGGGAAGATCGACTTCGTCGATGACTGTTTTTATGGATCCGTCAAAGGCTTCGACAATGATCTCACTGACTCTCATCGGAGCTCCTTGAAACGATAGTCGTATCAGAGTTGATTTTGGCATAACATTCAAAGATGATCATGTGTCCACCAGTACACTGGCTAAAGCATCATCTTGGCAGTTGACTGTAATGTTAAGCGCCATATTATGATTCTTTCCTTCTTCCGGCAGTTCTTCATCATTGAATCTTAAATTGTTGCAGGAGGTGATATTGGAAATGATGTTGTCAAATTGTCCTACCGTTACGTCTTGTTCCACAAAGGCTTGCTCTAAGACCTTCTGTAGAGCTTCCATGTGAGCTTCGGAACTAAGTAGGAGAGATAGCATAGAGATTCGAGATGAAGTTTGCAACAGTTGGTCTACAATGTTGTACTCACTCTTCTGGATGAGCTTCAGCATCTCATCGTTGTTCTTTACCAGTTCTGGATTACTGGATTGAATGACTTGTTGATTTGAAACTTCAGTTTGAGGTTCTTTTTCTTTGGCAGGTTCTCCAACTCCTCTGTTGAAGATCCGACCGCTCCGGGTAACTCGACTGATGTCGGCAATGTTCACGACGGAGGGTAATGGAGTTTCCTTTCCATTTTCGATGGTTGTTGTACCATAATTGTAAGGGACAGCCTTATCTGATTTGTACGGTATTGGACCTGGCAGGTAGATAACCACATGAGTTTTTTTATTTCTCTAACCGTTATAGGAAACCTCAATCAGTTCCTGGTTGGGAACTTTTCTACTATCCAGAGGGATTCTTGATTCATTGAGTAGAGGGATTATGGTGCAAACGTCTTTGGTTATTCCATGATCGGAGATTATGACAACGTTCTTGCTTTGATCAGGGAGAGAGTCTTGTATCATGTTGATCGACCCTGAACTTGAACACGGTCCAACTGATTTTGAAGAGCTGCTCGTACGAGATAGTATCTTTGGTTGTTCTCCAAGCATACTCTACATCGCTCATAATTATGCGGTGGTATCTTCCCACGCCTGCTTTGTATGCATTGCATCTTTACTAAATATGTTTCTATTGAGCGGACATCCTGAATTTAATGTCTACCAGGATTCCCGTCGGTTATGCTAATCTGTTGGGTAGCTTCGTCTAAGTAGATTGGAAGTCACCAGTGGTCCAACAGATGTTGAAGTGTTCTTTGGACAAGCGCACACCCTTGGTCGTCTTCACGACATTCTTCACAGTCTTGATAATCATGTGAAGCCAGAAAGCCGAGCCTGACTTGCTTAGCATGTAATTCTACCAGACTGGTATTCATCAAGTGTATGTCAAAGATCTAAACCACATTAACTTGATGGTCATTTCTTTCACGGTAGTCTTGGATCCATCTGAGATCCATCTGACGTTGGAGGGCCTCTTGTAGAAAAGAGTATCCCTGGTTGCTTGTTGAGCATTGTAATACCCCAAATTTTGACCACTAAAGTTTCCCATCATTGTGCAAATGATCACCACAATATGGATGTACCTTTATGCTTCATCAGTCTCCCCAAAGATGGGTGAGCATACACTACAATCAAAATTAGGGTTTCAAGCCCTCTCTGAGCTTTAGACAAAGGCTCAATCAAGAAATGGCTTGATTTTCAGCTTGTCTAATCTCCCAAACATCCTCAAAGGATCAAAAGGACTCCTACTTCAAGGATTAAGCACAAAGCTGCTCCCTTCTAGGTGGATCAAGTCTCCAGATCGACAGTGTCACCAAATTAGGGTTTTGATCACCCAGGGCCTCCAGATGAAAAATTTCATCTGGGCACAAGCCATTGATCCAAAACATAACCTAATATACTTCATGGAACCTCATGAACCCATGCATCAAGTCAATTTTGCCTCAAGGGGATGCATACATCAAAAATCAGGAATTAGGGTTTCTTGACCTAATTCACCCCTAAGTTGACTTTTGGGACAAACCATGAGCTGAGACCTCAAGACATGATTTGAGGGTCTCTAATATACCATATTGATCCATTTGGAACCATGGATTGATCCAAGAAGCTTGAGCAACACGTCTCAATTTCATCTGCACCACAATTAGGGTTTCGCGAGAAAAGTCAACTGTAACTTTGACTTTTGACCTGGACATGCTCCCAAGCCCTAATACATGATTGAATATACCCTATGACACCCATGGAACATGTCCATCAAGTTTGATTTAGGTCAAGGACATGATTTCCTGAAGAATTGCACAGTTTGGAATTCATCGGATAAAAAGTCAACTGTGCACAAAAGTCAACTTTGACTTTTTGAGATTTTTCACCAAAATGGATTTTTAACCCTAAAATGATGTTAATGTATGATTTGAATCATCATTCATCAAGAAAAATCAAGAAAAGTGAGATAACTTGTAAAAGCGGTAACCATAAAAACTTAGAAATTTTTCTAAGTTAAAAATAAAGTGGCAAGGGTACCAACTTTGGAGGACCATAACTCCTAAACCACAAGGCCATTTTTTCTCATCCAAAGATGGATTTGTAGCCCTCATTATCATCTACAAAAACTTCAACTACAAGTCATTCCAATTCATTAAGGATTTTGAGTTATGGAGTGATCAAAGTGGCTGAAAAGTGAAAATGTCACTTTTTCCAACACTTAGTGAAATTTTCACTAAGTCAGATTTTGCCTCACTTTTTGCCAAATGTAGGGGGATTTTTCACTTGGAATCAAAAGGGATCAAAACCAAACTTGTTCAAACAGTTTTTGTATCATGTAAGAGCTTTCCAAAATGGCCAAGAACATTGCCAAATTCAACTTACACCATGAGATATGACATTGGCAAGTTACCTTGCTGAAATCTGTCAAGGCAAGGCAGAATTTGCAACTTTGGTCGATTTGCCAAAATCAGCCAAATTCAATTGCTCCTATCCACTTGGACACCTCAAAGGATTGAATCTAAAGGGGACAATCACTGAGCCAAGCCTCCAAAGTCCATGGAACCAGAAATAGCATGTTGAACCTAGAATGGCCAAAATAGGGACAAGACTTCAAATTTGGAATGAGGCATTCAATGGAACCATCAAGGTGGCATGGACTGAGCCATTCTCATCTGAAATCAGTCAAGACTTATCCAAGACCAAGGGGACCATAGCTCTGTGCCCTAACCTCTAGTCAATGGCTAGAGGAGACTTGCATTTCCATTGGCCAACATTGAGGAAACACCTGCTGCAGTTGCCATTCACTGTAGATCCCAAAACAAACTTGCTCTACTATAAATAGAGCTCAATTGTGGTCAGTTTGAGTACACCAAAGCCATCTAACAGATGCTTTCCTCAAAATCTCTTCTTTCACTCCAATTTTGCCTTCTAAGGCAAGTCACTATCGGGTTTTGAGTTTGAGAGCAATTCCAATCAAACCAATCACTCACACACCTCACATACATCACATATGAGCTGATCAAACACTTAGATTACTTCTGAAACACCAATTTCACAAAATCACCAGCTGGTTGCTCAAGTTTTTAACCAAAGTGCAGCTGAGGTACCACAAAACGATCCAGCCAATTTCAATTAAGTCCAACCATCCAAACACAATCCATAGGGTGTAGGGAAGCTGTTCAGATCATCACAACTCATCGGTAACACCTCCAGATCAAAAATCACTTTGAACTTGTTGTCACGACCTAAAGGTAAGCCTAAACTTGGGCATCTCTCAATCTATGCATATTTCCTCGCACAATAATTTGGCCATATGTTCATAATCATGCATGGAATGTTTTCCCTTAATTAATTGCATTGTTTGAATCGTGTATCAAAAATCCTAGCCTTCATGCAGAAATTAGGGTTCTTGAGGTCTCTTCGTGATTTCTTGTTGTATGTTTAATTTAAATGAAATTAATGGATATAGACATGATCGTGAGGTTAAGACGAGCATAATGATATGTGGATTGCATGATATGATTACGTATTCAGTGAGATTGGATAGAAAATGCAAATCTGAGAAACCAAGAACACGCGCGTGTTCTTCAGCTTGTTCTTGGCGCCATTTTTTAGAAATTCAAATATTTGAATTTTGTGATTTTGATTAATTGATTCAAAAATTAATTTCTCTCTGAGTTTTAATGATTTTGAGTTGATTCTTTTTTTTAATAATTCACAAAAATGTTAAAATATTTTATTTTCCCAAAAAATCCCAAAAATATTATTTATTTCATATAATTGATATTTTTGTAAAGAATTAATATTTTGATTATTTTTGGCATTTTAAATATTTTTTCTACATTGATTTTGCAACTTTTAATGCTTTCTAATTATTTTGTAGGTCAATACTTAATTTTTGAAGCATTAATCCAAGATCACAATTTGTTTTCCATGTGTTAAACAATTTTTGATCATTTTAATTGAATTTTTATTCAATTAAATACATTTTGAAAACAAATTAGGGTTTTGGATTAATTCAACCCTCATAAATCATTTTCAAAACTTTTTGGGCCTCTTGAGAGAGTGTAAGACCCATCCCCCCTTGTACAAAAACTTATTGGGCCTCACTCATTGTATAAGTCCCTCTGTACAAGTAAACGGCGCGATCGTCGCCCGTTTAAAAGTAAAAAATCATCTGGGCCTCTCCTTGAGCTATAAGACCCATTCAAAACACTTTGGGCCTCTATTAGAGTGTAAGACCCAATCCCCCTTTTAACCAAACATCTTGGGCCTCACTTATTGTATAAGTCCCTCTGTGTTAAAAGAAAACCTCGGCGCGATCGCCATTTTTAAACGAAAAATCATTTGGGCCTACCCCGTGTTATAAGCCCCACTCTTTTTTCTCTAAACTTTTTGGGCCTCTTGAGAGACTGTAAGACCCATCCCTTTGTACAGAAAACCATTTTTGGGCCCCAGTCACTTGTATAAGTCCTGCTGTACAAAGTCAAACAGTGCGCTCACTGATAAAACCCTGGGCCTCTCCTTGAGCTGTAAGCCCCAAATCTTTCTTTTTCAAAACACTTTCTCCTTTGATTTTGAATATACTATTGTTTTCAATCTTTCTTTGTTGAACAACTAACCAAACAGCATGGAAGCACTACAACCGAGTAAGTGGTTATCGCTTTCGTTTACTGCTTTCATATTATAAACTGTATTGTGGGGCTGCTCACTGTAAGTCTCCTTTCATAAACTCATATCTACTGTGTAATAATAGTATAGATATTTTGAGTTTCCCCGGCAACTACGTCTAGCACTAGGTAAAGCCGTTTCGTTTATTCGTAGAAATAGACGCCTAGATCCCTAATAGGAGCACCAGATACAGTCTTCTCTTCGGCTGTTCTCCTTAGGAATCGTCAAGAAGCTCTACTCCCCAAGATGAATGTATTCTCCGTGAATGGCATCTTTGAGTTTCTTCCAAATTCTCGAACTTTCCTGACTTGATCTATTCCTTGTGGATAGCTTGCCTTGAATGTCTCGGGGTTTGGGTACCCACTACGGTCATAATCTTGGACCTTAACTAAGGAACCCTCTTTAAAAGCTAAAAGTCGCTGGATAGTAAACCTCGCACGTTTACCAGTGGTTTTTATCTTTAAAAGAGTTATCTCTCCTAATGGAAAGGAGATGATAGACCCACGGGCTTCTTAAAAGCATCGGCCTCCTCTTGGGCATTGTTCAAGGACCCACAGGCTTCCTAAAAGCAACCCCGCCTCCTCTTGGGCTTCGTACAAGGACCCTACGGCTTCCTAGAAGTATTCACAGCCTCCTCTTAGGCTTCGTATAATGATCTCTTCCTCCGGGAATGATAGCCTCCTTTTGGGCTTCGTACAAGGATCCGTCGGCTTCTTAAAAGTTTCCAGCCTCCTCTTGGGCTTCGTACAAATTGTCCCGACGACCTCCTAGAGGTATAGGAACAGAACCTAGTCATCCTCATAGAACAGTCCTTTGATAGAGTCTACTACTGTTTCTCAAAGCATAGTACAAAAGATAAAACTCTAGACACGGACAGTCTAACTTCCTTGAGTCTCAAAGACATTCTCAAGTGACCCCTTCGTTAAATAGGAAGGAAACCCGCAGACTCGGACAGTCTCAATACCCTTTGGATTTCCAGTTTCCTCAAAGAAAAGGAAACAAGCCCGATCCTCAGATCTAACCCATGAGTACAGTGATGCTCATATAAGAACTGATTTTCTCTTTCAAAATCAATATACTGGACCTGTCACTTAACTGACACAGTAACCTTAGCCTCCTCTTGGGCTTTGTAAAATGATTCTCCCCAGCGGAGTCAAACAACGTTTTAGCCTCTCTCTCGGGCTTCGTACGAGACACATAAAAACTCCCTCATTGAGTCAAACAAACAATAGCCTCCATCTCGGGCTTCGTACGAGACACAAAGACTCCATCGTCGGGTCAAAATCTTTTAACCTCTCTCTCGGGCTTTGTACGGGACACAAAATATCCTCCTCTTAGGCTTTGTATAATGATTTTACTAGCGGAAATTAGCCTCCTCTTAGGCTTTGTATAAGAAAACCATTGGTTGATCCAATCAACCTTTTAGCATCAAAGTTGTGCCTCGTTCACAGTATACAAACATCAACAACTCCTTCCCGTTCATCTAATCGCTATAAGCGGCAAGCCTCTGGATCATCTACATCCATGCCACTGTCCCTCTTTTAGCATGGTAAATTCCTAAGGAAAGATAGCATTGCTCTACACTGAGTTAAAGTCTTCTCCTTCAGGTTAAAACCCTTTCTTCGGAAATTATGGCATTGCTCGGATCCGCGTATCCCAGTTAAAGTAATTCTCCTTCTCCCCTCTTTAGAGATGACAAATTCTCTCTAAAGCCGAGGTCTTTCAGCTTCACGTCTTGGGCTTTGAACAAGACACAAATAGACTTTTCAGCTTCATATCTTGGGCTTTGAACAAGATACAAATCACCTTTCGCTTCACGTCTTGGGCTTTGAACAAGACACCAAAACACCCATTTCCTCCCATAGAATAGGAGGAACTACGAACGCTCTGATTTCCCTGTTTCGGTAAACGGGAATACGTAGGCATAAGATCGAAAGAAAAGATCTTAGCGAGCACAATCAACAAAAAACCAAAATCCCATATCTCCATCAATCAAAAGCAGTAATTCAAAAGCATCAGTCCTAACATCCTAACCCTTGTTCCCTGCCAGAAACCTTCTGCCTAGATAAAAACCAGTATTGGCGAAAATACAAATAACCAGTACAAAGGCCCCCCACATTGATAGCATTCGTAACCTAACAGACCGTTGTTTAAACTCAGTATGCAAGCAGGGTTAATTGGAGACATCTATTTCCCTTCCTTATTCAGCTCACAATAGGATAAAAAATGAATCGACCTGTAGTCAAAGCTCAAACCGCAGAGAGCGACCAGCGCTTAAGAACCGCGTCCAAAATCGCTCGCTACAGAAAAGTGGCGCCCACCGTGGGGCATTTCAAAGTCAAATCTAGGCACGGTCTTCCTTTTCACCTCTTGTGTGAAAAACTACCGAGTGGTAACTCAGCCGGGGAGCCATTTCTGTCAGGAACTTAGGATTCTTAGCTTTATAAGTCTAGGATGATTAGGACAAATATATATACTGCTTTTCCTAATTGCTATACATATTTATTTTTCTGCTAATGGGAATGCGGGTGATGCCGTATGTGGAAAGATTGAGTATACACTTAAGATAAGTGATGACGACAGGGTCGACCATCAACCTCAGTGGAGGCTGACCAATGCAACCCATTCACTCTTCTAGCCAATGGGCCGGTTGTTAAGTCTGAGAAGCTGAGGAGCCAAACCCTTTCGTAGTGCAGAAACTATCGGAAATAGTTGTTACGCGATACTACCCTCATTTGAGGCTGGTGATCTATTCTCGGTGAATGGCACTTACTCTAAGATTGCTCTACAACTCGCTGGCGATCCGCTTGTTGTTTTGCTTTCCTGGGAGGAGCTGATGATAATGAGTACAGGTACAAAAATCACCCTAGTATAAACCTTTGGGGATGGGTAGAGCCTTGACTTCATGACAACGACCCTTTGACCCCATGTTTTTTCTATGTTTTTGTGTGCTGCATTCATACATTCATTTAATAAAACATTAAAATATTCAAAAAACTTCTCTTCTAGTCTCTCTGTTTTCAAATTAAACTAAGACTGTGATTGCAAATATCAGAGAAAAAGATTGCATTAATGGATTTCGATAGAAGGAGAATGCACCAGTATACCTTCAAGGTTCCAAAGCTAGAGGATTTGAGAAGGTTAGCAAGGATGATCACTAACCCAGAGGCTTTTAGAGCCAAGCAAGGTGGTTTGCTACCACTGTTAAGAGTCCATGTGATTGAGGGAATCATGGACGCGCTCGTTCAGTTTTACGATCCGGTTTATCACTGTTTCACATTCCCGGATTACCAGCTTGCACCAACGCTGGAGGAGTATTCTCATCTGGCTGATTTACATATCACTGATCGAGCTCCATTTTCTGGACTGGAAGAAATTCCAAAGAATCAGACTATTGCAATAGCAATTCATTTGGACGAGTCTGAGGTCAGGACTCACATGACCACTAAGGGTGGCATCCAAGGTTTACCAGCCCAGTTCTTGACAAAAAAGGCTCTATACTTCGCTAGTATAGGGAACGGGACTGCTTTTGAAAGCATCTTTGTCTTGCTCACCCACGGGTTATTTTTGTTTCCCAACATCAATAACTTCGTCGATATCAACGCTATTAAGGTTTTTCTCATTGGAAACCTTGTGCCGACATTGCTTGCAGATGCGTATCATTCTGTTCACTTGGGAAATTTGTACAGCGGAGGGGAGATCACATGTTGTATACCTTTGCTATACAAATGGTTTATATCCCATTTGCCTAAGTCTGCTGCTTTTTGGGATTGCAAGAGGGTCTTGCGCTGGTCGCAGAAGATCATGTCCCTTACCAATTCCGATATAGATTGGTGTAATAGGATTTATGAGGGAATCAGAATCATTGACTGTTATGGAAACTTCCCCAACGTACCCCTTATAGGAACTAAAGGAGGAATCAATTACCATCCAGTATTGGTTCGCCGTCAATTTGGATACCCGATGAGGCACATCCCACTGGGTGTTTATCTGGAAGGTCTTTTCTTCAAAGAAGGAGAAAACGACAGAGCACTAAAGATGGAAATAATGCAAGCTTGGAAACATGTTCATAAGAAAGGACGAGAGTCTCTGGGAAAACCGGACTGTGTCTCGGTGGAGCCTTATCTCCACTGGGTACAAACTAGAGCTCTCAAGCTAAAGATGCCTTATCCTCGTTACGGAATTCTTCCGCCGTGGGAGTCTGTCATGTACTTCATGACGGAAACTGAAAAACTTCAGGTTACTCTCAACAAAGTTCAACAGGAAAGAAGATCTTGGAAGAACAAGTACCGCACCCTCGACGTAGAGTGCATCAAAATACAGCAATTACTGAAAGAGAAAGATGCTCTGATTGAAATTTTGGAGCAACATGCTGTAGAGAATCAAGATGACCAAAGGAATTTGCTCACTCCTTTCACTTGGCAAAGGAATGACAACCCGACAACGGCCCAGGAGCCCCGGTCAAAGAAAAGGAGATACCAGAATCGGCACCCGATTTCTCTTCAAAGAGGACTCGGGACCCATTAGTTTAGGTTTCTGTTTCTGCACTTTGTAATCTACTGTATTTCCATTTCTGTAATCCTTTGGAATTCAATAAAAAGGGGTTTCCTCAGTGTTTGATATTTGCAATCTAATTGTCGAAGTTTATTTTGATTAAACCAAAAAAACAATTAATATTATCATTGCATTCATCATTCTCGCATCACGTATTCTTCTTCCCTACGAATCTCACGTTTGTGTCTCGATTCTAGAGTCAAGCTGTCTCATTCGTATAATACTCAGGCCAATCGTCAGAAAAAGATGGATGATCTTGAGGAAGAGAACAGAGAGTTGAGAGAAGAGCTCGACACTCTGAGAGAGGATATGAGAAAGCTTCGTAACGACATGCAAGCCATGGCAGAAGCTCAGCTACAAAGAACTGTGATCTCAGAGATCACCTCAACGCCCATAGTGGAGAAGTATGATCCTAGGTATCAGATACCGAAAGATCGTCCTTGGGGCATGCCTGTTAACTATATCCCGGAAGGATATGTTCCGCCGATCACTGAAGATCGGGGAATCGCAACAGAAGCCGCTGGGCCTGAAGGTTACAAACTTCGGGAAAGCGAAGATGCCAGGGGCATACTCAAGACTCCTGAAGGTTACAAACTTCGGGAGGCGCCAAGACTTACTGCCGTAGTCACGGTACCACCCCCTGTGGTGCACACTGTCCCAGAAGGACAGATTCCACAGACACCTTCTGGTAAGAAGGAGAATATGTTTGACAGAATGGAGGAATTCCAGGAACAGTTCTTGGAAATGCAGAAAGAGCTGCAAGCCATTCGCGGTTAGGATTTATTCGGAAAGAACGCCGCAGACCTCTGCTTGGTCCCCAATGTGAAAGTCCCGCACAAATTCCAAGTGCCCGACTTTGAAAAATACAAGGGTAACTCTTGCCCTCAGAGCCATCTGGTGATGTACGCTCGGCGGATGTCAGCTCAGACGGAGAATCAGGACCTGCTGATTCACTACTTTCAGGATAGTTTAACCGGTGCCGCACTCAAATGGTACATGGGTTTAAATCGTGCCACGATCAGCACATTCAGAGATCTTGGCACTGCCTTCGTCCAACAATACAAGTACAATTTGGACATGGCACCCGACAGAGATCAACTCAGATCAATGTCACAAAAGGACAAGGAAACTTTTAAGGAGTATGCTCAAAGGTGGCATGAAATTGCCGCTCAAATTTGTCCATCTCTTGAGGAAAAAGAGATGACAAAGATCTTCTTAAAGACCTTAAGCTCATTTTACTACGGCCGAATGGTCGCCAGTGCGCCCAATGATTTCACCGAAATGGTCGGCATGGGTGTACGTCTTGAGGAAGCCGTCCGAGAAGGACGTTTGGTAAAAGACACTGGATCAACGAGCGGTACTAAAAAATACGGTAGTGCTCTCCCTAAGAAAAAAGAGAAAGATATTGGGAATATCTCTCTCGGAAAGCAAAGGCGACGTTATCAGCCAGTAGCAGCTGTAACTCCTGCTATCGGCCCCACGCCTGTTCCTATGTATCAACCTCAGGTTGCGCAGAGCCAACCTGACCAACAAAGGACACAACAGCCTCTTCAGTAGGCTCGTCCTCCATATAACAACAACCGTACAACACGACCATCAGGATTTGATCCTATACCCATAACGTACGCAGAGTTGTTTCCGTTACTGCTGGCTAAGGGGCACATTCAGACTAAGTCTCCCCTTATAGTTCCGGAAAATCCGCCTTTTTGGTTTAAAGCGAATCAAACATGCCCTTATCATCAAGGAGGTTCAGGGCATAACATAGAGACTTGCCTCAATTTCAAATCCGACGTGCAAAAGCTTGTTAGGAGCGGGCTCTTATCTTTCAAAGATACGAATCCCAATGTTCTCACGAACCCGTTGCCTCAACATGAGAAAGCTGCAGTCAATCTGATTGAGAAAGAGACTAACAATGTCTATCAAATTCACGATGTACTCTTATTAGGGACCAATCTGGTTAAGATGCATTGTAGACAGAGTGGATATGGCCATGTGCCACCTCATAATTATCACCAGTGTAATATCTGCTCTAAAGACAGCCAGGGATGTTCTGTAGTGCAAGCAGCTCTGCAGGAACAGATGGATCTTGGATGGATCCAAGAGCACCGAGTTCGTGGAGTTAACATGGTTTACACGAATTCTAACGTCATTCAGAACCATGACATCCGTGCGATGAATGTCAACTTGGTGGCGATGCACTCAAGGCAAAGCCAGTATCATAATCTACCGTGGCACGATTACAGTTCCTGTCTGACTTGCTCGGTAAACAAACAGGGATGCTCTTTAATACAAGAGGCCCTCCAGCGTCAGATGGATCTTGGATGGATCCAAGACTACCATGATAGGAACCCTTATCAGATCAATATGGTTCAGATCTTTGATATTCGTCTGATGAATACCAGCCTGGTAGAGTTACATGCTGAACAGGTCCGACTCGAATTCTTAATATCACACGACTATCAAAGCTGTAAAGCAGGTTGCAAAAACGACCGAGGTTGTACCCTTGTCCAGGAGGCACTTCAGCACTTGTTAAATCATTGGTGGATGCCAATCTACATGGATGAAGATACTCAGCAAATTAGTATCAGTAACAGGAATCCTACTCGTCGTCAAAGTCAGGATGTCCGATCAGTGGAAGGTAACCTAGTGAGGTTACATTGTATTCAAAGTGGGCGTGGCCAGGTACCACCACACAACTATGACAGTTGTAGCGTCTGTTCAGAAAGTAACCAAGGATGTTACCTTGTGAGAGCAGCTCTTCAGGGTCAGGTCGATCATGGAGAAATTCGTCCATATCCGAGTTCTGGACCCATCATTTGGTCGCCGAACTACCTTGCCGAGCAAGTCGAGGATGTTGTCACGATCTCTGGTCATCACAGGACCAGGGATGTTTTTGTCATCATCCCTCTACTTGATGAATCTAGAGTTCCCAACCGGGAACGGATCGAGATTACTTACGATGGTCAGAAAAATCAGAAGGTTCCCGTAATCATCTATCTACCGGGACCACTACCGTATGAATCAGCTAAGGCAATCCCTTACAAATACGGTGCAACAATAATCGAGAATGGAAAGGAAATTCCATTACCCTCCGTCGTGAATATTACAGACATCAGTCGTGTAACACGGAGTGGTAGAATCTTCAAACGAGGGGTTGGAGAATCCAACAAAGAAAAGGAACTTCAGGCAGAAATTCCTGATCCACCAGTCGGTCAATCTAGTAATCCTGACTTTTCAAAAGACAAAGATGAGATGCTAAAGCTCATCCAAAGGAGTGAATACAACATTGTTGATCAACTGTTACAGACTCCTTCAAAGATCTCGGTATTATCACTGTTACTCAGTTCAGAAGCCCACAGGGAGGCTCTACAGAAATTCTTGGAGCAAGCCTTTGTGGAACAAGATGTAACAATCAGACAGTTCGATAGCATTGTCTCTAACATCACTTCCTGCAATAATTTAGGATTTAGTGATGAGGAATTACCCGAAGAGGGTCGCCGTCATAACATGGCGCTCAACATTACAGTTAACTGCCAGGGCGATGCTTTAGCCAACGTACTGGTAGACACAGGGTCAGCCCTGAATGTTATGCCAAAGTCCACTTTGACGCAATTATCATTCAAGGGCCCTCCGATGAGAGTCAGCGAGGTCGTCGTCAAAGCATTCGACGGATCCATAAAAACGGTTATCGGCGAAGTTGATTTTCCCATAACTATTGGTCCTCACACTTTCCAAATCACTTTCCAGGTCATGGACATCCGGGCAACATACAGTTGTTTATTAGGAAGACCTTGGATACATCAGGCTGGAGCGGTTACTTCAACCCTCCACCAAAAGCTAAAGTTCGTTCAGAACAATCAACTTGTCACGGTTTATGGGGAACAAGCCTTGCTTGTGAGTAACCTATCATCATCTACTTGTGTGGAACCCGAGGAGGTTATTGGAACTCATTTCCAAGCGCTATCGGTGAGCAAGGGCGATCAGTTCAAAGAAGGAGCTTCAATTTCTTCATACAACGATGCTATCAAAGCGGTTGAGAGTACCGATACGAAGGGATGGGGACAGCTTGCCATTCCCATTGACAATAAAACAAAGAAGGGTCTTGGTTTTTCTGCGACCTAGACAGCTGCCAACGATGAAAGTCTTCATCCCCTTCAAAACTTCTTCCACAGTGGAGGTTTTCTCCACCCAGTGTCTCAAGCAGTACATGCTATCAATGAGGAAGATCCCTCTGGCACAGATGAAGAATGGAAGTCCTACCTTAACAGGGACGGTTATATGTCTCAGGAAGAGGTGCCTTTGCCTTTTTGCTTTCCTACAGAAAGTCCGAGATTTATACCAAGATCAGATGTCGAAATGATCTACGGGGATTGTGATCCGGAAGGATGTCGTGCTCCGCCAAATTCATTAGAGGAAGACACTCTGATGAAAGACAACTTTGATCACAATTACTATGGCCCGATGGATGGCCTGCCAATGTGGCGGCCTTACCCAGGAGACTTGGAGCAAGAAAGTCAGCCGAACAATGAAACTCAGCTGAGCATCATCGAACAGAATACCTGTGTCCCCACCATGTCATGGGATCAACACTCAGGTCATTCAGAAACTACTCAACATGAAGATGAATTCTCAACGTTCGCGGGACTTGAATTCATTAACTATGCTTTTCCCGAGGTCAACGTCATCGAGAAGGATGATTCCTCCAGTTCCACAAAAGCGTGGGACACCCTGGGACAACCAAGTGGAAAATACGACTTTATGGTCAAGTACACTGCTCCCGAAAGCTCTCGTATCAGGTTCGAAGACATCCAGCCAACTGGATGGGGAGATACGGCTGAGAGCACCAATGCTATGCAAAATACAACAGAGGAATCCTCCTACGACAACTCTGCTTGGGAGACAGATTCCAATGATCCTGCTCCACCAGAAATCAGCGTCATTTCTAAAGACAAATCAAGGAAGGTGCCAGACTTTGTGATTCACCGAGGAGTTCACCGCCAATGGGTTGCCGTCGAGGTTCCGAAGGTCGTTCATCAGTCAAAGTAATTGTCATCTTTAACCTTTCACCCTGCCCAGGTGAAACGGATGTTTTGATAGGGCTCATTTTCTGTAAATTTCCCTCTTCGCTTTGCCCTAAGCGACAGAGTTTTGTTTTATAGGGCTGTAGTTTCAAGAGTCGACTTGTTCATTAATAAAATAACGTCGTTCTGTAATTTCCGCATTAATTGTTGTTTTCTCTTTTTACTTTTTCAGAAAATGGTAATCCTAAAAAACATTCAATAATAAAAACAAGCAGTAAAATAAATACACTGCACACACTTGCATTTTCTCTATCTCTTCTAAACACGAATCATCACGTCATGCAGATTGCTTGTTTTAAACCCAGTTGAAACATACGATCCGATGCCTTCTCCCAACTTTGAGTTCCCGGTATTCGGGGTTGAAGAAGAAGTTGACAACGAAATTCCAGAAGAGATCTCCCGATTACTCAGACAAGAGGAAAGGTCCATTGAACCTCACAAAGAGCCGTTGGAAATGGTAAACTTGGGTTCAGAGCAAGAGAGAAAAGAAATCAGGATTGGGGCACTGCTCAGTCCAACTACCAGAGAAGGTTTGATAAAGCTTCTCAAAGAATTCCCCGATGTATTCGCTTGGTCTTATCAGGATATGCCAGGGTTGGATACCAGCATCGTGGAACATCATTTACCGTTGAGATCGGAATGTCCGCCAGTAAAGCAAAGGTTGAGACGGACTCACCCGGACATGGCCATCAAAATCAAAGAGGAGGTACAGAAACAGATCGACGCAGGTTTCCTCGCTACATCTGAATATCCTCAATGGTTAGCCAACATCGTACCCGTTCCCAAAAAGGACGGAAAGGTCAGAATGTGTGTTGATTACCGAGATCTAAACAAGGCAAGTCCAAAGGACGACTTTCCTTTACCACACATTGACATGCTGGTTGACAGTACAGCAAAGTTCAAAGTTTTCTCCTTCATGGATGGATTCTCGGGCTATAACCAGATCAAAATGGCGCCAAAAGACATGGAGAAAACTTCGTTCATTACCCCATGGGGTACCTTTTGTTACAAGGTAATGTCGTTCGGTTTGAAGAATGCTGGGGCAACCTATCAAAGGGCCATGACTACTCTGTTTCATGATATGATACACAAAGAAATCGAGGTATATGTTGATGATTTGATTGCAAAATCAAGAACAGAGGATGAGCACGTTGAACATCTGTCAAAATTGTTCGAACGTCTAAGAAAATTCAAGCTCCGCTTGAATCCCAACAAGTACACCTTCGGTGTCCGTTCGGGGAAATTACTAGGGTTCATCGTCAGCCAGAAAGGAATTGAAGTTGATCCTGACAAGGTCAAGGCCATTCAAGAAATGCCTTCTCCGAAAACTGAAAAACAAGTCAGAGGATTCCTGGGACGTTTGAACTACATCTCCAGATTCATATTCCTCATGACCGCGACATGCGCGCCGATCTTCAAGTTACTCAAAAAGAACCAGGATTGCGTTTGGTCAGAAGATTGCAAAACCGCCTTCGACAGTATCAAGGAATATCTGTTGAATCCTCCGATTCTATCACCTCCAGTGGAAGGAAGACCACTGATCATTTACCTCACAGTCCTAGAGGAATCAATGGGATGTGTACTTGGCCAACAAGACGAAACTAAAAGGAAAGAGTCTGCCATCTACTATCTAAGCAAGAAATTCACCGACTGCGAGACTCGGTACACAATGCTTGAGAAAACTTGTTGCGCTTTGGCTTGGGCAGCCAAACGTCTTCGCCAGTACATGATTCGTCATACTACTTGGTTGGTCTCCGAAATGGATCCGATCAAGTACGTTTTCGAAAAACCTGCTCTCACGGGAAGGATTGCCCGTTGGCAGATGCTGTTATCAGAATATGACATAGAGTACCACGCTCAGAAAGCCGTTAAAGGAAGTATTTTAGCCGATCATTTGGCTCATCAACCGATTGACAATCAAGAATCAATCGGGTTTGACTTCCCAGACGAAGATGTCATGTATCTAAAAATGAAAGATTGCGATGAACCGCTACCCGGTGAAGGGCCAGAACCAGGTTCCCAATGGGGACTTATCTTTGACGGAGCAGTTAATCAATATGGAAACAGAATTGGGGCAATCATTGTTACCCCTCAGGGCACCCACATTCCTTTCACTGCTAGACTCACGTTCAAATGTACGAACAACGAGGCCGAATACGAAGCTTGTATCATGGGTCTCGAGGAAGCAATTGATTTAAGGATCAAAAACTTGGACGTATACGGCAACTCAGCCTTGGTTATTAACCAGATAAAAGGAGATTGGAACACATACCAATCAGGATTGATTCCTTACAAAGACTATACAAGAAGGTTGTTACCCTTCTTCAACAGAGTCGACTTTCATCACATCCCTCGTGATGAGAATCACATGGCTGATGCATTAGCCACTCTCTCTTCCATGATTAGTGTAGGTCGATGAAATGACATACCTAAGATCGACATCATGCGCCTTGAACGGCCCGCTTACATCTTCGCGATTGAAGCAGTCATAGACGACAGACCTTGGTATCACGATATCAAATGCTTCCTTCAGAAACAAGAGTACCCATCTGGGGCACTCAGAAAAGACAGGAAAACCCTCAGAAGATTGGCTGGAAACTTCTTCCTGAGCGGTGACACTCTCTATAAGAGAAATGTTGACATGGTCTTGCTCCGATGCGTCGACAGACCAGAATCAGACATGCTTATGAAAGAAATTCATGAAGGGTCCTTTGGCACTCATGCCAATGGACACACAATGGCGAGAAAAATTCTCAGGGCCGGGTACTATTGGTTGACAATGGAATCCGACTGCTACAAGTACATGAAGAGGTGTTACAAGTGTCAGATATACTCTGACAAAATTCATGTACCGCCATCACATCTCAAAGCTCTTTCTTCCCCGTGGACTTTTTCCATATGGGGAATCGACATGATTGGTATGATTAATCCCAAGGCTTCAAACGGACATCGGTTCATCCTGGTAGCCATTGACTATTTCACTAAGTGGGTCGAAGCAGCGTCATTCGCCAATGTAACCCGACAAGTGGTGGTCCGATTTATCAAAAAACAATATCATCTGCCATTATGGTGTTCCAAGCGAGATCATTACTGATAATGGATCTAACTTGAACAATAAGATGATGAAAGAGTTGTGCACAGAGTTCAAGATCGAACACCATAACTCATCTCCCTACCGACCCAAGATGAACGGAGCGGTAGAAGCGGCTAACAAGAACATCAAGAAGATCATTCAAAAGATGGTTGTAACCTATAAAGATTGGCACGAAATGTTACCCTTTGCTCTTCACGGCTATCGCACATCTGTCCGCACTTCAACAGGGGCAACCCCTTTCTCTCTAGTATATGGCATGGAGGCAGTTCTCCCCATAGAATTAGAGATCCCATCAATCCGGGTATTGATGGAAGCTAAGCTCACCGAAGCCAAATGGTGTCAAAGTCGACACGACGAACTGAACCTGATCGAGGAAAAATGAATCACGGCACTATGCCACAGTTAGTTGTATCAGCAAAGAATGAAGAGGGCGTTTGACAAAAAGGTCTGACCTCGTGTCTTCAGGAAAGGAGACCTTGTGCTCAAGAAGATACAATTATTTCTCACTGATTCTCGGGGCAAATGGACCCCAAATTATGATGGTCCCTATGTGGTCACGAAAGCTTTCTCAGGCGGCACCTTGAGGCTTGCAACCATGGACGGAGAGGAATTTGCCTACCCCACGAATGTTGATGTAGTAAGAAATACTTCGCCTAAGCTAAAAAAAAAAAGAAAAAAAACGTCTCAGTGGATTGATAACCCGAAAGGGCGGTCCAGGCAAAAGTTAGAGACATGGAAAAAAAATCATCCCGGTGGATTGGAAACATCAAAATACAATCCAGGCAAAAATTAGGGATAATGGCAAGTAACTATGTTCAACAGAGGCAAGTCCCTCAACAGTAGCAGCAGTTACATCATCCGTCAGGAAAACTCCAGTCAAGGTCATCTTCGACAGAAGCTCAGGATGTCCCGAATTCAAAGTTGGTAGAAGAATAGTGGTCGTTATGTTTCAACGTAGCCCTTTTCCTTGTAAATTACCATTTTCTAACTTTGTATATACTCTTTGGAATCACGCGTTTGGCTGATCTCCATCTTATCAATAAAATTTGAGCCCTTGTGCTTTTGTTTGTAATTCTTTACTTGTTTTAGCTTTACAGAACGACGTTGTTTAAACTTAATCAGCGATTCTTGAAATAAAACAAAAATAAATTTACTTGTTAAACTTTTTCTGCTTTTAAATTAAAGATGGCATTTATTTTGACTATTGAACATCAGAAGAACATCGATCGCTTCTCCCGAAGTAAGCAAACTTCAAAGTGCAGAATCAAAATACTCCTTCTAAGCCAGTATGCCTGAATGAAGGGATCAACTGTGCCAGAGACCTTGTTTCGTCTGACACACCTCGGCCGAGTTCTCATCTCCTAAGCCCGATCAACATATCTCCCAACGGGACTATCTCTCCTAAGCAAGGTGGAATTGCTATTTTGAACCAACGATACTTCTTCGCCCCGCGATGGCCGAGTATCCAATTGTGTTCATCCATTAGTCTGTATGTCGCGTCTGTTTTGTCAGCATATACATACGTACTTCATGCATTTTATTTGCGTTCGCATTTCGTATTGCATCACTATCACTTGAGTCGGTCTTGTCCCCTAGTGATAAACAGTTTTCTCAATCGAGTTTGTCAGTTCTTTCCTCGTCAGGAAGTGTTGCGTCTGCACAATCTCGCCACCAGTCTATCTTTAGATCAGAGTCGGCACTTGGCCACTTTGATAATCTGAACCTCTGAAAGATCAGAGAACCTTCAATAGATGTCACTCTTCGCCATCAAAGATGATATCCTTGCTTTCCTGGATTAAGGAAAATCCACAGAGAAAGCCTCGTGATCAGAGATTCGGCAGCACGCAAGTTTTGCACCGAAAAGACCGCTGATGAAAAGGTCATCGGCACCACAAAATTGGACCCCATCATATGGCGTTTCTCCGGGAAGATCCCGAGAAAAGTATGATGAAAGATCCCAAATGAAAACAGTCTCTCAAGAGACTCGCTTTCCCCAGTAGAAACAAATGGCGTCTCCAACAGAGAAGTTTGTACAACTCTACAACTCAGACGACTGGATTCCCCAGCAAGTCTGATATCGAAACTTTTTCCACTCAAATGGCATCTCCCCAGGAAAATTCGGCGAGAAGTTTGAGGAAAACTGCTACAAATAGCGTCCCTTGTCAAGAAAGTTTATTGACAAAAGAAACTGAGACCAGTTCCTTGGTAGGAAACCAGGATCGAGGGGAAGTTTATTTCAGAAACTAAGACCAGTTCCTTGGTAGGAAACCAGGATCGAGGGGAAGTTTATTTCAGAAACTAAGACCAGTTCCTTGGTAGGAAACCAGGATCGAGGGGAAGTTTAAATCAGAAACTAAGACCAGTTCCTTGGTAGGAAACCAGGATCGAGGGGAAGTTTAAATCAGAAACTAAGACCAGTTCCTTGGTAGGAAACCAAGAACGAGGGGAAGTTGACAAAAGAAAACTGAGACCAGTTCCTTGGCTGAAGACCAGGATCGAGGGGAAGTTTACCTTTTCTAAGCATCATTGCTTAGCTAAAAGAGATGAATGTGTAAGCTACCATTCATAACCACCATCAAAATTTTGGGTATTCCGATATTTAATCCTCTTGCACCCCGAATGCCCGAATCCCTTCGTCATTCACACCTTCGGGTCCAAGAAGATTAAATAGGGGTATCTGTAATACCCCAAATTTTGACCACTAAAGTTTCCCATCATTGTGCAAATCATCACCACAATATGGATGTACCTTTATGCTTCATCAGTCTCCCCAAAGATGGGTGAGCATACACTACAATCAAAATTAGGGTTTCAAGCCCTCTCTGAGCTTTAGACAAAGGCTCAATCAAGAAATGACTTGATTTTCAGCTTGTCTAATCTCCCAAACATCCTCAAAGGATCAAAAGGACTCCTACTTCAAGGATTAAGCACAAAGCTGCTCCCTTCTAGGTGGATCAAGTCTCCAGATCGACAGTGTCACCAAATTAGGGTTTTGATCACCCAGGGCCTCCAGATGAAAAATTTCATCTGGGCACAAGCCATTGATCCAAAACATAACCTAATATACTTCATGGAACCTCATGAACCCATGCATCAAGTCAATTTTGCCTCAAGGGGATGCATACATCAAAAATCAGGAATTAGGGTTTCTTGACCTAATTCACCCCTAAGTTGACTTTTGGGACAAACCATGAGCTGAGACCTCAAGACATGATTTAAGGGTCTCTAATATACCATATTGATCCATTTGGAACCATGGATTGATCCAATAAGCTTGAGCAACAAGTCTCAATTTCATCTGCACCACAATTAGGGTTTCGCGAGAAAAGTCAACTGTAACTTTGACTTTTGACCTGGACATGCTCCCAAGCCCTAATACATGATTGAATATACCCTATGACACCCATGGAACATGTCCATCAAGTTTGATTTAGGTCAAGGACATGATTTCCTGAAGAATTGCACAGTTTGGAATTCATCGGATAAAAAGTCAACTGTGCACAAAAGTCAACTTTGACTTTTTGAGATTTTTCACCAAAATGGATTTTTAACCCTAAAATGATGTTAATGTATGATTTGAATCATCATTCATCAAGAAAAATCAAGAAAAGTGAGATAACTTGTAAAAGGGGTAACCATAAAAACTTAGAAATTTTTCTAAGTTAAAAATAAAGTGGCAAGGGTACCAACTTTGGAGGACCATAATTCCTAAACCACAAGGCCATTTTTTCTCATCCAAAGATGGATTTGTAGCCCTCATTATCATCTACAAAAACTTCAACTACAAGTCATTCCAATTCATTAAGGATTTTGAGTTATGGAGTGATCAAAGTGGCTGAAAAGTGAAAATGTCACTTTTTCCAACACTTAGTGAAATTTTCACTAAGTCAGATTTTGCCTCACTTTTTGCCAAATGTAGGGGGATTTTTCACTTGGAATCAAAAGGGATCAAAACCAAACTTGTTCAAACAGTTGTTGTATCATGTAAGAGCTTTCCAAAATGGCCAAGAACATTGCCAAATTCAACTTACACCATGAGATATGACATTGGCAAGTTACCTTGCTGAAATCTGTCAAGGCAAGGCAGAATTTGCAACTTTGGTCGATTTGCCAAAATCAGCCAAATTCAATTGCTCCTATCCACTTGGACACCTCAGAGGATTGAATCTAAAGGGGACAATCACTGAGCCAAGCCTCCAAAGTCCATGGAACCAGAAATAGCATGTTGAACCTAGAATGGCCAAAATAGGGACAAGACTTCAAATTTGGAATGAGGCATTCAATGGAACCATCAAGGTGGCATGGACTGAGCCATTCTCATCTGAAATCAGTCAAGACTTATCCAAGACCAAGGGGACCATAGCTCTGTGCCCTAACCTCTAGTCAATGGCTAGAGGAGACTTGCATTTCCATTGGCCAACATTGAGGAAACACCTGCTGCAGTTGCCATTCACTGTAGATCCCAAAACAAACTTGCTCTACTATAAATAGAGCTCAATTGTGGTCAGTTTGAGTACGCCAAAGCCATCTAACAGATGCTTTCCTCAAAATCTCTTCTTTCACTCCAATTTCGCCTTCTAAGGCAAGTCACTATCGGGTTTTGAGTTTGAGAGCAATTCCAATCAAACCAATCACTCACACACCTCACATACATCACATATGAGCTGATCAAACACTTAGATTACTTCTGAAACACCAATTTCACAAAATCACCAGCTGGTTGCTCAAGGTTTTAACCAAAGTGCAGCTGAGGTACCACAAAATGATCCAGCCAATTTCAATCAAGTCCAACCATCCAAACACAATCCATAGGGTGTAGGGAAGCTGTTCAGATCATCACAACTCATCTGTAACACCTCCAGATCAAAAATCACTTTGAACTTGCTGTCACGACCTAAAGGTAAGCCTAAACTTGGGCATCTCTCAATCTATGCATATTTCCTCGCACAATAATTTGGCCATATGTTCATAATCATGCATGGAATGTTTTCCCTCAATTAATTGCATTGTTTGAATCGTGTATCAAAAATCCTAGCCTTCATGCAGAAATTAGGGTTCTTGAGGTCTCTTCGTGATTTCTTGTTGTATGTTTAATTTAAATGAAATTAATGGATATAGACATGATCGTGAGGTTAAGACGAGCATAATGATATGTGGATTGCATGATATGATTACGTATTCAGTGAGATTGGATAGAAAATGCAAATCTGATAAACCAAGAACACGCGCGTGTTCTTCAGCTTGTTCTTGGCGCCATTTTTTAGAAATTCAAATATTTGAATTTTGTGATTTTGTTTAATTGATTCAAAAATTAATTTCTCTCTGAGTTTTAATGATTTTGAGTTGATTCTTTTTTTTAATAATTCACAAAAATGTTAAAATATTTTATTTTCCCAAAAAATCCCAAAAATATTATTTATTTCATATAATTGATATTTTTGTAAAGAATTAATATTTTGATTGTTTTTGGCATTTTAAATATTTTTTCTACATTGATTTTGCAACTTTTAATGCTTTCTAATTATTTTGTAGGTCAATACTTAATTTTTGAAGCATTAATCCAAGATCACAATTTGTTTTCCATGTGTTAAACAATTTTTGATCATTTTAACTGGATTTTTATTCAATTAAATACATTTTGAAAACAAATTAGGGTTTTGGATTAATTCAACCCTCATAAATCATTTTCAAAAATTTGTTGGGCCTCTTGAGAGAGTGTAAGACCCATCCCCCCTTGTACAAAAACTTTTTGGGCCTCACTCATTGTATAAGTCCCTTTGTACAAGTAAACGGCGCGATCGTCGCCCGTTTAAAAGTAAAAATCATCTGGGCCTCTCCTTGAGCTATAAGACCCATTCAAAACACTTTGGGCCTCTATTAGAGTGTAAGACCCAATCCCCCTTTTAACCAAACATCTTGGGCCTCACTTATTGTATAAGTCCCTCTGCGTTAAAAGAAAACCTCGGCGCGATCGCCATTTTTAAACGAAAAATCATTTGGGCCTACCCCGTGTTATAAGCCCCACTCTTTTTTCTCTAAACTTTTTGGGCCTCTTGAGAGACTGTAAGACCCATCCCTTTGTACAGAAAACCATTTTTGGGCCCCAGTCACTTGTATAAGTCCCGCTGTACAAAGTCAAACAGTGCGCTCACTGATAAAACCCTGGGCCTCTCCTTGAGCTGTAAGCCCCAAATCTTTCTTTTTCAAAACACTTTCTCCTTTGATTTTGAATATACTGTTATTTTCAATCTTTCTTTGTTGAACAACTAACCAAACAGCATGGAAGCACTACAACCGAGTAAGTGGTTATCGCTTTCGTTTACTGCTTTCATATTATAAACTGTATTGTGGGGCTGCTCACTGTAAGTCTCCTTTCATAAACTCATATCTACTGTGTAATAATAGTATAGATATTTCGAGTTTCCCCGGCAACTACGTCTAGCACTAGGTAAAGTCGTTTCGTTTATTCGTAGAAATAGACGCCTAGATCCCCAATAGGAGCACCAAATATAGTCTTCTCTTCGGCTGTCCTCCTTAGGAATCGTCAAGAAGCTCTACTCCCCAAGATGAATGTATTCTCCGTGAATGGCATCTTTGAGTTTCTTCCAAATTCTCGAACTTTCCTGACTTGATCTATTCCTTGTGGATAGCTTGCCTTGAATGTCTCGGGGTTTGGGTACCCACTACGGTCATAATCTTGGACCTTAACTAAGGAACCCTCTTTAAAAGCTAAAAGTCGCTGGATAGTAAACCTCGCACGTTTACCAGTGGTTTTTATCTTTAAAAGAGTTATCTCTCCTAATGGAAAGGAGATGATAGACCCACGGGCTTCTTAAAAGCATCGGCCTCCTCTTGGACATTGTTCAAGGACCCACAGGCTTCCTAAAAGCAACCCCGCCTCCTCTTGGGCTTCGTACAAGGACCCTACGGCTTCCTAGAAGTATTCACAGCCTCCTCTTAGGCTTCGTATAATGATCTCTTCCTCCGGGAATGATAGCCTCCTTTTGGGCTTCGTACAAGGACCCGTCGGCTTCTTAAAAGTTTCCAGCCTCCTCTTGGGCTTCGTACAAATTGTCCCGACGACCTCCTAGAGGTATAGGAACAGAACCTAGTCATCCTCATAGAACAGTCCTTTCATAGAGTCTACTACTGTTTCTCAAAGCATAGTACAAAAGATAAAACTCTAGACACGGACAGTCTAACTTCCTTGAGTCTCAAAGACATTCTCAAGTGACCCCTTCGTTAAATAGGAAGGAAACCCGCAGACTCGGACAGTCTCAATACCCTTTGGATTTCCAGTTTCCTAAAAGAAAAGGAAACAACCCCGATTCTCAGATCTAACCCATGAGTACAGTGATGCTCATATAAGAACTTATTTTCTCTTTCAAAATCAGTATATTGGACCTGTCACTTAACTGACACAGTAACCTTAGCCTCCTCTTGGGCTTTGTACAATGATTCTCCCCAGCGGAGTCAAACAACGTTTTAGCCTCTCTCTCGGGCTTCGTACGAGACACATAAAGACTCCCTCGTTGAGTCAAACAAACAATAGCCTCCATCTCGGGCTTCGTACGAGACACAAAGACTCCATCGTCGGGTCAAAATCTTTTAGCCTCTCTCTCGGACTTTGTACGGGACACAAAATAGCCTCCTCTTAGGCTTTGTATAATGATTTTACTAGCGGAAATTAGCCTCCTCTTAGGCTTTGTATAAGAAAATCATTGGTTGATCCAATCAACCTTTTAGCATCAAAGCTGTGCCTCGTTCACAGTACACAAACATCAACAACTCCTTTCCTTTCATCTAATAGCTGTAAGCGGCAAGCCTCTAGATCATCTACATCCATGCCACTGTCCCTCTTTTAGCATGATAAATTCCTAAGGAAAGATAGCATTGCTCTACACTGAGTTAAAGTCTTCTCCTTCAGGTTAAAACCCTTTCTTCGAAAATTATGGCATTGCTCGGATCCGCGTATCCCAGTTAAAGTAATTCTCCTTCTCCCCTCTTTAGAGATGACAAATTCTCTCTAAAGCCGAGGTCTTTCAGCTTCACGTCTTGGGCTTTGAACAAGACACAAATAGATTTTTCAGCTTCATATCTTGGGCTTTGAACAAGATACAAATCACCTTTCGCTTCACGTCTTGGGCTTTGAACAAGACACCAAAACACCCATTTCCTCCCATAGAATAGGAGGAACTACGAACGCTCTGATTTCCCTGTTTCGGTAAACGAGAATACGTAGGCATAAGATCGAAAGAAAAGATCTTAGCGAGCACAATCAACAAAAAACCAAAATCCCATATCTCCATCAATCAAAAGCATTAATTCAAAAGCATCAGTCCTAACATCCTAACCCTTGTTCCCTACCAGAAACCTTCTGCCTAGATAAAAACCAGTATTGGCGAAAATACAAATAACCAGTACAAAGGCCCCCTACATTGATAGCATTCGTAACCTAACAGACCGCTGTTTAAACTCAGTATGCAAGCAGGGTTAATTGGAAACATCTATTTCCCTTCCTTATTCAGCTCACAATAGGATAAAAAATGAATCGACCTGTAGTCAAAGCTCAAACCGCAGAGAGCGACCAGCGCTTAAGAACCGCGTCCAAAATCGCTCGCTACAAGCATATCAGACAAGTGTTGTAATCGTTTCGTGGCAGGTTATGATATTGACTCTGTCTCGAATGCATCGCCACTAAATTGACATTCATCATGAGAATGTTGTGATTCTGAACAATGTTGGGATGTGCATGGGCCATGTTTACTTCCCGGATCCTGTGATCCTGAATCCAGCCCAGATCCATTTATTCTTGTAGAGCTGATTGCACTTCGAAACACCCCTGATTATTCTTTGAGTAGATATCACACTGGTGATAATTGTGAGATGGCACATGACCGTACCCACTCTATCTGCTGCTCCTGAGCTGCTGCCAGGTATTGCCATTGTGAAGTTTTTCCAAACTTTCCTTTAGAGCGTCGATTTCTTCTCTCAGCTCTCTGTCCTCTTCCTCGAGATCATCCATTTTCTTTTGTCGATTGACCCGAGTATTGTATGAGTGAGACAGTTTGACTCTAGAATTGTGACACATACGTGAGACTCAAAGATAAGAAAAATGTGTTATGTGAGAATGATGAATGATATGCAAAGACTTTTTTTTTTTTTTGTTTTATTCAAAAAGAAACTTCAACAAATAGATTGCAAATATCATACAGTGGGTGAGACCCCTTTTATTGAATTCGAAGGATTACAGTATTTTACAAGGAAAAGGTACAGTATTTTACAAAGTGTTGTAAGGAAAATGTCTAAGCTCATGGATCCTGAGTCCTCTCTGAAGAAAGCTCAGATGCCAGTTCTGGTATTTTCCTTTTCTTTGACCGGGGTTCTTCAGCTGTTGTCGGGTTGTCAGTCCTTTGCCAAGTGAAAGGACCGAGCAAATTTCTTTGGTCTTCTTGACTTTCTACAGCATGTTGTTCTAATATCTCAATCAGAGCATCATTTTCCTTTAACAGTTCCAGAATCTTGGTACATTCCAAATTGAGGATTCGGTATTTGTTATTCCAAGAGCTCTTCTCACGTTGAACTTTGTTGAGAGCGACCTGGAGTTTTTCCGTATCAGACATGAAATAAAGGACAGATTCCTTTAACGGAAAAACTTCTTGGCGAGGGTAAGGTATCCTCAGCTTGAGGGCTCTAGTTTGCACCCAGTGGAGATAAGGTTCCATAGAAGTACAGTTTGGTCTTCCTAGAGACTCTCTTCCATTCCTGTGAATGTGTTGCCAGGCATGCACTACTTCCTTCTTTTGTGCCCTGTCATTTTCCCCTTCCTTGAAGAAAATACCTTCCAGATGAACATTATGTGGGATATTTTTCATCGGGTATCTGAGTTGACGGCGAGCTAAAATTGGATGGTAGTTGATTCCTCCTTTAGTTCCAATGAGGGGTGCGTTAAGGAAATTTCCACATCTGTCGATGATCTCTATCCCCTCATAAATCCTATTGTACCAATCTATATCAGAGTTGGTAAGAGACATAATACTTTGTGACCAACGTAGTGTACTCTTGTGATCCCAAAAAGCAGCAGACTTGGGTAAGTGGGAAATGAACCATTTGTAGAGTAACGGTACACAACATGTGATCATTCCTCCGCTTTATAAATTCCTTAAGTGTACAGAATGATAAGCATCTGCGAACAAGGTTGGTACGGGGTTCCCAATCAGAAATATCTTAACAGCATTGGTATCGACGAAGTTGTCGATGTTGGGAAAAAGGAATAACCCATATATGAGCAGAAAAAAGACGTCCTCAAAAGCAGTTATGTTTCCTATACTAGCAAAGTATAGGGCTTTCTCAATAAGGAATTTAGCTGGTAAACCCTGGATTCCTCCTTTAGTGGTTATGTGAGTCCGAACTTCTGACTCGTCCAAAGAGATTGCTCTTGCAATGGTTTGTTCCTTTGGAATTTCTTCCAGTCCAGAAAATGGAGCTCGGTCAGTGATAGGTAAATCAATCAGATGAGAGTACTCCTCCAGTGTTAGTGCCAGTTGATAATCCGGGAAGGTGAAGCAGTGGTAAACCGGATCGTAGAAAATAATCAGCGTAGACAGGATTCCTTTAACCACGTTAACCCTTAACAGAGACAACAATCCTCCATGCTTAGCTCTGAAAGCCTCGGGATTGGTAATCATCCTTGCTAACCTTCTTAAATCCTCTAGTTTCGGAGCCTTGAAGGTTTACTTGTGTGTCTTTCTTCTACCAAAACCCATAATGCAACCTCTGATATTTGCAATTATTGTTTTGATTTATAAAAAAAAGATTTTTTTTCTTGTTTGAAAAGAGTTTTTTAGATGAATGCATGAATGCAGCACACAAAACATTTGAAAACATGGGTTCAAGGGTTCAACGTCACGAGCATGAAATCATGGCTCTACCCATCCCCAAAGGTTGAACTATTTTGGTCAATTTTTGTACCTGTAGAACGGGTTCTAAGGTTCCCAAAGTCATTGACCCCTCCTAGAGATATCAACAGCAAGCTGATTGAATAGTATCGCGTATCAACTATTCCTGATAGTCACTGCACTACCAAATGGTCATATGGTTAAAGTCTACTAAATCCTCAGTGTCATGGGTACCACACTAGGAAAGGCAATGCTTTCACGACAATCGGTCGTTAAACATTGATACTTCCGTACAGGTACCTTGTAACGCCCCGAAAATCTAAATTAATCATTTATTTATTTATTTATTTTATTTAGATAGAATTAAGAAGTTTTAGTAATTTTGGAGAATTTTGGATCAAAAGAGTATTATTTTAATATTTTAATAGAATGAATAATTAAGGTATTATTTATACTATTATTATTATTATTAAAACAATAAGAAAAGGGCAAGGTGGTCTTAAAGGAAAAGGTGTAAGGGTAGAGTTGGAAGTTCATAAACTGGGATAATGTAACAAAAGAAGAAAGATCGATCAATTTCTAACTGATCGTATTTTTGGTGAAGAACGCTGAAGAAGGGAAGAGGAGGAGAAAACCTAAGGTTTTGAAGGATTGCTAGGAGAATCTTGGAGAAAGAAGGAAAAAGCTTCGGATTACTCTAATGTATGGGGAGATTTCATAATTCTTATAGTTCTTTAGGACATGGTGATGAATAGATTAGGCATCTGTGAATTGTGTATAATTGCGGTGAATGTTGATGTAGAGTGAATGATTTGATGAGAATGTGATGAAATTGAGTGGTATGTGTTGATATATGTGTACTATGTGAGCCTTTTGATCGAATTTTCGTGGGGGAAAACTGATTTTTGGGGTAATCGAAGTCAAAAACGCAGAAAATCACTTTTCGGGAAAAGTTGGGTTTTGTCGCACCCTGACACGGGCCGTGTCACACAACACGGGCACCCGTGTCAGCTTTCTGGTTGGGCGTGTAAAAAATTTTGTTAACAGGTTGCCTGACATGGGTCGTGTCACGGGACACGGGCGGCCGTGTCAGACCACTGCAATTACTGTATTTTGCCTGTTTGTGTTTTTGAGTGCAGGTTTCCTGACACGGGTGACCGTGTCAGACAACTGTTATGCTGTTTTTGTTATTTTCTCTTGTGGCTTCTTGACGTTTTCTCGTACTGATCTTTTGTTGTCAAGTTGTTATTGATGTAAGATGATAAAACATGATTGTATGATAAAGACTTGTTGAATATGAAATGAATGATGCACACGTTGGTTTATGTTGAATTGAGAAGAATTAGCATCATTGCATTTCATAGCATTTTTATGTTGGGGCTTCGGTCCGTTGGTAGCTTAAATCCCACTGTGCGGATTTAAGTGATATGTCGATTATGTTGTGCTCCTTTTGGAGGGTTGATGGTCGGTGTCCATCCACGTTGAAACGGTACCACATGCATTCTTTGCATTTCCATTATAGTTGACATTGCATGTAAATGATGTAATTGTGTTTGTGTTGTGAGAATTATGTTGATGATGATATGACGTTGTTGTTGCTTATTCCGTTTATTTCTATGTTCTTATTACTATAATGAATTGTGATTCTCACCCTGCCTGCTTGGAAATGTTACCTCTTATGTGGGTAACTTGCAGATAACCAAGAGTAGATTCGCGATGATGGAGGATGTAGCCTTGAAGTGTGTCGTTTTCGCCGTTTAGTTTAGAGGTGTCCTGCTCTGTGTCATGTAACATCGGGTTGGGATTATTTGTGAACGTCGTGTTTTTCTTTTGATTTTATGTTGCAAATTTTTATATTGTTGAGGCTATGTTGAATTGGATACTTTATCCATGGAGTATTTTGTTGATCTAAAATTAAAAGTTGATTTCCGCTGCATAGTTATAAATTTATGTTATTGATGAATGAATAACCCGTGTTACGGGACATGACAATGATTTTGAATGTTGTTTGAATTTATGTGGCACCTTTCTTGCTGAATTTCACTCTGATAATATTAAGTGTTTTCCTAAACTTGAATGTGGGATAGAAGGGTGTTACATTAGTGGTATCAGAGCAGGTCGGTCCGTCCGGCCAAGTTGTCGAGTCGTAGTTTGTTTGACAATCGAGTATTGTTAACTAGTTCTAACTTTTGTTGATGATGTAGTGATAAGTTGAGATGGCTGGAAGGAACGATGATGCAATTGCTGCTGCGTTGGAAGCAATGGCTCAGGCTTTGCAAAATCAGCCGAACACTGACGAGAATGCTGGATCTCGCAGTTTGGCAACTTTTTAGAGGGAGAATCTGCCTACCTTCAAGGGTAAGTATGATCATGATGGAGCGTTGGATTGGTTGGAAGAGATAGAGAGAATCTTCCGTGTGATGGATTGCACTCCAGCGCAGAAGGTTCGATATGGGACTCATATGCTAGCATTCGAGGCTGATGACTGGTGGCTAGAGACACATCAGAGGTTGGATGCTGCAGGTGAAGGTATCACTTGGGCTGTATTCCGAAGGGAGTTCCCGAGGAAGTATTATCCAGAAGATGTTCGTGGTAAGAAGCAAATCGAGTTTCTCGAGCTGAAGCAAGGGAACATGTCGGTTACTGATTATGCTGCAAAGTTTGTTGAGTTGGCTAAGTTTTATCCGCACTATAACGATGATGATGCTGAGTTTTCAAAATGCATCAAGTTTGAGAGTGGGTTGCGCCCAGAGATCAAGAAGGCATTTGGATATCAGAAGATTCGTGTTTTTGCTGATTTGATTAATAGTTGCAGAATTTTTGAAGAGGATAACAAGGCTCATTATAAGATCATTAATGAGAGGAAGAGCAAGCACTAACAGAATCGTGGCAAACCTTATGATGCTCCAGCTGGGAAAGGTAAACAGAAAGTGGTTGATGGCAAGAGGACTAGTGGGGGAGACACTCCTGCTGGCATAACTTGTTTCAAATGTGGGAAAACTGGTCATAAGAGCAATGTGTGTACTGCTGAGGTGAAGAGGTGTTTCCGTTGTGGTAAGACTGGGCATGCGATATCTGATTGCAAGCATAAAGAGATGATTTGTTTCAACTGTGGTGAAGAGGGACACATTAGTAGTCAGTGTCAGAAGCCAAAGAAAGCGCAAACTGGTGGAAAAGTGTTCGCTTTGGTTGGAACTTAGACAACTAGTAAGGACAGACTCATCAGAGGTACATGTTTCATTAATAGTACTCCCTTAATTACAATGATTGATACTGGTGCTACTCATTGTTTTATTGCTGCTGAATGTGTTGAAAGATTGGGTCTTGTGTTGTCTTCTATGATTGGAGAAATGGTCGTCGAGATTCCGACTAAGGGATCAGTGACTATTTCTCTTGTGTGTTTAAAGTGTCCTTTGACGATCTTCGACAGAGACTTTATTGTTGATCTAGTGTGTTTGCCGTTGTCTAGAATGGATGTAATCTTGGGAATGAACTGGCTAGAATATAACTATGTTCATATCAATTGCTATAGCAAGTTAGTGAGATTTTCTACTCCTGAAGAGGAAGAAGCTAGTTTGTTGTCTTTTAGGGAGTTACAACAGTTGATGCAAGAAGGAGCTCAGATGTTCTCAGTGATGGCGTCGTTATTCGTTGAGAGCCAAGCCGTAATTGAGGAGTTGCAAGTGGTGCGTGAATTTCCTAAAATTTTCCCTGATGAAATTCCTGATGTACCTCTAGAAAGAGAAGTGGAATTTGCAATCGACCTTGTACCTGGTACCAGACCTGTTTCTATGGCACCATACAGGATGTCAGCATCGGAATTATCGGAACTAAAGAAACAATTGGAGGATTTGCTTGAGAAGAAGTTTGTAAGGCCAAGTGTATCACCGTGGGGAGCTCCAGTGTTGCTAGTAAAGAAGAAAGATGGGAGTATGAGGCTTTGTGTTGATTATAGACAACTAAATAAAGTGAAGATTAAGAACAAGTATCCGCTCCCTAGAATAGATGACTTGATGGATCAGTTGGTAGGTGCCCGTGTGTTTAGCAAGATTGATTTGAGGTCGGGCTATCATCAGATTAAAGTGAAAGACGAAGATATTCAGAAGACGGCTTTTAGAACACGTTATGGACATTATGAGTATTCGGTGATGCCTTTCGGTGTTACTAATGTGCCGGGAATATTCATGGAGTACATGAACCGTATCTTTCATACTTATTTGGATCGGTTTGTGGTGGTGTTTATTGATGACATATTGATTTACTCTAAATCGGAAGCCGAGCATGAAGAACACTTAAGACTAGTATTGCAAGTTTTGAAAGAGAAGAAGTTATATGCAAAGCTGTCTAAATGTGAATTTTGGTTAACGGAGGTTAGTTTTCTTGGTCATGTCATTTCAGGTAGTGGCATTGCGGTGGATCCATCTAAAGTAGATGCTATGTTGCAATGGGAAACTCCAAAGTCGGCTACCGAGATTAAAAGATTTTTGGGACTAGCCGGTTATTACCGAAGGTTTATCGAAGGGTTTTCTAAGTTAGCACTTCCGTTTACAAAGTTGACTTGTAAAGGTAAAGCTTTTGTGTGGGACATTCAATGTGAAGGAAGTTTTGCGGAATTGAAGAAGAGATTGACGTCGGCTCCCGTTTTGACATTACCTAATCCAGGAGAACCTTTTGTGGCATATTGTGATGCATCCAGGATGGGTTTAGATGGTGTGCTTATGCAGAATGGTAAGGTAGTTGCTTATGCATCGAGACAATTGAGGACTCACGAAAAAAACTATCCTACGCATGATTTAGAACTTGCTGCAGTTGTTTTTGTGCTGAGGATTTGGAGCCATTATCTTTATGGATCTAGATTTGAAGTGTTTAGTGACCATAAGAGTCTAAAGTACTTATTTGATCAGAGGGAAATGAATATGAGACAACGAAGATGGTTGGAATTATTAAAAGATTATGATTTCGGGCTGAACTATCATCCGGGTAAGGCTAATGTTGTGGCCGATGCTCTAAGTCGGAAGACTTTGCATATGTCGGCAATGATGGTTAAGGAATTGGAATTAATTGAACAATTCAGAGATTTGAGCTTAGTTTGCGAAGTGACACTGCAGAGTGTGATGTTAGAAATGCTAAAGATTAACAATGATTTTCTGGATGACATCAAGGAAGCTCAGAAGTTAGATGTGAAACTGGTAGATTCGATGGTTGGAATCGATCAGTCGGAGAATGATGATGTCAAGTTAGATGCGCAAGGTGTATTGAGATTCCAAAATCGAATTTGCATTCCTGATGATGCAGAGATAAAGAAAGCAATTCTGGAAGAAATTCATAGAAGTAATTTGAGTATTCATCCGGGAGCTACGAAAATGTATCAAGACTTGAAGAAATTGTTTTGGTGGCCTAGTATGAAGCGTGGTGTAGCTCGACTTGTGTATGCATGTTTAACTTGTCAGAAGTCGAAAGTTGAACATCAGAATCCTGCTGGGTTGATGCAACCGTTAGAAGTTCTAGAATGGAAATGGGATAGCATTTCAATGGACTTTGTGACGGGATTACCTAATACTTCAAGAGGACATGATTCTATTTGGGTGATTGTTGATAGGCTTACGAAGTTGGCTCATTTTATTCCTATTAACATCAGTTTTCCAGTATCGAAGTTGGCGGAGATTTATGTTCGTGTGATTGTGAAGCTGCATGGTGTTCCTCTGTGTATTGTGTCGGATAGAGATCCGCAATTTACTTTTGATTTTTGGAAGAGTCTGCAAGAAGCGTTGGGTTCTAAGTTGAGGTTGAGTTCAGCGTATCATCCTTAGATGGATGGTCAAACAGAGAGGACTATTCAGTCGTTGGAGGATTTGTTGCGGGCATGTGTTCTTGAGCAAGGTGGGTCGTGGGATACTTATCTTCCATTGATCGAGTTCACTTATAATAACAATTACCATTCTAGTATTGGAATGACCCCTTTTGAAGCATTGTATGGTCGGGGATGTAGGACTCCTTTGTGTTGGCACGAATCTGGAGAAAGTTTAGTGCTTGGACCTGAAATTGTTCGAGAGACCACTGAGAAGGTGAAGTTGATCCGAGAGAAGATGAAATCTTCTCAAAGTAGGCAGAAGAGTTATCATGACAAGCGAAGAAAGGATTTAGAGTTCCAAGCAGGTGACCATGTGTTTTTGAGAGTTACACCGGTGACAGGTGTTGGGCGTGCCTTGAAGTCTAAGAAGCTTACTCCTCGTTTTATTGGTCCATATCATATTTCGGACAGAGTTGGAAATGTTGCTTATAGAGTGGCTTTACCGCCTAATCTGTCAAATTTGCATGACGTGTTTCATGTGTCACAACTCCGGAAGTATTTCCAGATCCGTCTCATGTGATTCATATGGACGATGTGCAAGGACGAGATAATCTTACCGTGGAAACGATGCCTATACGAATTGCGGAACGTGAAATGAAGATTTTAAGAGGCAAGGAGATTGCGTTGGTGAAAGTTGTCTGGTTAGGAGCTGTCGGAGAAAGCATGACTTGGGAGCTGGAAAGCAAGATGAAGGAATCCTATCCCGAGTTATTCGAATCAGGTAAATTTTCGAGGATGAAAATTCTTGAAGTGGGGGAGAGTTGTAACGGCCCGAAAATCTAAATTAATCATTTATTTATTTATTTAATTAATTTAGATGGAATTAAGAAGTTTTAGTAATTTTGGAGAATTTTAGATCAAAAGAGTATTATTTTAATATTTTAATAGAATGAATAATTAAGGTATTATTTATACTATTATTATTATTATTATTATTAAAACAATAAGAAAAGGGCAAGGTGGTCTTAAAGGAAAAGGAGTAAGGGTAGAGTTGGAAGTTCATAAACTGGGATAATGTAACAAAAGAAGAAAGATCGATCAATTTCTAACTGATCGTATTTTTGGTGAAGAACGCTGAAGAAGGGAAGAGGAGGAGAAAACCTAAGGTTTTGAAGGATTGCTAGGAGAATCTTGGAGAAAGAAGGAAAAAGCTTCGGATTACTCTAAGGTATGGGGAGATTTCATAATTCTTATAGTTCTTTAGGACATGGTGATGAATAGATTAGGCATCTGTGAATTGTGTATAATTGCGGTGAATGTTGATGTAGAATGAATGATTTGATGAGAATGTGATGAAATTGAGTGGTATGTGTTGATATATGTGTACTATGTGAGCCTTTTGATCGAATTTTCGTGGGGGAAAACTGATTTTTGGGGTAATCAAAGTCAAAAACGCAGAAAATCACTTTTCGGGAAAAGTTGGGTTTTGTCGCACCCTGACACAGGCCGTGTCACACAACACGGGCACCCGTGTCAGCTTTCTGGTTGGGCGTGTAAAAATTTTTGTTAACAGGTTGCCTGACACGGGTCGTGTCACGGGACACGGGCGACTGTGTCAGACCACTGCAATTCCTGTATTTTGCCTGTTTGTGTTTTTGAGTGCAGGTTTCCTGACACGGGCCGTATCACAGGACACGGGTGACCGTGTCAGACAACTGTTATGCTGTTTTTGTTGTTTTCTCTTGTGGCTTCTTGACGTTTTCTCGTACTGATCTTTTGTTGTCAAGTTGTTGTTGATGTAAGATGATAAAACATGATTGTATGATAAAGACTTGTTGAATATGAAATGAATGATGCACACGTTGGTTTATGTTGAATTGAGAAGAATTAGCATCATTGCATTTCATAGCATTTTTATGTTGGGGCTTTGGTCCGTTGGTAGCTTAAATCCCACTGTGCGGATTTAAGTGATATGTCGATTATGTTGTGCTCCTTTTGGAGGGTTGATGGCCGGTGTCCATCCACGTTGAAACGGTACCACATGCATTCTTTGCATTTCCATTATAGTTGACATTGCATGTAAATGATGTAATTGTATTTGTGTTGTGAGAATTATGTTGATGATCATATGACGTTGTTGTTGCTTATTCCGTTTATTTCTATGTTCTTATTACTATAATGAATTATGATTCTCACCCTGCCTGCTTGGAAATGTTGCCTCTTATGTGGGTAACTTGCAGATAACCAAGAGTAGATTCGCGATGATGGAGGATGTAGCCTTGAAGTGTGTCGTTTTCGTTGTTTAGTTTAGAGGTGTCCTGCTCTATGTCATGTAACATCGGGTTGGGATTATTTGTGAACCTCGTGTTTTTCTTTTGATTTTATGTTGCAAATTTTTATATTGTTGAGACTATGTTGAATTGGATACTTTATCCATGGAGTATTTTGTTGATCTAAAATTAAAAGTTTATTTTCGCTGCGTAGTTATAAATTTATGTTATTGATGAATGAATAACCCGTGTTACGGGACAGGACAATGATTTTGAATGTTGTTTGAATTTATGTGGCACCTTTCTTGCTGAATTTTACTCTGATAATATTAAGTGTTTTCCTAAACTTGAATGTGGGGTAGAAGGGTGTTACATACCTCGACTAATTCGGTGGGCTACCACATTAGCTTGGTCGGGATTCACTCCCTATAAGCGTTTCCTGTCTTTGCCACCCTTATCTTAATGTTCTCTCAAACTTTTCACATGTACATCAATCGCATTCCCATTTGACAGAAAATTAAACATGGATATCAAGTAGGAATAACAGTAAATATATATAGTATATAGTATAGAAAATGCTAAACAACCTAGACCTCTTAGGAACTCTAATCCTAATGAATCCCCAGCAGATTCGCCATTTTTCTGTAGCGTGAGATTTTTTCGGTGACGCGACCACCTTACCGCATTGGTTGGAATTGGGTGCTACTTTCTGATTTCTTATTTTTCCTATGAAGCTAGAAAGGAAAGGGAAGCTATCTAAAATGAACCTTACACGTAAATGTTTTCTTTAACAAATGCTAAGAGATTGGGGGGTCCGAGGTCAGATTATACAATGGGGAGTTGTCAATTACCCAGCGTATATATGGTTATCCATAGATTGTTTGGCATATTCTTCGGTTATCTACTTACTGGTGTTTATCTGTCGTAAATTTGGGAAAGTTTCTTCTTTTGGAAAGTTGAGAGAGTATTTTTGTTGTTTTTTGGGTTTTTCGATGTTTTTGGTAAGGTACTGGACCTAAAGTTTTTTATTTGTGTGCTCGCTAAGATTTCGCAATCTTATGCCTACGTATTCCCGTTAAATAAAACAGGGAAATCAGAGCAATCGTAGTTCCTCCTATTCTATGGGAGGAAAGAGATGTTTGGTGTCTTGTTTAAAGCCCAAGATTCAAGCTAAAGGTTATTTGTGTCTTGTTCAAAGCCCAAGATTGAAGCTAAATGGTTTGATTGAGAGAGAATTTGTCATCTCTAAAGGGAGATATCTCATCTATTTATCACAGTTGTTGGGTAACTGATTATAAAGGAGAATTACTTTAACTGGAATGTATGGAATCCAACAATGCCATAATTTCCTTTATGAGGGATTTGTCCTAAAGGGGAAAACTTTAGCTCAGTGTAGAGGAATGCCATTTTTCCTTAGGAGTCTTCCATGCTAAGAGAGGGACATTGGCTTGGATGTAAATAATCTAGAGGCTTGCCACTTACAGCAATTAGATGAAAGAAGGGATTTACCAGGATAAAGAGGGACTGCAGCTTGGATTTTTGAGTCAACAAGTGTGCCACTTACAGCAATAATCTGGGATTAGGGTTTTTTTATTGTCTGTTTGGATGTGTGATTGTACAGAGAAATGTCTTCCAACAGAGAGTTTTTTATTTCCTCTGAGGGGATGTTGATTTTTGGGTGCCTTGATCAAAGCCCAAGGTTGAAGCTAAATGGTTGACTCTACTAGGAAGTTTTATTTATGTCTTGTACAAAGCCCAAGATTGAGGCTAAAAAAAAGGAGATTGACTCTTTTGGGGAATATTTTATCTATTTTGTACAAATCCCAAGATTGAGGCTAAAAGAATTGACTCCACTGGGGAGAGGTTTTATCTGTCTTGTACAAAGCCCAAGATTGAGACTAAAAGAGAGTTTGACTGACTCAGCTAGAGAATATTTTGTCTGTCTTGTACAAAGCCCAAGATTGAGGCTAAAATTGCTGAGGGGTGATCATTATACAAAGCCTAAGAAGAGGCTGGTTGGGGAATTTCTTATATGAAGCCTAAGAGGAGGCTGGTTTCTGCTGAGGATTATTGAGATCCAGAGTCAGGTCCAAATTGGGGAATCAACTTTTGCAGAGAATTTTAGAAGAGTTGAAATATCAGATGCCATGAGGTTCTGATTAAGGGTTTATGAGTTGAAATATGGGGTTTTGAAACCTGTGGAGGTTTTAACTCTGTTGGAGATTAATGAAATGATCAGAGTTTTTCCTGTGCTTTTAGGAAACTTGAGGGTTTCTTTGAGATCCAAGAGGAGATGAGACTGTCCAAATCTACTGGTATGAAAAGATTTATCCTTGCATGATGCCCAAGAAGAGGCTGATGTTTTAAGGGATGAGAATCAACCCTAAATTGGTCTGATGTTTTGACTCTCTGAAAGTTTGAACTAGCAAAGGATGACTAAGTTCTGTCCCATACCGGTAGGAGGTCTTTTTGGGTTCTTGTATTAAGCCCAAGAGGAGGCTGAGAACTTCTAAGAAGCCTAAGGATCCTTGTACAAAGTCCAAGAGGAGGTTGGGGATGCTTTTAGGAAGCCAATGGGTCCAAACCTAAGAAAAGCTCAAGAAAGGTTTCACCGGGAATAATTCTTTCTTTAGTGAACAGTTCTAGGGTTTGAAGAAATTCAAGAGAGGTTTCACCGGGAATTAATCCTCTCTGGGGGAAATGAATTTCTTAGAGAAATTTCTAGATAGTGACAGTTTTGAGAAAAGTTTCACCGGGAATAATGCCTTTCTCTGTTCCATATTGTATAAGCCCAAGAGGAGGCAAGACAATGTCTGGAATTTCCTATGGGGAACTAGTTTTGACTGTGTTGAAAGAGTAACCACTGGCTTGATCTAATCCTAAACCTAATTGTCGGGGAAAACTCTAAGCAGATAATACAGACATATATATATATATTTACAGATGAAATATATAAGTAAATATGTAAAAGAAGCTGGTAGAACTTACAGGTGAGCAAGCTTCCAGTATTATAAACACAGCTGCATGGTTAGTTATTCAAGAAATTGAAGTAAGTTTGATAACAACCATGAATTTGAATATAAATCAAAAGGAAAGTTGTTGTTAAAAGGAAGTTTGGGGCTTATACTCAAGGAGAGGCCCAGATGAAATCTTTTGAAAAGGCGACGATCGCGTCGTAGTTTTGAAAATTACAGAGGGACTTATACAATGATTGCAGCATAAATTTATTGTATTTACAAAAGAGGTTGGGTCTTACACTCTATTAGAGGCCCAAAATTAATTTTTATACAATAGTTGGGGCTTACAGCTCAAGGAGAGGCCCGGATGAAAAACAACGATCACACCGTTATTTTGAAAATTGTACTGGGACTTATACAATGACTGAAGCCCAAATTATTTATGTACAAAGGGGGTTGGGTCTTAAACTCTATTAGAGGCCCAAGAAATGTTTGAAAAAAGAAGAAACATGGGACTTACAACACAAGGGGAGGCCCAGATTAAAATTGTTTGAAAACGGCGATCGCGCTGAGATTTTTGAAATCGAGTCGGGACTTATACAATGATTGAGGCCCAAAATGGTTTTGTGTGACAAGGGATGGGTCTTACACTCTATGAGAGGCCCAAAGTGTCTTTGAAAAAAAGTTTGATCAAGAGGAAACCCTAATTTCTTTTACAAATATAATTTTCAAAGAAAAATAAGTAATAAATGATATAAAATACCAAATATATTGAAAAAACAAGTTGTAAATTTTGAACAATGTTTTTAAAAATCATGTTTAATCACATGAAGACTTGAAATTCAATTGGTTTTGAAAAATCAAGGTGGAAATCTCATTTTAAAAATGTTTGAAAACAAATAAAATGAAATTAATTGCAAAAATTCAAATTATATTAAATAAATAATATAAAATCAATTTTTTTGTAATAAAATATTTCAACATTTTTGTGGATTTTCAAAAAAAGAACCAATAAAAAATAATTAAAATTGAGATAGAAATTAATTTTGGAATTAATTAACCAAAAAAAAATGAAAAATAGCAAAAATATGAGAAATGGCAAAATGGTCTGGGAGGGTCTTGAACCCATGACCTCCCATCCAAACACACATGCGCGCTACCACTGGGGTGGTGATACATCCGTGTATCAAAACCACCCCATGTGCATATAAGGGTGACAAGGTTTTAGGCCTGGCCAAGGCGCCTTGGCCTGGCCCTTGCCCAAGGCTGGCCTGATTTTAGGCCTCTTGCATGAAGGCCATAACTCCCTCAATTCTCCATGGATTTGGACAAAATTTAGATGGATCCTACCTAGAATTTCATGAGGAATCCAATGGTGCTTTTAGATTTTTCTAAAGATGTCCCCATTTTAAAACCCGATAGTGGTTTCAAAATAGGCTAAGATTTGCATGTTCTATGCTATCTTATCTCACAAGCAATAATAACATGGTAAATTGGTTCAAACACAACATATTTGATATATATGACATGTTTATGATCAATGGACCTCAAAGTAATACATATTTTAAGAGGTCAAGTTGTGATGCACTTACCTCTTGAAGCTCCTTGTGCTAACTATCAAGATCCTTGTGCCAGAAGTAATCCAATGCTTTAGACACTCTTGATTGATCCCTTAGAAGCTTTTAGGATGATCAAAACCAGCAGGAAACCTTAGGAACAAGAGTTGGCTCTTGCAAAAGTGGCAAAAATGACCAAAATGGTAACTCACTAAAATAGTGTTCCATTTGAGGGAAACCAGTTGGGACAGTTTGAGGATGATATTTGGAGTATATTTGAAGCTTTGTTTGGTTTTGAAAGTGACTGAATCAAGACATGGCTTGTAAAATGCAGAAAAGTCAAAATTTGAGGTTTTGGAGGTTGACTTTCTGATTTTGAGGTAGTGCAATATGGATGAAGGTTTGAACACCTCCAATGGATGATTTATGATGTGTTAGGATGGTTATTTGAGTGGTATTTGCTCTGGTTTCAAGAATTCCCAAATTGCTCCATAATGACTTGAAAATGAAGTAAGAGAGGGAGAGTGAGAAAACAAGGCTTTGGTATTGTTTTGGTGTCATTTGAAACAACAAAAATGACCTCTATTTATAGTAGAGGAGTTTTGTTTTTGAAGGAATAGTGAATGGCAACTGGTTCCCCTATTATCCAATGGATATGCCCATGTATCACTTCCTTAAATGCCAAGGTACCAAGTCTTCACTTGGCCATTGACTTGGGCTGGTCTTGGTAGCTCTAGGTCTTCTGAATTTTGTAACAACCTTGACTCAATTGGACTGATAAGGCTTGGTTCATGACAACTCAATGCACAACATTAATTATAAATGACAAAGCTTGGTTTTGGATTTGCAACATTGATGATCACATGCCAAATGGATTGGATTCTTGACTCAATGGTCCAATTTTGAAATTATCAAGTGAGTCATCAAGATTCCCTCTGATCTTGGAAGAGGACAAAGCTTGCAAGATGACAGAATTTGAAATGGAAATCATGTGGCACAAGAAATGCACCAAATCTGCCTTAAAAACCAGTTTGAGCAAGGCATGTTGTGAGATCCATAACTCCTTGATCAAGTTGAATTAATGGGAGTTCTTGTACTCTTTGGAAAGCTCTCATGACATACTTTAATTTTTATGTCGAAGATTGGTCTTGGTTTAGCTTTGATCAAGGTGAAAAATGGCCTCAAAGTTTGGAAAAAGTGAAACAGATTATGACTTCTTGAAAATTTCACTAAGTGTTGGAAAAAGTGCTCATTTTCACTTTTTGTGATTTTGATCAATCCATAACTCAAAATCCATGAGGATTTGGACTGAGATGTAGTTGACATATTTGAAGTATTCATTTGAGCTTTTGATGGGAGAAAAAGGCCTTGTGGTTTAGGAGTTATGACCTTGCAAAGTTGGTACCAAATCACTTTTGTCTTATAACTTAGAAAAAATTTGGTTTCTCATGGTTGCCCCTTTTGCAAGAAACCTCACTTTTCTTGATTTTTATTGATGAATGATGATCAAAAACATACATTAACATTGTTTTTGACTTAGGGGAACCATATTTGTGAAAAATTCCAAAAAGTCAAACTTGATTTTAGGCACAGTTGACTTTTTGTCAGATGGATTCCAAACTGTGTGATCCTCTATAAAATCAAGTCCTTGACCTAATTCAAACCTAATGGATGGACTCCATAGGTGTTTTAGGGTGTCTTGAACCATGTCCCAAGGTTTGAGAACATGTTTTGGTCAAAAGTCAAAGATATAGTTGACTTTTTCTCAAAAACCCTAATTGTGGTCCAGATGAAATTGAAACTTGTGAACAAGCTTCTTGGATCAATCCATTGTTATAAATGGATCAATGTGATGTATTTGAGGCCCTCAAATCATGTCTTGAGGTCTTGGTTCATGCCTTGCCTCAAAAGTCAACTTCGGGGTGAATTTGGTCAAGAAACCCTAATTCCTGATTTTTGATGAATGCTTCCCCTGAGGTTGTTTTGACTTGATGATTGGGTCCATGAGGTCCCTTTGAGAATCTTGGGTCATGCCTTGAAGTTTTGGCTCGTGCCCAAATGAAAACTTTCATCTGGAGGCCTTGGTCGACCAAAACCCTAATTTGGTGACATTATCGATCTTGAGGCTTGATCCACTTGGAATGTTGCAACCTTGTGCTTGATTCTTGATGTGGGAGACCTCTTGATCCTTCATGGGTGTTTGAGGGGCTAGACAAGTTGATGATCATGTCCATTTTTTATTGATCCTTTGTTTAAGTGCTCTGGGAGGGCTTAAAACCCTAATTCTTGGTTGTAGTGAATGCTCAACAATCCTTGAGAAGATTAATGAGGTATGATGGTACATCCCTATTGTGGTGATGATTCTCACAATGATGGGAAATCTTGGTGGTCAAAATTTGGGGTATGCCACCAGTAACCGGTAGTTGGTAATCTTTCCTCTTGAGTTTATTATCTTGTTTTAAGCTATCACTTGTTTGACAGTAGGTAATATTTCCCCCCCCCCCCTTTTTTGGTTGGTTACCATTAATTAAGCTACCCAGTAATCGGTACTTGGTAATCTTTCCTCCTGAGTTTATTACCTTGTTTTAAGCTATCATTGTTTGATAGTAGGTAATATTTCTCCCCCTTTTTTGGTTGGTTACCAATTTTTAAGCTACCCATTAACCGGTAGTTGGAAATTCTTTCCTCTCGAGTTTATTACCTTATTTTAAGCTATCACTTGTCTGGTAGTAGGTAATATATCTCTTTCTTTTCTTGGTTGGTTACCATTGTTTAAGTTATCCAGTAACCGATAGTTGGTAATCTTTCCTCTTGAGTTTATTACTTTATTCTAAGCTATCACTTGTATGGTATTAGGTAATATATCTCTTCCTTTTTTGTTGGTTACCATTGTTTAAGTTACCCAGTAACTGGTTGTTACTAATCTTTCTTCTTGAGTTTATTACCTTATTTTAAGCTATCACTTGTCTGGTAGTAGGTAATATATCTCTTTCTTTTCTTGGTTGGTTACCATTGTTTAAGTTATCCAGTAACCGATAGTTGGTAATCTTTCCTCTTGAGTTTATTACTTTATTTTAAGCTATCACTTGTATTGTATTAGGTAATATATCTCTTCCTTTTTTGTTGGTTACCATTGTTTAAGTTACCCAGTAACTGGTAGTTACTAATCTTTCTTCTTGAGTTTATTACCTTATTTTAAGCTATCACTTGACTGGTAGTAGGTAATATATCTCTTTCTCTTTTTGGTTGTTACTTTTGTTTAAGCTATCATATGTCTGGTAGTAGGTAATTTTTTCCCCAGTTAAGTTGGATATCCCCTTTGTTTTTCCTTTTCCCCGGTGAAGTCTTGCTTTGTTTGGAAATAGTGGGTCTTTCCCCGTGGGTATCTTTTTGCTGCTTGCATTATTAAGTTTTTTTCTCAGTAGAACTTCACTCTTTTGTTTTTCCCTGCGGAGTCACTTTTTTCCTTTCTTTTGCTCTCCGGTAGTTGTTTGTCTCTTGTGGCATCCTTTTCTCCATGTAATCCTATGCATTCCTATCATAGCATGTAAATTTTGCGATATCTTAAGCTCAAAAATTGGGTTTGTTGTTGTATTTAAGCATCTTCTATCTCGTCGAGACAAAGATGTCAATCCTCATATCTTCGAATAGAAGAAACTTAAATAGGGGCATCTTTCATATCCTAACTTTCAACCCTAAGATCCCACCCCATTTACATCTTCACAATGCATCAAGATCACAAACTTGGTTCTCCCCTAACCCTCTCATCCTTGGGTTTGTTTTTGCAGAGATCACCAAGCACCTCTCTTTGTATCTTTTTCCTTTATATTTATATGCTTTATGTTTCACTAACTATTAATCAAAATATCAAGAAAATATGCTTTGTCCTTTTTTTTATTTGCAAGGTAGGGTTTTGTATCAAAAGTATAAAGCACGGTTCCTCAACTAGGGTTTTGGTCCCTTAAGTTAAAGTATGGTCAACCATTGATTCCCTAGGGCTATCTCATCAAGTCATGGCCTTTAATCTCAAAGTATAAGGTCTCAAGCATCATTCAATCTAATTTTGATCAAAGATACCTCAAAGTTTAGTTGTTTCTTTCTCAAGAAAAGTCAAAGGTTCATGAGTTTATTTCCATGCCTTCATCAATAAGTTATCTTAATCTTTGGTCAATTTAATCAAAGTACATTCAAGGACACATTATTTTGAGTTAATGTGATCACCCATATACCTTGAAGTGCAAGAAAAATCCAAGATCACAAGTTGATTCCAAGAGGTTTGACCTAAAAAGTCAACATTGAAAGTCAAAGTTCAAAGGATCACAACTCCTTCAATTCTCAACATTTTGAATGCTTATTTTTGAATATGACTCTTCTAAACATTCTCTTCAACTTCTCTTTACATGACAAGAGCCAATTATGTTTAGAGGATCATCAAAAGTTTAAAGTTGTTATAGGTCATTTGTGGACTTAGTGAAATTTTGACCTATTTTCAAGTGACTTTTTCTCAACTTTCAAGAATCATAACTTCTTCAATTTTAAACATTTGAAACTGGTTTTTTTTCTACTTACCCTTTGAAATACCATTTACAAGTTTTCTACAAGGGTCAAAAGCTAATTGTGCTTGTAAGGCCATGGAATTCATTGATACATTATAGGTCATTTTCAGCCACTTTGAACTTAGAATGTTTATTGATCACATTGTCATATGTTGTACCAACTTCAACATGCCATAAATTTTTGATCAAATATCCAAATGCAACCTTTCTTGGAACATTGTGATCTTTGTTATGATTTTAACAAGTTGCAAAAAGAATGGAATCAAAAAGCTTCGTGTACAAGATGCCCCATTGGTGTAAACATGACCTCTTGAAACTGATTCTTTGCACCATGATCATAATTTGAAGTTTATTAATCTTCAATTGCAAGAAAAATTATCACGTGTTTTGGACCTAAATATGTTTAATTAACTTCCCAGAAGCTAAATGACTCATAAAACGCATGATTTGGCTGAGTTTTGAGCAACTTCAAGTCACACTTTCTTCATGATGAGGTTACACATGAATTCACTCAAATTTGGATCATTTCACCTCTCTCAGCATTCCATCATTCTCTCCTATAAATAGAGGATCTCACTTGCTTCATTCTCAAGCTTTGGAGAGCCAAAAACACTCTGCCCAAATCACACTTGAACCTCCAAATTGAGAGTTTCGTTTTCACATTTCCAAGTCAATTCAGAGCAAACTCTTGATTCATACAGCTTCCTTGATACCTCCTGAAGCTATTCCAACCATTTTCAAGCATTGAAAGCTTCTGAATCATCCTCACCAAATCCATTTTCAGAGCATCTTCATCACTCTTTCGTTCAGGTAGTTAGAAGCATCTATTTGCTTCAAATAAGTTACCACGACGTAGTCCATCACTCTCTCATGCTTTCCCCTCAATTATCCGGTGTTGATTGATTGTGTTCATCATTTAATTTTATTTTTCTTGTTTTTCTTTTTACTGAGATTTCTCTTAAATTCTCCATGCTCAGTTTAGATAAATGAATTTTGAGCATGAAGCTGAATTCATGATGAGACAACGGTTGCAATGATGGTGATCTCGTGTCCTAACGTTTCCATTTAAACACTCTGGTGAGCAACTTACCGGAGAGGATAACCGGAATGTGGCCATGGTGGCCTGAGTCTATTTGAGTTTAAATCTGTTCAAATGCATTATTTCATGTGAGGACCATGATTCTCTTCTAATCTAGACCCTTGGATGCGCATACATTGGTCATCTGACTTATATCTATTGGTTATGTTATTTTGAAGATCTGATGCGCTTTTTCTAATAATTTCCACCACACGCTATCAGATGAGGTGCGTTGGATCTGCCACGTAAATTAATGAAGCCAAATCCAATGCTCCTTGTTTTTCCATCTGTATTTTCTTTTTCTTTTTATTTTATTTTATTTTAAGTTGTTCTTAACTTTAAAATTTCATAATAAATCCATTTTAACTCCAAAAAATCCCAAAACAAATTCTAAAATTTCCATTTATTTTTCTTTATCTCATTTTTATTTTATGTCATTTACTTTTATGCACATTTATCTTTAAGTCATTTACTTTCTTGCACCTTATATATATTGCTCTATTATTGTCATTATCATATCATTTGCTATTGTTTATGTTTATGCCTTTCCCTTTTGTCCACTTGGACTTTCTTTTTCCCTTTTAAGACATTAATAAAGGCTAAACTCTAAAAGACTTAATGGTTCCATTGGACTTTTTGGTTATTATCCCTTGCTTGGATGATGGACTCATGGGACTTAAAATTAGGTTCTTTGTCCTATTCTTTGGAGTTGTGACTTGAGACCTTAGATCTTTTCTGGTACTTTGACCTTGAGTTGACCTCTTATGAAGACTTGGCATGGATATTTAGTTTTCATCTGATGCTTGGTTATTTCTCTGCTTATCTGGTTGCTTATTCCTTGAATCCAAAGGATGGGATAACTTGGTTTCTTGGTTAGATCTTTCCTTCCTTAGCTTTTATTTTATGCTTTAGGGTAGTCTCTTCATCTCCTGCCCTTCTTAGATTTTCAAAATCTTCTCCCTTTTTCAAAACCTTATTGTTTTTAAGCTTGAATCACTTTCTCAATAAACCTTGACTTTGTCAAGTGATTTTCAAACTCTCTTTTCTTGAATAAAGTGCTAATCAATCTTAAGCATATCAAGACCATTTCAAAAGACTTAAAAAATACATAACTCATTCAAACCATTTTGTGCCTTTTGTGAACTTTTCCTTTTAACTTTTTCATAAGGTTTAGACATGATTCATTTTCATAGTTGAGATGTAATTCTCCTATTTCCATAGTTATGATTAATGTTGATTCTTTTCCACTTGAGAGAGCTAGTGGCATACTTGTTGATTTTAATCCAAGTTGGAACTCCTCTCAATAGTGATGCAAAGGTCCATTTTCATACAATTATGGGTGACTAGTTGAGTGTTCTCCTTAAAATCATAACCTGTCTTCCCATTTAAAATCAATCAAAACAAATATCTTTTGTTATTTTTACCACGAACTATGAGGTTTTGATCCTCCATTGCACTTTGTGGGTACGTAGGCATGAAGCTCAGGATGTCTTGTCAAACACAAAATCCTTAAAATATACTTCTCTTCTCAACTCAACCATATTTTGCAAACAACACCTTTTAAGCCAAACATAGATTTTCAAGAGGTTCCTATAAAGTACCATAGATATTTTGTGTGCTAACACCTTCCCATTGCATAACCAACCCCTTACCCTTGTCTCTGTTTTTATTAGTTTTGTTTTAAAACTTCTTTGGGTTTTGTTCATTTTTTCCTCATTCCTTTGGAAAATAAATGTGCGGTGGCGACTCTTATATTACGAGTTAAGTTAATCAATAGCTTAATCTCAAATTTTCCCGCTACAAGGTTGTAGCACCCCAAAATTTGCCCTCCTTTTTCTAACACTAACTGGATTATGTTTCTTTTCTTTTTTTCATTATCATTTGTGCATATCATCGGTTCCAAGCATGGGATCAAGGTATCTTGGTTAGCTCAAGAGGAGAGTATGTTTCTCAGAAGTTCAAGCAAGGGATCATATGTGCATAGATGAATATTATTCAAGATATCAAGGGAAGAGATGATCTTAATATCACCATCACTCAAGCTACAAAGGTTTCTTAAGCCTCAAGGCATCCTAATATGTCCATCACTTCATCAAATGGTTGGATTTGGCAAGAGATATGAAGTGGATTACCTTTCTCCTGTCTATGGTCCTCAATATAGGGTTGTGAACATTTGGGTATGTGACACCCTTATGAGCAAGAATTTGGAAGCCTTTTCATCATTTTTGTTTAAGGGATTCTACATCATGTTCAGAGGAATTAGGGTTTTGAAGATGTGTATCCACCTCCTATCCTTTTGGGACCAAAATTAGGGTTTGTGATAAAATCAATTTATTTCTGATTCTTTGAACAAGACTTAATTCCATGGTCTCCTGTATGTTCTCAAGTGTCTAGGGATGGAAGATTGATCACCAATTTGAAGCAGAAGGCCTTCAATTGATCAGATGATTGAAAATTAGTAGAATTAGGGATAAAGTCAACTGGGCAGTGAAAAAGTCAACTCCTGACCTTTTTAAGTCAAATTTGGGTTTTTCAAGTCAAATGTGATCAATGGATGAGATTTGATCAAGAAATTTCAAAGGAATCATCAAAAATCAAGAGTTGGGAAAAGTTGCCATTTTTGGCAAAAATAGGGTTTTAGAACTTACTATTTTTGGCAAGTTTTTATGGTTTAGCAACTACTTTCAAGGCCAAATTTCTCCATGTTCAAGGCTTCATTTCAACCTTTTTCAAACATGAAAGTTGTAGTACTCATTCCATGCTTTCCAACCATGTGAAGAATGCTTCATTTGGATCATTATTGAGCAAGTTATGGTTGTTGGAATTTGACAATTTCAAACTTTCATATTTCAACACTTAGAAATTTTTCTAAGTGTTAAAATTCAGTTTGGTGTACCAATGTTCTAACTCATTTTTGAAGGACTTCCAAGCTTCATCTTGAACTCAAGTACAAATGAAAATTGTAGAGGGTAATCCCACCTTTCCAAAGAGTACAAGATGTCCCAATTGGATCAATATTGCTCAAGTTATGGTTTCTTAAAGTTCAAGGTTTCAAGTTGTGATTATGGTTACAACTTAAAAAAATTTCTAAGTGTTTTGGCAGATTTGTGGACACATTTTCATGGCATGTTTTCACAAGGATTCAAGCTTCCTTTCAAGATATTTCTAACATGATTTTTGTTATATGATCTCCCTGGTTTTGTTTTGAGCCCAAGAGTACATGATTTGGAGCAAGATTCATCAAGTTATGATCCATGGAAGTAGCTTGCATGGATGCATTTTGGGTAATTCTTCAAGTTGATATTTTGGCGCATGACATGGTTTAGTTTTGCAGCATTCTTATACTATCCTGATTGCATCACACACCATCATTCTTTACTACAAATGAACCAACAAAATCACACATGCCATGCATACCTCATGCTTTTTGCCTTGCCAAAGAAAGAATAAAAGGTGTATAAACTTACCACACTGCCCCTTTGCACGTGCCAGTTCTCTACACAACATTTTAATGCTTCTTTCCACTCACTAAAAGTCATAATAGCACCCCTCCCAAACCTCAAGTTGTGGCAAAACCCGAGCCTGCTCCATGTGCACCATTTCATGTGCATTTTTATCCCCAAGCCTAAGTAACTAATTCTGATCTTATTGCTTCGTTTCGAAACCACATTCCAACCCTAGAAACATCATATAAAACCAACAAATTCCTAACCTGAGCCTCATTCACTCCATTTTAGATCTGATATTTGAAACTTTCTTTGAGCTTTTCTCTCCTTCGAAGCAAGCTCTCTCTGCATTTTTGCTTCATTTTATTGCTCTCTTCATCATCAAGCAAGCTTGGAGGTTGGTTTTCTCCTCATTTTGGCTCAAAAGAACAAGGTGCAGTGGACATACTCCACTAGGTAATACTTGAATTCTCTCACTCTAATGCTAGATTTGTGAATGTTTTAGGCTCATATTGGTGCATCTGAAGTCTTGCTCTAGTGTAGGCAATGTTTGTGCATAAATCCTTGCAGTTTCATGAAATTTCAGTTTGTATGTTTGAATCTTTTTCTCTTCGATTCACCTTGAGAACGTGCTTATTTGTGAAAATGGATGGTAAATTTGAGATCTACATGAAATTCTGAGCGAGATGGTGGTTTTGTTTCATGATTCTGGGCAGTTGGTGGTGGCTCCGGTGGCCAGCTCGCCAGAGAAGACGACCGGAGCTAGGGCTCCGGCGTCTGAAGGTTGAATGAGGGATGACATGTCATTTGCGCCCTATTTTGAATTCAAATGCATTGAGATGGCCAGATCTTGATCGTTGGATGTGCCACGCCATTGCCACCGCAATTAATGAGGATGACATGGCTGACACGCAAACCAGTTTTTTGTTTGCTTCTGATGCCTTTTGGTTTGGGCTTGTGTTTGTTATGCTTTTCCCACCCCCGGTTTGAGCCCATTTATGTGTGTGAACTGGAACCCTTTATAACCTGAATTGTTTATCTCACCCCCCTGCTTCACCATGTCATTTTATTTTTCCTATTTCTTTTTCTTTCCATTTGATTTTATTTCTAATATTTCTAAGCACAATAAAAATTGATAAAAATACTTTTCTGATTAACCAACATGTTGAGATATCTTCCATGATTTTTATTTTATTTTTTAATTTATTTTCATTTTTTGTTTTGAATTTAATTTGAGAGGTGTTTGACATGTTTACCCTTGAATTAGGGTTTGTGTTTTGGATGCCTTTGATGAGCTTTCTTGATCCAATTTTTTTCACATGCCTTAACACTTAAATTATGATTGTTTGGATGCCATTTTGGTCCTTTGATGTTAAATTTTTCATTCATCCTTATGCGGTTTTTGATGCTCCTCGATTGTTGCTCGATTAGCTTGATATATGTGATGTTTTGATCCATTTGGTGATGAAATTTTGTGATTCTTGTTGAGATCTTTAGCACATTCATTATTGATAGATATAAAATGAGTTTGAGATTTTATTTGGATTTTTATAAGGCATGCTTCTATTTTTGGTTGATGCTTACTTGTGGCTTGAACATTGAATGAAATGCTTTTAATACTTGACCTAGTTTGGATATTTTTTATCACTTGTGCTTAAGTGAAGCTTGAAATGATTGTTGGATGTGATCATGTAATGTTTTGGGTTGTTTGTGGCTTTGGAATCATTCCCATTTGATCCTTTTCTTATTTGTGGTTGATTTTCCAAGTTGACTGTGTTTTGGCCTTACTCCTTGGTTGTTTTTGAACTAGTTTCTTTGTGATGCCTTCTCATATGATCTAATGAATGCTTGGTGTCATACCCCAAATTTTACCCTCAGATCCTCTGATCAGTTTGTTATATCATGTTTAGGTCATATGTCTTAGCATTTGCAATCATGTTATCCGTTAATCATAGTCGCGCATTTTCATCTAATTTTGTCACATTTTCTCTTTTATTTTTATTCATTTTGTTTCATGAGATTTATAATTTTTCTCTCTTAATTTAGAATTTTTGTTTATTACTTTAAATCACTAACTTAATTTGAAATTTGCTTCTTCCTCTTGTTGAGATATGTTCATTTATTAGTATTATTAATTATGTATGTTTATTTCATAATTCATTATTCTCTTTAAAAGTTTATTATTTATTATTGCTATTTTATTATTATTTATTCATATTACTATTATTTTCTTATTATATATGTTTTTATTTATTTCTTTATTTATGTTGTCTTATTATTTTTATTATTTTTATTATTTATTGTTCTCATTTTTTTTTACTATTGTAATTATTACTATTATTAATTTTACCATTATTTGTTTTATTATTATTATTTTTGTCCCAAAACTCTTTCACTACAAGCAACCGTACAATCCTAGCCATACCCAAAAACAAAACCAACTTGCTACACAATCCTTCAAGGAGTCACCTTGAACATGGCCCACACCTTCATAACAACAAGTTCTGCACACACAACAGTCAAAATCTTGCAAGAGACGAAAAGAAAACCGTAACATCAAAACTTCCCTCCCACGCTACCTATACTGCGCCCTACACTACGCCAACAAGCATCCAAAGCATATAACCAAACACTCATCCCAAATTTACACTAAATCAGCAACAAAATCAAACTTCACTCTGCATCCAAAGTTAACACTCCAATACAATACCACTTCACCTTTGACCAAAAACTCTGCTACACAAACCTGCATTGAAAGTGAAACAACATCACAAGTGGACAAAGACATCTGTACCATGAAACTTGAGGGAGAAGATTTAATTTTGTTTAAAGAAGAGGAGAGAACGAAACTGAGGGGAGGGGAGAGTTTTCTTTTTAAAAAAGCCGGTATTTCTTTTTCAAACGGATCCTCCATTTTACATCTGAAACAACTACTTTCTGAACTTTAACCTCTTTCACTTTCCAATCACAAATCCCTTCCTAACAATCACTCCACCACTCAACATTACATCGCAACCTTCCTCCATCAAATCTCAACAGCCATAAACCACACCCCCGCACTAATCCGTCATCACTTCCTCCATATAAATCTTCAACAATAACACTTCATTTTTTTACTTCAACATGTAAACGAAGTTGTTGTATATCATCTCATGGCATAACTGGCTGCTCTTCAACCCATGCTCCCATTCTTAACACAAGTAAAAACGGTAACTATCATTTTCTAACAAACTTCACGCAGTTCTCGAAGGCTCTCGCACGTTCACCCTTCCACGCATACTACTTCCAGCATCATATCTCCACGCAGCTCCGGCGAATCTATGGAACAAGTGGCAACGGCAGCAAGCTCGACAATGTCACAACAGCAAACAACAAACTGAAAGCATTTTTGGTAGCGACGAAACGAAGCAGCAGCTCTCATCATTCAGCAACGACAACGTCGGCATTAACGACACCTTTCGGTAACACACTGGTTAGAAACATCATCGCATTTTCGAGTCGTATTCTATGTGAGTTTTGTTTATTGTTGCGTGTCTATCTTCTGTGGGTCCGATTTCGGTTATTTATTTATTGGTTGTGTTGTTATTTTATTTACGGTATTTGATAATATTCTGATCATGTTTGAATTTAGGCTTGTGCTACGTTTTATTTGTTTTGTATCTGAATGGCATAATCATCTGCATTTTGTCTTTAAAGAAGAAGATGAACAGTGCGTAATGTTAATGGAGTTTTTAACGTACATACCGGTAATCATGTTTGTGGCTACGTTGTAGGCATTTGTGTTCAATTTTTTTAAGAATTTGTATAGATGCAGTGCACTGTAAGTTTTATAAGTTTTATGTTTTGGATATTTATTTATTTATTTAATTATTTTGTCTTTTTCTCTCGATTCTAATTGCAGAATATAGGTGAGTACTACAATTTGTTTTAAGTTAAGTGTACATGTAGGCTTTTTCTTCTTTTATTGTTTATGTGTACATACTGTTGGTTTTCCAAGTTTTACATATACTTTTAATTGTTTTAAATTTTATATGATAATTTTAGTTTTCTTTATATACTTTTAATCGTTGTTAATTTTATATGATAATTTTAGTCTTCTATGTGTATATTTTTGGTTGTTTTAAGTTTCATAATAATAGTTAAAAGAAGAAACTGTGACTTATTTATGTTATTGGAAGATGGTTACTATAATTAGAAATTTTGTTTAGTTAGAGTTTTGAGATAATTAGGCTCAGTTTGGTAAAAATAGCGGTTGACTGATAAGTTAGCTGATAGCTTATAACTTATGACTGATAGCTGGTGACTGATAGCTTATAACTTATAGCTGATGGCTGATGACTTATAACTGATAAGCTAATTGAAGTGTTTGGTAAAATTAGCGGTTTAATTATCTCATAAAATAAAATGACATAAAAGATATTTAATAATTATTATTTTATTTTAAATTATAATAAATTATAAAGGATAATGATGGATTTTAGTTAAAATAATAAGGATAAAAGTGGAAGAAAAAATGATAAGCTATAAGCTATAAGTTAAAACGCTATTTAAAATTGCGTCTGGAAAATAAGCTATAAGCTAATAAAATAAGCTATAAGCTCGTGATGAAAAGACAGTTACTAAACAGGTATTTTATTGTCATACGAGCTTATAAGCTATAAGACATAAGCTATAAGCTCAAAAAAATGTTTGCCAAACAGAGCCTTAGTTTTAATCAATTTTTAATTAGTAATTAGTAATTAGTATTTAGACTTAGTAAGTTTGAGTTTTTTAGAATTTAGTTTAATTGGCTAATTAAGTTAGAGGTTAAATTATTTAGTTAGTTAAATTAGAATTAAGTTGGCTTTCCCTTTAGAGTTAATCTAGAATTAGTTAATTAGATTTAGTTATTTATTTTAAAATTAGTTAACTAATTTTTTAGGTTTTGTTTAATTAGCGTTTTAATTAGATATTAATCCTTTTAGGTTTTAGTTTGCTTAAGACTTTATTTAATTTCTAATTCATTTTGACATTTTCCTACTTTTATTAATTTCTGGTATTCGGTTTCTCATTTGACTCTTGATACTTGTTGTATATATTGTTGTTCACTCTACACTTGACCTAAGGTTTTTCCTCCTTCTCTCTCTGTACCTTATACTTCATTCCAAAGGAAAGAGCCCATCTGTTGACCGTCATGTCATAGCCTTATCCTTCATTCCCATGTACACTTCTTCCCTGTTTTAACCTAGCCTTAGGTTTGGAGTCGCCGCACTCCACGTAGGTGTCTTGCCGTCTGACCCTACTTTCCCTTGGAACCTTGACCACAGTCAAGCGTTCTTCCCCCCGTAGTGAGGGGAACTACGGACGCTCTGATTTCTCAAGTTCATTTTGAGAATACGTAGGCATAGGATTGCGAGATCCTAGCGAGCCAACTTTTCTTTTTTCTACCTTTTTCTTTTTCCACTTTTTACCTTTACATCTGATGCCTTCTCGGATTCCACCTTTCTTTTTTTCCACCATTTTATTTCTCACCCTTTACCCCATATGGGGAACTACGAATGCTCTGATTCCATTCCCGTCAGGATACGTAGGCACGAGATGCGATGTATTGGCGAGCAAACTTAGAGTATATACCCCTAGGTCTTTCTTTACCTTAGCACATTTCCCTTAGCAAGCAAACTTTAGCATAACACAAATACTAACGAGAGGTTCCTGTAGAGTACTACAGATACTTAGGGTGCTAACACCTTCCCTAGGTATAACCAACCCCCGAACCTTAGATCTCTTAGTTGTGTCTCTACATAGCACACTTAGGGTTTTTCGGTCTTTACCCTTTCGTTTGGATAAATTAAAGCTCGGTGGTGAACTTCATGATTTGTGACTCAAGTTAATTAATAGCTTGATATCCGATTCTCACCGCAACAGAAATGGCGACTTCACTGGGGACTTGAGACACCATCACTCAGTGAGGCCCTCTTGAGAGTTTAGTCATGTTGAACGAGTCTATTCGTGAAAACGTGATACTCTTGACATAGGTGCCATCGATACTGAGAACCGTAGTTACCTTTAACCCCACTTGGCCTTTTAGGATGTAGTGCGGTGACCATGAGGGAGTCTATTTCTGAAATGGTTGTCACGCGATACTACACTCAAACGAGATTCTCTTGAGAATTTTATTGATTACCGAGTCATTCGGGAAGTCGATAAAATTTGAAAGATGGGTTGTTGACTCTGGGAACTTCTTAGAACCATGTTTTACAGATACAAGAACCCTAGTACACACCCTTGGATTGATTCTTTACCCAGACTCCATGCTGTGATCTCGAACCCTTGATCCTGTTGCGTGATTTGCATCCTGTTTGCATTGCATTGCATTTCATTTGCATCTTTGCATGTTTCATTGCATATGTCTGTTTGTCTAGTGACTCATTTCCAGCTGTCTCCATCTTCCAGTGTCATCTGTGAGTCGTCAAGATGATGCCTCGACATCGATACCAGACTAGAGCTGACTATAGACGCAAGGTGTTAGAGCAAGAGGTACACAATGCTGAGATCCGAATGGAGATCGACGACCTCAAGTCAAGTGTGACCAGACTCACTGAGATGCTTCAATTTTTGATTGCTAGAGGAGAGCCTCCCCAAAGGACAGTCATCCAGGAAGTTTCAAGTGCTGATCCTCCACTTGTTCAGATGTCGCCTTCAACTTGGCCAGAGTTTGGTTTGCCACACAACTACTCTCTACCGATTGCATCTACTGCCATGGTTGGTCAGATTGTCAGACCGACATTTCAAGCTCATGTTTTTGCTGAGCTTAGACCTGTGGTTCATGCTGCTCCACGACCAGCTCAAGCTCCTCAATGTCCTGCTACAGGATAAAACCAGTACCGTAATAGGAATAATTTTGATCTTATTCCCATGAAGTACACTGAACTGTACCCTAGTCTGTTTGAGCAAGGTTTGATTACCACAAGGACTTTACCTCTTCCAAACCCTCTTCCAGCTGGATTTAGATCTGATCTCCACTGTGCATTCCATGAAGGTGCCGCAGGCCACGACTTGGAAAATTGCTATGCACTAAAGGCTAGAGTGTGTGATTTGATTAAGACTGGAATTCTTAATTTTTGTGACAATCCCAGTGTCCAGAACAACCCTCTGTCAGATCACACCAAGTGAAGCTTCAGTCGACTTCAACATGCTATCTTCCTAAAAGCCAGTGTTTCAGACAGGACAACTCATATTTGTTTCTGATTATTCACTAGGCCTTGTTTCTTGTTGTTTGCATTTTCTTTATTTTGTAATAGTTGTTTGCTTTCAACTACGTTTGTACTTTCGCAATTAATGAAATGAGCATTTGCAACATTTTGATTCAATTCATTTGTATTTGCTATTTACTTCTTAATGCTTTCCCTTTCAAAAAAAAAATTTCTCTTGTCCACTTTCTTTTGATTATGCAAAGATTGGAGGGAGGATGATGAAAATGTTATACCCATAATTGCTGTTGGTATGCTTTTAAATCAAAACTTTGTTGACGATGTAAGGCATTGTTTCAACTCCCAAACATCGGAGACATAAGGAAGATAACCCCTCTTTAACCCCTTCGAGTCTTGAAGTAGGAGTTTCTTTTCTTTACAAATAAAAACCTGTAATTTTAACCTGGGGAAGGGTAGTTCTCAGTTAACTTGATTGTGCATTCAAATACAAGAGTTGTATTCAAGACGCCTTTCAACAAAAGGTTGTATTCACAAATTTTCCTTCGCACACAGCAAGCAAGTGTCAAAGATGTCTTTCAGTTCAAACGCCAATGATGGTTCACCGTAGTCATTAAGCCGAACGTTTACAACCTTTCAACTCTTCCTAATTAAATGAATAAATATAGTACAAGTTGTTCCCAAAGTGATAAAGACCTTACTTTATCAAGACCTTACTTTATACAACAAAAAAAAAATAAAAGAAGAAAGAACAAGCTTGCATGACAACCAAAAGTTGTAAGGAAGCAGTGATCGCCATCTCAAGTCCATTGAATTTTGAACCATCATTGCTATCATCAGTGCAATTCCTAACTCATGGGAATTTGAGTGCATAGTTTGAGTTAACTGAGCATAGGACTAAAGTTCATCACGTAGAACGGGTGGGTCACAAATAAACTTTGAGCCTTTATCAATTGTTTCTTAAACCGTGAACCAGGCCACGTTATAACCCTCAAAAGACCTAATTAAAGCGAGGTTATTTTGAAAGCATACTACAACAAGGTTGCGTAAACTGACTCCAAAAGATCTTTGCAGATCATTTGTTTTTGCATCACACTTGTGCATTAACTCTCACTTTTAAATGTCTTGAACCGCCGTGTTCAGACCAGTGACTAATTTTTTTTTGCATCTTCCAAAAATAATTTTGATTTCAAAAGTTGCATGAACTCTGCATTTACTATGTTTGTATGAACATTTTTGTTTGCAAACTGGCTTTCCTCTCAAGGAATTTTCAAAAAATTAAGAAACTTGGTCGGTAATCCAATCAGGGGCAAGTTCCTTTCATATCTTGTTGAGAATTAGTTCAAGATTTGTGGTTTAATGGCGACTTCTCAGAATTGGTTTATACAGAAGATTTTTTTTCAAGACTCAGGCTGGGGCAAGCTTTCCCAGTGTACAGTAAAATAATCATCTTTCAAGACTCAGACCGGGGCAAGCTTTCTAAGAGCACCATGAAACGGTCCTTTCCAGAATCAATCAAGCTGAAGCAGTGATCAGTTCATCTACAACAGTCAGCTAATCTGGGGCAGTTAACTTGAAGAATCCCCAAACAGCTCTTCATCCTCCCTACAAGGATCGTCACTTGACAGAGTGGCGGAGATGTGTTCAGTAATAGCATCCCTAGTCCCCAAGCAGAATGACTGTGATCTCTGTGTTAAGGAATCAGTCTTCCAGCCTTGTCTTCCCAGAGAGTCGAGCCATGTCGTCAGCATCAGCATTTGTATTTGATTATATACCATCTGCATAATTCATATACATATGCATATCATGAGTGTTTCATCCTCATTTGCATTCATCCCGAGGTCGTGCCGTTTGCCACGTCTTACCTTACCAAAATGTTACATGTCCTTTCATTCAAATCCATTATTGGATGTCCGGTTTCTCTACCATCTGGTGTCTTTCCGGATGTATCTCTCTTTCTGATGTTTTTCAGATCGAGTCTTTGTTCACTTTATCTAAAGCTGTTATTAGATATTGTGATTTATACCTTTCATTCAAAGCCAGTATTGGATGTCCGGTTTCTCTACCATCTGGTGCCTTTCCGGATGTATCTCTCTTTCTGATGTTTTTCAGATCGAGTATTTGTTCACTTTTATCTAAAGCCATTATTAGATATGGTGAGTTATACCTTTTATCTAAAGCCATTATTAGATATTGTGAGTCGTACCTTTCATTCAAAGCCATTATTGGGTGACTGGTTTCTTTGCGTCCAATGTTGTCTTGGATCCCTACTTTGTTCACATTCATCTAAAGCCATTATTAGATATTGTAAGTCGTACCTTTCATTCAAAGCCATTATTGGGTGATTGGTTTCTTTGCGTCCAATGTTGTCTTGGATCCCTACTTTGTTCACATTCATCTAAAGCCATTATTAGATATTGTGAGTTGTACCTTTCGTTCAAAGCCATTATTGAATGTCTGGTGTCCTTTTATCCAATGCCTTCTTGGATTACCCTTGTTTGCTCACCTTCATCTAAAACCATTATTAGATGTTGTGATTTGTACATTTCATTCAAAGCCATTATCGGATGTCTGGTTCCTTTTGCCATCTGATGCTCTTCCGGATGTGCCTTTCTCTTTCTGATGTTCTTCCGGATTGAGTCTTTGTTTTTTGATTACCCAGTGGACACCGTCTTTCCGGTGCTACTTCCATTGAGGATCTTGTGTTGTCTCTTCTTTCTAAAGTTTCAGCCGGTCACGCCTGAACCAGTTGCTTCATCACCTTATATTTTCTCCGGTTTTATTTCTGTTCCCCAGTGTTGTTATCATCCCCAGTGAGTGTTTCCTCGTTGTGTGGACTTTGTCCTTGTATAATTTTGTTTTTGTCTGCGTTTTGCATTTATCATTCCATCATTTTCACCATATTAAGGTTCTTTGCATTGTCAGCATTGCATAGCTTTCTTTTGTCCATAGCATTGCATGTCATTGCATCTAAGGGCAAAATTTTTGGTTATCTATATTTAAATATTTCCACCGTGATTTCATGAGAACTATCATCACTCATGTCATCCGGTGAAGATATTTAAATAGGGGCAACTGTCATACCCCAAATTTTACCCTCAGATCTTTTGATCAGTTTGTTATATCATGTTTAAGTCATATGTCTTAGCATTTGCAATCATGTAATCCGTTAATCATAGTCACGCATTTTCATCTAATTTTGTCACATTTTCTCTTTTATTTTTATTCATTTGATTCATGAGATTTATAATTTTTCTCCTTTAATTTAGAATTTTTGTTTATTACTTTAAATCACTAACTTAATTTGAAATTTGCTTCTACCTCTTGTTGAGATATGTTCATTTATTAGTATTATTAATTATGTATGTTTCTTTCATAATTCATTATTCTCTTTAAAAGTTTATTATTTATTATTGCTATTTTATTATTATTTATTCATATTACTATTATTTTCTTATTATATATGTTTTTATTTATTTCTTTATTTATTTTGTCTTATTATTTTATTATTATTATTATTATTTATTGTTATCATTTTTTTTACTATTTTAATTATTACTATTATTAATTTTACCATTATTTGTTTTATTATTATTACATTTTTGTCCCAAAACTCTTTCACTACAAGCAACCGTACAATCCTAGCCATACCCAAAATCAAAACCAACTTGCTACACAATCCTTCAAGGAGCCACCTTGAACATGGCCCACACCTTCATAACAGCAAGTTCTGCACACACAACTGTCAAAATCCTGCAAGAGACGAAAAGAAAACCGTACCATCAAAACTTCCCTCCCACACTACCTATGTTGCGCCCTACACTACGCCAACAAGCATCCAAAACATACAGCCGAACACTCATCCCAAATTTACACTAAATCAGCAACAAAATCAAACTTCACTCTGCATCCAAAGTTAACACTCCAAGACAATACCACTGCACCTTTGACCAAAAACTCTGCTACACAAACCTGCATTGAAAGTAAAACAACATCACAAGTGGACAAAGACATCTGTACCATGAAACTTGAGGGAGAAGATTTAATTTTGTTTAAAGAAGAGGAGAGAACGAAACTGAGGGGAGGGGAGAGTTTTCTTTTTAAAAAAGCCGGTATTTCTTTTTCAAACGGATCCTCCATTTTACATCTGAAACAACTACTTTCTGAACTTTAACCTCTTTCACTTTCCAATCACAAATCCCCTCCTAACAATCACTCCACCACTCAACATTACATCGCAACCTTCCTCCATCAAATCTCAACAGCCACAAACCACACCCCTGCACTAATCCGTCATCACTTCCTCCATATAAATCTTCAACAATAACACTTCATTTTTTTTACTTCAACATGTTAACGAAGCTGCTGTATATCATCTCATGGCATAACTGGATGCTCTTTAACCCATGCTCCCATTCTTAACACAAGTAAAAACGGTAACTATCATTTTCTAACAAACTTCACGCAGTTAGCGAAGGCTCTCGCACGTACACCCTTCCACGCATACTACTTCCAGCATCATATCTCCACGCAGCTCCGGCAAATCTATGGAACAAGTGGCAACGGCAGCAAGCTCGACAATGTCACAACAGCAAACAACAAACCGAAAGCATTTTTGGTAGCGACGAAACAAAGCAGCAGCTCTCATCATTCAGCAACGACAACGTCGGCATTAACGACACCTTTTGGTAACACACTGGTTAGAAACATCATCGCATTTTTGAGTCGTATTCTATGTGAGTTTTGTTTATTGCTACGTGTCTATCTTCTGTCAGTCCGATTTCAATTATTTATTTACTGGTTGTGTTGTTGTTTTATTTACGGTATTTGATAATATTCTGATCATGTTTGAATTTAGGCTTGTGCTACGTTTTATTTGTTTTGTATCTGAACGTACATACCGGGAATCATGTTTGTGGCTACGTTGTAGGCATTTGTGTTCAATTTTATTTAAGAATTTGTATAGATGTAGTGCACTGTAAGTTTTATAAGTTTTATGTTTTGGATATTTATTTATTTATTTAATTATTTTGTCTTTTTCTCTCTATTCTAATTGCAGAATATAGGTGAGTACTATAATTTGTTTTAAGTTTAAGTGTACATGTTGGCTTTTTCTTCTTTTATTGTTTATGTATACATACTGTTGGTTTTCCAAGTTTTACATATACTTTTAATTGTTTTAAATTTTATATGATAATTTTAGTTTTTTTATATACTTTTAATCGTTGTTAATTTTATATGATAGTTTTAGTCTTCTATGTGTATATTTTTGGTTGTTTTAAGTTTCATAATAATAGTTAAAAGAAGAAACTGTGACTTATTTATGTTATTGGAAGATGGTTACTATAATTAGAAATTTTGTTTAGTTAGAGTTTTGAGATAATTAGTTTTAATCAATTTTTAATTAGTAATTAGTAATTAGTATTTAGACTTAGTAAGTTTGAGTTTTTTTAGAATTTAGTTTAATTGATTAATTAAGTTAGAGGTTAATTTATTTAGTTAGTTAAATTAGAATTAGTTTAGCTTTCCCTTTAGAGTTAATCTAGAATTAGTTAATTAAATTAAGTTATTTATTTTAGAATTAGTTAACTAATTTTTTAAGTTTTGTTTAATTAGTGTTTTAATTAGATATTAATCCTTTTAGGTTTTGTTTGCTTAAGACTTTATTTAATTTCTAATTTATTTTGACATTTTCCTACTTTTATTAATTTCTGGTATTCGGTTTCTCATTTGACTCTTGATACTTGTTGTATATATTGTTGTTCACTCTACACTTGACCTGAGGTTTTTCCTCCTTCTCTCTCTGTACCTTATACTTCATTCCAAAGGAAAGAGCCCATCTGTTGACTGTCATGTCATAGCCTTATCATTCATTCCCATGTACACTTCTTCCCTATTTTAACCTAGCCTTAGGTCTGGAGTCGCCGCACTCCACGTAGGTGTCTTGCCGTCAGACCCTACTTTCCCTTGGAACCTTGACCACAGTCAAGAGTTCTTCCCCCCGTAGTGAGGGGAACTACGGACGCTCTGATTTCTCAAGTTCATCTTGAGAATACGTAGACATAGGATTGCGAGATCCTAGCGAGCCACCTTTTCTTTTTTCTACCTTTTTCTTTTTCCACTTTTTACCTTTACATCTGATGCCTTCTCGGATTCCACCTTTCTTTTATTCCACCATTTCATTTCTCACCCTTTACCCCATATGGGGAACTACAAATGCTCTGATTCCATTCCCGTCAGGATACGTAGGCACGAGATGCAATGTCTTGGCAAGCATACTTAGTGTATATACCCCTAGGTCTTTCTTTACCTTAGCACATTTCCCTTAGCAAGCAAACTTTAGCATAACACAAATACTAACAAGAGGTTCCTGTAGAGTACTACAGATACTTAGGATGCTAACACCTTTCCTAGGTATAACCAACCCCCGAACCTTAGATCTCTTAGTTGTGTCTCTACATAGCGCACTTAGGGTTTTTCGGTCTTTACCATTTCCTTTGGATAAATCAAAGCTTGGCGGTGAACTTCATGATTTATGACTCAAGTTAATTAATAACTTGATATCCGATTCTCACCGCAACACTTGGGGACTCTTGTTTGCTTTGAATAACATGTATAATGTTCTGATCCTCTTGATATGATGTCCATTGTGTGACTTTTTTCTAACTTCTTGCCTCACATGATCTTTTGTTGCTTGCATGAATGACTTAAGTGAATGTTTGCCTAGTTTTGATGCATGTTTTGAAGCTGATCCTTGATGTTTCTTCTTGTTATTCATGAGTGGATGTTTAGATTGATATACATGGCTATGCGACTGCCTTGCTTGAGTTCATGTCTTAATCTCACATGTTTGTCCTTTTGAGGTGTGCCTTACATGATCTTTTTGTGAACAAATATTTGTTTGTGGTTAAGATGCATGCCTTGAACTTTCTTGCTCTTCCCTTGATCTTTAACATGGGATGAATGTGACATGACTTGCTTGCGGCCCCATCTTCATTCTCATATCATTTGACCTCACTTCACTTTGTTTGATGGTTGATAATACTTCTTGGTTGGTTCTAAGTCATTGGTGTGTTCATTAGTGCTTTGCTTTGCCTAATTGTTTTGACTTCCATTCTTGAAGTTTGGTTTGAAGTGTGTACATTTGATGTTGGTGCTGGTATTGAATGATTATATATGATGTTTTCATCTCATCTCTTGTTGCATCTTCTCCTTCATCTCTTACTTCTTTCTCCTCCCCTAAATCTTGAGACTTGTTTAAGTCTTAAATTTTTTTTTGTTTTGTGATTGATTAAAGTAATGTTTACTTGTGTTTCTTCACATGATCCCTTAGGATTCCTAGCTCGACTTAATTTTCGATTAAGTTTGAGGTAGGAGAGACAATAGGCTTTCAATCCATGTATGCTAACATTAGGTAGAATTTCCCTTCTTACCTCAACTATAGGTCTACCATTGCATGATAACTTCTAGGATGGAGATTGTAATACCCCAAATTTTGACCACTAAAGTTTCCCATCATTGTGCAAATCATCACCACAATATGGATGTACCTTTATGCTTCATCAGTCTCCCCAAAGATGGGTGAGCATACACTACAATCAAAATTAGGGTTTCAAGCCCTCTCTGAGCTTTAGACAAAGGCTCAATCAAGAAATGACTTGATTTTCAGCTTGTCTAATCTCCCAAACATCCTCAAAGGATCAAAAGGACTCCTACTTCAAGGATTAAGCACAAAGCTGCTCCCTTCTAGGTGGATCAAGTCTCCAGATCGACAGTGTCACCAAATTAGGGTTTTGATCACCCAGGGCCTCCAGATGAAAAATTTCATCTGGGCACAAGCCATTGATCCAAAACATAACCTAATATACTTCATGGAACCTCATGAACCCATGCATCAAGTCAATTTTGCCTCAAGGGGATGCATACATCAAAATCGGGAATTAGGGTTTCTTGACCTAATTCACCCCTAAGTTGACTTTTGGGACAAACCATGAGCTGAGACCTCAAGACATGATTTGAGGGTCTCTAATATACCATATTGATCCATTTGGAACCATGGATTGATCCAAGAAGCTTGAGCAACAAGTCTCAATTTCATCTGCACCACAATTAGAGTTTCGCGAGAAAAGTCAACTGTAACTTTGACTTTTGACCTGGACATGCTCCCAAGCCCTAATACATGATTGAATATACCCTATGACACCCATGGAACATGTCCATCAAGTTTGATTTAGGTCAAGGACATGATTTTCTGAAGAATTGCACAGTTTGGAATTCATCGGATAAAAAGTCAACTGTGCACAAAAGTCAACTTTGACTTTTTGAGATTTTTCACCAAAATGGATTTTTAACCCTAAAATGATGTTAATGTATGATTTGAATCATCATTCATCAAGAAAAATCAAGAAAAGTGAGATAACTTGTAAAAGGGGTAACCATAAAAACTTAGAAATTTTTCTAAGTTAAAAATAAAGTGGCAATGGTACCAACTTTGGAGGACCATAACTCCTAAACCACAAGGCCATTTTTTCTCATCCAAAGATAGATTTGTAGCCCTCATTATCATCTACAAAAACTTCAACTATAAGTCATTCCAATTCATTAAGGATTTTGAGTTATGGAGTGATCAAAGTGGCTGAAAAGTGAAAATGTCACTTTTTTCAACACTTAGTGAAATTTTCACTAAGTCAGATTTTGCCTCACTTTTTGCCAAATGTAGGGGGATTTTTCACTTGGAATCAAAAGGGATCAAAACCAAACTTGTTCAAACAGTTGTTGTATCATGTAAGAGCTTTCCAAAATGGCCAAGAACATTGCCAAATTCAACTTACACCATGAGATATGACATTGGCAAGTTACCTTGCTGAAATCTGTCAAGGCAAGGCAGAATTTGCAACTTTGGTCGATTTGCCAAAATCAGCCAAACTCAATTGCTCCTATCCACTTGGACACCTCAGATGATTGAATCTAAAGGGGACAATCACTGAGCCAAGCCTCCAAAGTCCATGGAACAAGAAATAGCATTTTGAACCTAGAATGACCAAAATAGGGACAAGACTTCAAATTTGGAATGAGGCATTCAATGGAACCATCAAGGTGGCATGGACTGAGCCATTCTCATCTGAAATCAGTCAAGACTTATCCAAGACCAAGGGGACCATAGCTCTGTGCCCTAACCTCTAGTCAATGGCTAGAGGAGACTTGCATTTCCATTGGCCAACATTGAGGAAACACCTGCTGCAGTTGCCATTCACTGTAGATCCCAAAACAAACTTGCTCTACTATAAATAGAGCTCAATTGTGGTCAGTTTGAGTACACCAAAGCCATCTAACAGATGCTTTCCTCAAAATCTCTTCTTTCACTCCAATTTTGCCTTCTAAGGCAAGTCACTATCGGGTTTTGAGTTTGAGAGCAATTCCAATCAAACCAATCACTCACACACCTCACATACATCACATATGAGCTGATCAAACACTTAGATTACTTCTGAAACACCAATTTCACAAAATCACCAGTTGGTTGCTCAAGGTTTTAACCAAAGTGCAGCTGAGGTACCACAAAATGATCCAGCCAATTTCAATCAAGTCCAACCATCCAAACACAATCCATAGGGTGTAGGGAAGCTGTTCAGATCATCACAACTCATCTGTAACACCTCCAGATCAAAAATCACTTTGAACTTGCTGTCACGACCTAAAGGTAAGCCTAAACTTGGGCATCTCTCAATCTATGCATATTTCCTCGCACAATAATTTGGCCATATGTTCATAATCATGCATGGAATGTTTTCCCTCAATTAATTGCATTGTTTGAATAGTGTATCAAAAATCCTAGCCTTCATGCAGAAATTAGGGTTCTTGAGGTCTCTTCGTGATTTCTTGTTGTATGTTTAATTTAAATGAAATTAATGGATATAGACATGATCGTGAGGTTGAGACGAGCATAATGATATGTGGATTGCATGATATGATTACGTATTCAGTGAGATTGGATAGAAAATGCAAATCTGAGAAACCAAGAACACGCGCGTGTTCTTCAGCTTGTTCTTAGCGCCATTTTTAGAAATTCAAATATTTGAATTTTGTGATTTTGTTTAATTGATTCAAAAATTAATTTCTCTCTGAGTTTTAATGATTTTGAGTTGATTCTTTTTTTTAATAATTCACAAAAATGTTAAGATATTTTATTTTCCCAAAAAATCCCAAAAATATTATTTATTTCATATAATTGATATTTTTGTAAAGAATTAATATTTTGATTGTTTTTGGCATTTTAAATATTTTTTCTACATTGATTTTGCAACTTTTAATGCTTTCTAATTATTTTGTAGGTCAATACTTAATTTTTGAAGCATTAATCCAAGATCACAATTTGTTTTCCATGTGTTAAACAATTTTTGATCATTTTAATTGAATTTTTATTCAATTAAATACATTTTGAAAACAAATTAGGGTTTTGGATTAAATCAACCCTCATAAATCATTTTCAAAACTTTTTGGGCCTCTTAAGAGAGTGTAAGACCCATCCCCCCTTGTACAAAAACTTTTTGGGCCTCACTCATTGTATAAGTCCCTCTGTACAAGTAAACGGCGCGATCGTCGCCCGTTTAAAAATAAAAAAAATCATTTGGGCCTCTCCTTGAGCTATAAGACCCATTCAAAACACTTTGGGCCTCTATTAGAGTGTAAGACCCAATCCCCCTTTTAACCAAACATCTTGGGCCTCACTTATTGTATAAGTCCCTCTGCGTTAAAAGAAAACCTCGGCGCGATCGCCATTTTTAAACGAAAAATCATTTGGGCCTACCCCGTGTTATAAGCCCCACTCTTTTTTCTCTAAACTTTTTGGGCCTCTTGAGAGAGTGTAAGACCCATCCCTTTGTACAGAAAACCATTTTTGGGCCCCAGTCACTTGTATAAGTCCTACTGTACAAAGTCAAACAGTGCGCTCACTGATAAAACCCTGGGCCTCTCCTTGATCTGTAAGTCCCAAATCTTTCTTTTTCAAAGCACTTTCTCCTTTGATTTTGAATATACTGTTGTTTTCGATCTTTCTTTGTTGAACAACTAACCAAACAGCATGTAAGCACTACAACCGAGTAAGTGGTTATCACTTTCGTTTACTGCTTTCATATTATAAACTGTATTGTGGGGCTGCTCACTGTAAGTCTCCTTTCATAAACTCATATCTACTGTGTAATAATAGTATAGATATTTCGAGTTTCCCCGACAACTACGTCTAGCACTAGGTAAAGCCGTTTCGTTTATTCGTAGAAATAGACTCCTAGATCCCCAATAGGAGCACCGGATACAGTCTTCTCTTCGACTGTCCTCCTTAGGAATCGTCAAGAAGCTCTACTCCCCAAGATGAATGTATTCTCCGTGAATGGCATCTTTGAGTTTCTTCCAAATTCTCGAACTTTCCTGACTTGATCTATTCCTTGTGGATAGCTTGCCTTGAATGTCTCGGGGTTTGGGTACCCACTACGGTCATAATCTTGGACCTTAACTAAGGAACCCTCTTTAAAAGCTAAAAGTCGCTGGATAGTAAACCTCGCACGTTTACCAGTGGTTTTTATCTTTAAAAGAGTTATCTCTCCTAATGGAAAGGAGATCATAGACCCACGGGCTTCTTAAAAGCATCGGCCTCCTCTTGGGCATTGTTCAAGGACCCACAGGCTTCCTAAAAGCAACCCCGCCTCCTCTTGGGTTTCGTACAAGGACCCTACGGCTTCCTAGAAGTATTCACAGCCTCCTCTTAGGCTTCGTATAATGATCTCTTCCTTCGGGAATGATAGTCTCCTCTTGGGCTTCGTACAAGGATCCGTCGGCTTCTTAAAAGTTTCCAGCCTCCTCTTGGGCTTCGTACAAATTGTACCGACGACCTCCTAGAGGTATAGGAACAGAACCTAATCATCCTCATAGAACAGTCCTTTCATAGAGTCTACTACTGTTTCTCAAAGCATAGTACATAAGATAAAACTCTAGACACGGACAGTCTAACTTCCTTGAGTCTCAAAGACATTCTCAAGTGACCCCTTCGTTAAATAGGAAGGAAACCCGCAGACTCGGACAGTCTCAATACCCTTTGGATTTCCAGTTTCCTCAAAGAAAAGGAAACAACCCCGATCCTCAGATCTAACCCATGAGTACAGTGTTGCTCATATAAGAACTGATTTTCTCTTTTAAAATCAGTATATTGGATCTGTCACTTAACTGAAATAGTTACTTTAGCCTCCTCTTGGGCTTTGTACAATGATTCTCCCCAGCGGAGTCAAACAACGTTTTAGCCTCTCTCTCGGGCTTCGTACGAGACACATAAAGAGTCCCTCGTTGAGTCAAACAAACAATAGCCTCCATCTCGGGCTTCGTACGAGACACAAAGACTCCATCGTCGGGTCAAAATCTTTTAGCCTCTCTCTCGGGCTTTGTACGGGACACAAAATAGCCTCCTCTTAGGCTTTGTATAATGATTTTACTAGCGAAAATTAGCCTCCTCTTAGGCTTTGTATAAGAAAACCATTGGTTGATCCAATCAACCTTTTAGCATCAAAGTTGTGCCTCGTTCACAGTACACAAACATCAACAACTCCTTTCCCTTCATCTAATAGCTGTAAGCGGCAAGCCTCTGGATCATCTACATCCATGCCACTGTCCCTCTTTTAGCATGATAAATTCCTAAGGAAAGATAGCATTGCTCTACACTGAGTTAAAGTCTTCTCCTTCAGGTTAAAACCCTTTCTTCGGAAATTATGGCATTGCTCGGATCCGCGTATCCCAGTTAAAGTAATTCTCCTTCTCCCCTCTTTAGAGATGGCAAATTCTCTCTAAAGCCGAGGTCTTTCAGCTTCACGTCTTGGGCTTTGAACAAGACACAAATAGACTTTTCAGCTTCATATCTTGGGCTTTGAACAAGATACAAATCACCTTTCGCTTCACGTCTTGGGCTTTGAACAGGACACCAAAACACCCATTTCCTCCCATAGAATAGGAGGAACTACGAACGCTCTGATTTCCCTGTTTCGGTAAACGGGAATACGTAGGCATAAGATCGAAAGAAAAGATCTTAGCGAGCACAATCAACAAAAAACCAAAATCCCATATCTCCATCAATCAAAAGCAGTAATTCAAAAGCATCAGTCCTAACATCCTAACCCTTGTTCCCTGCCAGAAACCTTCTGCCTAGATAAAAATCAGTATTGGCGAAAATACAAATAACCAGTACAAAGGCCCCCCCACATTGATAGCATTCGTAACCTAACAGACTGCTGTTTAAACTCAGTATGCAAAGCAGGGTTAATTGGAGACATCTATTTCCCTTCCTTATTCAACTCACAATAGGATAAAAAATGAATCGACCTGTAGTCAAAGCTCAAACCGCAGAGAGCGGCCAGCGCTTAAGAACCGCGTCCAAAATCGCTCGCTACAGAAAAGTGGCGCCCACCGTGGTGCCTGTTTGTTTTTCTTCTCTTCACTTGTGTGAAAACCACAGATTGGGGCTTCCGCCGGGGAACCCATTTTCTGTCAGGAACTTAGGATTCTTAGCTTTAAAGGTCTAGGATGTTTAGGACAAATATATATACTACTTTTCCTAATTGCTATACATGTTTATTTTTCTACTAATGGGAATGCGGGTGATGCCGTATGTGGAAAGATTGAGTATACACTTAAGATAAGTGATGGCGACGGGGTCGACCATCAACTTCAGTGGAGGCTGACCAACGCAACCCATTCACTCTTCTAGCCAATGGGCCGGTTGTTAAGTCTGAGAAGCTGAGGAGCCAAACCCTTTCGTAGTGCGGAAACTATCGGAAATAGTTGTTACGCGATACTACTCTCATTTGAGGCTGGTGATCTATTCTCGGTGAATGGCACTTACTCTAAGATTGCTCTACAACTCGCTGGCGATCCGCTTGCTGTTTTGCTTTCCTGGGAGGAGCTGATGATAATGAGTACAGGTACAAAAATCACCCTAGTATAAACCTTTGGGGATGGGTAGAGCCTTGACTTCATGACAACGACCCTTTCACCCCATGTTTTTTCTATGTTTTTGTGTGCTGCATTCATGCATTCATTTAATAAAACATTAAAACATTCAAAAAACTTCTCTTCTAGTCTCTCTATTTTTCAAATTAAACTAAGACTGTGATTGCAAATATCAGAGAAAAAGATTGCATTAATGGATTTTGGTAGAAGGAGAACGCACCAGTATACCTTCAAGGTTCCAAAGCTAAAGGATTTGAGAAAGTTAGCGAGGATGATCGTTAACCCAGAGGCTTTCAGAGCCAAGCACGGAGGTCTTCTACCGCTGTTAAGAGTCTATGTGATTGAGGGAATCATGGATGCGCTCATTCAATTCTACGATCCTGTTTATCACTGTTTCATATTCCTGGATTACCAGCTATCACCAACGCTGGAGGAGTATTCTCATCTGATTGATCTACACATTACAGATCGAGCTCCATTTTCTGGACTGGAAGAAATTCCAAAGAATCAGACTATTGCAAGAGCAATTCATTTGAACGAGTCTGAGGTCAGGACTCACATGACCACTAAGGGTGCTTTTGAAAGCATCTTTGTCTTGCTCACCTACGGGTTATTTTTGTTTCCTAACATCAATAACTTCGTCGATATCAACGCTATTAAGGTTTTTCTCATTGGAAACCCTGTGCCGACTTTGCTTGCAGATGCGTATCATTCTGTACACTTGGGAAATTTGTACAGCGGAGGGGAGATCACATGCTGTGTACCTTTGCTCTACAAATGGTTTATATCCCATTTGCCTAAGTCTGCTGCTTTTTGGGATTGCAAGAGGGTCTTGCGCTGGTCGCAGAAGATCATGTCCCTTACCAATTCCGATATAGATTGGTGTAATAGGATTTATGAGGGAATCAGAATCATTGACTGTTGTGGAAACTTCCCCAACGTACCCCTTATAGGAACTAAAGGAGGAATCAATTACCATCCGGTATTGGTTCGCCGTCAATTTGGATACCCGGTGAGGCACATCCCACTGGGTGTTCATCTGGAAGGTCTTTTCTTCAAAGAAGGAGAAAACGACAGAGCACTAAAGATGGAAATAGTGCAAGCTTGGAAACATGTTCATAAGAGAGGACGAGAGTCTCTGGGAAAACCGGACTGTGTCTCGGTGGAGCCTTATCTCCATTGGGTACAAACTAGAGCTCTCAAGCTAAAGATGCCTTATCCTCGTTACGGAATTCTTCCGCCGTGGGAGTCTGTCATGTACTTCATGACGGAAACTGAAAGGCTTAAGGTTACTCTCAACAAAGTTCAACAGGAAAGAAGATCTTGGAAGAACAAGTACCGCACCCTCGACGTAGAGTGCATCAAAATACAGCAATTACTGAAAGAGAAAGATGCTCTGATTGAAATTTTGGAGCAACATGCTGTAGAGAATCAAGATGACCAAAGGAATTTGCTCACTCCTTTCACTTGGCAAAGGAATGACAACCCGACAACGGCCCAGGAGCCCCGGTCAAAGAAAAGGAAGATACCAGAATCAGCACCCGATTTCTCTTCAAAGAGGACTCGGGACCCATTAGTTTAGGTTTCTGTTTCTGCACTTTGTAATCTATTGTATTTCCATTTCTGTAATCCTTTGGAATTCAATAAAAAGGGGTTTCCTCAGTGTTTGATATTTGCAATCTAATTGTCGAAGTTTATTTTGATTAAACCAAAAAAACAATTAATATAATCATTGCATTCATCATTCTCGCATCGCGTATTCTTCTTCCCTACGAATCTCACGTTTGTGTCTCGATTCTAGAGTCAAACTGTCTCATTCGTATAATACTCGGGCCAATCGTCAGAAAAAGATGGATGATCTTGAGGAAGAGAACAGAGAGTTGAGAGAAGAGCTCGACACTCTGAGAGAGGATATGAGAAAGCTTCGTAACGACATGCAAGCCATGGCAGAAGCTCAGCTACAAAGAACTGTGATCTCAGAGATCACCTCAACGCCCATAGTGGAGAAGTGTGATCCTATGTATCAGATACCGAAAGATCGTCCTTGGGGCATGCCTGTTAACTATATCCCGGAAGGATATGTTCCGCCGACCACTGAAGATCAGGGAATCGCAACAGAAGCCGCTGGGCCTGAAGGTTACAAACTTCGGGAAAGCGAAGATGCCAGGGGCATACTCAAGACTCCTGAAGGTTACAAACTTCGGGATGCGCCAAGACTTACTGCCGTAGTCACGGTACCACCCCCTGTGGTGCACACTGTCCCGGAAGGACAGATTCCACAGACACCTTCTGGTAAGAAGGAAACTATGTTTGACAGAATGGAGGAATTCCAGGAACAGTTCTTGGAAATGCAGAAAGAGCTGGAAGCCATTCGCGATCAGGATTTATTCGGAAAGGACGCCGCAGACCTCTGCTTGGTCCCCAATGTGAAAGTCCCGCACAAATTCCAAGTGCCCGACTTTGAAAAATACAAGGGTAACTCTTGCCCTCAGAGCCATCTGGTGATGTACGCTCGGCGGATGTCAGCTCAGACGGAGAATCAGGACCTGCTGATTCACTACTTTCAGGATAGTTTAACCGGTGCCGCACTCAAATGGTACATGGGTTTAAACCGTGCCACGATCAACACATTCAGAGATCTTGGCACTGCCTTCGTCCAACAATACAAGTACAATTTGGACATGGCACCCGACAGAGATCAACTCAGATCAATGTCACAAAAGGACAAGGAAACTTTTAAGGAGTATGCTCAAAGGTGGCGTGAAATTGCCGCTCAAATTTGTCCACCTCTTGAGGATAACGAGATGACAAAGATCTTCTTAAAGATCTTAAGCTCATTTTACTACGGCCGAATGGTCGCCAGTGCGCCCAGTGATTTCACCGAAATGGTCGGCATGGGTGTACGTCTTAAGGAAGCCGTCCGAGAAGGGCGTTTGGTAAAAGACACTGGATCAACGAGCGGTACTAAAAAATACGGTAGTGCTCTCCCTAAGAAAAAAGAGCAAGATATTGGGAATATCTCTCTCGGAAAGCAAAGGCGACGTTATCAGCCAGTAGCAGCTGTTACTCCTGCTATCGGCCCCGCGCCTGTTCCTATGTATCAACCTCAGGTTGCGCAGAGCCAACCTGACCAACAAAGGACACAACAGCCTCTTCAGCAGGCTCGTCCTCCATATAACAACAACCATACAACACGACCATCAGGATTTGATCCTATACCCTTAACGTACGCATAGCTGTTTCCGTTACTGCTGGCTAAGGGGCACATTCAGACTAAGTCTCCCCTTACAGTTCCAGAAAATCCGCCTTTTTGGTTTAAAGCGGATCAAACATGCCCTTATCATCAAGGAGGTTCAGGGCATAACATAGAGACTTGCCTCAATTTCAAATCCGACGTGCAAAAGCTTGTTAGGAGCGGGCTCTTATCTTTCAAAGATACGAATCCCAATGTTCTCACGAACCCGCTGCTCAACATGAGAAAGCTGCAGTCAATCTGATTGAGAAAGAGACTAACAATGTCTATCAAATTCACGATGTACTCTTATTGGGGACCAATTTGGTCAAGATGTATTGTAGACAGAGTGGATATGGCCATGTGCCACCTCATAATTATCACCAGTGTAATATCTGCTCTAAAGACAGCCAGGGATGTTTTGTAGTGCAAGCAGCTCTGCAGGAACAGATGGATCTCGGATGGATCCAAGAGCACCGAGTTCGTGGAGTTAACATGGTTTACACGAATTCTAACGTCATTCAGAACCACGACATCCGTGCGGTGAATGTCAACTTGGTGGCGATGCACTCAAGGCAAAACCAGTATCATAATCTGCCGCGGCACGATTACAATTCCTGTCTGACTTGCTCGGTAAACAAACAGGGATGCTCTTTCATACAAGAGGCCCTCCAGCGTCAGATGGATCTTGGATGGATCCAAGACTACCATGATAGGAACCTTTATTAGATCAATATGGTTCAGATCTTCGATATTCGTCTGATGAATACCAGCCTGGTAGAGTTACATGCTGAACAGGTCCGACTCGGATTCTTAATATCACACGACTATCAAAGCTGTAAAGCAGGTTGCAAAAACGATCGAGGTTGTACCCTTGTCCAGGAGGCACTTCAGCACTTGTTAAATCATTGGTGGATGCCAATCTACATGGATGAAGATACTCAACAAATTAGTATCAGTAACAGGAATCCTAATCGTCGTCAAAGTCAGGACGTCCGATCAATGGAAGGTAACCTAGTGAGGTTACATTGTATTAAAAGTGGGCGTGGCCAGGTACCACCACACAACTATGACAGTTATAGCGTCTGTTCAGAAAGTAACCAAGGATGTTACCTTGTGAGAGCAGCTCTTTAGGGTCAGGTCGATCATGGAGAAATTCGTCCATATCCGGGTTCTGGACCCATCATTTGGTCGCCAAACTACCTTGCCGAGCAAGTCGAGGATGTTGTCACGATCTCTGGTCATCACAGGACCAGGGATGTTTTTGCCATCATCCCTCTACTTGACGAATCTAGAGTTCCCAACCGGGAACGGATCAAGGTTACTTATGATGGTCAGAAAAATCAGAAGGTTCCCATAGTCATCTATCTGCCGGGGCCACTACCGTGTGAACCAGCTAAGGCAATCCCTTACAAATACGGTGCAACAATAATCGAGAATGGAAAGGAAATTCCATTACCCTCCGTCGTGAATATTGCAGACATCAGTCGAGTAACACGGAGTGGTAGAATCTTCAACCGAGGGGTTGGAGAATCCAACAAAGAAAAGGAACTTCAGGCAGAAATTCCTGATCCACCAGTCGGTCAATCTAGTAATGCCGACTTTTCAAAAGACAAAGATGAGATGCTAAAGCTCATCCAAAGGAGTGAATACAACATTGTTGATCAACTGTTACAAACTCCTTCAAAGATCTCAGTATTATCACTTTTACTCAGTTCAGAGGTGCACAGGGAGGCTCTACAGAAATTCTTGGAGCAAGCCTTTGTGGAACAAGATGTAACAATCAGACAGTTCGATAGTATTGTCTCTAACATCACTTCCTGCAACAATTTAGGATTTAGTGATGAGGAATTACCCGAAGAGGGTCGCCGTCATAACATGGCGCTCAACATTACAGTTAACTGCCAGGGCGATGCTTTAGCCAATGTACTGGTAGACACAGGGTCAGCCCTGAATGTTATGCCAAAGTCCACTTTGACGCAATTATCATTCAAGGGCCCTCCGATGAGAGTCAGCGAGGTCGTCGTCAAAGCATTCGACGGATCCAGAAAAATGGTTGTCGGCGAAGTTGATCTTCCCATAACTATTGGTCCTCACACTTTCCAAATCACTTTCCAGGTCATGGACATCCGGGCAACATACAGTTGTTTATTAGGAAGACCTTGGATACATCAGGCTGGAGCGGTCACTTCAACCCTCCACCAAAAGCTAAAGTTCGTTCAGAACAATCAACTTATCACGGTTTGTGGGGAACAAGCCTTGCTTGTGAGTAACCTATCATCATCTACTTGTGTGGAACCCGAGGAGGTTATTGGAACTCAGTTCCAAGCACTATCGGTGAGCAAGGGCGATCAGTTCAAAGAAGGAACTTCAATTTCTTCATACAAATATGCTATCAAAGCGGTCGAGAGGACCGATACGACAGAATGGGGACGGCTTGTCATTCCTATTGACAATAAAACAAAGAAGGGTCTTGGTTTTACTGCGACCTGTACCCAGACAGCTGCCAACGATGAAAGTCTTCATCCCCTTCAAAACTTCTTCCATAGTGGAGGTTTCCTTCACCCGGTGTCTCAAGCAGTTCATGCTATCAATGAGGAAGATCCCTCTGACACAGATGAAGAATGGAAGTCCTACCTTGACAAGGACGGCTATATGTCTCAGGAAGAGGTGCCTATGCCTTTTTGCTTTCCTACAGAAAGTCCGAGATTTATACCAAGATCAGATGTCGAAATGATCTACGGAGATTGTGATCCGGAAGGATGCCGTGCTCCGCCAAATTCATTAGAGGAAGACACTCTGATGAAAGACAACTTTGATCACAATTACTATGGCCCGATGGATGGCCTGCCAATGTGGCGGCCTTACCCAGGAGACTTGGGGCAAGAAAGTCAGCCGAACAATGAAACTCAGCTGAGCGTCATTGAACAGAATACCTGTGTCCCCACCATGTCATGGGGTCAACACTCAGGTCATTCAGAAACTACTCAACATGAAGATGAATTCGCAACGTTTGCAGGACTAGAATTCATCAACTATGCTTTTCCTTAGGTCAACGTCATCGAGAGGGATGACTCCTCCAGTTCCAAAAAAGCGTGGGACACCCTGGGACAACCAAGTGGAAAATACGACTTTATGGTCAAGTACACTGCTCCCGAAAGCTCTCGTATCAGGTTCGAAGACATCCAGCCAACTGGATGGGGAGATACAGCTGAGAGCACCAATGCTATGCAAAATGCAACAGAGGAATCCTCCTACGACAATTCTGCCTGGGAAACAGGTTCCAATGATCCTATTCCACTAGAAATCAGCGTTATTTCTGAAGACAAATCAAGGAAGATGCCAGACTTTGTGATTCACCGAGGAGTTCGCCGCCAATGGGTTGCCGTCGAGGTTTCGAAGGTCGTTCATCAGTTAAAGTAATTGCCATCTTTAAACCTTTCACCCTGCCCAGGTGGAACTGATGTTTTGATAGGGCTCGTTTTCTGTAAATTTCCCTCTTCGCTTTGCCCGAAGCGACAGAGTTTTGTTTTATAGGGCTGTAGTTTCAAGAGTCGACTTGTTCATTAATAAAATAATGTCGTTCTGTAATTTCCGCATTAATTGCTGTTTTCTCTTTTTGCTTTTTCAGAAAATGGTAATCCTAAAAAACATTCAATAATAAAAACAAGCAGTAAAATAAATACACTGCACACACTTGCATTTTCTCTATCTCTTCTAAACACGAATCATCACGTCATGCAGATTGCTTGTTTTAAACCCAGTTGAAACATACGATCCGATGCCTTCTCCCAACTTTGAGTTCCCGGTATTCGGGGTTGAAGAAGAAGTTGACAACGAAATTCCAGAAGAGATCTCCCGATTACTCAGACAAGAGGAAAGGTCCATTGAACCTCACAAAGAGCCGTTGGAAACGGTAAACTTGGGTTCAGAAAAAGAGAGAAAAGAAACCAGGATCGGAGCACTGCTCAGTCCAACTGCCAGAGAAGATCTCATAAAGCTTCTCAAAGAATTTCCCGATGTATTCGCTTGGTCCTATTAGGATATGCCAGGGTTGGATACCAGCATCGTGGAACATTATTTACCGTTAAGATCGGAATGTCCGCCAGTAAAGCAAAGGTTGAGACGCACTCACCCGGACATGGCCATCAAAATCAAGGAGGAGGTACAGAAACAGATTGACGCGGGTTTCCTTGCTACATCTGAATATCCTCAATGGTTAGCCAACATCGTACCCGTTCCCAAAAAGGACGGAAAGGTCAGAATGTGTGTTGATTACCGAGATCTAAACAAGGCAAGTCCAAAGGGCGACTTTCCTTTACCACACATTGACATGCTGGTTGACAGTACAGCAAAGTTCAAAGTTTTCTCCTTCATGGATGGATTCTCGGGCTATAACCAGATCAAAATGGCCCCAAAAGTCATGGAGAAAACTTCGTTCATTACCCCATGGGGTACCTTTTGTTACAAGGTAATGTCGTTCGGTTTGAAGAATGCCGGGGCAACCTATCAAAGGGCCATGACTACTCTGTTTCATGACATAATACACAAAGAGATAGAGGTATATGTCGATGACATGATTGCAAAATCAAAAACAGAGGATGTGCACGTTGAACATCTGTCAAAATTGTTCGAACGTCTAAGAAAATTCAAGCTCCGCTTGAATCCCAACAAGTGCACCTTCGGTGTCCGTTCGGGGAAATTACTAGGGTTTATCGTCAGCCAGAAAGGAATTGCGGTTGATCCTGACAAGGTCAAGGCCATTCAAGAAATGCCTTCTCCGAAAACTGAAAAACAAGTCAGAGGATTCCTGGGACGTTTGAACTACATCTCCAGATTCATATTCCTCATGACCGCGACGTGTGCGCCGATTTTCAAATTACTCAAAAAGAACCAGGATTGCGTTTGGACAAAAGATTGCCAAACCGCTTTTGATAGTATTTAGGAATATCTGTTGAATCCTCCGATTCTATCACCTCCAGTGGAAGGAAGACCACTGATCATTTACCTCACAGTCCTAGAGGAATCAATGGGATGTGTACTTGGCCAACAAGACGAAACTAAAAGGAAAGAGTCTGCCATCTACTATCTAAGCAAGAAATTCACCGACTGCGAGACTCGGTACACAATGCTTGAGAAAACTTGTTGCGCTTTGGCTTAGGTAGCCAAACGTCTTCGCCAGTACATGATTCGTCATACTACTTGGTTGGTCTCCGAAATGGATCCGATCAAGTACGTTTTCGAAAAACCTGCTCTCACGGGAAGGATTGCCCGTTGGCAGATGCTGTTATCAGAATATGACATAGAGTACCACGCTCAGAAAGCCGTTAAAGGAAGTATTTTAGCCGATCATTTGGCTCATCAACCGATTGACAATCAAGAATCAATCGGGTTTGACTTCCCAGACGAAGATGTCATGTATCTAAAAATGAAAGATTGCGATGAACCGCTACCCGGTGAAGGGCCAGAACCAGGTTCCCAGTGGGGACTTATCTTTGACGGAGCAGTCAATCATTATGGAAACGGAATTGGGGCAATCATTGTTACCCCTCAGGGTACCCACATTCCTTTCACTGCTAGACTCACGTTCAAATGTACGAACAACGAGGCCGAATACGAAGCTTGTATCATGGGTCTCGAGGAAGCAATTGATTTAAGGATAAAAAACTTGGACGTATACGGCGACTCAGCCTTGGTTATTAACCAGATAAAAGGAGATTGGAACATATACCAATCAGGATTGATTCCTTACAAAGACTATGCAAGAAGGTTGTTACCCTTCTTCAATAGAGTCGACTTTCATCACATCCCTCGTGATGAGAATCACATGGCTGATGCATTAGCCACTCTCTCTTCCATGATTAGTGTAGGTCGATGGAATGACATACCTAAGATCGACATCATGCGCCTTGAACGGCCCGCTTACATCTTCGCGATTGAAGCAGTCATAGACGACAGACCTTGGTATCACAATATCAAATGCTTCCTTCAGAAACAAGAGTACCCATCTGGGGCACTCAGAAAAGATAGGAAAACCCTCAGAAGATTGGCTGGAAACTTCTTCCTGAGCGGTGACACTCTTTATAAGAGAAATTTTGACATGGTCTTGCTCCGATGCATCGACAGACCAGAAGCAGACATGCTTATGAAACAAATTCATGAAGGATCCTTTGGCACTCATGACCAACGGACACACAATGGTGAGAAAAATTCTCAGGGCCGGGTACTATTGGTTGACCATGGAATCCGACTGCTACAAGTACATGAGGAGGTGTCACAAGTGTCAGATATACTCCGACAAAATTCATGTACCGCCATCACATCTCAAAGCTCTTTCTTCCCCGTGGCCTTTTTCCATATGGGGAATCGACATGATTGGTATGATTGAGCCCAAGGCTTCAAACGGACATCGGTTCATCCTGGTAGCCATTGACTATTTCACCAAGTGGGTCGAAGCAGCGTCATTCGCCAATGTAACCCGACAAGTGGTGGTCCGATTTATCAAAAACAATATCATTTGCCGTTATGGTGTTCCAAGCGAGATCATTACTGATAATGGATCTAACTTAAACAATAAGATGATGAAAGAGTTGTGCACAGAGTTCAAGATCGAACACCATAACTCATCTCCCTACCGACCCAAGATGAACGGAGCGGTAGAAGCGGCTAACAAGAACATCAAGAAGATCGTTCAAAAGATGGTTGTAACCTATAAAGATTGGCACGAAATGTTACCCTTTGCTCTTCACGGTTATCGCACATCTGTCCGCACTTCAACAGGGGCAACCCCTTTCTCTCTAGTATATGGCATGGAGGCAGTTCTCCCCATAGAAGTAGAGATCCCATCAATCCGGGTATTGATGGAAGCTAAGCTCACCGAAGCCGAATGGTGTCAAAGTCGACACGACGAACTGAACCTGATTGAGGAAAAACGAATCACGGCACTATGCCACGGTCAGTTGTATCAGCAAAAAATGAAGAGGGCGTTTGACAAAAAGGTCCGACCTCGTGTCTTCAGGAAAAGAGACCTTGTGCTTAAGAAGATACAATTATTTCTCACTGATTCTCGGGGAAATGGACCCCAAATTATGATGGCCCCTATGTGGTCACGAAAGCTTTCTCAGGCGGCGCCTTGAGACTTGCAACCATGGACGGAGAGGAATTTGCCTACCCCACGAATGTTGATGTAGTCAAGAAATACTTCGCCTAAGCTAAAAAAAAAACAGAAAAAAAACGTCTCGGTGGATTGAAAACCCGAAAGGGCAGTCCAGGCAAAAGTTAGAGACATGGAAAAAAAATCATCCCGATGGATTGGAAATCTCATAGTACAATCCAGGCAAAGGTTAGGGATAATGGCAAGTAACTATGTTCAACAGAGGCGAGTCCCTCAGCAGCAGCAGCAGTTACATCATCCGTCAGGAAAACTCCAGTCAAGGTCATCTTCGACAGAAGCTCAGGATGTCCCGAATTCAAAGTTGGTAGAAGAATAGTGGTCGTTATGTTTCAACGTAGCCCTTTTCCCTGTAAATTACCATTTTCTAACTTTGTATATACTCTTTGGAATCACGCGTTTGGCTGATCTCCATCTTATCAATAAAATTTGAGCCCTTGTGCTTTTGTTTGTTATTCTTTACTTGTTTTAGCTTTACAGAACGACGTTGTTTAAACTTAATCAGCGATTCTTGAAATAAAACAAAAATAAATTTACTTGTTAAACTTTTTCTGCTTTTAAATTAAAGATGGCATTTCTTTTGACTGTTGAACATCAGAAGAACATCGATCGCTTCTCCCGAAGTAAGCGAACTTCAAAGTGCAGAATCAAAGTACTCCTTCTAAGCCAGTATGCCTGAATGAAGGGATCAACTGTGCCAGAGACCTTGTTTCGTCTGACACACCTCGGCCGAGTTCTCATCTCCTAAGCCCGATCAACATAGCTCCCAACGGGACTATCTCTCCTAAGCAAGGTGGAATTGCTATTTTGAACCAATGATACTTCTTCGCCCCGCGATGGCCGAGTATCCAATTGTGTTCATCCATTAGTCTGTATGTCGCATCTGTTTTGTCAGCATATACATACGTACTTCATGCATTTTATTTGCGTTCACATTTCGTATTGCATCACTATCACTTGAGTCGGTCTTGTCCCCTAGTGATAAACAATTTTCTCAATCGAGTTTGTCAGTTCTTTCCTCGTCAGGAAGTGTTGCGTCTGCACAATCTCGCCACCAGTGTATCTTTAGATCAGAGTCGGCACTTGGCCACTTTGATAATCTGAACCTCTGAAAGATCAGAGAACCTTCAACAAATGTCACTCTTCGCCATCAAAGATGATATCCTTGCTTTCCCGGATTAAGGAAAATCCACAGAGAAAGCCTCGTGATCAGAGATTCGGCAGCACGCCAGTTTTTCTCCGAAAAGACCGCTGATGAAAAGGTCATCGGCACCACAAAATTGGACCCCATCATATGGCGTTTCTCCGGGAAGATCCCGAGAAAAGTATGATGAAAGATCCCAAATGAAAACAGTCTCTCAAGAGACTCGCTTTCCCCAGTAGAAACAAATGGCGTCTCCAACAGAGAAGTTTGTACAACTCTACAACTCAGACGACTGGGTTCCCCAGTAAGTCTGACAGCAAAACATTTTCTACTCAAATGGCATCTCCCCAGGAAAATTCGGCGAGAAGTTTGAAGGAAAACCACTACTCATAGCGTCCCTTGTCAATAAAGTTTATTGACAAAAGAAACTAAGACCAGTTCCTTGGTAGGAAACCAAGAACGAGGGGAAGTTGACAAAAGAAACTAAGACCAGTTCCTTGGTAGGAAACCAGGATCGAGGGGAAGTTTATATCAGAAACCGAGACCAGATCCTTGGTAGGAAACCAGGATCGAGGGGAAGTTTATTTCAAAAGAAAACTGAGACCAGCTCCTTGGCTGAAGACCAGGATCGAGGGGAAGTTTAAATTTTCTAAGCATCATTGCTTAGCTAAATAAGATGAATGCGTAAGTTACCATTCATAACCACCATCAAAATTTCGGGTATTCCGATATTTAAACCTCTTGCACCCCGAATGCCCGAATCCCTTCGTCATTCACACCTTCGGGTCCAAGAAGATTAAATAGGGGCATCTGTAATACCCCAAATTTTGACCACTAAAGTTTCCCATCATTGTGCAAATCATCACCACAATATGGATGTACCTTTATGCTTCATCAGTCTCCCCAAAGATGGGTGAGCATACACTACAATCAAAATTAGGGTTTCAAGCCCTCTCTGAGCTTTAGACAAAGTCTCAATCAAGAAATGACTTGATTTTCAGCTTGTCTAATCTCCCAAACATTCTCAAAGGATCAAAAGGACTCCTACTTCAAGGATTAAGCACAAAGCTGCTCCCTTCTAGGTGGATCAAGTCTCCAGATCGACAGTGTCACCAAATTAGGGTTTTGATCACCCAGGGCCTCCAGATGAAAAATTTCATCTGGGCACAAGCCATTGATCCAAAACATAACCTAATATACTTCATGGAACCTCATGAACCCATGCATCAAGTCAATTTTGCCTCAAGGGGATGCATACATCAAAAATCAGGAATTAGGGTTTCTTTACCTAATTCACCCCTAAGTTGACTTTTGGGACAAACCATGAGCTGAGACCTCAAGACATGATTTGAGGGTCTCTAATATACCATATTGATCCATTTGGAACCATGGATTGATCCAAGAAGCGTGAGCAACAAGTCTCAATTTCATATGCACCACAATTAGAGTTTCGCGAGAAAAGTCAACTGTAACTTTGACTTTTAACCTGGACATGCTCCCAAGCCCTAATACATGATTGAATATACCCTATGACACCCATGGAACATGTCCATCAAGTATGATTTAGGTCAAGGACATGATTTCCTGAAGAATTGCACAGTTTGGAATTCATCGGATAAAAAGTCAACTGTGCACAAAAGTCAACTTTGACTTTTTGAGATTTTTCACCAAAATGGATTTTTAACCCTAAAATGATGTTAATGTATGATTTGAATCATCATTCATCAAGAAAAAATCAAGAAAAGTGAGATAACTTGTAAAAGGGGTAACCATAAAAACTTAGAAATTTTTCTAAGTTAAAAATAAAGTGGCAAGGGTACCAACTTTGGAGGACCATGACTCCTAAACCACAAGGCCATTTTTTCTCATCCAAAGATGGATTTGTAGCCCTCATTATCATCTACAAAAACTTCAACTACAAGTCATTCCAATTCATTAAGGATTTTGAGTTATGGAGTGATCAAAGTGGCTGAAAAGTGAAAATGTCACTTTTTTCAACACTTAGTGAAATTTTCACTAAGTCAGATTTTGCCTCACTTTTTGCCAAATGTAGGGGGATTTTTCACTTGGAATCAAAAGGGATCAAAACCAAACTTGTTCAAACAGTTGTTGTATCATGTAAGAGCTTTCCAAAATGGCCAAGAACATTGCCAAATTCAACTTACACCATGAGATATGACATTGGCAAGTTACCTTGCTGAAATCTGTCAAGGCAAGGCAGAATTTGCAACTTTGGTCGATTTGCAAAAATCAGCCAAATTCAATTGCTCCTATCCACTTGGACACCTCAGAGGATTGAATCTAAAGGGGACAATCACTGAGCCAAGCCTCCAAAGTCCATGGAACAAGAAATAGCATGTTGAACCTAGAATGGCCAAAATAGGGACAAGACTTCAAATTTGGAATGAGGCATTCAATGGAACCATCAAGGTGGCATGAACTGAGCAATTCTCATCTGAAATCAGTCAAGACTTATCCAAGACCAAGGGGACCATAACTCTGTGCCCTAACCTCTAGTCAATGGCTAGAGGAGACTTGCATTTCCATTGGCCAACATTGAGGAAACACCTGCTGCAGTTGCCATTCACTGTAGATCCCAAAACTAACTTGCTCTACTATAAATAGAGCTCAATTGTGGTCAGTTTGAGTACACCAAAGCCATCTAACAGATGCTTTCCTCAAAATCTCTTCTTTCACTCCAATTTTGCCTTCTAAGGCAAGTCACTATCGGGTTTTGAGTTTGAGAGCAATTCCAATCAAACCAATCACTCATACACCTCACATACATCACATATGAGCTGATCAAACACTTAGATTACTTCTGAAACACCAATTTCACAAAATCACCAGCTGGTTGCTCAAGGTTTTAACCAAAGTGCAGCTGAGGTACCACAAAATGATCCAGCCAATTTCAATCAAGTCCAACCATCCAAACACAATCCATAGGGTGTAGGGAAGCTGTTCAGATCATCACAACTCATATGTAACACCTCCAGATCAAAAATCACTTTGAACTTGCTGTCACGACCTAAAGGTAAGCCTAAACTTGGGCATCTCTCAATCTATGCATATTTCCTCGCACAATAATTTGGCCATATGTTCATAATCATGCATGGAATGTTTTCCCTCAATTAATTGCATTGTTTGAATCGTGTATCAAAAATCCTAGCCTTCATGCAGAAATTAGGGTTCTTGAGGTCTCTTCGTGATTTCTTGTTGTATGTTTAATTTAAATGAAATTAATGGATATAGACATGATCGTGAGGTTGAGACGAGCATAATGATATGTGGATTGCATGATATGATTACGTATTCAGTGAGATTGGATAGAAAATGCAAATCTGAGAAACCAAGAACACGCGCGTGTTCTTCAGCTTGTTCTTGGCGCCATTTTTAGAAATTCAAATATTTGAATTTTGTGATTTTGTTTAATTGATTCAAAAATTAATTTCTCTCTGAGTTTTAATGATTTTGAGTTGATTCTTTTTTTTAATAATTCACAAAAATGTTAAGATATTTTATTTTCCCAAAAAATCCCAAAAATATTATTTATTTCATATAATTGATATATTTGTAAAGAATTAATATTTTTATTGTTTTTGGCATTTTAAATATTTTTTCTACATTGATTTTGCAACTTTTAATGCTTTCTAATTATTTTGTAGGTCAATACTTAATTTTTGAAGCATTAATCCAAGATCACAATTTGTTTTCCATGTGTTAAACAATTTTTGATCATTTTAATTGAATTTTTATTCAATTAAATACATTTTGAAAACAAATTAGGGTTTTGGATTAATTCAACCCTCATAAATCATTTTCAAAACTTTTTGGGCCTCTTGAGAGAGTGTAAGAGCCATCCCCCCTTGTACAAAAACTTTTTGGGCCTCACTCATTGTATAAGTCCCTCTGTACAAGTAAACGGCGCGATCGTCGCCCGTTTAAAAATAAAAAAATCATCTGGGCCTCTCCTTGAGCTATAAGACCCATTCAAAACACTTTGGGCCTCTATTAGAGTGTAAGTCCCAATCCCCCTTTTAACCAAACATCTTGGGCCTCACTTATTGTATAAGTCCCTCTGCGTTAAAAGAAAACCTCGGCGCGATCGCCATTTTTAAACGAAAAATCATTTGGGCCTACCCCGTGTTATAAGCCCCACTCTTTTTTCTCTAAACTTTTTGGGCCTCTTGAGAGAGTGTAAGACCCATCCCTTTGTACAGAAAACCATTTTTGGGCCCTAGTCACTTGTATAAGTCCCGCTGTACAAAGTCAAACAGTGCGCTCACTGATAAAACCCTGGGCCTCTCCTTGAGCTGTAAGTCCCAAATCTTTCTTTTTCAAAGCACTTTCTCCTTTGATTTTGAATATACTGTTGTTTTCAATCTTTCTTTGTTGAACAACTAACCAAACAGCATGGAAGCACTACAACCGAGTAAGTGGTTATTGCTTTCGTTTACTGCTTTCATATTATAAACTGTATTGTGGGGCTGCTCACTGTAAGTCTCCTTTCATAAACTCATATCTACTGTGTAATAATAGTATAGATATTTCGAGTTTCCCCGGCAACTACGTCTAGCACTAGGTAAAGCCGTTTCATTTATTCGTAGAAATAGACGCCTAGATCCCCAATAGGAGCACCAGATACAGTCTTCTCTTCGGCTGTCCTCCTTAGGAATCGTCAAAAATCTCTACTCCCCAAGATGAAGGTATTCTCCGTGAATGGCATCTTTGAGTTTCTTCCAAATTCTCGAACTTTCCTGACTTGATCTATTCCTTATGGATAGCTTGCCTTGAATGTCTCGGGGTTTGGGTACCCACTACGGTCATAATCTTGGACCTTAACTAAGGAACCCTCTTTAAAAGCTAAAAGTCGCTGGATAGTAAACCTCGCACGTTTACCAGTGGTTTTTATCTTTAAAAGAGTTATCTCTCCTAATGGAAAGGAGATAATAGACCCATGGGCTTCTTAAAAGCATCGGCCTCCTCTTGGGCATTGTTCAAGGACCCACAGGCTTCCTAAAAGCAACCCCGCCTCCTCTTGGGCTTCGTACAAGGACCCTACGGCTTCCTAGAAGTATTCACAGCCTCCTCTTAGGCTTTGTATAATGATCTCTTCCTCCGGGAATTATAGCCTCCTCTTGGGCTTCGTACAAGGATCCGTCGGCTTCTTAAAAGTTTCCAGCCTCCTCTTGGGCTTCGTACAAATTGTCCCGACGACCTCCTAGAGGTATAGGAACAGAACCTAATCATCCTCATAGAACAGTCCTTTCATAGAGTCTACTACTGTTTCTCAAAGCATAGTACAAAAGATAAAACTCTAGACACGGACAGTCTAACTTCCTTGAGTCTCAAAGACATTCTCAAGTGACCCCTTCGTTAAATAGGAAGGAAACCCGCAGACTCGGACAGTCTCAATACCCTTTGGATTTCCAGTTTCCTCAAAGAAAAGGAAACAACCCCGATCCTCAGATCTAACCCTTGAGTACAGTGTTGCTCATATAAGAACTGATTTTCTCTTTTAAAATCAGTATATTGGATCTGTCACTTAACTAAAACAGTTACTTTAGCCTCCTCTTGGGCTTTGTACAATGATTCTCCCCAGCGGAGTCAAACAACGTTTTAGCCTCTCTCTCGGGCTTCGTACGAGACACAAAGACTCCATTGTCGGGTCAAAATCTTTTAGCCTCTCTTTCGGGCTTTGTACGGGACACAAAATAGCCTCCTCTTAGGCTTTGTATAATGATTTTACTAGCGGAAATTAGCTTCCTCTTAGGCTTTGTATAAGAAAATCATTGGTTGATCCAATCAACCTTTTAGCATCAAAGCTGTGCCTCGTTCACAGTACACAAACATCAACAACTCCTTTCCTTTCATCTAATAGCTGTAAGCGGCAAGCCTCTGGATCATCTACATCCATGCCACTGTCCCTCTTTTAGCATGATAAATTCCTAAGGAAAGATAGCATTGCTCTACACTGAGCTAAAGTCTTCTCCTTCAGGTTAAAACCCTTTCTTCGGAAATTATGGCATTGCTCGGATCCGCGTATCCCAGTTAAAGTAATTCTCCTTCTCCCCTCTTTAGAGATGACAAATTCTCTCTAAAGCCGAGGTCTTTCAGCTTCACGTCTTGGGCTTTGAACAAGACACAAATAGACTTTTCAGCTTCATATCTTGGGCTTTAAACAAGATACAAATCACCTTTCGCTTCACGTCTTGGGCTTTGAACAAGACACCAAAACACCCATTTCCTCCCATAGAATAGGAGGAACTACGAACGCTCTGATTTCCCTGTTTCGGTAAACGGGAATACGTAGGCATAAGATCGAAAGAAAAGATCTTAGCGAGCACAATTAACAAAAAACCAAAATCCCATATCTCCATCAATCAAAACCAGTAATTCAAAAGCATCAGTCCTAACATCCTAACCCTTGTTCCCTGCCAGAAACCTTCTGCCTAGATAAAAACCAGTATTGGCGAAAATACAAATAACCAGTACAAAGGCCCCCCCACATTGATAACATTCATAACCTAACAGAACGCTATTTAAACTCAGTATGCAAAGCAGGGTTAATTGTAGACATTTATTTCCCTTCCTTATTCAGCTCACAATAGGATAAAAAATGAATCGACCTGTAGTCAAAGATCAAACCGCAGAGAGCGACCAGCGCTTAAGAACCGCGTCCAAAATCGCTCGCTACAGAGATCCCTTAGTTGTTTTCTTTTTAACCTTTGAGTTTTCTCTTCTCATCTCAAAACAAGTTCAAAACACTTAATAGATACAACGAGTGTTGTGCGCCACGAGCCTTAAGTACATGGGAACTGAAGAATGAGAGGTCTCCCTTTATCTTTCTAGAGTGTTTATCATACGTCCCATTGGGGGCGACCATGCGACTCATTCGCTACTATGTCATAGACTTTAGTGCAATTCAAGTTTCAAACTAACTTCATTCCACTTCTGTCTAAAAAACACAAATCAATTTCAAATCATTTTATCCTTCGGGATTGTTGGGTTTCAAATCATTTTCAAGAAAAGAGCATGTTATTTTCGTTCAGTCGCAAATAGGCATCGACCCTAACTGCCGGACGCGAACCTAATGTCGCTCATAAAAAACACTTACCGACCCGTAGGTCGAACTACGACTGCTCTGACTTCCTCTCTCTCGTCCGATTGAAGATACGTAGGCACAAGACAACGATGTATTGGCGAACAACCTTCCCCCATTAGTGTGTAGTCTGTCGAACTACGTCGACTCTGATTCTTCGTTCGTCCACGAAGATACGTAGGCATAGGATCGTGATGATCCTTGCGAGTCCGTTTTTGTTTTCCCCTTCCCGTTTCTGTTTAGTAGTAGGCTTTAGATAAGCCACCCTTTGATTAGACAACAAGTTTGGATCCCATCGAGTACGATGGGCGCGGGGGGGGGGGGGGGGGGGGGTGCTAATACATTCCCCTCGCATAATCGACTCCCGAACCTGGACTATGGTTGCGATGACCATGTCTTCTTCCTTTGTTGAGGTTTTCTTCGATCGTTTCCTTTCCCTGCGTCGGGATAAATAACGTTCGGTGGCGACTCATCTGTCTTGTTTCCGCCGGTTGTTTTTCACAGTTGCGACAAAGGTGCGGAAATAAAAGCATGCTTAAGCAGTTGTAATGCTTCTAAACATTTTTCTCCAAAAGTGAACTAAGAATCTTTCATTGAAAGACCGGTCAGGAGTTTATTTATCTTAGAGAAATCTTTTATGAAACGTCGGTAAAAATCGGCATGTCCTAAGAAACTTCGGATTTATCTAACTATTTTGGGTGGTTGAAGTTTTTCAATTACCTCAATTTTAGCATTATCCACCTGAATCCCTTTTTCGGACACTATATTTCCAAGAATAGATCCCTCTTTAACCATAAAATGACACTTCTCCCAGTTAAGCACTAGTTTAACTTTTACACACCTCTCTAAGACTAATTCTAGATTAACAAGACAATTTTCGAAGCTTTTCCCGCATAATGAGAAATCATCCATAAAGACTTCCATGATGCTGTATAGAAAATTTTCAAATATTTCCATCATGCATCTTTGGAAAGTAGCAGAAGCGTTGCATATCCAAACGGCATTCGTCGGTAAATGAACGTGCCATACGGACATGTAAAAGTAGTTTTTTGTTGGTCTTCAGGGTGGATTGGGATTTGAAAGAATTCTGAATACCTATTTAGGTAGCAGAAGTGAGAGTGCCTAGCTAGGCGCTCCAACATTTGGTCAATGAAAGGTAAAAGGGAAATGATCTTTACGGGTGGCCTTGTTCAATTTTTGGCTATATATGCACATTCTCCATCATGTTTCTACACGCTTTGCTATAGCTTCTCCTTTCTCATTTCTAACTACCGTGACTCCTCCTTTCTTAGGTACTACATGTACTTGGCTGACCCACTTACTATAAAATATTGATATATGATCCCTGCTTCTAGAAGTTTTAGGACCTCTCTTTTCACTACGTCACTCAGGATAGGATTAATTATCCTCTGATGTTCTCTAGAGGTTTTTGAGTCCTCGTCTAACATAATTCGATGCATAAAACAGAGGGATTGGTTCGTTATAAGTCAGAGATGTTATAACCTAGATTTGTATGATATTCCCTTAAGGCCTATAATAATCGACCAGTCTCTTCTAGGCCTAAGTTTGCTCTGGCTATCACTGGGAGATCAAGTTCCTTATCTAGAAATTCGTATCTTAGGTTTTTATGCAAAACTTTAAGATCCACCGATGGTTGTTTTGGGCCAAGCATATGATCAGGGGTAAGTGCAAGACATTATCTTAAACTCTCGTCCTCATATGGTTCATGCCATTCATCATCTTCGAATATGGGTGGTGCTGGAATTTTTAGGACTTTAGGAACTTGAGGTGTTTCCATCTCTAGTTCTCTCACGCATTCGTCGATAATGTCTATAACACAATAAGTATCGTCTATGGCAAGTGCTTTCATGAATTTGGAAAGGATAAACTCAATTTTCTCCTCACCTACTTCGAAAGTTAGCGTTCCTCTCTTGACATCTATTATTGCTCCTGCAGTGGCTAAAAGGATCTTCCTAAAAGAATCGGAATACTAGAGTCTTCTTGAATATCCATCACTACAAAATCTGTAGGAATGTATAGTTGACCAATTATTACCAGAACATTTTCCAAGATGCCTATAGGGTATTTAATTGAACGATCGTCCAACTGAAGGGACATTTTTGTTGGCTTTAGGTTTCTTAGGTTTAGTCTTTCACTAATTGAGAGGGGCATTAAGCTCACACTAGCTCTTAGATCACACAGTGCTTTATCGATAACAAATTTGCCTATAACATAGGGAATAAAGAAACTTTCTGGATCTTTCAATTTAGGAGGCTTTTTGTTTTGTAGGATAACACTATACTCTTCAATCAGTGTGACAGTACTATCGTCGTCAAGCTTCCTTTTGTTTAACAGGATTTCTTTAAGAAACTTGGCGTAGAAGGGCATTTGGGTAATTGCCTTAAAGAAAGGGATTATTATGTGGAGTTGCTTTAGAATTCTAAAAACTTCTTGAACTGGCCCTCTGTTTTAGATTTAGCTAGACTTTGAGGGTATGGAATAGGTGGCTTATATGGAGGTGGAAGGACATAAGGTTTATCTTTTTCATGGTCCTCCTTATCCTTAGGGTCTGACCTAATTGTCTTATTTGGTTCTCCTTCAGGGCTATTGTCTATCATTCTCTCTGGTTCATTGTCTATTTCCTTAGTTCTCTCACCATTTGCCTGGTTATTCGTTCGTGGATCGAATGGGCCTTCCAATTTTGTCCCACTTCACAGTGTTTTAGCATTGGCATGGCCCTTTGGGTTCAGTTGTGGTTGGCCAGGAATAACGCCACCTGGGGCAGCAGTAGTTGCTTGTTGCTCTGCCACCTGAGAGATTTGTGTCTCTAGATTTTGTTATGCGTGGCCAAAGCGTCTACCTTATTTGTCAGTTGTTTTACCAGTTCGTTGGTGTGAATGTTTTGGTTTATAAACTCTTTGTTTATTTTATTCTAAGAAGCAACAAAGGTTTATATCATTATTTCAAGATTAGAACTTTTAGGTGCTTGAGTAGCAGTTGGTGCGACTTTTTGATAACCATGAGGAGTAGCAGGTGTTGGGCTTGGAGCAAACAACATATTGTTGTTCTTATAAGAAAAGTTTGGGTGATTTCTCCGGTTAGGATTGTAAGTATTAGAGTATGGGTTTCCTTGGGCATAACTCAATTGGTCGGATGGAATTCCAGCCAATAAGTGACATTCGGGAGTGTTGTGCCCAGGGGCTCCAAATAGCTCGCAGTTTGGTGTCACAACAGCTATGGTAGCTGCTATAGTTATGGTCAAACTCTAAATCTTTTAAGTAAGAGCGTCTACATTAGCATTGACGTGGTCTATACCCTTAAATTCATACATACCGCCCCTCATCTGGGATTTCTCTACAGAAGTTCGCTTACCTCCCCATTGGTAGTGATTTTGCGCCATGTTTTCAATGAGTTGATAGGCGTCTTGGTAGGGTTTATCCATTAGGGCATCGCCAGCTGCAACATCTAAGGTTAATTTGGTGTTGTACAGGAGACAATTGTAGAAGGTATGAATAATCAACCATTGTTCAAGTCCATGATATGGACAGAGCCTCATCATATCCTTGTATCTCTCTCATGCTTCGAAAAGAGATTCTCCATCTTTTTGTTTAAATATGTTGATCTGGCTTCTTATCATAACTGTTTTGCTAGGTGGGAAATATTGTGCTAAGAAGGCTTTTTTCAATTCATTCCATGTGGTGATGGAGTTGGATGGTAGAGACTAGAGACAAGCTCTAGCTCTATCTCTCAAAGAAAAGGGAAAAAGACATAGTTGTATGGCTTTTATATTAACATCATTAGCCTTCAATGTGTCTGTATACTGCACAAACACTGACAAATGAAGGTTCGGATCCTCTATAAGGCTACAAGAGAACTGGTTATGTTGCACGATTTGCAACAGAGCGGGTTTCAACTCGAAATTATTTGCCTCGATGGCGAGGGGTGCAATGCTTCAGTATGGTTCCTCTTGAGATGGAGCAGCATAGTCTTTGAGAGGGCGGTTTTGATTTTCAGCCATATCCGATTATGGGATATTTGGGTCTAGGATGTTATATTTTAAGCAATATTCTCCGATTCGCCGTCGGAGGATTATGAAACACTTAATTTTGTAGATCGGTTGCTCTTACTCTTCTCCTTGTGAGCGAGTGCTTGGCATAGAACTGATGAATTAAAGAGAAATAGTTGCCTTAGTCTATACTGCGCAACAACAAAGTTATGACATTGACTAAATTGGTCCACGGTAATGGCTCCAAAAACTTGATGGTTTATAATCCACAAGTGCACAGAGTCAATCATTGTTTTAAAAGATATCGAACCCACAGGGACCAGTAATCAATCTTATCGTTATCTATTGGTGCTATGTAAATCTAAGGCTATGAAACTTTCGAATAGGGGGAAATTAAAACTAAAATAAAGCTTAGAAAATATATCAAATATGAGATACCAGAATGTGTTTTCCAGTGTAGCTCAAGGGCTCAATGTATCATTGGCGTATGTTATGTTTTAAATCACCTTTTGGAAGAAAATATTAGTATAAAAACATTAGTCTCACATTGCCGTGCTATTGACCCGTGTTGTATTTAGAAACTATAAATGTTTTGTTGTTGCTCACCCATTTAAATTGTGAAATACCTTTTGAAAACCAACAAGTCCTATTTTTAATATCTGGCACGAGCCTCACACTGTCGCGTTATTGGCTCAAAACCTTAGTATTTTCACTCTCGTGCAAAACCTTTTAAACTTCAAAACAAAAAACCGGAACCCAGAAAAGCAATTTATAAAAGTTACGCCTATTTAATTTACTGGGACCTGTCCGAACGACGCGCCTCACATACCTAGCTCAAAAGGATTTAGCCAGACATAGCGTTCATACGACTCATGTTGTTAAAATTAGGCATACAACTCATAAACATGATAGAGATGATATATAAGCGAGTTATATTTGGATTCAACAACACAAGCATGCAAGCACAATTACTAACTAATAATGAAAGTGTATAAAGACTTACGGGAATAGAAATAATGCGGAAGACTTGAGTAAATGGAAAACTTCTTGAATAATAATGGCAGTAAGATTAATGATCCAAGCAGTACAAACAATTCAACACTCAAAATAGTGCACTAATCCCTCGATGTGAATGATTAGTGCGTTTTACAGTAGAGTATATGCCTAAACAAAAACTAAGGAACTTGGATGCCCAAAATTCATTAAAACTAAGCATTTTATAGTGAAATGCGTGAAAACAAAATTAGAACTCGTGAGCGGAGCATTTGAGGAGATCATGGGTGAGTTGGAGGAGATTTTGGAGGGGTAGTTGTTGGATTTCTGGGTGCACGGGTCGTGGCGAACACCATAGGTCATGGCGGACGCCACATCCTTGAAGATAGGAGGACTTGGTCATCAGCACCCATGGCGAACGCCACCAGGCCCTGGCGAACGCCATGAGCTCAGGTTGTGTCCCATATGGGTTTTGCCTTGTCTTTCTTGCGCTTTTCCTCCACTTTTTCTCATTTTTGGCCTTTTTCTCTTACATTATCCTCAACTTAGCATATACCTGCACCATATGAATAATACCAGCATATCACCATACAAAAGCCTAAAACAGACATAAAATAGATAAAATATGCATGTGAATCGAGTCAAAAACAACTATGTATTTCAATTTTATCAATCACTTTGGATATTAACAATCTTGCTAATATCACTTCCTTTCTCATGCTGAAGACGTTGGCACAGTCTTTCAAATGTGATAAAGGTTTCCAATTTTTCTTTAAGAAAATCAATCCAGGTGTACCTAGAGTCGTCATGAACACACACAAAATATATCTCCTTCATCCTAAGAATTCAAATTGCACGGGTCCCATGAGATCCATGTGAAGTAAATCTAGAATCTTTGAGGTGGTAAGATGTTGTCACTTCTTGTGTGACATTCTGCTTTGTTTACTTATCTAGAGTCTCCACAAATTATTCCTTATTCAATCTTGAGGTTAGGAAGGCCATTGATAGCCTTTTTAAAGAGATAATCTTTCTCATGCTTCTAAGATTCAGATGACCAAGTTCATCCTCTTTAGTAATCAGACAGAACATATATAGCATTTATGTAAAAACCTTGTAACTTTCATGATCTACTTTAGATTTTTTTTTGTGACAATACATTCAGAATAATTAAAGTTGACACACAAATCTTGATCACATAGCTGGCTGATGCTGATGAGGTTGGAAGTTTAACCTTCAACCAACAGAACATCTTTTAAACTCGAGATTCCTGGATAATATAGTTTCCCTTTTCCCACAATATTGCCTTTAACACCATCACTAAAAGTGACATAGCTATTAGAATAGGGTTTTACCTCTTTCAAATATTTCTACTCTTCTATCATATGTTTGAAGAAACCACTATCAAAATACCAATCTTCTCGAGAGGAAGCTCTTAGAAAGGTGTGAGCAATGTGACTTGTTGTCCTCCTTAACTTTCCAGAATTGTTGGACATGATTATTTATTGATGTATTCTTGATGGGATGTTCTTGATGATGGTAGTAAGGTCTACCATGCAGTTTGTAACAAAAAGGACGAATATGCCCGAGTTGACCATTATAGTGACACCTCCAAGACAACCTTATGGATTATTTTTTTTTGGTAATAATGTTGTGTAGGTTACTTTACATGTAGCTTATCATAAGGAACTCAATTTTCTGTTTAGGAGGAACAAATTTATTTTCTTCATTCATGGAGTTATAATAAAAACTAACTCCTTTCATGTCTCTAGCCATCTTTCCCACCCCAAGGATTTCATCACGAGTGTTAGATCCACAATTTAACATGCGATCTAACTTGGTCATACCTTCAATCTTAGAATTTAGAAGAGTAACTTCTTCCTTCATTTCTGAGATGGTTGTGATAAGATTAGCCTTCTATTAAAGTAAAACATTTAGTTTTACCTTTTGTTTTGCTCTAGAAATGCACTCTTCTTTGAATTTGACATACAACTGTCTATAAGCATCATCAACATCTTAATCTGAGAGTTCTTCATCACTGGATTCACCATCCTTTTAGTCATTTGGTTTGCATACCATGTGTGCAGTGAATGACCCTACACTATTTATATTTTATTCATCACTATCATCTTCATATTCTTCATCTGATAGTGTGGTAGTGTATCCCTTCTTTTGTTTCTGAACGAAGTTGATACAATCATCCTGAATGTATCAAAACCCTTCACACACGTGACATTGAATTCCCTTTCCTTTATTTGGTTTGTCTCACTTTCGTATTTTGCGTTGGGAATTGTCTCTCGAGTTGTTAGAAAGTTTGTCTTTGACACTTGTCATGATATTATTCTTTGACCATTTGTCAAATCTTCTCATAACCTTGCCAAACCATTCTGCAAGTAAACTAATAGAGTTAGACATGTTATCATCAATATCTTCTTCTACCAACTCCTTATCATTTTCAACATCATCTTTGAAAGCAACACCTTAGTTTTTCTTTTCAGATTTGTCATTGATGGCCATTTCAAAGGTTTGAAATGAACCAATAAGTTAATCCATCTTTATGGTGATGATGTCACGTGCTTCTTTTATAGCTGTAACTTTCAATGCAATATTTTTGGAAGTGATATAAGAATCTTTATGGCCAGCTTTTCTCTAGACATTTTCACCAAGAACAAACGAGCATTTGACTAAGTCACGAATTCGAATGTAGAAATCGACAATAATTTCATCTTCTTTCATTCTCAAGTTCTCAAATTTAGAGTTGAGGAGTTCATAAAATTATTTAATTTTTCATAAGTAAATGCATTAATTCACACTAGGCCACACGTCCAATAATGAGGAATCCTAAGACCTCTCTCACTAAGAAAAACAGCCATATGGCAGTTGACATCTCCATATAATCAAAAGAACTTCTTTCAGTTCTTGTAGTTTGAGTAATATAAAGATAATAGCCCCATATTCGAGAAGATGCTTATGAAAACCAGTTCCCCTTGTCAACCCCTTTTGTTATGTAGAAAGTGGAGAAAATTGCCATAGTAATTTTGATCCCTAAACCCCCAAATAGGATTTTGGACCCATTCACAAAGGCCCAGATGTTGGTGTAAATTTGTGAGGTGCAATGTTAATTGTTTGTAAGAACTCAAACTTAAAGATGGGGAAGGGGATATGTGTCTCCACGTTTGATAAAACACACACGTACATTGGGAAATGCTTGCCTAGCACTCACTAAAGTTCTCTTATGCATGCCCCCGCGTTTGATTCCAAAATAAAGTCCTCCTCATTTCCAATAGAAGCTATCATTATTTCATCACAAAATCCATACCCTATTTCTTTAGCAATGAACGTGGAGTCATTGTTCACCCCCTCGTCACAAATATGATCTAAGCTTATGTCAGAAAAAAACTTGCATGGAAACGCACCTAAATCCCCATTGTTAGAAACAACCAATGAAAATAAGACACATAATTAATTTTTTATTTTTATACAAACACATCAATAATAATTAAAATAATAATAATTAATATAAAATAAAATTGTCACGATCTATCCCTGCCAAATTTCACTCTGAGAGTCGTGCTTCCAATAATCTTTTGAAACTGAAACGCAAACCTCCCTCCACTTCCATTAGACCTTTGTGTTGTCCATTATTCTGAAATTGAAATCTCTCATTACACTTTTGGTCAAAATTTCTACAGTTTTGTAGCCTCTCACCATTGCATCATTCCTTCTTTCACAATCTATGACTTTCATAAATCCAAAAAAATCATTGGAGTTCAAGTAGAAAAAGAACCTTGAGTAAGTCATATTAGAATTTTAAATACATATTATTTATTCGTGTTTTATTTTCTATTGATACCAATTGCATATTCTCCTTATCATATATACTTCAATATTACAGTAATTTCGAGTTGTTCCAATGTTAAAGGCATAATTATGTGAATTTATTGTTATTAATTTTTTTTATTTATGGTTATATTATTTATAGCAGAAAATGGAGACAAATGAATGCCAAACAGTTGAAACTGGAGGGTGTAAAGAAATTTTTCTTGATAAAGTTGTGAATAACAAAGATGAAGCTTATAACTTATATCAATCACATGCTTTAAGTATGGGTTTTAGTGTAAGAAAGGGGAGAGAGTTATACTATGACAATGAGAGAAAAAAAACACGTTTCAAAGAGTTTTATTGTTCCAAGGAAGGATTCAAGAATAATGAATCCCAAGGAGAAGCGTCCTATGAAAGAACAGATTCAAGAACAAATTGCAAAGCTATGGTGAGATTTAATGTGAGTAAGAAAGGAGTGTGGAAAATTACAAAGTTGGTATTAGATCACAACCATGAACTTGTACTTCCCGAGCAAAGACATTTGTTGCGCTCCATGAGAAATATGTCAAATGTTAAAGGAGGTCTCATAAAGTCTATGGTGAATGCTGGTATGAGAGTTACAAATATTTGTAGTTATTTAGGGGAAGAGGTTGGTGGATATAACAATCTTGGTGTAACATTGAAAGATATGCAGAATTATGTATATACTGAGAAATTGAAGTTGATCGAAGCTGGGGATGCTCAATCTTTAGTGAATCACTTACAAAATAGACAAGCACAAGGTCCTATGTTCTATTATAGTGTGCAATTAGATGAAGAATCACGTTTGACTAATGTGTTTTGGAGAGATGGCAAATCTAAGGTTGATTATGATTGTTTTGGAGATGTTGTCATTTTTGACACTACTTATCGTACCAATAAGTATAACTTGATTTGTGCCCCATTTGTTGGTGTAAATCATCATTGGCAGAATGTTATGTTTGGATGTGCCTTGTTATTTGATGAAACTGCAGTTTCCTTTAATTGGTTGTTCAAAGCGTTTTTGGAGAGTATGGGAAATCAAATTCCAAAAACAATATTTACAGATCAAGATGCAGCTATGTCCAAAGCAATTGGAGAAGTTATGCCAAATACATGTCATCGATTGTGTTTGTGGCATATTGCAAAAAATGCTCCTTCACATTTAGGATCTCTCAATTCTAATTACAAGTTTCAAAGTTTATTTAACAAATGCATGAAAGGTTGTGATTCTGAAGAAGAATTTGAAATCACTTGGAATGAGATGCTGAATTCATATCAACTTCACAATCACCAATGGTTAAGTAACATGTATAAAATTCGTCACAAGTGGAGCACAACTTATAGTAAAACTGTATTTTCTGCTGGTATAAAATCCTCTAAAAGGAGTGAGAGTACAAATAGTGTATTGGGAGAAATTGCAGGAAAAACAACATGTCTCACACAATTTTTGGTGGCATTTGAGAAGATGGTTAAAAAATGGCGACAATCAGAGGTTGAGAAGGAGTTTAAAAATAGTCAAAGTGCACCTTCTCTTATTATAAATAGTAGTGAAACTTTACGACATGCATCAAAGGTATATACTCACAAAATATTTAAGTTATTTTTAAATGAGTATCTTGATGGGTCGGGTGGAAGCACTTCATATGAGATTAGTCAATGTGATAATATGTCATATCATGAAGTCATGTTGAACACTGCGCCAAATAAAAAAGTATATGGTTACTTTGGACTCTTCAACTTCAAAGATCAATTGTAGTTGTCATAAATTTGATTCCATGGGAATTCTATGTAGTCATGCTTTGCGGATTTACAACATTAAAAGTATTTTAAAAGTGCCCGACCATTACATCTTAAAAAGATGGTCAAAAAATGCAAGGTCTGTGATTTATGAGCATATAGATAAGAGTACAAAAGAAGATTCTAGTCCTAATTTATCAACAGGTGGTGATGATGGTGATGATACCGGTCTTCTTTACCGCAATGCTATTATGAAGTCTTTCTACAATTTAGTTTTGGAAAGTCAAGATGACAAAGAAGCACAAAAAGTTATGTGGAAATTGCTCGATATCGGAGTTGAGAGAGTTCGACAGTGTGTTGTTAAGTCTGATTTAAATTCAAATGAAGAAAATATTCAAAGTGATTTCTTTCTAAATGAGGAGAATGAGTGCTCGACAATTTTGAATCCTGTTTTGGCAAAAACTAAAGGAATGTCTAGTATTCGCAAGAAAGGACATTTCGAGAAAAGGAAACGATCAACTACAAAAAATAAAAAAAATAAAGGTGAATGATTCAATATTTATTTTTATAATATTTTTTTAGGTATATATTTAATGTAAAAATTGTTAATATTTATTTTATTTTACAGAGAAACATATTGAAGACGGGTTTAACACAAGTAATTCTCAGACAGATCGACTAACAAATATGGCTTATCCTTCTTTTCAGGTTTGTGATATATTTTAATTATTAACAATATAATATTCTTTGTAACTTTATATTGACTAACAATATTTTTGTATCCTTTGATAGCAACAACATCTCTCAAGTTGGAGTTTAAATACTCCATCAACTTCTTTAACGACTTTGTTACAAGGAATGAACTCATATAATCCTTTGAGTCAGGTATATAGATGGATAATAATATATTCTAATTACTTTTAATGATATATCTTAAATTCAAATTTATCACGAGTATCGTTGATTTCAATTGTTGCAGGATTCTTGTTATTTTGGTTGGATACCTCCAAATAACAATTCACAAAGTAGGCACTGATCATCTCATATCATGGTCATTGCTTATGCAGTTTGGAGTTCTGGTCTTGGAGCAATGATCATCTGATATCATGACCACCCTGTTATAGACAGTCTGGATCTTTCAATATGTCATTAATGCTTTCATTTGGTGTGATTAGGAGCTCTTTAGACTTTTTTTTAATGTTTTTCTCTTGTTGGTAAATGAGTTTTTGTTAGTTTGGTTTACTATTACTGTCTGATGGCTTTGGACCAGCACTATGTTTTTCTTTAGGTTTGGACAGCTTGTATGTGACAGTAAATCTTCACATTCTTTGCTAATTTTTTTATTTAGTATTAAGAGATATAGTTGAATTCTTTTTTACAGAAATAAATAAAATTGAGCTAGTGATTAAATTAGATATAAATATGAAATTCTTATTCTAAATTTTTCCACTAAATAGACATACTGCACAAATTTTTAAACAATATATTAAAACAAGATTTTTAAGCTAGTGTATGCAAAACATTTAACAGTGATTGCATTCTGACTAAAACTCCTCTTCAATACTAATTACATGCAGACAACACAACCAAACCATTAATGGATATCCCACAAATACTTTCACTTAAATACAAATTAGTAGTAATATTAATTCCAAAACATATGCACTTTAACATATTCATTCTCAATCACACTTAACATTTCTAAATTCTGTATATACAATTTCATTCTTTCGCTAATCTTCCCAATCTTCAACCTCACTTCATCTTCATCAGAAATTGAAACCCTTCTTTCCTTCAAATCCACCATTCAAGATTATGGTAAAAGCTTTTGCGATTTTGATCGATACAGCTGCAAAATTGATTCCGGTCTTACTCACATTAAATCTCACCATAGCTTTGCAATTTGTTCTTGAATCTGTTCTTTCATAGGACGCTTCTCCTTGGGATTCATTATTCTTGAATCCTTCCTTGGAACAATAAAACTCTTTGAAACGTGTTTTTTTTCTCTCATTATCATAGTATAACTCTCTCCCCTTTCTTACACTAAAACCCATACTTAAAGCATGTGATTGATATAAGTTATAAGCTTCATCTTTGTTATTCACAACTTTATCAAGAAAAATTTCTTTACACCCTCCAGTTTCAACTGTTTGGCATTCATTTGTCTCCATTTTCTGCTATAAATAATATAACCATAAATAAAAAAAATTAATAACAATAAATTCACATAATTATGCCTTTAACATTGGAACAACCCGAAATTACTGTAATATTGAAGTATATATGATAAGGAGAATATGCAATTGGTATCAATAGAAAATAAAACACGAATAAATAATATGTATTTAAAATTCTAATATGACTTACTCAAGGTTCTTTTTCTACTTGAACTCCAATGATTTTTTTGGATTTATGAAAGTCATAGATTGTGAAAGAAGGAAAGATGCAATGGTGAGAGGCTACAAAACTGTAGAAATTTTGACCAAAAGTGTAATGAGAGATTTCAATTTCAGAATAATGGACAACACAAAGGTATAATGGAAGTGGAGGGAGGTTTGCGTTTCAGTTTCAAAAGATTATTGGAAGCACGATTCTCAGAGTGAAATTTGGCAGGGATAGATCGTGACAATTTTATTTTATATTAATTATTATTATTTTAATTATTATTGATGTGTTTGTATAAAAATAAAAAATTAATTATGTGTCTTATTTTCATTGGTTGTTCCTAACAATGGGGATTTAGGTGCGTTTCCATGCAAGTTTTTCTCGCTTATGTCATTAAAGGCCATCACCGTTCTCACAATCCTTATCATCGGTCTTGAGAAAGAAAAAATTAAAATTACATCATTATTTCTATAGACGAGTCACTATCACAGATTTACTAGTGATAAAACAATTGTCATAGTAAATATTATTATTTGTCAGTCTCATGTTTCAATGTAGTGATACCACAATTAATATCTCTCTTTGTAGTTTTGTTGTACTGTTCTTCCTTTTTGGATTGGCTGCATTATAAAAAACAACATGGTATGGTCAAGTTGTTTTTTGTGAGAATAGGAAACATGTGGGACATGATGTTCTAGCAGGTATTCCACATCTGGCCCTGCTGCTGCTACTGCAAATGCGTGTTTTCTATTATATTTTAAGCGCGTTTTTGGATTTATTTCTGATTGATTTGTTGCTATATTTTAGCAACCTAATTAGTTAGATTTGTTTGATGATATATTAAGATCAAATTTAAAGATTTTGAAATTTAAATTTGAATTCAAATCAAATCAAATCGTGTTGTGGAGCTGTTTTGAAAAAGAAATCTTAACCAAATTTCCACTTTATCTGCCGATCAAATCTTATGCTCATTAGTGGAAAGTCCAACAGAAGAATTCTATTTTAAGAGACTCAATTCCATCATTGAAGAAGACGAGAAAGTATTGAATATTCCTAGTGTTAGGGTTTTATTTCAGTCATTTGTTTGTGTTGCCTGTACATCATGTTAGTGCCTTCATCATATGATAAGGCATAAAGTTGGTTTTTTAGTTGAGTTATAATTCAAAATTCTGTAAGGTGTTTATTGAAGTTGATCACTTGGGGTTAGTGATTGAGAGAAAGTGAGAGGGGTTCTCATATTTAGGGGGAGACCTAAATAGAAAGTCACTAGGATTAGGAAGAGGCATTGAACAACATGTGGTTGTTGTTCCTATAAGACTAATTGTACTAATTCAAAATAGTGAATTTCCTTTCTTGGGTAGAGTGCCCCCTAGACGTAGGTGTGGTTTCACTGAACTGGGTTAACAATTATTCGTGTCCTTTTATTTCTTTCTGCATTGAACATCTTGTTTATCAATTAATTGTTAATTCTGGTTTAAGATGCTGAACACCTTGGCTTAAGCATTTGGTCCAACATCTGTCCCCTTTGAACAGATTTTCAGGTACAACTACAATTCCATTTTCCTCGTAACCCCTGAGTAAAACCATGCTTATAGAACATGGGAAAATGAATGATGAAAACGAAAGAAAAAATACTTACACACGGGCGTTGTAAGGGAAGATGAGATTTTAATGAGAAATACTCATGATAGGAAAATGAGCACGATCCCTTGGTTTCTTGTTCACGAACTTCTAGAATCTAGTAGGGTCCTAGAGCCAATCACCCATCATGACTCTATTAGAAGATCAATGGATCTTCTTCCAAGCATGAGTACAACCAAGGAGTTAGATTGAATGTTCATTCACTATAATTTTGAATCAATAATGATCACTTAATGGAAGAAACCAAAAGCCTTCAAACAAATCACATGTATGGTCTACCTTATCTAAGTAGATTCTCCGTTTATAAGACAATACATGTAAGTCATGAGACACGGGGCACATTTTACAGATCTAATATATTTATAATCCCACAAAACTATAGTAGGTCAACTGAATCGTCATGGTATTAGAAGTTGTTATGATCCCTTAACTTCAATTCTTAGTTATGTTTAGGTCCTGAGATTATTCTAACGTTCGGGAACTTAAATGCTTAGACTTACTTATATTAAGATTCAATTCTAAAATTCCCATGGATTTCAAGTAGGTCATTCTATCCTTGTTTAAACGAGTCCATGTAATTTTCCTATCAACGTTCTGATGAGACTGTGTAAGTTTGATTTATGGATACCTTAGTAGGAAACCAACTTAGAAAAGTAGTTACCACCATATATATATTTATTTATTTTCTTTAGGAAAAAGAATGCATGATTTATGTGAAAAATACTTTCTCTTTGAGTTGTGTACTTCTCCTTGAATTGGCTTCCCAATCCTCACCGTGAGTAGTTCTCAACTAGGTATTTCTTATTCATGCTCTTCAAACTTCTCATCAAAAGATGCATCCTCCTTTTCAACAATTACTTCACTTCCTCTATAAACATAGTTCTCTTTGTTGAACATTGGGCTAAAATGTTTCCTTGGACTTAACACTTGAAACCCTTAAGACTTTTGTTAGTTTAAACACTTGAAGAATGTATAATAACTTAACCTTTGTTTTCGGCTACGACTCACCCTCTTTCTTTGTTTTGTCTTCCAAATTTGATGATTGAAATTGGCAGTGCTTATCCTTTCTAGACTCTTTATTTTGAGTTATTGTTCTACATTGATAGTTTGATGGACCAAATCATCTACATCCATACAACGATGCAACTCCACTATGTAGCTAATGTCACACGTTAAGTCATAAAGAAATCTACCCATGTTCGCTTTATCATCTTCCTCTACACTGGATATTATCTTTGCAACTCCCATATTTTTGTGGTGCTCATCAACACTTTTGGTATTTTGAGTGAATCCTTGTAATATTTTTGGGAAAATCCATATGGTGATAAAATTGCACAAATATTTTTCTTATGATATTTTTCATCTCATCCTATGCTTCAATGGGTGATATTCATAACATGGATAGTAAGGTCAACGTAATCATCGAGTGTCATGTTCAAAGCAAGATTTAAGTTCACCGACCTCCCAGGGTGGAGAATGAGTACTTTAATTTTTACACTGAGGTACGAGTATGCAATGGTCTAGAGGGAGAGGTGGTGAATAAACCTTCCAAATCAAAAATTTAAAAATTTTAAAAATTATATTGGTTTGAAAATTTTATCATAGTTTGAAAACCGTTTGTATAGTGGAAGTAATATGCGTATGAAATTGATTATGCATATTGGAGGGTATCTACACAAGTACCTTAATAAGTATAAAAATTAACATATTGAATCAAACAACTAACCATAACTAATCAAAGTAGTATACTGAATTAATATCGGATTTACACAAGACGTATAAATAAACAAAATAAATACTATGGAGCATTCTAGGATCACAAATTTTAGCCTTAAT